>JAOPSE010000345.1:0-600000 GCA_029449295.1 Zea luxurians
TTTTCAAAAGAAAATGCTCTTCAAAATGTGTATGATGAAGGGTTTCCACCCTTATCACCTTTGAGTAGGGATGATCAGGGACTCCCTGGTTTAGGGGAGGGCCTAAGGTGATGGCTCAGCTGGTTTAGGTGTGAGCAGAAGGATTGTCCCATCATATAAGGACCGGTTTGTCATACTTCACTACCTGTACTAATGATAAGTACAACCACTCGAGACTGTGTGGGTAGTCACTCAATCTGAACTCGTACGGTCCAACCCCAGGGTTATGAAGGCTGGGGAGCACCGGGAGGATAAGGAGGGGGAATGTTTTGTCCGGTTTGGGCATGGCGGTGGCCTGACTCCTTCCGGTATAACCGTTAAGGTTAGGACGTGCGAGGAAAGAAAGAGATTCGGCATTCGGGTCTCACGACGGTGAGATCGCAGAAACTAGACTATTGGGTAAAATGTACACCTCTGCGCAGAGTTTGAAAACCTATTCGAATAGTCCGTGTCCACAGGAATGGACGAGTCTGGTGTGGTATGGCAATTAATGTTTTGTTTTCCAAAAAAGATGATTTCGAGAAAAGTGGTTTTTAAAAGGACCGGCGGTTGAGCCGTGAGCTATGGTGGACGGGAAGTCCAGTAGCTGTTTTTGAAAATGAAAACCAGTGGGAAACTGCTAAGATACCTGGATGGTTTAGTCTAGGGGATTTCGTTCTATACTGAAAAACTTCCTGCTCCTTTCGGAGAGGATGCGCTTTGCAAAATACAAAATGTCGGTGTTTCAACCCCGGGGGGTCCCTGGACCGACGAGTAAATTGTCGCTGCGTGTCCCAGCCCAGATGGGTCGGCGCGAGACGGGACACAAGGGGGGAGAACAGTAAGGGGAAACCGCGGCCTTCTTCGTGTTGTCCTGCGCCCAGGGCGGATGGATGCGCTTGTAGTAGGGGGTTACAAGCGCTCGCGTGGGAGAGAGAGTTAGAGCGAGAACCTTATGCGTCGGCCTGTTCTCCCGCGCGGCCAACCCTCTCGTACGAGAGCCCTGGACCTTCCTTTTATAGGCATAAGGAGAGGGTCCAGGTGTACAATGGGGTGTAACAGTGTGCTAACGTGTCTAGCAGAGAGGAGCTAGAGCCCTAAGTACATGCCATCGTGGCAGTCGGAGAGGTTTTGGCACCCTGTTCATGTGATGTCGTGGCCGTCGGAAGAGCGCTGGAGCCCTGCGGGAGTACAGCTGTCGGGGCTGTCGGATCCTTGCTGACGTCTCCCTGGCTGACGTAAGGGGCTAGGAGCTGCCGTCATCATGGAGCATGCGGGGTGTCATCATTACTTGTTTACTGGGGCGAGCCAGATGGGACGCCAGTCTTGTTCCCCATAGCCTGAGCTAGCTAGGGGTAGGGTAATGATGCCCCCCTGGCGACGTGGCTGGTCCGGACCCGAGTTTGGGCGAGGTGGCGATTCCTCCGAGGTCGAGGTTGAGTCTGAGCCCTGGGATCGGGTGAGGCGGAGTCCGTCGTCTTCCGGAGCCGAGGCTGAGTCCAAGCCTAGGGTCGGGCGAGGCGAGTCGTCTTCCGGAGCCGAGGCTGAGTCCGAGCCCTGGGGTTTGGGCGAGGCGGAGTTCGTTGTCTTCTAAGTCATGGTTGAGTCCGAGCCCTGGGGTCGGGCGAGGCGGAGTCCATCGTCCAAGGCCAAGACGGGGGCCGAACCCTAGGGTCGGGCAAGGCGGAGCTTCCAATGTCGCCCGAGGCTGGACTTGGCCGCTGTCGATGTGACGGAACCTCCCCAAGTCATTAGGCCCACCTACAGTTGTCCTTGTCCAACAGACATCAGACAACCCTGTAGATGTTCCTGAATCACTTGACAAGTTCGGTATCTTTTCTCTTACCTTACCAGGAACGTTTCACCCGTCTGACAGACAATATGTTCATCGGAGGTGCGGAAATGTGGAAGTGATTACATAAACTTACATTTACTTAAAAAGTAAAGGTAAGTTATTTATTACAGACAAGAGTGTAAAGCGAGTGCTGAAAGTATTATTACAATACCTAGGAGGCAAAAACTCCTCCCATAAAGTTCTTTACATAAAAGTTTTTAAGGAGGACTTGATCCTCCGGTAGCTTCATTCTTGATTATCTTCACTTTTCACCACCTTGGTACAAAAACAACAAAAGTTTGTTGTCTCCTCACCTAAAAACAGGGGAATAAACCCTGAGTATGGAATTACTCAGCAAGTCTTACCCGACTAAAGAAAAGACTCTCAAGGGTATGCTGGTTATATGGGGTCAAGGTAAGGTTTTTCAAAGACTCTGTTTGCAGAATTGCTTACTAAAGTGGATCCTTAAAAGTCCAAATTTTACTTGTCAGGTTAGATAAACTTACATGTCTCTATAGTTCTTTCTAACCTAGTTCAAACACTTATCCTGAACTAGCCAAGTTTCTTAATTCTTCCTTCATCTTCACTGGATTGCTACGTGTAGGGCAGTGACCAAGTCTTCATAATCGTGAAGGTACGGCGATCCGAATCGATTATACTCAGCTGAGGATCTCCAATCACACGACATATGTAGCACTTAACCCTTGCATATGTCAACCCGCCACCGGGTTCTTAAGACCAGATCAGGTTCACGCAAACCGAGAGCACAGATACACCACCATCCAGCTCTTGCCACAGAGGGTACATGCTACTCTTGCCCACCGCTCCACGCCCATTTCGTGTTATCTTATTCTGGCCTTAGTCTGCCCAAGGCAAAGCTTATCCATGACAGAGGCATGTGACCAGTTAAAAGGGTCCTCGATCATCAAGCCTACATCGAGACGGTCCTTAATCGATTCAGACGGAGACACTACACCGAGACTCTCTTCTTGTGCAAGTCACCCGCCCGGTCTCAACTTAATCATTTCAACCCAAAGTGTGGTTACCTGCAGAGGTACATCTTTTCCGATGTTGAACCATCACAGCCATGATGGATCCACCATCAAGTTTTTGTTTTCAAAAACATCCCTCCCACTTTGCCAATCATCTTTTGTAAAACAAAACCTTTTGTTTTTCTAAAGCAATACTAAGCATAGTAAAACCTTTTGTAAAAACAGGGTTTCAAGGAAGGTAATCAAGTTCAAGGAAGGTAATGCAGGTATTGTTTAATCAATCAACTCCTATCACCTAATGCATCAAGCAAGTGAGAAAGATTTTAAAAACATCAAGGAGGTGGCAAATGCACCGGGGCTTGCCTTTGTTTATGGGTGAGTCAGGCTCAGATCCACAAATATCGAAGTAGAAACAATTCTTAGCCCGAGTTCCAAAGGTGGTGGTGCTTGTTCTTAAGTGGCTTCCACTTCTTCTTCGTGTTCTAATCATAACCATACATATGTATAAGAATGGATGTCATGGAATGCTCATGAGGGTGCAAAGATAATATAAACTTATTATCTAAGTCTTGAATACAATTTTCCTTCACGGAACTCTGAGAACTTAAGGTTTCCGGAGTCAGTAAAGGAGTTCACAGGGTAGGGGGGTGTTTTGGGGTGTGGTGATCAAACAAGGTCCAAATCAACCCAAATTCTACCCAAGGCTTCTAAATAATATGAGGAACTCATATACAAATTTTGAGCATTTTTGGGATTACCATTTATCTTTTAAAAATCCAGAAACTACTACCTTAAACTATTTTAAATACCTTAAAATTCCTAATTTACCCTAAAAATCATGAAACTATTTTATTAAATTCTAGGGAAAATAAGAAGGCTAGGAAAATTGGTCCGATATTTTTAGGATTTTTCTGTAATTTTCTACATATTTCTAAAGCTGGAAAGAAAAAGAAAAAGGAAATGTGGAACAGTATTGGGCTGATTCTGGCCCGAACCGGCCCAACCACACATGAAACCAGGGCGCGCCCATGCCCGCGCTGGTGGCTTTACAGAAAGGCCCTCAGGGTTTTAGCTGACAGGGAACCGGCCCTGTTACTATGCTCATGAGTCACTGACAGTTTGCACTAAGGCCCTTAAACTTCTATTCCTTCGCAGACCAAGGTCCACGACGGCGTTCACGCGCGGCCGAAGTCCGGCGAGCTCCTGGACCAGCCGATTCGGGCTATGACCGGCGCTAATCTTCGGTTTACCCTGGATTCTACCCCAGAGAAGTACTTCCCCAACATAATTGCACTAATAATCAAGGGGTGTGCTCTGGCCACGGTGGCCGTAAGTAGAGCGGCAAGATCGTCGTGTTCCTGGCGATAGGTGATGGTACAGTGCAATTAAAGGGGTCGGAGAGCTTAAGGAGGACCTAGGGATGCTAGAACAATCAACAGAGAAGTATGAATTCACATAGAATAGGCTGGCCGCGGTGAAGTGTTCTTACGGGGTGTTCAAACCGATTTGGGGGAAGTTAGGAATTCGAGCTCTCAGTGAACAATTGAGGACGATATTTGGTGGCTGGGTGCGCGATGGTGTTGTGAAGCTCTCTGCGGGGTCAATTTATAGATCCCCGGGGCGGTGGCGCTTAATTTGAGCGGACAGTGTGGGCGGCCGGAGATGAGGAAGAACCTTGGCGCGGTGAATACCTGTCCTGTGGCGTGGCAGTAACTCCGGTGGTCGACGGGCAGTTAGAGGGAGTCACGGCAATGCGGTGGCGAGATTGAGACACGCAGCGCAAGACCGGAGAACGGCGGTCACCGGCGAAGCTATCCGCGCCAGCCGCAAAGCCAAAAAGGAAGACGACGGTGAGTCACCGGAGTGAGGTCCAGCGCACCGGCGGTGAAGATCCTTTTACCCGAGAGGTTATCCACTAGCCACGAGCACGAATCCGAACGACGGCAGCACGAATCCCGGTGAAGGTCGTCGGCGGTGAGCTGAACTGGTGTTCTGATCCGATCGGCTACTGTACCATCAGAGTCCTTATTCAGTCGCCTGACAGCCAATCTTTGGTCTGATTTTGCTCTCAAATCTTCATGGCAACTCTTACCAAGTTCTGTAGCAAAGTTGTTCCTGTATAGTAGCTCTACAACTTTGTTATAGCAATCCTAGGTAAATTCCCACTGGATCTTAGTCTAAATGGCTCTTCATCTTGGATCAAGGTCACTGACCATTGGAAGTTCAGTCTTTATCAGCCTGACAGTCCAACTTTGGGCAAGATTATCTTCAAATTTCTCACAAGAACATGGCTTGCACTCTTAAGCAAAGTTGTTCTCCTATAATCGGGCTACAATTTTGATGTGGTGACCTAGGGCAAAAACCCCATAATTTGAAAGTTACAAGGCTCCAAAGTTGGGCTCACCAATCTGAAATTCAGACTAGACTCATAGAGCAAAAGGGTGATTTTTGCAATTTAGTCCAAAACTTAGGGTTGGCTTGTAAATCTCCTCAAATGTGAACCATGTGACTTTATATATTTAAACATAGTATTTTTACACTTTGGTCCAAATGTGCATCAATTTTGCACATAGGTCCCTAGGGTTTGGATTTAGGGTTTTCTAGGGTTCTAATTGAGATTTTTGGTATCCCAGGGGTATAAAAGTGATTTAGGTTTATTCTTGGAACTATTTTGTGACCTTTTCCTTAAAGCTTTTAGGTTTTCTCAACTTGAGCTAGGTTTTACCCCTTTAATCCCTATTTAGGGTTAAGTTCCCCTATCCAGGGGTCTATTTGCAAAGTGCTGTAACAATACAACTTGTTTGAAATTTTTACCTAGTGAATGCACTCTAGGTGTGTCAAACATATGCAATGCCAATGTTTATGATGTCATGCTCAAGTTTTAGTTACAGTAACACCAGGGGTGTTACAATCCTTTCCCCCATAAAAGAATCTCGTCCCGAGATTAAAAGTTCTAGGGTAAGTAATGGAAAAGGAAATGTGTCACATTTTTATTTCCTTAATTCTGGTACAAGGCAGGGGTGGTGTGGGGGTCACTTCTTTATTACAACACTAATATACTTTACAAATTACATGAGGCTAAAAAGCCTGGGAAATTCTTATCTAAAAAGTCTTGAGTTTCCCATGTAGCCTCTTCTTCAGAATGTTGGTTCCACTGTATCTTATAGAACTTAAGAGTTTTTCTCCGGGTAACCCTGTCCTTTTGATCCAAGACTCGAATAGGATGCTCAGAATATGTCAAGTCTGGTTCAAGGACAACATCTGCCATTTCAACGGTTCGATCTGGTACCCGAAGACATTTCTTCAATTGGGATACGTGGAATACATTATGTATAGCAGACAAGGTCTCGGGGAGTTGAAGTCGATACGCTACTGGCCCATATCTTTCCAGTATCAGGAATGGACCAATATACATGGGTGCAAGCTTCCCTTTAACCCCGAAACGCGATACCCCCTTCATTGGTGAAACTTTCAAATAGACATAGTCACCCTCAAGAAAATACAAGGGCATTCGCCGTTTGTCTGCATAACTCTTCTGACGAGCTTGGGCTTTCTTCATATTATGAATTATTTTTGAACCTTTCCTTCGGTTTCTTTCACTATATCAGGCCTGAAGAAATACCTTTCACCAGGTTCAGACCATTTAGCAGAGTACGGCATCGTCGTCCATATAAAGCTTCAAAAGGTGCCATCTTGATACTTTCTTGATAGCTATTATTATATGAAACTCCGCTAAGGGCAAACATTCATCCCATTTCTGTGAGAAGTCCAGAACACATGCCTGCAACATATCTTCAAGTATTTGATTAATCCTCTCAGTCTGCCCACCGTTTGTGGATGATAGGCCAAACTGTGGAGTAGCTTAGTACCCAGGGACTTATGAAGTTCTTCCCAGAATTTGGAAACAAATTGGGATCCACGATCCGACACTATAGTCTTTGGAATACCGTGCAAACTGAGAATGCGGGCAATGTATAATTCCGCATAGGTGATGACAGGGTATTTTACTTTAACCGGGAGGAAGTGGCGATCTTGGTAAGTCGATCAATGATAACCCAAATAGAGTCATATCCTTTTGCGGTCCTGGGCAATCCCACAATGAAGTCCATACTTATGTCTTCCCATTTCCATGTCGGTATCGGTAAAGACTGTAGTGGACCGGCAGCTTTCAAATGTATGGCCTTGACACGTCTACAGGTGTCACATCTCGCCACATAGCGTGCAATTTTGATCTTCATCTTTGTCCACCAGTAATGTTGCTTCAAGTCTTGGTACATCTTAGTGCTTCTGGGATGGATAGAATAGCGGCTAAGATGTGCTTCATCAAGAATTTGCTGGTAGATCTCTTCATTCTTCGGCACCACTATGCGGTTATTAAACCATACAATGCCTTGATCATCTTCTTTGAAACATTAGGCTTTTCCAGCCCTTAACTTCTCACGAATGTGTTTCATACATTCATTATCCTTTTGAGCATCAATTATCTTTTGCAAGAGAACTGACTCAAGCTTTAGCTGATTCAGAGCTCCTTGTTGGACCATCCCCAGGTTTAGCTTTTCCATCTCTTGACATAAGGTATTGTCAGAGTTCTTTATCATAAGACAGTGGCAGGAAACCTTACGGCTAAGTGCGTCTGCCACCACATTGGCCTTGCTTGGGTGATAATGAATTTCCAGTTCATAGTCCTTAATAAGCTCAAGCCATCGCCTTTGTCTCATATTCAATTCTGACTGGGTGAAGATATACTTCAGGCTTTATGATCTGTATAAATATGATAGTTATTACCCAGTAGATAATGACGCCAGATCTTCAAGGCACGAACCACAACAGCTAGCTCCAGATCATGAGTTGGATAATGTTCCTCATGTCGGCGCAACTGCCTGGAAGCATATGCAATTACTCGGCCTTCTTGCATTAATACACAGCCGAGTCCACTTCCTGAGGCATCACAATATACGTCAAAGGGTTTGGTGATGTCTGGTTGAGCCAATACCGGAGCAGTGGTTAACAATGTCTTCAATTGTTCAAAGGCTTCTTCACACTTGGAAGACCAATTAAATTTACTATCATTTTTCAATAAACTTGTGATTGGCTTCACAAGCTTAGAAAAATCTAGTATGAATCTGCGATAATACCCAGCTAATCCAAGAAAACTCCGGACTTGATGAACAGTGGTCGGGGGTTTCCACTCCAGAATATCCTTGACTTTGCTAGGATCTACTGCAATTCCTTTGGCAGATAACACATGCCCCAAAATTGAATTTCCTCCAGCCAGAACGTGCACTTGCTAAACTTGGCATATAACTGATGTTCCCTTAGGCGCGTCAATACAATCCGCAAATGCTGAGCATGCTCCTCTTCATTTTTAGAATATATCAAGATATCATCGATGAAGACCACCACGAACTTGTCCAACTCGGGCATGAACACCGAGTTCATCAAATAAGTGAAATGGGCAGGAGCATTTGTTAGTCCGAAGGACATTACCAAATATTCAAATAACCCATACCGCGTAGTAAACGCGGTCTTCGGTATATCCTCGGGCCGAATACAGATTTGGTGATAGCCCGACCTGAGATCAATTTTGGAAAATACCCTCGCCCTAGTCAGTTGATCAAATAAGATGTCAATCCTCGGAAGAGGGTACTTGTTCTTGATAGTGACCTCATTTAGGGGTCGATAATCCACGCACATTCGTAAGGTCTGATCCTTCTTCTTAACAAAAATGGCGGGGCAACCCCATGGAGACGAGCTTGGCCGGATGAATCCCTTATTCAGTAGATCTTGTAATTGAATCTTCAATTCTGCCAACTCATTAGGAGGCATACGGTACGACATTCGGGAAATGGGAGCCGTACTGGGCTTTAACTCAATTACAAATTCTACATCTCTTTCGGGTGGCAATCCAGGCAAATCCTCTGGAAAGACAACGGGAAACTCGCATACTACGGAATATCCTTGATTTCCGGTACAATGGCTTCATACACTCTACCAGAAGCTTTGGCTGGATTGGTTACGGGGATGGACAAAAGAATCTCTTCTTGATTATAGCTCAACCTGATGGTTCTCAGCTCAGTGTTGAGAATTGCCTTATATTGGGTTAACCAATTCATACCCAAAATTACATCTATATCATGGCCTTTCAGAACAATCATGTTAGCAGGAAAGTTTCGTCCGGCCATTGTTACTGGCACATGATAGGCCACTTCTCTAGTAAAAATTTGTCCCCTAGGTGAATGAATTTTAAACCCCTCTTTTGATTCATGGCATGAAATGTGATGTTGCTCCACAAATTTCTTGCTAATAAATGTATGTGAAGCACCAGAATCAAAAAGAATAATTGCAGGGTGGCTGGCCACGAGAAACGTACCCATCATCACTGGTTCACCTTCTGGTGTAGTGGCCACTTGAGTATAGTATACCCGTCCTGTCTTCTTTGTATTCTTCCCCACATTGTTTCCCTTAGGTTGAGCTGATTTCCCAGATCCTTGCTGATTATTTGATTGATTCTGCTTGGGATATGGGCAATCCTTGATGAAATGCCCAGACTTACCACAATTGAAACACCCGGTTGAAGAGCTGGGCAAAGCAGGGAATCGAGTGCCCGGGGCACCCGGCTGATTTGGGGTAGTGGGGGCATTGTTGGGGCGAATAATGATTGGCTGCTTGAAAGGGAATGAGGGTGGTCGAGAAAAAGGCTAGAAGGCCGGATCACAAACCGTTGCCTTTTTGCCTGGCCCTGATTAGATTTCTCACCTCCAAATCACTTGTTTTTCCCGGAACCTGCATATTTTGCTTCAACATATAGGGCTGTGCTGACAGCCTTTCCATACGTGAGATCTATGCAGGTGGCCATTTTTCTCTGCAATCGATCATTCAGACCCCTCATAAAGCAGTTCTTCTTCTTTAAATCAGTATTCACCTGATCGATTGCATATTGTGATAGATGATTAAACTTGTTGAGATACTGATTAACATTATCCCCTCCTTGTTTGAGCTTCATGAACTCTTCTTGTTTCATATGAAGAACACCCTCCGGGATATAATGCTCGCGGAAGGCCACTTTGAATTCTTCCCATGTTACTTGATGGTTAGCAGGTTGGACAGCCACGAAATTTCCCCACTAGGTGCTGGCAGGGCCGCGCAGTTGTTGCGCTACGAATAAAGGCTTCTGTGTCTCTGAACAGCGCAGAAGACCAAATTTTTGCTCAATAACCCGTATCCATTCATCAGCTTCCAACGGGTCCTCAGCCTTGACAAATAGTGGTGGACGGGTTTCAAAGAAATCTAGATATGTGGTTTCACGGGGGCCTTGCTGATAACCCCTTCCACCCTGCTGCTGGAATTGTTGGCCTGCCATTTCTCTCAAAAAGCGGGTATTGTCTGCAGTTGCATTCACCAAGGCGGCAATCGCCTCGGCCAATGTGGGAGGAACCGGGGGTGGATTTGGGGCAACATCCCTTTCCCCAGAAGTTCCTACTGCATCATGTCCTCGAGTCCTGGTAGGCATCTGAGGCAAAGAACATTTGAAGTAAATATAAAATGCCAGAGAAACCTTCCATTTTACATTACTATCAAAAGTAATGATACAAACTCGATATTATACAACAGGATACATTACCCATTATACAATACACTACCTATTGTACAATAGTACAACCTACAATACACTACTTTTATTTCTATTACTACACCACTATTCCTACTTCTGGTTGCTCTTGGTAGCTTCATCGTCGGGTGTGGGAGACCATTCATCGACCAGCCTCATAGAAGGAGGGGGCTGAAAAAGGTCTAACTCACCACCAAGCGAGTGTCCCATCACATGCGAGGGTCCGGCTTCCGACTCAACAGGATTTGTGGGCTCACTGGGATGCAGTTGCGAATACAATACATGAACTTCTTCATGTAAGGTATTGCAATATGTCTGCAAGTCTTCAACGGCCAAGTTGAGCTCGGTGATACGGGCCTGAGCCTTTGCTTCTTTGGCCCATGCAAGCGAACGAGATTGAACAACCCAGTCGAGTGCCAAATCCCGGTCCGCAAGCTGATCTTGTAGATGGCGGACATCTCTTCTTAATTCATTTATACGGTCGCCATCTACGACCCATATAGCCGTCCTGCGGCGGAGTTCAGCTTGGAGCCGACTTACTTCAGCTTCAAGATCCCCTATAGGATCATTGCTTCCACTACTACTGTCCACATCTCGTGGGGCAAGCTGATGTCGAGGTACACCAATAGGCCCAGTATGCTTTCGCGCAGTTTTTCGTGTACGCGGCGCCATTTTCTAAGGGGGAAAATTTATTAGTACAATTCTTAGCATGATGCATGAATAATTACAGAATCAACCTTAGTTGATTCAACCTTCTATACATTGCACTCTTCCTATCTGGTCTTTGAAATAGACTCTTCAAGGATGCTTAGGTAAGTAGAGAAGAAATTTTCTAGATAAGTTTAAGAAAATCTTTTTGAAGATGCTACATAATATCTGCCAAGAAGGGCTACGCTCCGATACCAGCTGTGACGGAACCTCCCAAGTCATTAGGCCCACCTACAGTTGTCCTTGTCCAACAGACATCAGACAACCCTATAGATGTTCCTGAATCACTTGACAAGTTCGGTATCTTTTCTCTTACCTTACCAGGAACGTTTCACCCGTCTGACAGACAATATGTTCATCGGAGGTGCGGAAATGCGGAAGTGATTACATAAACTTACATTTATTTAAAAAGTAAAGGTAAGTTATTTATTACAGACCAGAGTGTAAAGCGAGTGCTGAAAAGTATTATTACAATACCTGGGAGGCAAAAACTCCTCCCATAAAGTTCTTTACATAAAAGTTTTTAAGGAGGACTTGGTCCTCCGGCAGCTTCATTCTTGATTATCTTCACTTTTCACCACCTTGGTACAAAAACAAACAAAAGTTTGTTGTCTCCTCACCTAAAAACAACAGGGGAATAAACCCTGAGTATGGAATTACTCAGCAAGTCTTACCCGACTAAAGAAAAGACTCTCAAGGGTATGCTGGTTATATGGGGTCAAGGTAAGGTTTTTCAAAGACTCTGTTTGTAGAATTGCTTACTAAAGTGGATCCTTAAAAGTCCAAATTTTACTTGTCAGGTTAGATAAACTTACCTGTCTCTATAGTTCTTTCTAACCTAGTTCAAACACTTATCCTGAACTAGCCAAGTTCTTAATTCTTCCTTCATCTTCACTGGATTGCTACGTGTAGGGCAGTGACCAAGTCTTCATAACCGCGAAGGTACGGCGATCCGAAACGATTATACTCAGCTGAGGATCTCCAATCACACGACATATGTAGCACTTAACCCTTGCATATGTCAACCCGCCACCGGGGTTCTTAAGACCAGATCAGGTTCACGCAAACCGAGAGCACAGATACACCACCGTTCAGCCTCTTGCCACGGAGGGTACACGCTACTCTCGCCACCGCTCCACGCCCATTTCGTGTTATCTTATTCTGGCCTTAGTCTGCCCGAGGCAAAGCTTACCCATGACGAGGCATGTGACCAGTTAAAGGGTCCTCGATCATCAAGCCTACATCGAGACGGTCCTTAATCGACTCAGACGGAGACACTACACCGAGACTCTCTTCTCGTGCAAGTCACCCGCCCGGTCTCAGCTTAATCATTTTAACCAAAAGTGTGGTACCTGGCAGAGGTACATCTTTTCCGATGTTGAACCCATCACGGCCATGATGGATCCACCATCAAGTTTTTTGTTTTCAAAAACATCCCTCCCACTTTGCCAATCATCTTTTGTAAAACAAAACCTTTTGTTTTTCTAAAGCAATACTAAGCATAGTAAAACCTTTTGTAAAAACAGGGTTTCAAGGAAGGTAATCAAGTTCAAGGAAGGTAATGCAGGTATTGTTTAATCAATCAACTCCTATCACCTAATGCATCAAGCAAGTGAGAAAGATTTTAAAAACATCAAGGAGGTGGCAAATGCACCGGGGCTTGCCTTTGTTTATGGGTGAGTCAGGCTCAGATCCACAAATATCGAAGTAGAAACAATTCTCAGCCTGAGTTTCCAAAGGTGGTGGTGCTTGTTCTTCAGTGGCTTCCACTTCTTCTTCGTGTTCTAATCATAACCATACATATGTATAAGAATGGATGTCATGGAATGCTCATGAGGGTGCAAAGATAATATAAACTTATTATCTAAGTCTTGAATACAATTTTCCTTCACGTAACTCCGAGAACTTAAGGTTTCCGGAGTCAGTAAAGGAGTTCACAGGGTAGGGGGGTGTTTTGGGGTTTGGTGATCAAACAAGGTCCAAATCAACCCAAATTCTACCCAAGGCTTCTAAATAATATGAGGAACTCATATAAAAATTTTGAGCATTTTTTGGGATTACCATTTATCTTTTAAAAATCCAGAACTACTACTTTAAACTATTTTAAATACCTTAAAATTCCTAATTTATCCTAAAAATCTTGAAACTATTTTTATTAAATTCTAGGGAAAATAAGAAGGCTAGGAAAATTGGTCCCATATTTTTAGGATTTTTCTGTAATTTTCTACATATTTCTAAAGCTGGACAGAAAAAGAAAAAGGAAAATGTGGAACAGTATTGGGTTGATTCTGGCCCGAACCGGCCCAACCACATAGGAAACCAGGGCGCGCCCACGCCCGCGCTGGTGGCTTTACAGAAAGGCCCTCAGGGTTTTAGCTAACAGGGAACCGGCCCTGTTACTATGCTCATGAGTCACTGACAGTTTGCACTAAGGCCCTTAAACTTCTATTCCTTCGCAGACCAAGGTCCACGACGGCGTTCACGGCGCGGCCGAAGTCCGGCGAGCTCCTGGACCGGCCGATTGGGGCTATGACCGGCGCTAATCTTCGGTTTACCCCGGATTCTACCCCAGAGAAGTACTTCCCCCAACATAATTGCACTAATAATCAAGGGGTGTGCTCTGGCCACGGTGGCCGTAAGTAGAGCGGCAAGATCATCGTGTTCCTGGTGATAGGTGATGGTACAGTGCAATTAAAGGGGTCGGAGAGCTTAAGGAGGACCTAGGGATGCTAGAACAATCAACAGAGAAGTATGAATTCACCTGGAATAGGCTGGCCGCGGTGAAGTGTTCTTACGGGGTGTTCAAACCGATTTGGGGGAAGTTAGGAATTCGAGCTCTCAGGTGAACAATTGAGGACGATATTTGGTGGCTGGGTGCGCGATGGTGTTGTGAAGCTCTCTGCGGGGTCAATTTATAGATCCCCGGGGCGGTGGCGCTTAATTTGAGCGGACAGTGTGGGCGGCCGGAGATGAGGAAGAACCTTGGCGCGGTGAATATGTGTCCTGTGGCGTGGCAGTAACTCCGGTGGTCGACGGGTAGTTAGAGGGAGTCACGGCGATGCGGTGGCGAGATTGAGACACGTGGCGTAAGACCGGAGAACGGCGGTCACCGACGAAGCTATCCGTGCCAGCCGCAAAGCCAAAAAGGAAGACGACGGTGAGTCACCGGAGTGAGGTCCAGCGCACGGCGGTGAAGATCCTTTTACCCGAGAGGTTATCCACTAGCCACGAGCACGAATCCGAACGGCGGCAGCACGAATCCCGGCGAAGGTCGTCGGCGGTGAGCTGAACTGGTGTTCTGATCCGATCGGCTACTGTACCATCAGAGTCCTTATTCAGTCGCCTGACAACCAATCTTTGGTCTAATTTTGCTCTCAAATCTTCATGGCAACTCTTACCAAGTTCTGTAGCAAAGTTGTTCCTGTATAGTAGCTCTACAACTTTGTTATAGCAATCCTAGGTAAATTCCCACTGGATCTTAGTCTAAATGGCTCTCCATCTTGGATCAAGGTCACTGACCATTGGAAGTTCAGTCTTTATCAGCCTGACAGTCCAACTTTGAGCAAGATTATCTTCAAATTTCTCACAAGAACATGGCTTGCACTCTTAAGCAAAGTTGTTCTCCTATAATCGGGCTACAATTTTGATGTGGTGACCTAGGGCAAAAACCCCATAATTTGAAAGTTACAAGGCTCCAAAGCTGGGCTCACCAATCTGAAATTCAGACTAGACTCAATAGAGCAAAAGGGGTGATTTTTGCAATTTAGTCCAAAACTTAGGGTTTGGCTTGTAAATCTCCTCAAATGTGAACCATGTGACTTTATATATTTAAACATAGTAGTTTTTACACTTTGGTCCAAATGTGCATCAATTTTGCACATAGGTCCCTAGGGTTTGGATTTAGGGTTTTTCAGGGTTCTAATTGAGATTTTTGGTATCCCAGGGGTATAAAAGTGATTTAGGTTTATTCTTGGAACTATTTTGTGACCTTTTACTTAAAGCTTTTAGGTTCTCAACTTGAGCTAGGTTTTACCCCTTTAATCCCTATTTAGGGTTAAGTTCCCTATCCAGGGGTCTATTTGCAAAGTGCTGTAACAATACAACTTGTTTGAAATTTTTACCTAGTGAATGCACTCTAGGTGTGTCAAACATATGCAATGCCAATGTTTATGATGTCATGCTCAAGTTTTAGTTATAGTAACACCAGGGGTGTTACAGTCGACCTCACTCTAGCGAGTGGCACGGCAGTCGGAGCGGGGCAGGCGGCGCTATTTTCTTGTCAGGTCGGCTAGTGGAGCGGTGAAATGACTGCGGTCACTTCGACTCTGTCGACTGAAGAGCGCGCGTCAGGATAAGGTGTCAGGCGATCCTTGCATTAAATGCTCCTGCGATACGGTCGGTTGGTATGGCGATCTGGCGAAGGTTGCTTCTCTGCGAAGACTGGGCCTCGGGCGAGCCGAAGGTGTGTCCATTGCTTGAGGGGGCCCTCGGGCGAGACGTGAATCCTCCGGGGTCGGCTGCCTTTGCCCGAGGCTGGGCTCGGGCGAGGCGAGATCGTGTCCCTTGAATGGACTGAGCCTTGACCTTAATCGCACCCATCAGGCCTTTGCAGCTTTGTGCTGATGGGGGTTACCAGCTGAGATTAGGAGCCTTGAGGGTACCCCTAATTATGGTCCCCGACACAAAATGTTTTTCAAAACAACCCTGCATAAAATATTGCTGTTTCTGCAAATATCCTGAGCTCCACATATTCCATGCATTATATCTGATTTCCCCATTCCGCGGGTGAAGGTGGGCAGCTGAGTACGTTTGTACTCACCCTTGCTTATTTGTTGTTTTTCAGAAAAAGAGATCGGGTAAGAGTTACGACTGTTCCCAACCTTGTATGTCGCTGTTGGACCGCTGATTTGCTTCACTGCGTATATCGAGCTGCTTCAGCCCCACTCTGATGATATGTCTCGAGTTGTGGACCAACTCTTAAAGTTGATCGCCACCTTTATAGGTTTGTCTCATTTAAGCAGATCTGAAATCATCTGTTGTATAAATGTGTTTACTAGCCTCCTGGGACTAGTAATTGTATCACATTTGAGTCCTTGAGGATTGGGGTGCTTCAATTAGCTGCCCGTAGCCGCTTCATTTTGAGGCTGGTTGAGAGGGCACTGCCCTTTTTTCAAGCTCCTGCGGAGATCCGACCCATTTATTTGGACCGAAGAGGCAGAACAAGCCTTCCAAGAGTTGAAGCAGCACCTAGTATCCCTGTCGATCCTGGTTGCTTCGGAGCCAAGGGAGCCACTGTATCTATACATTGCAGCAACTGCAGAGGCGGTGAGCATGGTGCTAGTCGCCGAAAGGGCGACACAAGAAGGCTAAGGACCTAAAAGCTTAGAACCAGCTACAGGGGCCCGGATCGTCCAGAAGCCGGTCTACTACGTCAGCGAGGTCCTCCATGAGACGAAGGCCAGGTACCTCGAGACGCACAAACTCCTCTATGCTGTGTTGGTTGCGTCCAGGAAGTTGTGCCACTATTTCCAGGCACACAGAGTTGTGGTGGCGACCTCCTTTCCGTTAAGGGCCATCCTCCACAACTCTAACACCACTAGCAACATCGCCAATTAGGCAACGAAGCTCGCTGAGTTCCAGCTGGAGTTCCTGCCCCGCCACGCCATCAAAAGTCAGGTCCTGGCCGACTTCATCGTGGAGTGGACTCCACCTCCGAGCGCCCCTGGGGCCCGGACCCCGATCTGGGCCCACACCTACGGAGCGCAGGGGTCCGGTCTTCACCGAGCCCCACTGGACGCTCTTCTTCGACGGATCCGCCCGCCAGAAGAGTGCTGGTGCGGGGGTGGTCCTCGTCGACCCAGGCGGAGATCAGGTGAAGTACGTGGTGCGCCTCGAGTTCAAGGCCACCAACAACATGGCGGAGTATGAGGCACTGATCTTCGGCTTATCTGTGGCCCTATCCCTAGGGATCCGCCAGCTCCTCGTGAAGGGGGACTCTCAGCTAATCATCAAGCAGGTCCGCGGGGAGTGTAGCTGCAACGAGCCCAGACTCGCAGCTTACCTCCTCCATGTAAGGAAGCTGGAGAAGGACTTCATGACCCTAGAACTGCAACATGTTCCCCGAGCCGACAATTCAGCAGCAGATGACCTCTCCCAGAGGGCATCAACTCAGGCACCTGTGCCCGAGAGCGTCTTCGAAAGACGGCTGTTGAGACCCACCGCCCAGCCTGCCGAACTGGGCAAAGGGGGCAAGACTAGCACCTCAAAGCCAGCGGTCCCGGTGGCGTGCCAGAACCCACCGAAGGCTGTGTGTGCTCTGGGGGACTCCGCCGACCCCTTAGCGTTGTAGCCGACAGCTCAGAGTGGTCCCGATGCATGGATCTCCAAGATCCAGGACTACCTGAAGGAAAATATCCTTCTTGAAGACCATGTCTCCGCAGAGCGCATAGTGCGGTTGGCTAGACGATACACGGTGGTGGAAGGGGATCTCTACCGCCGTGGCGCCGACGACATTCTCATGTGGTGCATCACCTAGGAGGAGGGCCGTGAGCTGCTCATGGAGATCCATGGAGGGGAGTGCAGAAGTCATTCTTCATCCTGCACACTGGTCGGTAAGGCCTTCCGGCGTGGTTTTTACTGGCCAACCGCCCTCCAAGATGCGGTCGAGCTGGTAAAGTCCTGCGAAGCGTGCCAGTTCCACGCAAAGCAGATACACACACCGGCACAGGCTCTACAAATGATTCCACCCTCCTGGCCATTCGCCATATGGGGGGTGGATATCCTGGGACCATTTCCCAGGGTCGTCGGCGGGTACCGATACCTCTTTGTCGCAATCGACAAGTTCACCAAGTGGCCAGAGGCCACCCCTGTGGTCAGCATCACCCAGGGTGCCGCTGTCACCTTCCTCAAGTCGATCGTCTGTAGATTTGGGGTCCCAAGTCATATCATTACGGACAACAGGACCCAGTTTACAAGTTGGATCTTCTAGGAGTACTGCGAGGGCATCGGCTCCCAGCTCTGCTTTGCATCCGTGGCACATCCTAGGAGCAATGACCAGGTGGAGAGGGCAAATGCAGAGATCCTCAGGGGACTCAAGACGCACACCTATGGCTGCTTAAAGAAGCATGGTGCAAATTGGGTCAGTGAGCTGCCGTCCGTGCTGTGGGGGAACCAGACCACACCTAGCCGAGCTACTGGGGAGACCCCATTCTTCCTGGTCTACGGGACCGAAGCCTATCTTCCCCTGAAAATCATTATGGGCTCCCCACGGGTCCAGTCGTTTGATGAATCTATGCAGCAACAACTACGGCGTGAGGATGTGGACTTCATCGACGAGCACAGGTGGCGAGCAGTAATCTGAAATGCACGGTACAACCAGGCGCTCAGGCGCTACCACCAACAGTTCGTGCATAGTAGGAAGCTCGAGGTAGGGGACCTGGTCCTAAGGCGAGTACTGAACCATGAAGGGCTCCACAAACTCTCCCCCAGCTGGGAGGGACCCTTCAAGGTGATGGAAATATGCCGCCCCGGGTGCGTCCGCCTCGCCATAGCTGATGGAGTACCTCTTCCCAATCCTTGGAATATAGAGCATCTCCGTAAGTTTTTACCATAAAAGCAGAGCTAGGGGATTCGGTTTTCTTCCTTGTAACTAGGTAGCGCATATGTGTACGCCAGCCCGGTGAGGTCCACCCTCATAAACCCGGTCTGTTGGCCTACGCTCGTGTATATCCAGTTATAAGGAAGGGGTTCGCCCACAGATTTGTTTTTCTGATGGTTTTATTCTGCTTAGGTTTACAACCATTATTGTTATCTAACCCACCCATACGGTTTCCCTCTCTTGCTGGTATAGCGACATCCGCATTGAGTAGCTAGGCCCGGCAGCCTGGGGCCAGTTCTAGAGAATGGGTACTCGCCTTCTAGGGTGGTACGGAGCTGTGTAGCTGCTTAGCTTGGTTCTGCACCCTAAGCCTACACGATCCACCACTTTGTGGTGGATATCCTTGTATTTAGAACTATAGCCCTATGCTCCGGGAACCTGGGGTCCGGTTCTAGATACTAGGACGGTCCGGAGCCGTGAAGCCGCTTAGCCTAGTCTCGTACCGTAAGCCTACATGCTCCACCACTCTGCGTGGGTGTCCCAGTATTTGGAATTGTGGTTCAGGGGGTCCGGGCACACAGCTCTGCTTCCCAGGCCAAGCCCTGCCGGTTGTGTTGCGTGAATCAAGGGATAAAAGATACCAGTTAGTAGGTCCTATGGGTGCGCTACTAAAACTTCCTAGCCAAGGTTGTGTGCAGGTCCGGGTCCCAGTCGAGATTACTTCTTGGGGGCCATGTCACCAATTCCTTCTTAAGAATACTGGCATCCAGCCTCGACACGTCGAGCCCACATCCCAGGGGGGCCAAGTACCAGGGAAGAAGTTGGTAACAACGCACACAACAAAGGAAAAGTAGCGTGCAGATAAGTTGTAATATTGCCTGATAAGTAGTACTTAAAGAGTATATTACAGAATCAAGATATATTACAACCCGCTCCCCAGTGGGACCCTCGCTTTCTCTATGCAGGCCTGGCTACTCATCGTCAGCGGGATCCCGCTGGAAGCGCTCGACCACCACATCCACAGCATCATGTACGCCCTCCCGGACGACGTCTTCGGTATCGGCCACCGGACCTACGATCACCGGCTCCAAGAAGATGGCTGGGTCATGGCTCCAGAAGCACGTCACGATGTACTATATTACCGACCGGCAGAGTCTACTGCCTTCGGCCTCTAGGCGGGCGCCACGGATCTGGTCCAGGCGTCGGAGACGATCGGCGAAGGAATCTAGCACCGAGAGCGTGTCTGAGATGGACGCCGGCTGCTCCAACATCGGGATGGGGCTCACCCCCAGCAGCACCAGTGCCGAGCTCGCCTCGCTGGCCCAGGCGGTAATACATTGGATCCCGGCGCAATGCTCCGTCCGGAGATCTTCAAGTGTCTCCCTCATCGCCACCTTAGCCGCCTGGGCTGCCTGCGTCGTCTCGAACTGGCGGACCCGCTCCCATAGCGTCCGCTCCTTTTGCTCCAGCGCCCGCTCCTTCTCCTCTGCCTCGAGCTCATAATCGGCTAGCAGCTTATCCCGCCTCTCAAGCATTTCCTCCCTGAAGGCGAGGTTCTTCTCCCGCTAGGCGAGATCCGCCGCCCACTTATCCAGGGAGGCATCCTTCTCCTTGAGGTTCTCTTCGGCCAGGGCAAGGCTGCTAGCCCTATCATCAAGCCCCTGTTGCACCTTCTTCAAGTCCTCAACAGCCGCAGACTGTTGGTCCCGCTGCTCCTCCAACATCTTGTTGTAGGCGCTCAGCTTCGCCTGGAGCTCCGTGATGACCTCCTCCCTCTGGTCCAAGTGCACCTCCTTCTTGGCCAGCCTTGTCTCCTTCTGGGTCACCTCCAGCTCCCAGGCGAACACCTTCTGGAGGTCCTCCCGGTAGTCCTTGCGATCTCGCTCAAGCTCGGACTGCTCGAAGGTGAATTGGCGGGACACTGCCTTGGTGCACTCCTCCAGCTGGGTGCGCCAGTCACTGAGGCGCTGCTGTTCGGCCTCGAGCGCCTCCCACTCCCGCAGGATCATCGTCCCAGTCTCTTCGAGGGCCTGATGGGCGCGAGATAGCACCCGGGAGAGGGGAATCGGCGCCGCTTCTAGCTCAGCACCGGATCGGAGCGGCCGCCCAAAAATTACCTCCATCTCCTCCGGGGTAGGCGGCGGGTTGGAGCTGGATGCGCCTCCTGCTTAGACCTCGATAGCGGCAACGGACACGACTGGGGCCTCCTCTGCCACTGCCAACGGAGTACTCGACGACATCACCGTCGCTGAGGCTATGACGGCCATCGGGGCAGCATGGACCCCCTCTATCGCTGCAGCATCACTTGGTGTTGGCGCTGTTGGAGTCGGATCCACAACTGGAGCCTGGGGGCCCGGTGGCACTGTCCCGGTGGTAACAACCGGAGGCGAGGGAGGCACGACTTTAGATGAAGAGGGAGAAGATGCCTTGATGAGCAAAGGACAGGTTAATACCTGTTGACATGATAACTAGACCAGTGAAAAAGGGGGGCTACCCTTACTTGGGGCCCTGAACCCTCCAGCGACCTTGGAAGCGGTACGTCTGCTGCTGCTGTTGCTGCTGCCCCTGTGGTGGCGGCGGTGGGCCTGATGGTGGTTGAAAGGGAATTAGGCTTACACCTACTTTCCAAATTGATTTTGGTGGTTGAATTGCCCAACACAAATGTTTAGACTAACTAGTTTCCTCTAGTGTATAAGTCATACAGGTGCCAAAGGTTCACACTAAGCCAATAAAAAGACCAAGAAAAGGGTTCAACAAAAAGAGCAAGGGATAACCGAAGGCAGCCCTGGTATGGCGCACCGGACTGTCCGGTGTGCCACCGGACAGTGTCCGGTGCACCAGGGCACTCCAGGCTGAACTCTTCACCTTCGGGAAAATCCAGGGGCGCTCCGCTATAATGCACCGGACATGTCCGGTGTACATCGGACAGTGTCCGGTGCTCCAGAGGAGAGCGGCTCTGGAACTTGCCAGCGTCGGGAATTCGTCCGCTATAATTCACCGGACATGTCCGGTGCACACCGGACTGTCCGGTGTGACAGCGGGCAACGACTACTTCGCGCGGCAACGACTACCTGCAACGCATTAAATGCGCGCCAACGCGTGCAGAGGAGCAGGCCACGCGCGGGTGGAGCACCGGACAGCCTACAGTGCATGTCCGGTGCACCACCGGACATCCTGGCGGGCTCACATGTCAGAGCTCAACGGTCGGAACCCCAACGGCTCGCTGACGTGGCTGGCGCACCGGACAGTGTCCGGTGGCGCACCGGACTGTCCGGTGCGCCATACGACAGCCCACTTCCAACGGCCACTTTGTGGTCGTTGGGGCTATAAATACCCCAACCACCCCACATTCAATTGCATCCAAGCTTCTACACTTCAACACCTTACAAGAGCTCTAGCATTCATTCCAAAGCACACAAAAGAGATCAAATCCTCTCCCAACTCCACAAAAGGCTTTAGTGATTAGAGAGAGTGATTTGCCGTGTTCTTTTGAGCTCTTGCGCTTGGATCGCTTCTTTTCTTTCTCATTTGTTCTTCCAATCAACATTCATTCACTTGTAATCGAAGCAAGAGACACCAATTGTGTGGTGGTCCTTGCGGGGACTTTGTGTCCCGAGTGATTGAGAAGAAGAAGCTCACTCGATCCGTGGGATCGTTTGAGAGAGGGAAGGGTTGAAAGAGACCCGGCCTTTGTGGCCTCCTCAACGGGGAGTAGGTTTGAGAGAACCGAACCTCGGTAAAACAAATCCTTGTGTCTCACTTCCTTACTCGCTTGCGATTTGTTTTTACGCCCTCTCGCGGACTCGATTATATTTCTAACGCTAACCCGGCTTGTAGTTGTGATTATATTTGTAAATTTCAGTTTCGACCTATTCACCCCCCCTCTAGGCGACTTTCAATTGGTATCAAAGCCCAGTGCTTCATTAAGAGCCTAACCGCTCGAAGTAATGTCGGGAGATCACGCCAAGAGGGAGATGGAGACCGGCGACAAGCCCACTACGAGCCACTCATCCGAAGAGTCCCGCAACAAGGGAAAGGGGAAGGAGAAGAAGTCTTCTTCCCACAAGTCGCATCGGAGTAGCGGCAAACACAAGAAGATGAGGAAGGTCATCTACTACGAGACCGACACTTCATCACCATCGACCTCTGGCTCCGACGCGCCGTCCGTCACTTCTAAGCGCCATGAGCGCAAGAAGTTTAGTAAGATTCCCCTACGCTATCCCCGCATTCCTAAGCATACACCTCTACTTTCCGTCCCATTAGGCAAACCACCAACTTTTGATGGTGAAGATTATGCAAGGTGGAGTGATTTAATGAAATTTCATCTAACCTCACTCCACAAAAGTATATGGGATGTAGTTGAGTTTGGTGTGCAGGTACCATCCGTAGGGGATGAAGACTATGATGCGGACGAAGTTGCCCAAATCGAGCACTTCAACTCCCAAGCTACAACAATCCTCCTCGCCTCTCTAAGTAGGGAGGAATACAACAAGGTGCAAGGACTAAAGAGCGCCAAGGAGGTTTGGGATGTGCTCAAGACCACACACGAGGGTGATGAGCTCACCAAGATCACCAAGCGGGAAACGATCGGGGGGAGCTCGGTCGCTTCCGTCTTCGCCAAGGAGAGGAGCCACAAGATATGTACAACCGGCTCAAGACCTTGGTGAATCAAGTGCGCAATCTCGGGAGCAAGAAATGGGATGATCACGAGGTGGTTAAGGTTATTTTGAGATCACTCATTTTCCTTAACCCTACTCAAGTACAATTAATTCGTGGTAATCCAAGATACACACTAATGACTCCCGAGGAAGTAATCGGGAATTTTGTGAGCTTTGAATATATGATCAAGGGCTCAAGGAAGATCAACAAGCTTGATGAGCCCTCCACTTCCGAAGCTCAACCCGTGGCACTTAAGGCGACAGAGGAAAAGAAGGAGGAGTCTACATCAAGTAGACAACCCATCGACGCCTCCAAGCTCGACAATGAGGAGATGGCGCTCATCATCAAGAGTTTCCGCCAAATCCTCAAACAAAGGAGGGGGAAAGACTACAAGCCCCGCTCCAAGAAAGTTTGTTACAAATGTGGTAAGCCCGGTCATTTTATTGCTAAATGTCCATTATCAAGTGATAGTGACAGGGACAACGACAAGAAGGGGAGAAGAAAGGAGAAGAAGAAATACTACAAGAAGAAGGGTGGCGACGCTCATGTATGCCGCGAATGGGACTCGGACGAGAGCTCCTCCAACTCCTCCTCCGACGAGGACGCCGCCAACATCGCCGTCACCAAAGGCCTTCTCTTCCCCAACGTCGGCCACAAATGTCTCATGGCCAAGGACGGCAAGAAGAAGAAGGTAAAATCAAGGTCCTCCACTAAATATGAAACCTCTAGTGATGAGGATGATGCTAAAAATGAGGAGGATGACTTGCGCACCCTTTTTGCCAATTTAAACATGCAACAAAAGGAGAAATTAAATGAATTAATTAGTGCTATCCATGAGAAGGATGATCTCTTGGACTCCCAAGAGGACTTCCTTATTAAAGAAAACAAGAAGCATGTCAAAGTAAAAAAAATGCTTATGCTCTAGAAGTAGAAAAATGTGAAAAACTATCTAGTGAGCTAAGCACTTGTCGTGAGACTATAGACAACCTTAGAAATGAAAATGCTAGTTTAAATGCTAAGGTTGATTCTCATGTTTGTAATGTTTCAATTTCCAATCCTAGAGATGATAATATTGATTTACTTGCTAGGATTGATGAATTGAACATTTCTCTTGCTAGCCTTAGAAATGAAAATGAAAAATTGCTTGCTAAGGCTAAAGAATTTGATGTTTGCAATGTTACTATTTCTAACCTTAGAATTGAAAATGACATATTACATGCTAAGGTTATAGAATTAAAATCTTGCAAACCCTCTACGTCTATCGTTGAGCATGTGTCCATTTGTGCTAGATGTAGAGATGTTGATATTGATGCTATTCATGATCATATGACTTTAATTAAACAACAAAATGATCATATAGCAAAATTGGATACTAAAATTGCCGAGCACGAACTTGAAAATGAAAATTTTAAATTTGCTCGTAGTATGCTCTACAATGGGAGACGCCCTGGCATTAAGGATGGCATTGGCTTCCAAAGGGGAGACAATGTCAAAATTAATGCCCCTCCTAAGAAACTATCTAACTTTGTCAAGGGCAAGGCTCCCATGCCTCAGGATAACGAGGGTTACATTTTGTACCCTGCCGGTTATCCCGAGCACAAAATTAGGAGAATTCATTCTAGGAAGTCTCACTCCGGCCCTAACCATGCTTTCATGTATAAGGGTGAGACATCTAGTTCTAGGCAACCAACCCGTGCTAAGTTGCCTAAGAAGAAAACTCCTACTGCATCAAATGATCATGCCATTTCATTTAAAACCTTTGATGCATCATATGTGCTTACTAACAAATCCGGCAAAGTAGTTGCCAAGTTTGTTGGGGGCAAACACAAGGGTTCCAAGACTTGTGTTTGGGTACCCAAAGTTCTTGTTTCTAATGCCAAAGGACCCAAAACCGTTTGGGTACCTAAAACAAAGAACTAAACTTGTTTTGTAGGTTTATGCATCCGGGGGCACAAGTTGGATCATTGATAGCGGGTGCACAAACCACATGACAGGGGAGAAGAAAATGTTCTCCTCATATGAGAAAAACCAAGATCCCCAACGAGCTATCACATTCGGGGATGGAAACCAAGGTTTGGTCAAAGGTTTGGGAAAAATTGCTATATCTCCTGACCATTCCATTTCTAATGTTTTTCTCATTGATTCTTTAGATTACAATTTGCTTTCCGTATCCCAATTATGTCAAATGGGCTACAACTATCTATTTACTGATGTAGGTGTCACTGTCTTTAGAAGAAGTGATGATTCAATAGCATTTAAGGGAGTGTTAGAGGGTCAGCTATACTTGGTAGATTTTGATAGAGCTGAACTCGACACTTGCTTAATTGCTAAGACTAACATGGGTTGGCTCTGGCACCGCCGACTAGCCCATGTTGGAATGAAGAATCTTCATAAGCTTCTAAAGAGAGAACACATTTTAGGAATAACAAATGTTCATTTTGAGAAAGACAGGATTTGTAGCGCATGCCAAGCTGGGAAGCAAGTTGGTGCTCAACATCCACACAAGAACATTATGACGACTGACAGGCCACTGGAGCTCCTACATATGGATTTATTCGGCCCGATCACTTACATAAGCATCGGCAGAAGTAAGTACTATCTAGTTATTGTGGATGATTATTCTCGCTTCACTTGGGTATTCTTTTTGCAGGAAAAATCTCAAACCCAAGAGACATTAAAGGGATTCTTGAGATGGGCTCAAAATGAGTTCGGCTTGAGGATCAAGAAAATTAGAAGCGACAACGGGACGGACTTCAAGAACTCTCAAATTGAAGGCTTCCTTGAGGAGGAGGGCATTAAGCATGAGTTCTCTTCTCCATACACCCCACAACAAAATGGTGTAGTGAAGAGGAAGAATCGAACTCTATTAGACATGGCAAGAACCATGCTTGATGAGTACAAGACACCGGATCGGTTTTGGGCCGAGGCGGTTAACACCGCTTGCTACGCCATCAACCGGTTATATCTACACCGAATCCTCAAGAAGACATCATACGAACTCCTAGCCGGTAAAAAGCCCAACATTTCATATTTTAGAGTCTTTGGTAGCAAATGTTTTATTCTTATTAAAAGAGGTAGAAAATCAAAATTTGCTCCTAAGACTGTAGAAGGCTTTTTACTAGGATATGACTCAAACACAAGGGCATATAGAGTCTTTAACAAGTCCTCAGGACTTGTTGAAGTTTCTTGTGACGTTGTGTTTGATGAGACTAATGGCTCTCAAGTAGAGCAAGTTGATCTTGATGAGATAGGTGAAGAAGAGGCTCCGTGCATCGCGCTAAGGAACATGTCCATTGGGGATGTGTGTCCTAAGGAATCCGAAGAGCCCACTCAAGCACAAGATCAACCATCCTCATCCATGCAAGCATCTCCACCAACTCAAAATAAGGACAAGCATCAAGTTGATGAAGGAGAAGATCAAAGAGATGAGCAACCTCAAGATGATGGCAATGATCAAGGGGGAGATGCATTTGATCAAGACAAGGAGGATGAGGAAGAACCAAGGCCGCCACACCCAAGAGTCCACCAAGCAATCCAACGAGATCACCCCGTCGACACCATCCTCGGCGACATTCATAAGGGGGTAACTACTAGATCTCGGGTTGCACATTTTTGTGAACATTACTCTTTTGTTTCCTCTATTGAGCCAACCAGGGTAGAGGAAGCACTCCAAGATTCGGATTGGGTGGTGGCGATGCAAGAGGAGCTCAACAATTTCACAAGGAACGAGGTATGGCATTTAGTTCCACGTCCTAATCAAAATGTTGTAGGAATCAAGTGGGTCTTCCGCAACAAGCAAGACGAGCATGGTGTGGTGACCAGGAACAAAGCCCGACTTGTGGCCAAGGGATACTCCCAAGTCGAAGGTTTGGATTTCGGTGAAACCTATGCACCCGTAGCTAGTCTTGAGTCAATTCACATTTTATTGGCCTATGCTACTTACCATGGCTTCAAGCTTTACCAAATGGACGTGAAAAGTGCCTTCCTCAACGGACCAATCAAGGAAGAGGTCTACGTTGAGCAACCTCCCGGCTTTGAAGACAGTGAGTACCCTAATCATGTCTATAGGCTCTCTAAGGTGCTTTATGGGCTCAAACAAGCCCCGAGAGCATGGTATGAATGCCTTAGAGATTTCCTTATTGCAAATGGCTTCAAATTCGGCAAGGCCGATCCTACTTTATTCACTAAGACTCTTGCAAATGATTTGTTCGTATGCCAAATTTATGTTGATGATATTATATTTGGGTCTACTAACGAATCTACATGTGAGGAATTTAGTAGGATCATGACACAAAAATTCGAGATGTCGATGATGGGGGAGTTGAAGTATTTTCTAGGATTCCAAGTCAAGCAACTCCAAGAGGGCACCTTCATTTGCCAAACGAAGTACACTCAAGATATTCTAAACAAGTTTGGAATGAAGGATGCCAAGCCCATCAAGACACCCATGGGAACAAATGGGCATCTTGACCTCGACACGGGAGGTAAATCCGTCGATCAAAAGGTATACCGGTCGATGATAGGTTCACTGCTTTGCTTATGAGCATCTCGACCGGACATTATGCTTTCCGTTTGCATGTGTGCAAGATTCCAATCCGACCCTAAGGAATCTCACCTTACGACCGTAAAACGAATCTTGAGATATTTAGCTTATACTCCTAAGTTTGGGCTTTGGTACCCTCGGGGATCTACATTTGATTTAATTGGTTATTCGGATGCCGATTGGGCAGGGTGTAAAATCAATAGAAAGAGCACATCGGGGACTTGCCAGTTCTTGGGAAGATCCTTAGTGTCTTGGGCTTCAAAGAAGCAAAATTCGGTCGCTCTTTCCACCGCCGAAGCCGAGTACATTGCCGCAGGCCATTGTTGCGCGCAATTGCTTTGGATGAGGCAAACCCTACGGGACTATGATTACAAATTAACCAAAGTTCCTCTTCTATGTGATAATGAGAGTGCAATCCGCATGGCGGATAATCCCGTTGAGCACAGCCGCACTAAACACATAGCCATTCGATATCATTTTCTTAGAGATCACCAACAAAAGGGGGATATCGAGATTGCTTATATTAATACTAAAGATCAATTAGTCGATATCTTTACCAAGCCTCTTGATGAACAAACTTTTACCAAACTTAGGCATGAGTTAAATATTCTTGATTCTAGGAACTTCTTTTGTTAACTTGCACACATAGCTCATGGATATACCTTTGATCATGTCTCTTTTATATATGCTATGACTAATGTGTTTTCAAGTGTATTTCAAACCAAGTCATAGGTATATTGAAAGGGAATTGGAGTCTTCGGCAAAGACAAAGGCTTCCACTCCGTAACTCATCTCTCGTCGACGCTCCAAGTCACGCTTCATCTTTGGGGAAGAAAGCATGAAGCAAAAGGACTTCGGCTTTGGTATAATCTTCACTCATATTTTATTTGCCAAAGGGGAGAAAGTAGATAGACAAGGGCTTATATTTCACTCTAAGTATCCGTTTTTGGCGATTCATGCCAAAGGGGGAGAAAGTATAGAGGCCCAAAGCAAAAGGACCGCACCACCACCCTAATTTTAAAATATTTTTCGATTGGTAAATTTCAAATTAGTATCATGATTTTTCAAGTTGGTATCTTATTGAGTTTATAAAAAGGGGATTCCAAAATTGGTATTTTAAAACCCTCTTGAACACTAAGAGGAGAATTTATTGAGGGGGAGTTTTGTTAAGTCAAAGGAAAAGCATTTGAAATAGGGGGAGAAAATTTCAAATCTTGAAAATGCTTTGCAAAATCTTACCTTTGACTATTTGCAAAAGAACCTTGAAAAGATTTTACAAAAGGATTTGCAAAAACAAAACATGTGGTGCAAGCATGGTCCAAAATGTCAAATAAGGAAGAAACAATCCACGCGCATCTTATAAGTATTTATATTGGCTCAAATTCCAAGTAACCTTTGCACCTACAATTTTACAAACTAGTTCAATTATGCACTTCTCTATTTGCTTTGGTTTGTGTTAGCATCAATCACCAAAAAGGGGCAGATTGAAAGGGAATTAGGCTTACACCTACTTTCCAAATTGATTTTGGTGGTTGAATTGCCCAACACAAATGTTTGGACTAACTAGTTTCCTCTAGTGTATAAGTCATACAGGTGCCAAAGGTTCACACTAAGCCAATAAAAAGACCAAGAAAAGGGTTCAACAAAAAGAGCAAGGGATAACCGAAGGCAGCCCTGGTATGGCGCACCGGACTGTCCGGTGTGCCACCGGACAGTGTCCGGTGCACCAGGGCACTCCAGGCTGAACTCTTCACCTTCGGAAAAATCCAGGGGCGCTCCGTTATAATGCACCGGACAGTGTCCGGTGCTCCAGAGGAGAGCGGCTTTGGAACTCGCCAGCGTCGGGAATTCGTCCGCTATAATTCACCGGACATGTCCGGTGCACACCGGACTGTCTGGTGTGACAGCGGGCAACGGCTACTTCGCGCGGCAACGGCTACCTGCAACGCATTAAATGCGCGCCAGCGCGCGCAGAGGAGCAGGCCACGCGCGGGTGGAGCACCGGACAGCCTACAGTGCATGTCCGGTGCACCACCGGACATCCTGGCGGGCCCACATGTCAGAGCTCAACGGTCGGAACCCCAACGGCTCGCTGACGTGGCTGGCGCACCGGACAGTGTCCGGTGGCGCACCGGACTGTCCGGTGCGTCATACGACAGCCCACTTCCAACGGCCACTTTGTGGTGGTTGGGGCTATAAATACCCCAACCACTCCACATTCAATTGCATCCAAGCTTCTACACTTCAACACCTTACAAGAGCTCTAGCATTCATTCCAAAGCACACAAAAGAGATCAAATCCTCTCCCAACTCCACAAAAGGCTTTAGTGATTAGAGAGAGTGATTTGTCGTGTTATTTTGAGCTCTTGCGCTTGGATCGCTTCTTTTCTTTCTCATTTGTTCTTGCAATCAACATTCATTCACTTGTAATCGAAGCAAGAGACACCAATTGTGTGGTGGTCCTTGCGGGGACTTTGTGTCCCGAGTGATTGAGAAGAAGAAGCTCACTCGATCCGTGGGATCGTTTCAGAGAGGGAAGGGTTGAAAGAGACCCGGCCTTTGTGGCCTCCTCAACGGGGAGTAGGTTTGAGAGAACCGAACCTCGGTAAAACAAATCCTTGTGTCTCACTTCCTTACTCGCTTGCGATTTGTTTTTACGCCCTCTTGCGGACTCGATTATATTTCTAACGCTAACCCGGCTTGTAGTTGTGATTATATTTGTAAATTTCAGTTTCGCCCTATTCACCCCCCCTCTAGGCGACTTTCAGTGGTGGCGATGGCGATGGCGGTGGATCCGAAGGTGCTGGTGGCGGAGGGCTCATGTCCCTTTGCGCTCCCTAGGCCTAGGATCCGGCCTCCTCGGTCCCACCAGCTGCCTTCTAACGCTTCTGGGCGGATACGAACCAAGGGGCGGGTCCCCGACAAACGATCCATCCGCGCGACGCAGCCGGCGCTGCCTCTCTGCCTCCGACCCCCCGGTGTCACCCAAGGTGGAGGAGCCACTTGCAACCCTTTGCCCTTGTCCAAGGAGCCGGGGGCCATAGGGGGGACTTCAGAACCTGCACCGGCAGGTTGGGAACCACCAGCCGGAACACCGGGGATCTGGATACCGTGATGAGGGTCCCAGCCGCCGGCCTGGCGAACCGCCATGCCTCTCTCATCGAGGGTCGGTAGCTCCAAGATCGCCATCCGCAATCCTGAGTCATCGCAGAGCGGAGGGATGCCCTGGGGAGGGATTAGTGTTTCCGGGATGAAGGACTCACCAGTGATCCCCTTCACCAGGAGTTCCAATTCCTCCCAGGATAGGTCGGTGCCTAGCCCGCGCTGGATCCGATTCAGGTCATTCGAGCCAGTGAACCAACAACTCAGTCGCAGCCTCCTCTGCAGCGGCGCGATCCGGTGCTTCAAGAAGTCACCAACCACGTGCATTGACGTCAAGCCGCCAGTTGCCAAGGCCTTGATCCTATCCAGTACAGGCTCGAACTCTGGCGCCAGTGGCAGCTTGGCCCTCCATTGCTTCTGGTCGAGCCTCGGCCCGTCGCTCGGCAGCGCGAGGCGGTCATGGGCCTCGGTGCTAGCGATCACCCAGTCGGCACACCAGTTTTCCCACCTCGCGCCGACAAGGGAGGAGATGTAGGCGCCCACTGAGTCCGCCCTTATCTGGAAATAGTAGGCGCCGAGGTGGTCCTTCGCCTTCCTCGACCTCACCAGCAAAAAGAAATGGCGGAAGAGGGCGGTGCAGGGCGCCACCCCCACGAACATCTCTCATAGGTGGACAAAGATGGCCGCCTGGAGGATGGAGTGCGGGGTGAGGTGCTGAAGTTGAAGGCCGAGCTCCTCCAGCAGCAGTAGGAAGAATGGCGAGATCAGCATCGCAAACCCGCAAGAGAGGTAGGAGACGAAGAGCACGAACTCCCCGGTGGCGAGATTGCCGAGGGGGGAGGCTCCGGCCCGGATCCTGCTGGTGAAAGTCGGCGCACTCCATCCGAGCAGTTTGCGCACCACGTTGAGTGCCCTCTCGGACTGGTAACGCTCGGGACGAGCCAGCGCGGTCATGGCGACTGCAGCGGCAGAAGGCTGAAGCGTATAAATGCAAAGGGGTGCAGAGGGCTCGGGGGCGAAAGGGCACAGCAGTTGGAGAAAATGCGAAAGCGTAACCGCTGCACGCGGGGGAACTCCTTTTCAAGGAAGAACTCCCCTGCTCGCGCACCAGGAAAATCCGCCCGACACGCACCTAGCGTCCAGGCAACTCAGTCGCTGACATGGGGGCCTGGGCCCGCAAGTCATGCCGCTAGGGCGTTGGTTTCCAAGTGCGAAGAAGGCAAACTACCGTGCGAGGAGCGAACCGCCGCGCACGATCCCGCGCCGCCTCGGGGCCGCTACGGGGGAATATTTTTAACCTAGGCGGCGGCAACAAGGCACCCCGCGCGCGTGGCCCGGCAAAACCGCCATGCATGGGGGCCACACACCAGTCAGCCGCAAAGACAGGCACGACAGTTGGTGTGACCGATGGCAGACTAACAGCATGTGTGTGCCGAGTTAATGCGGCGCACGCTAAGGGGGCACCCCAGTCACCAGTCATGTCGTGCTTACGCAAGATACAGGTTTTGGCCCCACCTGTAGGCTCGCATCCTCCCCTGAGGTGGGCCCGGGGGCCACTGTCGGTACCCTGAAACAGGGGTACCCCTTGCTACAGTATGAAGACGCTATACACACGCAGCTACCTTTAGTTGCATGGCGAACAACTCTCTGCCCCGCCACATGGACGGCTCTGGGGTCACCACGTGGCCAGGGAAGGAGACGTACTCCAAGAAGCCAACAGTGGGTCCAGACCCTCATGGGGAAAGCGTCGGACCCCTGTACATGAAGAACGGACCTCCGGGGCAAGGTCTAGGACCCCCGCGAGTGCGACGCGAACCTCCAGGGTGGGTCCCGGACCCCTCTGCGTAGGGTCCGGGCTGCCCCCAGCCGGGTCCTGGGACTCTCGGGCAGAGAGCACCCAACCCTTGCTCGGGCAGGGGTCCGGTGCCGACATGTGTCCAGACCCAGCCTAGTGTGGACCTGTCCACATAACGCTACTGCTCCCGCCCAAGCGGGGACCCAATGCTACCACGTGGCCTACCGCACGTGACGTAAGCCTGCGGGCGGAGCCTCACGTAAGGCCTCTGAGCCGCGTTGCCTCTGCATTTATTGCATAGAAGACGTGCTGCCTGTATATCCCGCTGACAGGCGATGTGTCCCTTCAGCATTTAATGTGTCCCGTCCACTCAGCTGGCAGGCGGCGACCAGGCCATCCTGCAGGCGGCGTGCCTGTCTATTCCCGTTGGCTGACAATACGTCTGTGCTGCCGCATGCGCCGCATTCATCATGACTCGCGCGTTACCGAGGACGATGCCACGAGATATCAATATTGTATATACTACGGATATTATGGCACTCGGAGATCACCCTGGTGTAGCAAGCAGTAGTTCCTTCCTTCCGTTTGTCCCTGGGCCCACGTGTCGGGGCTCAGTATCTTTGTATGTGCCCCCCTTTGAACTATAAAAGGGAGGGCACACTGCGATTCAGGACTCAAGCCGTCCTAGACACGACTCAAGCTCACAAGCAATACAACACACAGTGGAGTAGGGTATTACGCTCGACGCTCCGGCGGCCCGAACCACTCTAAACCCTTGCGTGTTCTTGTGTGTTCATCCCCCAATCTCGTATCAAGCAAAACGCTTAGGCCCCTCCTCATCTTAGAATTTAGGGCGGGTGCATTCCGCCATCCGGACGGAGATTTCTTCTCCGACAGCGCGTGTCCGGAGCCTGGGCGGGTTCGAATTCGACTTCGGGGAGGTTGGAAGCGTGTCAACGTCAGCGGCGTGAGTAGGTTCAAGAATGACCCACACCGCTAGACACGGGGAATGAAAAAACCAGATAAAGGCGAAGGTGACTGGATGTCAAATCTATATCTGGAGGTTCTGGTTTTGGAGCATTGAAAAATTTAGGAGAATAGATCAAGAGCAACTGTACCGATTTTTTCAATTTTACTCTGAATTATTGTTTGGGGAATATCATTTTTTTTCATTTTTACTCTGAATTATTGTTTTGGAAATATCAATTGAGAGTCATTAGAGATGCCCTTACTACATACACATACGCTAATTTTCGAAAAGGTGCTTTCTTTCTTTGAGATAACCCTAACTATATAAAATAGAAATATCATAATCAACAGAATATCAAGATTTATAATCATAAAACTTACAATTTATGTTCTTTTTGAGAGTTCTAATAATACCAAATCAAATGTTATACTCAAGATTTTAATGTATACAATCGTTTGAATCGTATGCAGGCATTTCAAGCACAACTGCACATAGTTTCAAAGTCAAATCAGTAGCATTGGATTAGAGGCTGCAGCAGTATTTCATCATCATAATCAGGATAAACGAAAAATTAGAGAATTTTGTATTGATTATGTATTCGCGTAGAATAGAGGATGCATTATTTCATCATGGTAACAAAAGAATGAAAGAATTCTGTATTTGATTACGTATTCACGCGCGTGTGTGTGTGGCGCTCTACAAGATCTAACACGGGAAGCAATTTTTCACTCCCATCTTTATTCTTTTTCTTTCTCCTATGCACAAGAGGGAAAAAAAGAAGAGAAAGTGTCTCTCCATGACTCCATCCATCGGCTGCTTTGCTGAATGGCTGATCCGATCCGGTTAACCTCTGGCCATCAGGTGCGTCCGGAACGCCTCCCTCGGCGTCAGCTGCTCGCAGCGCGCTCTCGCCATCGGGCTGCCGGACCGCTGCGGCGACGCGAACCGTGACGAGGCCGCCCTGCCGCACCCCCCCGACGCCAGCAGCTCGCGGCGCCCTCTCGCCGCAACCGGGCTGCCGCACCGCTGCGGCGAGGCGAACCGGGACGAGGCCGCCCTACCGGCCCCTGCGGCTGCGGCGGCGCCGCCGCTCCGCGGAGACAGGTGCACCTGCTCCAGTGCCCGGAGCTGGAGCTCCGACGGGTAGTCCCGGACGCACACGATCCGGGGACCCGCGCCCGTGGTCCACTTGAACGACACCTGCTTCCCCAGCTGGTACGACTTGGTCTCCTTCTTGGAGCTGATCCTCTGCAGGATCTTCTCCCTCGGCACGGCTGTATTGTCGTCGTCGGCGGTGGGCGCGGCAGCGTGGTCCTCCTCCTGAAGATCTTCGAACAGGGCACGGTGGCTTGTCGTTGAGGTCTCGGCGTGCACCACCGCGTCCTCTGATGAATCTTGCCTCGTGACAGTTGCAGTGGGACTGAGACTCTTGCTGGTTTCTTCTTGCTGGGACGGGGAGGGAGAGACTTCGTCAGGTGTGGTCGATTCAGTGACTTGAGGTTCCTGGCAAGTGTTGCTGGTTTCTTGAGCTGCGGCCTGTTGATCTTCTTCGGGTTTGTCAGCGGCGGCGCAGCAGTCGGAAGAGATGCTTCTGAGCCTGCTCCAAAACTCCTCGTCGTCTTCATCTGGGCTCATCTGCAGCATTGAGGACGGAACAGTTTAAAATGCTGTATGCAACAAGTTTTTTTTTTTTTTTGTTGTTGTTGAAGCGCGGCGTATCACCGAAGAGTCCTCACCTTGACATCAGTGAGGTCGACATTGTTGTCTTTGAGGAAGCTCTGGAATTCCTGGAAGTTCTCTTCCGTTGGGCGGTAGTGCCCACTGTGTGGCCAAATAGCCTGTGAAAGAACATCAGAATGCATCAGTTTTTTTTGTTGTTGTTAATACGTGTTAATTTTGAACTAGACCCGGAAAAAAAGTAATTGCATCAGCAGTTCATCACCACTAGATGTTAATGTTACTATGTGGTTTTATCAGGCAGATCAGTACCTTCAGGATCCCATCTTCCACAACTAGTCGACCAGCAGCAGATGTAGCTCCTCCAGCGAGGAAGCTCGAATGCTGAAATGTGCCCTTTTTCTTCTGCAATTGGGATTCGTTGACAGTGTTAGTCACATGACGAGATAGTGAACCAGGAAGTGTTGCTAGCAGCACCACCAAGGCAGCAGGCGAAAGTTACCTGTCCAACGTACAGATTCTTGGATGTACTTAGAACAAAGATCCACTTGGAATCTCTTGGTCCATCGGACGTGTCGAGGATTTGCCTGCTTTTCTTGAACATGAACTTGCCATCCTCGATCACAACCTCATACTCTTCTCTTTCTTTCTGCACAAATACAGCTTGGATCATTATTTTCCGACTTTTTTTTTCTCTCTCTCTCTTCCAGCGGGCATTCTCTCGAGATATTATCTCCAAATAATTCTCCGTAGTAGGCTTACCGGACCAAGGTACTTGATGCACTGGCTTAGAAGCTTCAACCGCGGACACCGCTCGAGATTGATTTCCTTGCCTTCTCCAACGTCCAGCCTGAAACCTCAAGAAAGTCAGATTCCGATGTTTGAAGAAACATCCAGAAGAAGATACAGAGATGTCAATGTTCAGTTCAGAGAAGGATGCTGACCAGTAGAAGAAGGGCTCCTTGCTCTCGCACCGCAGCCAGCAGTCGTAGTAGTAGTGGAGGTTATGTCCGTACCGGTGGCGCGGGTCAATCTGTTCGTCAGATTTCAGCATTTCAGATGAGCACATGCTTCACATGGACCTTGACTGACAGCAATATATATCTAATAACACTCACAGCTTCGAGCCAGTGCTGCAGCGCAAGCTTCTGGGCCTTGTCATCCTTGGACAGCCCTTTGCCAACCTGATCTCGATGCGATTTGTTGCGAATACCGTCAGTAATCTCCTGTGGGAAAGAACTGGGACTGACAAGCGGGAGATGATGCGGGCTTTACCTTGGCAGCTCTGGTTCTCGCCCTCGCCCACTTGGACACCGCCGACTCCTGCCTCTCGATGTCGAAGAAGGAGACGGAGCTCCGCCTGAGCAGCGCGAAGTCCAGCAGCTCCCACCTGCAGGAGGAACCGCATCGGCCGAGACGCACGGCACTGGTCAGCGTCACGAACGCGGATGCTGGAAGGAGAGGTAGAAGAAGTACATATTATGTGCTGTGTAGGAAGGGCTGCGCACGCACCAGCTCTGCTCGACGACGACGGCGCAGTCGGCGAGGCGGCGGCGCGTGCGGAAGCTCTTGTACACCTTCTGCACCGTGACGGCCGCCGCCTCGTGCTTGGGGCTCTCCGGCGCGGGCGCGGGCGCGGCGTCGGCGAACCTGGTCCGCGCGAGCTCCCTGGGCATGACCGGCGGCACGGGCGCTACGGTGGACGTGGCGGGGACCTTGGCGGCGGCGTCGACGTCGACGTCCACGTCCACGTGCAGGCGCGCGCTGGGGCTCTGCTGCTCCCGCCGGATCAGGCTGCCGAGCGAGCGCTCGAACCGGAGCTTCCCGGAGCCCGGAAGCGACGGCTTGAGGGCCGGCGGCTCCACGGCGGCATTGCACGGCGGCGGAAGGGCAGCTGCAGCTCCGCCTGCCGGCACGTCCTCCTCCTCCTCCACGGGGCATGAGAAGAGCACGCCCATCGCGATGACGATGACGACCCTCCGATCCCGCGGCAGCCTGCCCGGCAGGTGCTTGTGAACCTGGTTGGTGCGTGGTTGACTCTGCTCGGCTGCTGCTGCTGCTACGGCTGAAGCTGATTAGCTATCCGTCCCGAGGTGGCAGGTCGAGGCCACTGGCCATATATATATCGCTGGCGGGAGAGCGGAGGTGGGGGCTGGGGGCGGGCCGCGGATGCGGAAAAGCGCGGTACGGTACGGTTGTGCGGCCGCTCCACGTGTTCCAGGGCGAGGCCCACTCGGGTTTCCAGAGGTGCGAGGCGAGAGCGAGAGGTGCCGCCGCTGCAGGGCCCTGACCTGACCTGACCTGTCATGGTCAGTGGTGGTCAGTGGGAGGCGCTGAGAGGACAGCAACAGTGTACTGGTATGTGTATGGACGGATGGATTCATTCACGGTCGGTGAGACGGGCTGACGACGGTGAGGTCGCTCGCTTTTGCTTGGTCGCCGGGCAAACGCACCATACCGCAGCTCCGTCGGTGGCCCACTGGCCGGTGACCTTTTTTTTTGTGGAATGACTTTTTTTTTCACCGAGCGAGGCAAATAAATCTCGCTGTATATTGTTCACCTTCACCACATACAAATACAATTGACGTCATATATTGTTAGGTGACTAGGCGCGTCCATCTGACCCGACCGACGACCGGTCTTTATCAATACCCTTTTTTTTAATCAAAATTGGACAGGGATATGTCGACTCGAGCGCGGTAGAACAGCTAGCAGGAGGGAATCTCCCTCCCAGCGGAGATAGATGATGTGTACTCTCTCCCATCCCACGGCGGTTCGGCTGCGCTCTGCTCCCCCGGCCCGCCGCACCGGCACCGCTGAATTTGACTTGTCGAGTGTGACAGGGGACCGCCTGCGTTTTGGTTTTTCCATCCATCGGGCGCGTGCCGACTGCCGTGTCGAAACGGGACCACGGCTTCTCGATCGGCAGATGTGTAATGAAAAGAGAAGCTGGTTTATTTGAACTTAAACTGATGAGTAGAATGCTAGCTAATACTGTATAACGGTACGTTACTGGTGACCATGCGTGTGTGTTATCGAGGATATTGATACAGTTGCTGCGCCCTCGTCCTGGCTAGCTAGGCCATCAAGTCAGATCAAGCTTGGGTCACCCATCATGCATGCAGTGAGTAGCGAGTTATTGATGATGAGCATGGGTCTCGCCAGGTGTGTCGGCGGCGCGTCACGTACAGGCCGGATCGACGGGGAAGAAAAGGTTTATGAGGGCTGGCCGGCGATGCAATCAGCGCTCTTAATTGAGGTAGATGGTGATATATGCATATGGCCCGTTCCATCACGCATATGCATGGGCGCGCGGGGGCTCTGTTCTGTTCCTGTTCATGCCTGCCGCTCGTGCGTCTGTGCAGAGCTAAGCTAGCTAGCTAGCTAATGAATGCGTCCACACGCGCAAACTCCGTACTACGAAACTTTCCTCTTCAACTGCAACAGCTAGCTGTGCAGAGTAGTTACGTGCAAAAAGCCAGTACTGTACCTGCGCGTGTACGTACGCACACGTACAAGTACGTATAGCAGGCGCACGCCAGTAGCTAGTATCCTGTATCCGTATACGGTGTACGTACGTGCGCTTGTATCGTGCTAGTACCTATAGCAGGTGGAAGATGAAACGCGAGCACATGGAGATGATGGGCGACGCGACGGAACAAATCATGGATGCCAGGCAGGCATCTGCATGCATGCATGCATCAACTAGGCAGCAGAGTCAGTGGCATCGTGTCCCCCGGCCGCGCAACACAGTTGCCGGCCCCGGCCATCCGATCCGCGACGCCGCGCAACACCCGCGCTCCATGCCTGCCTGCGTATACCCGGACCGGCCGGCCGGATCATCTCAACGACGACGACGTCCACGCCAGGGAGGGGGGAGACGACGCAACCGACGAATCACACGCCGCCGGTCCAATTGGCACGGCACATAATGGAGGGGGAGTACGATCAGACGGATAAAGAAAAAACTAGCTAGTACGCATCTGCTGCAAATAATGGCAGCAAGAGTACGTCAGACGTTTAGCAACTGGCAATGATCAGTCTCTCCATCTGGTGACAAGCCAGTGAACGACCGATCGAGTGCCTTGCTTCTGCAAGCAATCTCTGCTGCCGGCCGGAGCGCATCGTCGATTCCTCACATGCGCCGACGATACGGCATGCTGCATGCATTTTGTTGCATGGCTGTGCTTCGTTGACGTTCGCGCGATGATTGGGTCAGGGCGTCAGGCACAGTTGCTGCTGACCAGGATAGGATGGCTGGGGTGGGGGGTTGATGCTTGGACGACTAGCTATTAAGTTACTTCATATATTGAATATCAATTAAGACCAGTAAATATAAATTTATTTTTTTTAAAAAAATAAGTACATGAGATATGACTAATTTGAAAGGCGAATCTAATTAATTTATGATTTGCTCATCAGCCACGCGCCGCCGCCTCTCCTCAGGGATACGACGTGTGCCTCCTGCACCGCGAGACGGGGACAGTAACCGTACCGCGGAACTGTACAGCTGGATCCTTCAGTTCTTCGACACAAAAAAAATTCAGACACGAAGCTTCCACGGAAGCTTCCTGCGGTAGTACTAGTACTTGGATCACCTTTAATTTCTCTGTCCACCTTTAACTTCTCTGTCCGAATGGATGCATAAATCTTAAATCATACATATGTGCTCGCCCGTGTAAGAAAATTACTTGTCGTTTAGTTTCAGCCAACGTAAAAAAAAAAAGTAAGAAAGAATTGATTTACGGAATATTTGGATCCATTCATTTTGGAGGATTTGGAATTTACTTAATAAAGTAACATATTTTGTTTGGAATTAGACATTTCACCACCTTTTCAAAGTTCATAATAAATTAATTTAGGAGAAAGTGGGGGTCCATGACACTCGGTGTCTATATCTCTGCTGCACTTTACAGCCGTTGTAGTGTGACATGACAAAATCCTCGGGCGCCCAACGCAAGACAAGGATGTAAAGCTACAGTAGGAGCCAGCTGGCTGCCGAAACATACAGATGATACAACTTTATATTAGTGCTAGATCAAATAATCTAAAGTTTAATTAAATTTATATAAAAATACTAATATTTACCATCATAAATATTAAATTTACCGTGTAATGTATTTTTATATAAAAACATCGATGCCGCGTAAGTATTGCATTCCGCTTACTTTATTTTGAAATTTATGATTTTTTAAAATATTTTTCTTGGTATACATTGCGATTTTACTATCTGTTTTGATGTGAAAAATGGCTTTATCTGAGTTAGTTAGATGGTCTAAATAGCAGTACTTAGGTATTAAAGTTGGTTTTACCCTGCAGGTCAAGTTTTTTTTTTTTTATCTATGATCTAGATATGCTATACTATACTCTTAGTACCCACCCATTAGGAATGTGTATATGTCAGCGGGCACCGGGCGGTGCACACCCGGCATTTGTATAAGCTTGCAAATAAATGATCGGATCGGGAGACATGCATGCGTATCTTCTTCGTCCACAGAGATATGGATATATATAAGGCCTTTCTTTTGTTTTTTTAATATGTTTTTTTTATTTGGGGACCATAGCAAAGCATATACAAATTTATAAGCGCTGTACAGTATGAACGTAGTAGAGAGTAGAGACATGCTCGCGCGAATGCTTGCTACTGCTACTATATACGATGCATGTTGTTGACGCCTTTTTGGAGCGCCAAACACTCAACAAGAACCGTGGCGGTGCCCTCTGCACAGGGGCGGACGGTCCGCGCGCAGGGGCCGGACGGTCCGCGGCCTGGTGCGAGGCGCGGTGGTGCTCTCTGCGCAAGGGCGGACTGTCCGCGGCCCGGGGCCGGACGGTCCGCGGCCTGGTGCGCGGCTAGGGCTCCTGCCTGACGGCCGGACGGTCCGCGCCCTGGGGCCGGACGGTCCGCGCGTACGCAGGGACGGCGGAAGATCGCCGACGGCGCCTGGATCTCGCTCCCGGGAGGGACCCCGTCGGGGAGTAGAGATCCTAGGTTGTGTCTAGGCTCGGGCTGGCCGACCTAGACTCCTCTAATCGACGTAGAGCCGAAGAGAGACGAAGAATTTGGGGATTGGAAGACTAAACCTAAACTAGACTAGAACTACTCCTAGGATAAAATGCGAAATAGAAGTTGTATTGATTCGATTGTTGATGATTACAAATCGGCCGTAGACCTCTCTATTTATAGAGGAGGGGGGCTGGACCCTTTACACAACTGATTCCGAGCTAATCCCGCGAATATAGCTAACAACCGTAGCACAAAACTCGGAACCCTAAACTGCTCTGCGCATGCGCGGACCGTCCGGCCCACAGGCGCGGACTGTCCGGACCGCGGACCGTCCGGCCTCAGGGCCGGACCGTCCGCCAGCTCAAAAGTGGGCTCAACATATGCCCCCCTGCCTTTTGGTGGAGCTGAGCAAACCAAAAGCAACTAACTCGATGTGATTACATCGGTTCTCTTAGGCATCTTGCCACATACTAGGATGGTACTGTTTAAGAAAACGCCCATTCAAAGCCTTAGGTAAATCCTTGCCTTGTAATGTTTGTAGCAAATAGGCGTTGCCAAACATCACTTGTTTTACTTTATAAGGACCCTCCCAGCTTGGCGACCATTTCCCAAACTTCCGGTCTTTATTCCTTAGAGGCAGAATGGTCTTCCACACCAGGTCCCCTACTTGAAATGATTTTGTTTTGACATTCTTGTTGTAGGCCCTGGCTACCATGATCTTGTCCTTTTCTATTGCTTCCAAAGCTATCATCCTCTTGTCGGTCACCTCATCAATATTATCCATCATTGAATTATAATAATCAGTAACAGTTAGATCATTTTGTCTGGCAAACCTGACAGCATTCAAACTTATTTCCACAGGCAACACTGCTTCCTGCCCATAGACAAGCTCAAAAGGAGATACTTTAGTAGCCCTATGTTTAGATATTCTATGAGCCCATAAAGCTTCAGACAAAATCTTATGCCAATGTTTAGGATTATCAGATATCTTCTTTTTTATCAAATTAATCAATGTCCTATTACTAGACTCGGCCTGTCCATTGGCCTGAGCATAATATGGAGATGAATTAAGTAGCTTAATCCTGTATGAATCGGCAAATTCACGTACCTCCTTTGACATAAAAGAAGTACCTTGATCTGTAGTCAAGGTCTGGGGAATGCCGAATCTATGAATAATATGCTCAGTTATGAACTCAATTACCTCCTTGTGCGTCATGTTCTTCAGAGCAACGGCTTCAGTCCATTTGGTAAAGTAGTCAGTGGCAACTAACACGAACCGATGCCCCTTTGATGATGAAGGATGAATTTCTCCAATAAAATCCAATCCCCATCCTCTAAACGGCCAAGGCTTGATGATAGGATGTAATTCGGCTGCAGGGACCAACTGTAGGTCGCCGAATTTTTGACACACTTGGCAACCCTTGTAGTACTTGAAACAATCAGCTATCATATTAGGCCAATAAAAACCAGACCTTCGCAACAACCACTTCATCTTTGGAGCTGATTGATGGGTACCACAAATTCCTTCATGTACTTCGGCCATGGCTAATATAGCATCATCTGGGCCCAAGCACTTAAGCAGGACGTCATTGACTGTTCGGCGATAAAGTTCATCACATATCAAAACATACTTGAAAGCTGTTCGCCGAATGTTCTTATCTGTCCTGATATTGGGATTTTGCAAATAATTAAGTATAGGTGTCCTCCAATCACTTGTATCGGCTTCATTGTCAGCCGAATTGATTAAGAGAACCTTTCTGGCAACCTCGGACGGTCCGGCGTCAACACGCGGACGGTCCGCGACCTGGGAATTTGGCTCTGCACTGGTTATCAGATTTTCAGTTTTGTGAAACTTCCCTCTCTTTATCCGATAACCTGATGCATCTTGTGCCAAATCGTTAGCTCTATGATTCTCAACTCTAGAGATATGCCGAATACTGAATTCGTCAAAAGAATGAATCATGCTCCAACATTTCTCAAGGTAACTATTTAAAGTACTATCAAAACATTGATATTCCTCTAACACTTGTTGGACAACCAGCTGAGAATCACCAAATACCTTCACATGTTTTACTCCCATACTATTTAAAAGTTCTAAACCGAATAAGAGGGCCTCATATTCAGCTTGATTATTAGTGCAATAAGTTTTCAATCGGCTAGAGAAGTCAAAGGAGACATTACTTGGTGAAACAAGTACAATGCCAATTCCTTGCCCTTCATTGCAAACCGATCCATCAAAATATAAAGTCCAAGGAGTAATAGTGAGGTATGACATGTCTAGTTCATGAATATCATTAACCCGATGTTCTACAATAAAATCCGCTACGACTTGGCCTTTCATAGATTTCAATGGTTCATAGGCCAAGTCATATTCTATGAGTGCATAAGCCCACTTACCAATTCTACCACTCATAATTGGGTTATGCAACATGTATTTGATTACATCGGCTTGACCAGAAACAGTGCAATGACTAGACAGTAAATAACATCTACATTTGGTGCATGCATAAAACAAGCATAAGCATAACTTTTCAATAAAAGTGTACCTTGTTTCAGCATCCACCAACCTTCGGCTTAGATATGTCACCACATGCTCCTTCCCCTCAGTTTCTTGTGTTAGAACAGCCCCAATAACCTTGTCTTCAGCTGCAATGTATAATCTGAATGGTGCTCCTACTTGTGGTGCTTTTAACACGGGAGCCGAAGACAAGTATTTTTTAATGAGATCAAATGCTTTCTGCTGCTCTGCCCCCCAAGTGAATTCAGCATCATTCTTAAGCCGAAGGATAGGGGTGAAGGCATCAATCTTCCCGGCTAGGTTAGAAATAAACCTTCGTAAATAATTCACCTTGCCGAGAAACCTCTGCACTTCGACCTTACAAGTCGGAGGCCCCACATTCCGAATAGACTTGATTCGGTCAGGGTCTATTTCTATACCATGTTCATGGATGACAAATCCTAAAAACTTACCAGCCGACACCCCAAAAGCACATTTACGTGGGTTCATTTTTAAACCATACCGACGCATTTTATCAAAGGCTTTGCGCAAATCAGCTATATGAGAACTAAATTTAGCCGATTTGACTACAATATCATCAATGTAGACTTCTACAGTGTTTCCTAACAACTCATGGAAGATCAGATTCATAGCCCTCTGATAAGTAGCACCAGCATTTTTAAGACCGAATGTCATGACAACCCATTCAAATAAACCAATGAAGCCTGGACATATAAAGGCCGTTTTAGACGCATCTTCTTCGGCCATGAAAATCTGATTATATCCGGCATTACCATCAAGAAAGCTAATAATTCTATTCCCTGATGCATTATTGATTAATGTGTCGGCTATGGGCATGGGATATTCGTCTTTAGGAGTTGCTTTATTTAAATTACGAAAATCAATGCATACTCTAAGTTTACCTGACTCCTTCTTCTCCACCGGCACAATATTGGAGACCCACTCTGCGTATCTGCAAGGTCTAATAAAATTAGCTTCTAGCAGCCGGTGGATTTCGTCCTTGATTCGTGGGAGAAGATCTGGACGAAACGTTCTGGCTTTCTGCTTGAAAGGTCTGAAACCAGACTTAATGGGCAGCCGATGTTCGACAATCTCTCGGCTTAGTCCAGGCATTTCAGTGTAATTCCAAGCAAAACAGTCTGAATACTCCTTCAATAGACCGATCATCTCATCTCTAGGATCGGCCTCCAGGGTCTTGTTTACAAAAGTTGGCCTTAGAGTTTTACCATCTCCTATGTCAATCTCCTCCAATGGATCGGCCGATGTAAACCCCTGTCCTAGTTTATCAAGATCTCTGAATTCCTCTATCATGTCCCCCACAGAGGAATTAGATGATCTTTGTGTGATGGCGGGCTTTCCGGTCTCAGGGACCGGATCATCCGTAACACTGTCTTTTCGCTGTGGTAAATGTTCGGTCTTAAAGCCCGAACTGTTTTGTGAAAGACCAGACCATCCGGCTTCGAGAGCCGAATTGTCCGTGATCAACGACTCATGAACTTCATGTGTATTCATCATTTAAACTTTATTTAGGATTTAGCCGATTCTCCATCGGCTCTAGCATTACAGGAATGAAACCTTTCTTATCTATACTTATGAACTGATAATCAGAAAAATCTACTCCTGTGAGACATGTAGCAGTCTCATAAGTCCAGAGTACAGGGGCATCGGCCACAGCGATGCAGGCCGATACATCAGCATGTACTTGTTCTACCTCATCGCCTACCCATTGTATTAGCATTTGATGTAATGTAGAAGGTATACATTGATTGGCATGAATCCAATCTCTGCCTAGAATTAAACTGTAATTCCCTTCTACATCAGCGACGAAGAATGCAGCAGCAAGGGTCTTAGTCCCGATGGTTAATTCAACGGACGTGACTCCCCTGGCTTTAATCGAACTATTCCCAACACCACTGAGGGTCATGTTGGTTTTGACAAGTTCGTCATCTTGTTTACCTAATTTTCTGTATAATGAATAAGGCATTAGATTTACAGCCGCCCCTCCATCCACCAACATCTTAGCAATCGGTATTCCATCAATGTGACCGCGCACGAAGAGCGGCTTTAAATGATTTACCGATTCCTTTGGTTTAGAAAAGGCGGCTTCTTTAGGACCAAAATCGAACTGGGCAGCAACAAGTTCATCGTCGCCAATGATAGTGCAATCGGAAGAAAATGTAATAATATTTACATCCATACCTGGGCGTTCTGGAGAAGCCTCGTAGTCGACCAGGTCTTCTCCTAGTAGGTCGTCCTCTTCCATGGATGTTGTCGTGTTGTTGGAGGCTTCCTGGTGAACGGCGGACGGTCCGCATGCGGGGGCCGGACGGTCCGCGCCTGGTGCAGGTTGTCCAGAGCCTTCCTGGCGAACGGCGGACGGTCCGCACGCGGGGGCCGGACGGTCCGCGCCTGGTGCAGGTTGACTTTCTATTTCTATGGCCGTTTGTTTTTCCTCAACGGCCTTCGGTCTCCATTTCTTTTGTGGTAGCGGGTATAGTGGATGTGTGTCATTAAATGTCTTTTCCGCCTCCTTCTCCTGGCTCTCCTTTGCTCTTAGGCGCTGTAATTTTCTTTTTTGTGACCGTGTCAATCCCGCTGGGCACCATCGAGGCATGGAGTATTTTGGATCAGCTGTTTTGATGGTAGCCGTATCCTTTTCGGTCGCGTTGGCCGATTCGCCGAAAATCATTGGCCCTTTATTGTCTCCCTGTATGACAACATCCGCAGTGCCTATTTTGATGATATCCTTTTTTGCTCTTTGAGTTGCTACAGGCATATGCCCCCCTGCCGGATTGGTCGGCCTAGGAGGCCGAGTAGTCCGGCAACCTTGTTGGGCCTGTGCCTGGTGACCGGATTCAGCAGAGCTCAATCGGTCTTGCACTGGCGGTGCCAACCTATCAAAAACGGATGTTTGGGGTGCCCCCCAGGCGGGGTACTGTGGCATCCCAAATGGATATGGTGGCATGCCCCACATTTGATTGGGGACATATGGTGGAGGTAAGTATGTGTATGGATATGGCATAGATGGATAAGGAGGTGGAGGGGTCCATGTCGGCATGTTAGGTCTCAATTGTACAATAGGACCTTTCATTTCTTCCGATTGGTGATGTGGTCCAATCGGCCTGACCTGACGTTGCTCATGAATGGGTGAGCGGGGTCGCTTCGGTGGCCGGTCACTGGGGCCAGCCTTCTTTTTCACATATTTAGACAACAATTGATCGAAAGTCGGGCCAGGCTTGATCAGCCGACCAGCTGCTTTAAATGTATTTGTTTTCCACGTACCTATCTCTGGTCGTCGTGGTTTGAAGGTACGTGGTCGCTGCGAGTCCTGAGCATGGCCGGACCGTCCGCCTGAGCTCTCCGGACTGTCCGGTGGGGTCCCGGACCGTCCGTGCCTACGTGCCGGACCGTCCGGGATACGCAGCACGGGTTCCTGTATCTGTCTCCCTGTCTGCGCTTGCCCCCCAGTACTGGAGGTTGTAATGGTCACCTTTAAGGTCTCCCCTCCATCAGGAGTCTTCTCGGCTACCACTTTCCTGCAAGAAACTTTATGATCCTCATCGGCCTTTTTAGAATTGCCGATGATTGCCTCTTTGCCTTTGCCTTTATCGGCCGTGTTTGGCCGAACCAGGACTTTCTTGCCCTCGAAGTCGATCACGTTCATTGGAAATGGCTCTGTATCCACCTGCATTTCCTGAAATTTCAATCGTCCCTCATTAATGGCCGATTGAATCTGTCGTCGGAATACATTACAATCATTAGTGGCATGAGAAAATGAGTTATGCCACTTGCAGTATGCACGACGTTTTAGCTCGTCGGCGGATGGAACAGTGTGATTTATTTTAATATTGCCATTTTTGAGTAGTTCGTCAAATATTTTATCACATTTACCAACATTAAATGTAAACTTAACCTCCTCTTGCCGTTTCTTTTGAACCGGCTGTAAGGAGGCACAAGCCGAAGATTTGGCCTGCTTTGGCCAAACCATTTCAGCAGCATACACTTCTGCTGATTCGTCCTCTGAGCTACTTTGGTCGCATTCTACTACACGTATGTTGTGACGAATTGCTTTAGTAGTTTCTTTGCTTCGGCTTTCACAAGCCGAAGCTCTCTGGTGTAATTGTGCTAGTGTAAAGAATTGGATGCCTTCTAACCTCTCTTTTAAATAATATCGTAGACCGTTAAAGGCTAATCCTACTAGCTGTTTCTCTGCCAAATGAATTTGAAAGCATCGGTTTCTTGTATCTCGGAATCTCCGGATGTAATCATTAACCGATTCATCTTTTGTCTGTCGCAACGACGCTAAATCTACCAAATCCAATTCATAGTCACCGGAGAAAAAATGATCATGAAATTTTTGTTCTAAATCCCCCCATGATGAAATGGAATTAGGAGGTAAAGTGGCGTACCATGCAAACGCAGTTCCTGTTAAAGATAATGAAAACAAACGTACGCGAAATGCCTCTGTGTCGGCCAACTCTCCTAATTGTGCTAAAAATTGGCCTATGTGTTCACGTGTGTTCTTTCCTTGATCACCCGAAAATTTTGTGAATTCGGGTATCCTGGTTCCCTGTGGGTATGGGTGGTGATCAAATCGGCTGTCATAAGGTTTCCGATATGATTGCCCCCCAGGGACCATGCTTACTCCGAGCTTATCTCGGAACGCCCCGGCTATTTCTTCCCTTACTATATCAATGGCAGCCGGTGCGAGACCACCGGCTCTCTGGTCAAACATAGGTGAGGTTGGCTGGATATTAGCATGTTGTCTTTCCCCCCATTGGTTTGAGTTACGTGGTGCATTTCCATTTGCTCTATATGGCTCATACGTTTGATCGTTTCTTTCCGGCCTTCCAGGTGGGGCCGGAAAGCTTTCCTGGGCTTTGTATCCTGAATTAGTGGGCTGGTGCGTTGCATAGTGTGATGGGAAGTGTTGCTGGGACGGGCGAGGATTCATGTAATAATCCTCCTCAAAAGATTTATGCGCGGACTGTCCGGATACGTACCCGGACCGTCCGTGGTCATATGCGGACCGTCCGTCATTGTATGCGGACCGTCCGGCTGGGTAGTTTGGGTTATGTGTCATATGTGGTGGCTCGGGCGCATATCTAGGTAACTCATTAAAAATAGGCCCGACTGCTGTTGGCCCGGACGGTCCGCGCTCACGTGCGGACGGTCCGGGCATGTGCAGATCGGCTGGTTTGCTGCCGATTTGCGATTGCTTAGGGTATGTGTCCATCGGCATCCCATAAAGGGGTTGTGACTGGTCGTGACAACCTGTAGCCGATGTGTTACGCGCGTTATCTCCTAACTCAACCTCGTGCGAAGGAAAATTTGCGGTACTAGATTTATCGAATGCACGTACTAGTCTCTTAAGATCGCTTTGCATACCCCCTATGATATTCTGCATTTGTTCACGCTGATCTTCTACATAATTTCTAAGAGATTGCAGATCGTTGGTATTACTTACATTGGGGATATCTGGCGTGGGTTGGAGTGAAGCCGGATCCGTCGCCCGATGTCGGACGACCTTGTTGTTCCTGTCCACTTTGAAGTTGGCCAAGAACTTTGCTTTCGCCTCCTGGATCATCCGCTCCTTGTGCTCCTCAAACTGGAGCTGCTCGTCAGCCGGCAAGGTTTCCCAAGTCGGCTCTATAATGTTGCTTAGAGAAATATCAGAGCTATCCTTTGAACCGGCCATTGAGGGCCGATCTGATGAGCTTAGATGTGTTATCCCCAGCGGAGTCGCCAAAAAGTATGTTGACGCCTTTTTGGAGCGCCAAACACTCAACAAGAACCGTGGCGGTGCCCTCTGCACAGGGGCGGACGGTCCGCGCGCAGGGGCCGGACGGTCCGCGGCCTGGTGCGAGGCGCGGTGGTGCTCTCTGCGCAAGGGCGGACTGTCCGCGGCCCGGGGCCGGACGGTCCGCGGCCTGGTGCGCGGCTAGGGCTCCTGCCTGACGGCCGGACGGTCCGCGCCCTGGGGCCGGACGGTCCGCGCGTACGCAGGGACGGCGGAAGATCGCCGACGGCGCCTGGATCTCGCTCCCGGGAGGGACCCCGTCGGGGAGTAGAGATCCTAGGTTGTGTCTAGGCTCGGGCTGGCCGACCTAGACTCCTCTAATCGACGTAGAGCCGAAGAGAGACGAAGAATTTGGGGATTGGAAGACTAAACCTAAACTAGACTAGAACTACTCCTAGGATAAAATGCGAAATAGAAGTTGTATTGATTCGATTGTTGATGATTACAAATCGGCCGTAGACCTCTCTATTTATAGAGGAGGGGGGCTGGACCCTTTACACAACTGATTCCGAGCTAATCCCGCGAATATAGCTAACAACCGTAGCACAAAACTCGGAACCCTAAACTGCTCTGCGCATGCGCGGACCGTCCGGCCCACAGGCGCGGACTGTCCGGACCGCGGACCGTCCGGCCTCAGGGCCGGACCGTCCGCCAGCTCAAAAGTGGGCTCAACACATGTGCTACGTACGCATTCAGCAGGGCTAGCATTGAAGAACAATTAATCACACTGGCACTGGAAGTGGATTGGAGCAGCTGGCTAGCTAGGCCCGATCGATCGAGCAATGATTGATGACTGTCAGCTTAGCTGGTCGGGTCATGCATCATATCGTCGTAATTAATCACAGTACGTATGCTAAAAAGAAAGCGATCCATCAGTATTAAGTGCAGTCGATGCATGGATCGATCGTGTGCTGTAGAAGGTGCGTGTGCGGTGTGTGCATGCGTATCCGTGCGTCTAGTACGTGGCAGAGTTGGGCGCTCGACGGAGCAGCGGCCGCCGTGCTGGCTACGGCTAGCTGTGTGTGGGGGCAGAGGCAGACGCAGCAGATCCGCTCCAGGACACGTCGCAGTTGGCCGCTGCATGCGTGCGCCGACGACGGGCGCGGCCAGGGCCCGGGGGACCGGAGCAGCTGTGCCAGTGTGCCTGTACGCGCGCAGGATGACCAGGACGGGCGGCGGATCTCCGGTACGGGTACGTCTTCGCTGTGCGCCCACGCGCGCGCGAGTCTGTGCTGCATGCTTTTCTTCTCGTTGGCCAGCCTGCCTGCCTGCCTGTACGCGGGCGCATGCGTGGCTTACTGGCTTTGACTACCAACTTTTTTGCATTTTAGCCCTTTTGGGGTTTCTTTTACACAATTATGCCCTTTGTAGTTTCATTTCAAAAAATGAACCCTTATCTCGGCGCCGTCATAATTGGCGCCGAGGTAACACATAGTGGCGCCAACTTTTCCTACGTGGCAGCCAATGTGGCAAGTCTCAGGGGGTCGGCGCCATAGATCTTGGCGCCGACCCCCCTTGACGGTGGGGTCCGGTGCTATCTAGGGGGGTCGGCGCCAAGATCTATGGCGCCGACCCCCTGGGACTTGCCACATCGGCTGTCACGTAGGAAAAGTTGGCGCCAATGGTACTAGCGTCGATGTGTGTTACCTCGGCGCCAATGATGATGGCGTCAAGGTTGGGGTCCATTTTTTGAAATGAAACTGTAAAGGGTATAGTTGTGCAAAAAAACTCAAAAAAGGCTAAAATCCAAAAAAGTTGGCTTTGACTACTAGTACCTCGCTAAACACAGGTTCTAGAAGCGCGTAAACAGATGGGCACCTACGGCTACGGCTGCGGAGTATCTACTCGTTCGCATTCAGTTTGTTGTTTAATTCCATGCCGAACAGTACATGCATGCCCCTACTGTACGTTCCACGTGTGGATGCAAGCTAGCTAGCGTAAGAGTCCTGACGCGCCAGAGGCGCATGCATGGCCGGCCCGCTGGCTAGCCGCGCGCAGACGCGTGGACCGGAGACGACAGGGGGCGATCGAGATGCAGATCCGAGACATGCTGGCAGTCCAGAGGAGCAAGGACAGATGGTAGTACTTGCACGTACCGCCGTGTGCTTCGCTGCAGAGAACCATGTGCGCTCTATGTCCATCCCTCCCTCTCCGCCTTCGCCAAAAAAAAAAAAAAAAAAAAACGCCTGCTTGATCAACAGCAAAAATGCATGGCGTAGACGTTAGTGTGGAGCCCGCTCCATGCTTCTGGTTAAACTCATATCGAAGGTAGGTCTCAAACAAACAAGAGAATGTAATCAATAACGAAAATTCATAGGAGGCCAAGAAGACAACATGATGAAATCAAATAAGATAGTAAAAAACTAGTGCTGAATAGGATTCAAGTTCATATCAATACATGGCACAAGTCTGAAGAAAAGTATATGAGCAAAAAAAGCAAACACGCCCCTAAATTCTTGTTGACTGATTCGAAGTCATGCGTGCCTTGTCGAATGCCAATCTCATCGAAGGGCGGGGGCGTCGAGAAAGGGGCGGAGTTAGATGATGTCTCCCGACTGAGAGCCAGAGCTCGCTGGTTCATCAAGCTCACCGACCGTCGAGGATGGGGTCATGTCGTTGCAACGAGCGAGATCAGGCCCATCAAGTGGGTTGGCGTCGTGATGATGACGAGCTGGTCAAGAGCACCAAGAAGGGGGCAGCGATGATGACTCAAGTGGATGGAGATATGAGTTCCAGTATAGTAACATAGTCGAGTCATTTAACAAATTATTGTTGGGCATACGTGGTATGCCAATCACTGTTATAGTATCATTTACCTTTTACAAGCTTGTGGGTTGGTTTAATGATAGATACACCCATGCAGTTGGATTGTAGAATGATGGAGAGAGATAGGCTCCAAAACCTAAGACTTTTCTAGAGAGGCAAAGGAAAGGGCGAACACACACACACTGTTGATTGTTTTGACTTGTAGTCAGGGACATATGAGGTATTCCTTCAAGCTGATACAACTTCCGACGACGAGTCACAAGAGTCCAGAAAGCATGTGGTTGTCCTTAATGACTTGTCATGTACTTGTGGGCACCGAGGTCGTACCGTTTTACATGTTCTCATCTTATCGCAGCTGCCCGAGCTCGCAACTTTGACATGGAGAGGAGGATACCCCAAGAGTTTACTATTGACAAGCTTGTGTTGACTTGGTGTCCACGATTTATTCCTTACCGTGACCCGGGTGAGTGGCCTCCATACGATAGGCCAAAGTATGTTTCCGATCCAAGCAGTCGTTGGACCATGCGTGGATCCAGGAAGAGGACGGGGCACAAGATGGTTATGGATCAGATAGCTGGTAGGAGTAGGAGGGCAAGAAGAACACCATTTCTTACTGACCCCAAATAGTATGAGCGTGTCAAGTGCGGTAGACTTGGTCACAATTCACACACTTATTGTCGGCGTTTCGACCCCGGGGGGTCCCTGGACCGACGAGTAAATTGTCGCTGCGTGTCCCAGCCCAGATGGGTCGGCGCGAGACGGGACACAAAGGGGGGAGAACAGTAAGGGGAAACCCGCGGCCTTCGTGTTGTCCTGCACCCAGGGCGGATGGATGCGCTTGCAGTAGGGGGTTACAAGCGCTCGCGTGGGAGAGAGAGAGCGAGAGCCTTATGCGTCGGCCCGTTCTCCCACGTGACCAACCTTCTCGTACGAGAGCCCTGGACCTTCCTTTTATAGGCGTAAGGAGAGGGTCCAGGTGTACAATGGGGGTGTAGCAGTGTGCTAACGTGTCTAGCAGAGAGGAGCTAGTGCCCTATGTACATGCCGTCGTGGCTGTCGGAGAGGTGTTGCTGCCCTGTTCATGTGATGTCGTGGCCGTCGGAGGAGAGCTGGAGCCCTGCGGAAGTACAGCTGTTGGGGCTGTCGGATCCTTGCTGACGTCTCCTTGCTGACGTAAGGGGCTGGGAGCTGCCATCGTCATGGAGCGTGCGGGGTGTCATCATTACTTGTTTACTGGGGCGAGCCAGATAGGACGCCGGTCTTGTTCCCCGTAGCCTGAGCTAGCTAGGGGCAGGGTAATGATGGCCCCCCTAGCGACGTGGTCGGTCCGGACCCGAGTTTGGGCGAGGTGGCGATTCCTCCGAGGTCGAGGTTGAGTCCGAGCCCTGGGGTCGGGCGAGACGGAGTCCATCGTCTTTCGAAGCCGAGGCTGAGTCCGAGCCCTGGGGTCGGGCGAGGCGGAGTTCGTCGTCTTCTGGAGCCGAGGCTGAGTCCGAGCCCTGGGGTCGGGCGAGGCAGAGTTCTTCGTCTTCCGGAGCCGAGGCTGAGTCCGAGCCCTGGGGTCGGGCGAGGCGGAGTTCGTCGTCTTCCGGAACCGAGGTTGAGTCCGAGCCCTGGGGTCAGGCGAGGCGGAGTCCATCTTCCGAGGCCGAGATGGGGGCCGAACCCTGGGGTCGGGCGAGGCGGAGCTTCCTATGTCACCCGAGGCTGGACTTAGCCGCTGTCGACCTCACTTTGGCAAGTGGCACGGCAGTCGAAGCAGGGCAGGCGGCGCTGTATTCCTGTCAGGTCGGTCAGTGGAGCGGCGAAGTGACTGCGGTCACTTTGGCCTTGTCGACTGGAGCACGCGTCAGGATAAGATGTCAGGCGATCCTTGCATTGAATGCTCCTGCGATATGGTCGGTTGGTGTGGCGATTTGGCCAAGGTTGCTTCTCCGCGAAGCCTTCCCGAGCTGAGCCTCGGGCGAGTCGACGGTGCGTCCGTTGCTTGAGGGGACCCTCGGGCGAGACGTGAATCTTCTGGGGTCGGCTGTCTTTGCCCGAGGTCGGGCTCGGGCGAGACGGGAACGTGTCCCTTGAGTGGAGCCTTGGCCTGAATCGCGCCCATCAGGCCTTCGCAGCTTTGTGCTGATGGGGTTTACCAGCTGAGATTAGGAGTCTTGGGGTACCCCTAATTATGGTCCCCGACAGTAGCCCCCGAGCCTCAAAGGGAGTGTTGGCACTCGCTTGGAGGCTTTTGTCGCACTTTTTTTTGCAAGGGGACCGACCTTTCTCGGTTGCATTTCGTTCCGGTGGGTGCGCGCGAGCGCACCCGCCGGGTGTAGCCCCCGAGGCCTCGAAGGAGTGTTTTGACTCCTTCGAGGTCTTAGTGCCTTTCATGATGGCTCGGCCGGTTTGGTTGTTCCCTCATGCGAACTGGCCGTAGCCCGGGTGCATAGTCGAGTCCCAAGTTCTCGGGCTGGTATGTTGACGCTGTCAACGGTTTGGCCGAAGCCGGGTTTGCGAGAGCAGCACCTGAGCCTCCGCACAGGGCGAGAGGACGGTCAAGGATAGACTCGGCTTTTTTCATACGCCCCTGCGTCTCCTTTCCGCAAGGAGGAGGGGGGAAAGCGCCATGTTGCCCTCGGAGGGCGCCGAACATGGTGTCTCCAGTGAGTTGCTAGCGGGTGATCCGAGTGGACGCCCGTGCCCCATTCGTTAGGGGTCGGCTAGTGGCCCGGAGGCACGCTCCAAAAGTACCTGCGGGTGATTCGCCGGACCCGGCCCCCTTTTGACGGGGTCCGAGGGCTCGATGCCTCCCTCTGGTGGGATTCCGTTACAAAATCGTTCCCGTTGGTCTCGGAAATGTCCTAGGGTACCTCGGGAGCGTAGCCCGAGCCTTGGTTGTGTATCGAACGTACCCAAAGTCATCCCTCGCTCTGCGTGCTCTGAGGCGGCTGTCGAACCCTTCGGGGGCCAGCCTACGAACCCCTGATCAGTAGTGGGCGTGGAGCCCGAGTGGCCTGAGGCGGCCGTTGAACCCTTCCGAGGGGTCAGCCTTCGAACCTCTGACCAGTAGTGGGCGCGGAGCCCGAGTGCTCTGAGGCGGCTGTTGAACCCTTCCGAGGGGCCAGCCTTCGAACCTCTGATCAGTAGGAGTGCTCGGGGCCCGCTTCCTTCGCGGAGAAGGATCCCTTTCGGAGTATCCCTTTCCCGGTCCCTGTAGCAAGAGAGAGAAAGGGGAAGAGGAAAAGGATACGAAATTGAGCGACGTGGCGCACCTTTTTTGACGTGGTCATTATGGTGGAGGTGAAGCGTCGCCCGCTTCGCCTGCCAAAGGTGCCGCCTGCCCTGCCGCAGAGTTAATGCGACGGGGTGAGTGGTTCGCGGGGCAGCAGTTGTGTGTGCGTGAGCCGTTCGAGGAACAGGTGTCTCACTTTTGAGTTTTGAATCTTGCGGCGGGTTCGGGCGAAGTGTTGAACGGGTCTCGCCTGGGCCTTTATATATTCGGGAGAGGGACCGGTGACGGTTCTTTACTCTACAGCTCGCCTCCCACTTAGGTTTTCGCAACCTGAGGGAATAGCCAGAGAAAGGAAACCGCGCACCTTGTCCTCTCCGCCGCCACCTCTTCTGCTTGGTGATGGCCGACCGGATGACCGTTGTTTCGCCGCGCGACCCGTGGCCTTTCTCCACTGTCACGGCGGATGATCTGGAGGCCCATGTTGCTGATGGTTTGCTTCGCCCTCTCTCCGGTGACTTGCAGCCGGAGTGGATGGCCCCTCCGAGCGGAGCCGCCCCGTCCCCGCCGCCAGGGTATGTGCTGAGCTTCGTCTCTTTTCACGAGCGGGGGTTCGGAGTGCCGGCAAGCCATTTTATGCTGGCGATTCTGCACGTCTACGGGGTGGAGTTGCACAATCTTAGTCCCAACTCCATCTCGCAAGCGGCCATCTTCGCGGCGGTTTGCGAAGGATATTTGGGGATTGCCCCCACTGGGACCTGTGGACCCATCTCTTCTCCGCGGAGCTTTTTGCCTCGACGACGGGGGAAAGAAGAGTTCGTATGGCGGTGCGGGCCGGTGGCTGCATCCTGCAGTTGAGGCAGGCGCGGGCGCAGCAGTACATTCCTGCTATCCTCGCGTCTTCGAACAAAGGGTGGCAGCACCGGTGGTTTTATCTCCGAAATGACGACGGGAGGCTCCCATCGTTTTCTCAATGAGTGGTGACCGCCGCCGGCGGTAACTAGCGCTACGGGGCCCCGCACGAGAGACAGAAGAATCTCCAGCCCCTTTTGAAGGCCTTGGAGGAGCTGCAAGAAAGAGGGCTCACCGCTACGGGGGTGGTTGCCGCTATCCATCGCCGGAGGGTGCTCCCCCTGACGGAGCGGCGGCTGCCGCTTTGGGAGATGACGCCGGGGGTCGACTTGGAGGGTTTGCAGATGTCCTCGGACCCCCTTCCCGCCGACGACCTCCACAGGCAGGTAGCCGGCGCGGTAGGGAAGTTAGACGCCGGTGTCTTTTCCCAGCTCTCGATGCATCCCGATCGCGGGTGTGTGTCCCTGGTGAGTGTCCGCTCCTTCTTCCTTCTTGTGTCGGATTGCCCTTGGTTCTCACAGCCGAGACCTTTCGTCCGTCTCCAGGAGGTGGGGTTTCACAAGCCTTCCCTGCCACCGGTCCCAGAGGACGCGGTGGACCGAGCTGCGCGGAGGGTCGCCGCGGAGAAGAGGAAGGAGAAGAAGGACGCGAAGAAGGCTCGGGCCCGCGAGCAGATGCGGGCTCGGGACGCCTTGGAAAGGCTTCATCGTCGGCAGGAGAGGGATGGGCTCCCGAGGGAGCCATCGCCGGAGACGCCTGATGATGACGACGACGATGAAGACGATGATGAAGACGACGACATGGCTGCCCGCCTCGGCCTCAGCCCGGATCTGAGGCTGGGCCAGGGGTCGTCGAGCCAACCCCCGAGCGGGCTGGCGCCGTCGGTATCTAGGGCCGGGACATCGGGGTCCCGGTCCGAAGAACGGGGGCAGGCCGAGGGGGTACTTGACCCCTTGGCCGAGGTAGTTGAGGTGACCCCGGGGAGTCAGGCCGAGCCGCCTGTTCCCCAAGAATCGTTGCCCGTGCCGACTGCGCAGGAGGGTGATCCTCGGGTCGTCGTGGCTGCACCTGGGCAGTCCGTCCCTCTAGTGCCTCGGGCACCCAAGGCAAGGATGGTGCCGAAGCCGGTAGCGAGGCTGACCTCGGTGGTACCTTCGGGGATCGAGGCTCGAGAGACCTCCCCACAGGCACGATTGATCGTAGCTCGGAGTGGGTAAGTATCTTAGGATATCTTCGTCCTGGCTCCTCCTTCGTGTGTCCTAATCCTGCTCTTCCTTTTCTTCCCAGCAAACGGAGGCATGGTTCGACCGGTCTGGCTCCCCGGAAGGCCCTCAAAACGGCGCCGGCTTCTGCAGCCAGTGCCGCACCGGGCCTCGCGCGGCCAGCTGGCCTTCTTACAAGATGCCCCAAAGCGGGGGGCCCAGGCGGCACAAGTTGCCGTGGGGCGAGCTCCCGAGGCCGACTCCTCCGTCGAGGCGGCCGTCGTGCCGAGGGAGACTGCTGGCACGGCTGCGGCCTCAAGCCCACCAGATGCGTTGCCGGTGCTGGCACCGTCTTCTGCCGAGGTGGTTGCCGTTCTGGCCGTGGAGCCACCCATCGCCGCCGACGCTGAGATGGCCGAGGCGTCGCTACTTGATGCCTCGGAGGAGGGGGGCGCAGAACCGCGACCCATCCTAGGGAGCGGCAACCTCGTCCCCGCGCGGCGCAGTCCCGACGGGCGGCGTCAGTTGCTCCGGTTCTGGACCAGTGGGGCTTCGGATCCCCTCTTCGTTCTTGACGATGAGCGAGAGGAGCAGTCTTGGGATGGGCTTCGTGAGTGTGCCGAGGCAACGGTGGGGTCGCTTCGGTCGACCTTGGAGGTCCTTTGCAGGGACGTTCCTAAGATCCTCCAGGTAAGGATTTCAAGCATACCTTTCACGTGATCAAGGCATTCTTTGTGACGCCCCACTTCTTTTCCTTAGGATCTGACGGATCTGAGCGCCGCCAAGTCGTCGTTCATCCGCCGCGAGGCCGATGTCTGGGGTTCGCTGCGGTTCCTAAGGACCACGCTTGCCGGGGCTACCGAGCGCCTCTCCCAACGGAGCGCCGAGGTGGCGGACCTTCGGTTGCTCTGTGTCGATCTGGGAGCAGAGGCAGCGGCGGCACGCGCAGAGGCACAACGACAGCAATTGGAGCTTGGCCAGGTCATCGGCGAGCGGACCAATCTCGGGGCTGGGCGTCTGCTCGGGCTGGATCCCTTGCGGCAGACCTAGCCGTGGCCCAAGCCGCATCCTCGAAGCAGCGTGCCCGAGCCGAAGGTATGTCTTGGCTATTTTAAGATTTTGATTCAGCTTCGTTCTTCAACTCGTGTTTGAAGTCTTCTGCTTTGGCTGTTTGCAGAGCTCGAGTCTGCCCTCGATGAGTCCGCCAAGGCACTTGCCCAGGTGGCCGAGCAGAGGGAGGCCGACCACGCGGCCATGTCTGAGGCCATCTCGGCCTTATGCCGGGTCTTTGGTCTCGACGACGTCCCCTCGGGGAGCTCCCCTCAGAGTCGCCTGCAGGCCTTGGGTGACCACGCGCGCGGCAGACTCCGCGAGGCGCTGCATCACGGCGTCAGGCGGGCCTTCGCCATGCTCGCTTCCCACTACGACATGGATCTGGAGCGGGTCAGCGAGGGGTATTGCCTTCCCGACGAAGATGAAGCTGCCCTGACCGAAGTCCAGAGGCTTGACGCGGCCGCCGCGGGCCTAAGCGCGGTGTTGGCGACCACCTTCGAAGCAGAGATCCTCCCGCTTGCGCCGTCGTCCGAGGCCGGGGCGGATCTCGTCGAGGGCGGAAACAAAGCCGAGGGCGCGGCTCCTTCTCTGGGCGACGCCTGATTCTGCCGGAGCAGTTTATTTTGAATGCATATGTGTCTTTTGCGGCCGCCGAGGCCCGAACACTTTATCGCCGTAATATAAGGTTGTGTCTTTTTCCTCCTGTTTTGCGTACCCGGATTCGTTCGTCAGTAGCAGGATTTCTTACCCAAGTAAGAGTTATTTTTCGAGGTAGGTGACGAGTGAGGTATCCGTATCCCAGAGGCGTAGGAGTCCCTCGGCTCGATCGACCTTGCCACTTACATGCACTCTTATTTGTTTCTTGGGGTCCTGTTACTGATATAGTCGAGAGACGCGAAAGTCGTTTTGATGGAAGACTTTTTCCGAGGAAATTTTTGACGCAGAGGGGGTTCCCCCCTTCTAGCCCCCGAGGGAGGGTCGGGCTTTGCTGAGGCAAGGCTGACCCTTCCTTGATGGTTAGACTTTGTATGTAAACGAGGTATATGAACGGCTTGAAAACATCTTAAGGGTAGAAGCGACGTAGCTGTCGGATGTTCCAAGCGTTGTTGTAGACCTCGCCTTGACTGTTGGCCAGCTTGTACGTCCCGGGCTTCAAAACCTTGGCGATGACGAACGGCCCTTCCCAGGGAGGCGTGAGCTTGTGTCGCCCTCGGGCGTCTTGTCGTAGTCGAAGCACCAAGTCGCCCACCTAGAGGTCTCAGGACCGAACCCCTCGGGCGTGGTAGCGTCGCAGGGACTGCTGATACCGCGCCTAGTGTAGTAAGGCCACGTCCCGAGCCTCTTCCAGCTGGTCCAGTGAGTCCTCTCGGTTGGTCTGGTTGCGTCGGCCGTCGTACGCCCTCGTCCTCGGGGAACCGTATTCTAAGTCTATGGGCAAGATGGCCTCGGCCCCATAGACTAGAAAGAACGGCGTGAAACCCGTGGCTCGACTTGGCGTCGTCCTCAGGCTCCAGACCACCAAGGGGAGTTCCTTCATCCATCGCCTGCCAAACTTGTGGAGGTCGTTGTAGATTTTCGGCTTGAGTCCTTGCAGAATCATGTCGTTGGCACGTTCTACCTGCCCATTCGTCATGGGGTGTGCCACGGCGGCCCAGTCCACCCGGATGTGGTGGTCTTCGCAGAAGTCCAGGAACTTTCTGCCAGTGAACTGGGTGCCGTTGTCGGTGATGATGGAGTTCGGGACCCCGAAGCGATGGATGATGTTGGTGAAGAATGCCACCGCCTGTTCGGACCTGATGCTGTTTAGGAGTCGGACCTCGATCCACTTGGAGAATTTGTCGATGGCAACCAGTAGGTGCGTGTAGCCCCCGGGTGCCTTCTGCAAGGGACCGACGAGGTCCAGACCCCACACAGCAAACGGCCAGGTGATGGGTATTGTTTGTAGAGCCTGAGCGGGTAGGTGCGTCTGCCTTGCGTAGAATTGACACCCTTGGCAGGTGCGGACAATTCTAGTGGCATCGGCCACCGCGGTCGGCCAGTACAAACCTTGTCGAAAAGCGTTTCCAACAAGGGCTCGAGGCGCTACGTGATGACCGCAAGCCCCCAAGTGTATTTCTTGTAAGAGCTCCTGGCCTTCGGCGATGGATATGCATCGCTGGAGGATGCCGGAGGGGCTGCGGTGGTAGAGCTCCTTCCCGTCACCCAGCAAGACGAATGACTTGGCGCGCCGCGCCAGTCGCCGAGCTTCTGCTCGGTCGAGGGGCAGCTCTCCTCGGTGGAGATATTGCAGGTACAGGGTCTGCCAGTCTCGATCAGGCGGGACCCCATTCCGCTTTCCCTCGACGCGCAGTGCCTCACCCTCGGGGGCCGAGGGCGCCTCGGGCTGAGCCGAGGGCGCCTCGGGCAGGGCCGAGACCTTCTCGGGCTTGGGCGTGTCGTTGGTCTTGACTGAGGGTTGATGTAGGTCCCGGGAGAAGACGTTCGGGGGAACCGTTGTTCGCGTCGAAGCTATCTTCGCCAGCTCGTCCGCAGTCTCATTGTACCGCCGGGCGACGTGGTTGACCTCGAGCTCGTAGAACTTGTCCTCCAGGCGCCGAACCTCGTCGCAGTAGGCTTCCATCTTCGGGTCGCGGCAATGGGAGTTCTTCATGACTTGGTCGATGACAAGCTGCGAGTCGCCGCGAGCGTCGAGGCGTCGGACCCCTAGCTCGATGGCGATGCGCAACCCGTTAACCAGAGCCTCATACTCGGCCACATTGTTGGACGCCGGGAAATGGAGGCGCAGCACGTAGCGGAGGTGCTTCCTAAGGGGTGAGATGAAGAGCAGGCCCGTGCCTACCCCTGTTTTCATCAGCGACCCGTCGAAAAACATGGTCCAGAGTTCCGGTTGGATCGGAGCTACCGGGAGCTGGGTGTCGACCCATTCAGCCACAAAGTCCGCCAAGACTTGGGACTTGATGGCCTTCCGAGGGGCAAACGAGATTGTCTCGCCCATGATTTCCACCACCCACTTTGCAATCCTACCCGAGGCCTCTCGGCACTGGATGATCTCCCCCAGGGGGAAGGATGACACCACAGTCACCGGATGTAATACCCACTTTGTAAGAAAAGGCTAGAAAGAGAAATTATATTATTTTACATCTATATGTGTTGTCTATGTTACTCATTTCATGTGAACACCACAATTAAACAAATAAATAAATGATAATAGATACCCAACAAAACTTGTCTCATGCTGAGTTTTTTTTTGTTTAATAAAATAAATGTGTCATTAATAGCATATTAATGGATCCATAGAATTTAAACTCTAACTTGAAAATAAAACCATGAAAATAGAGGAGAGAAAGGAATATTATTTAATACAAAATAATATTATAATTAAATAACTTCACCATCTGTGGGTATGACCAAATTGCATGGTTAACATGAATTTGAATTAGCACCTGAGTTAGATTCAAAATTTGAATTCAAATGAATTAAGAATAAAATGAAATGAAACAGAAAATAAAAAGAAAAAGGGAAAGAGAGCTTACCGGGCCAGCTTACCACAATTCCGGCCCACCAGGATTTTCTCACCCGCGCAGCCCACCTCCCTATTCCCTGACCTCGTGGCCCCACCGTGCAGTCGCCGTGCCCTACACACCAAACCGACGACTTCCACCTGGGACCCACCTTGTCAGTCCTCCACACCGGGGCCGCCCATGGCGGTAACAGCTCCCGCGAATGTCGCGCGCCCGGGCGGACGCAATAGGACCCAATCTCCCCCATGACCGACCTTCGCGGGGCTTATAAAACCTCTGGGCGCCGCTGCCATCCCGGGGAAAGACGAATTTCGCCGGCGCCACCATGGCTCTGTTGGTGCGGATTCGCTGCCAACGACTTCCGCCGTCGCCATGGATGGACAACCTCGCCATCGTTTCGGCCACTGTGTTGGGTAATGGGGTCCGCTGGGGCTCATGGATCACACATCCACATCTGGGCGGGCGCATGGGTCATTGGATGGTCCGAATTTTGCCGCCGGGCTTCGTCAACCGCGGCGGACCCGCTGCGCCGCGTGGGCAGCATCCTTATCGCCCCCCTATCCAAGTAAGCCTCACCGCAATCAGTTCAATATGCTATGTAGAACGTCTATTACCAATCGGCAGTAGGAATCGTGCGGGGGGAGTTGGGGTCGCGTGCTACCGTTGCCCTGCCGCCGATGCCATCGTTGACCGGGACCTCATGACCTCGGTGGGTGGCGCATATTGGATCACCAGGACCTACGAGACTTTAGCAAGGGCTCTGCCAAACCCGGGGGGTCGTCGGAGTCGCAGGAATTGCTCTGCGGGGAATTCTTCCGCCGCGGGCCGCCTCATGCCGTGGCCAGGAAACTCCATGTGTCAAATACCGGTGAGATCACGACCTCCTTATCCCCCATCGTCTCCTCCGCATAATGGGTCTGTTGAATTAAAGAAGGGGGGCTTGAACTTGGTGAACGAGAAATCGCAGCCATGGCGCCGCCGTGGGAGGGGTCCCCTGTGCGGCCGTGCCCTGTGTTTGGGGAAGATGCACGTGGGTCGTCGAGATCGAATCCAAGGGCTCGGGACGGTTGTGGCGTGGCGCTTCCGTGGCCGTTGATCTGCAATCCGAGGGCCACGGTCGTTCGCTGTTTCCTTTAAGTGCTGGCGTGATCTGGGCCATTGCCTTGTTATCCCACGGCCCAGGGCGTGAGATACCCCTTCAGCAGAGACCAATTTGCAAAAGAGCCCTCCGCTTTAGAAGTAATCAACCCGCCGTCCTCGGCCGATGTAAAGTAATTGCTATTGAGCCCTGGATATTTATAAACTAGCCCATGTACTCTTTAGAATTTGTAGCAGCAGTCCATAGCATTTGTTTTCAGTAAATAGAATTTTAGAAAATGATTTATAATATAGAATAATCTTAGATAATTCATAACTTCCCCATTTTAACTCCTTTTTAACCCATTCCAGTTGCAATAATTTTTTATTAATATTATCTATCAACTTGTAACACTGTTTAGCCATGAAACTTGAATTAAAATTGCTCAATTGAAATAATCTATTCTAGGTGCTAAATAATTTCAGAAATTCATAACTCAATAATTGTAACTCTGTTTTAATCCATTCTAGTTGCATTAGTCTCATAATAATATTTATTATCATCTGGTAACTTTGTTTTGTCATGAAATATAGGTTAAAATGTTGCACTTAGTCTATTATATACTTAACCACATGGATCTTCGGAAAACCGTGACTTCATAACCGTAACCCCGAATTTAGTGATTATCGTTCCCACGATCTCGTAGCATCGTGTAGAATACTACTATTCAGTTTGTGCTTATGTTTGGTGTAATGTTAATTTTGCCTATACCATATTTGTTTGTATTGCTACGACTAGCGTGAGGACACGTGTCATCTGAAGAGCAAGTTGGTACCTGGAATCTCAAGTCCCAGGCAAGTTGTGCCCTTGATCACTTCTTTTTACCCAGCCATGTTCTGATTAATCATAATGATCTGCATAGGTTAATTTTGATGGGACCCAATAGGTTACCCTAGTTTGTCTATCTTTATACCTTGTTTACCACTGAACCTTTTGGGTAGTACTTGCTAGTGCTTTATGTGGTTTTGGGTATGAAGGTACATTATTCATGATCACACTTTTATTATATGTTTATTATTACTGTTCATGATAAGATCATTATGTTAATTGGAACATGGAGCGACCACCCGGGAAAACATTGCTACCACAAGGGAGGAATGGGACCCCTTGGCTGATTAATTAGGAAAGCTAGTGGAAGACTACCTTACCCGAAAGGGGCAAGGGCAGTAGGGGAGTGGTCAGTGTAGGGAGGCCCTCGGGAGGATTTTGCTGCGATGGCGGTCCTGCAAGGGATTCCTGCATTGGAGCTTCCTATAAACTGTAGCGGGTTTTCTGAAGCTAGTGGAACTTTGTAAAGGCCTCGTAGTGTTACCCTGCCTCGCCTCCTCGGTAGAGGTGTATGGGAAGTCGCGATCCCTTGGCAGATGGGTAACATGACTTGTGGGTAAAGATGCGCAACCTCTACAGAGTGTAAAACTGGTATACTAGCCGTGCTCACGGTCAAGAGCAGCTCGGACCCTCACATGATTAATTTATGGAACTAAATTCAATTTGTCATATGCATTGCATCGCAGGTGATATTGTTACTTTTGTTCAACTATTTAATTGGGTTGGTATCTACTTATACTTAGTAACTGCTAATAAAATTTTGACCAACTTTAAAAGCAATGCTCAGCTCTAACCATCTTCTTTGGTAAGCCTTACACTTCACGTGAGCTCCCACCTTTGGCGAGTTCATGCACATTATTCCCCACAACTTGTTGAGCGATGAACGTATGTGAGCTCACTCTTGCTGTCTCACCCCCCCCCCCACAGGTCAAGAACAGGTACCATAGGATGAGACGCTTAGAGGATGCTGCGATGTGTTCGTGAGAGGTCTAGGTCGTCGTCTCCCAGTCAACTTTGGGTTGCTGGACCGTTGTCTCCTTATAATGTAACTATTTATTTTGTATAGAACTCCTGTTATATATAAAGATGTGACATTCGATCCTGTGCCATGATTCATCATATGTGTGAGACTTGGTCCCAGCACACCTGGTGATTATGTTCGCGCCCGGGTTTTGGACCCCTAAAATCCGGGTGTGACAGAAGTGGTATCAGAGGAATGTTGATTGTAGGACGAAACCTAGATAGAACTGGACAACCATTATCTACTTACCTTTGCTACTCTGATTCTTTCTAAACTTTTCTTAATCTTTTCTCATCTATTTCTGCCTTACTCTGATTACTCTTACACTTTTCTTTCTAAAGACAAATGTGGATTTCACACTTTGAAATCCTGTGACCTTTAGGAATAAGAGACCTAATCTTAGGAACTAAAACAAAACTATTTTTATAGGTATCTATACGCATGAGTGCTTGTTCTTATGATACTTGTTTGATTTGGATCTTTGATTGAGTGCGATGGGTTGTGGAGTAATGTCCATAATTGCATCTATATTTACACCTAGACATAAGGGAGAATATTTATAAAATAGACAACATAGATTATCTCCCATTAAACATATATCAAGTTTAATAGATCCATTTTATCTTAAAAGACCCTCTCTTACCTTAATAGATTCATCTTGTCTTGAAAAGATTTTTACCTTATCCTAATAGACCTAACTGACCTCAAAAGCTTCTACCTTATCCTTATAGATTCATCTTGCCCTAATAAGCATATTTATCCGACACTAGTGTAACAACCATGATCTAATTTAAATTAATTAGATCTTATTTAGTCAAATCTAGTTATGCTAAACTAATCTAGTTTCCATCTAATCTAAACTAACCTTAGGTAAAACAGGTTAGATAATACTAGTGAAATAGATTAGACCTTACTCCTATAAAAAAATGTGTTAACCTAAATTGGTGCCATAGACTAACTTGACCATATACAACTACTTGACCATATGCAACTACCTTACCCGTCAGATGGTTGCACAACGCCTCTGTTTCAACCTAATAAGAGATTCTGACTTTCTTACACCATATAATCCATCAAAAGATATCCTAACAATATATATCCTACCCTAGTAGAGCTATCTAACCTAAACTAGTCTAATCTAGTCATATCTAATCTAATCTATATCCTATCAAATATAATATGATCTAATCTAGTGTGAGTTACTTAATGCTGATACAAAGGATAAGGCCATACTCCAAAATTCACTTAAGCCTAAATTGGTGACCTAGATCAACTCGGCCATACCCAACAACTTGACCTACATAACATATCTATCTTAGCCTCTTGTCCCAAACCCGGATGGAGACACCAAAGAGCAAGAAGGAGGAGATCAACTTCGACATGGGAGAATAGGAGTCTAATCAGATCTCGAGATGATTCAAGATTTACCACCTTGGATGGAGTCTTCCCTTACCAAGTTCTTCTTACCATCAGCTAACCTCACTTTGACCATCTCTCTTCTTACCTAACTGTGTGTCTAAACTAGAAGATACCCATGCATTTCTAAGTACTTGCTAAATTGTATTTAAAAAAAAGAGAGAGACCCTTAATTTTTGAATCAATTAGAAACTACAACCTCAATTACAAACCAATCTTGGTATAGTCCTTTTTCTTACAAATCTCGAGGACGAGATTATTTTTAAGGGGGGTAGGATTTGTAATACCCACTTTGTAAGAAAAGGCTAGAAAGAGAAATTATATTATTTTACATCTATATGTGTTGTCTATGTTACTCATTTCATGTGAACACCACAATTAAACAAATAAATAAATGATAATAGATACCCAACAAAACTTGTCTCATGCTGAGTTTTTTTTTGTTTAATAAAATAAATGTGTCATTAATAGCATATCAATGGATCCATAGAATTTAAACTCTAACTTGAAAATAAAACCATGAAAATAGAGGAGAGAAAGGAATATTATTTAATACAAAATAATATTATAATTAAATAACTTCACCATCTGTGGGTATGACCAAATTGCATGGTTAACATGAATTTGAATTAGCACCTGAGTTAGATTCAAAATTTGAATTCAAATGAATTAAGAATAAAATGAAATGAAACAGAAAATAAAAAGAAAAAGGGAAAGAGAGCTTACCGGGCCAGCTTACCACAATTCCGGCCCACCAGGATTTTCTCACCCGCGCAGCCCACCTCCCTATTCCCTGACCCCGTGGCCCCACCGTGCAGTCGCCGTGCCCTACACACCAAACCGACGACTTCCACCTGGGACCCACCTTGTCAGTCCTCCACACCGGGGCCGCCCATGGCGGTAACAGCTCCCGCGAATGTCGCGCGCCCGGGCGGACGCAATAGGACCCAATCTCCCCCATGACCGACCTTCGCGGGGCTTATAAAACCTCTGGGCGCCGCTGCCATCCCGGGGAGAGACGAATTTCGCCGGCGCCACCATGGCTCTGTTGGTGCGGATTCGCTGCCAACGACTTCCGCCGTCGCCATGGATGGACAACCTCGCCATCGTTTCGGCCACTGTGTTGGGTAATGGGGTCCGCTGGGGCTCATGGATCACACATCCACATCTGGGCGGGCGCATGGGTCATTGGATGGTCCGAATTTTGCCGCCGGGCTTCGTCAACCGCGGCGGACCCGCTGCGCCGCGTGGGCAGCATCCTTATCGCCCCCCTATCCAAGTAAGCCTCACCGCAATCAGTTCAATATGCTATGTAGAACGTCTATTACCAATCGGCAGTAGGAATCGTGCGGGGGGGAGTTGGGGTCGCGTGCTACCGTTGCCCTGCCGCCGATGCCATCGTTGACCGGGACCTCATGACCTCGGTGGGTGGCGCATATTGGATCACCAGGACCTACGAGACTTTAGCAAGGGCTCTGCCAAACCCGGGGGGTCGTCGGAGTCGCAGGAATTGCTCTGCGGGGAATTCTTCCGCCGCGGGCCGCCTCATGCCGTGGCCAGGAAACTCCATGTGTCAAATACCGGTGAGATCACGACCTCCTTATCCCCCATCGTCTCCTCCGCATAATGGGTCTGTTGAATTAAAGAAGGGGGGCTTGAACTTGGTGAACGAGAAATCGCAGCCATGGCGCCGCCGTGGGAGGGGTCCCCTGTGCGGCCGTGCCCTGTGTTTGGGGAAGATGCACGTGGGTCGTCGAGATCGAATCCAAGGGCTCGGGACGGTTGTGGCGTGGCGCTTCCGTGGCCGTTGATCTGCAATCCGAGGGCCACGGTCGTTCGCTGTTTCCTTTAAGTGCTGGCGTGATCTGGGCCATTGCCTTGTTATCCCACGGCCCAGGGCGTGAGATACCCCTTCAGCAGAGACCAATTTGCAAAAGAGCCCTCCGCTTTAGAAGTAATCAACCCGCCGTCCTCGGCCGATGTAAAGTAATTGCTATTGAGCCCTGGATATTTATAAACTAGCCCATGTACTCTTTAGAATTTGTAGCAGCAGTCCATAGCATTTGTTTTCAGTAAATAGAATTTTAGAAAATGATTTATAATATAGAATAATCTTAGATAATTCATAACTTCCCCATTTTAACTCCTTTTTAACCCATTCCAGTTGCAATAATTTTTTATTAATATTATCTATCAACTTGTAACACTGTTTAGCCATGAAACTTGAATTAAAATTGCTCAATTGAAATAATCTATTCTAGGTGCTAAATAATTTCAGAAATTCATAACTCAATAATTGTAACTCTGTTTTAATCCATTCTAGTTGCATTAGTCTCATAATAATATTTATTATCATCTGGTAACTTTGTTTTGTCATGAAATATAGGTTAAAATGTTGCACTTAGTCTATTCTATACTTAACCACATGGATCTTCGGAAAACCGTGACTTCATAACCGTAACCCCGAATTTAGTGATTATCGTTCCCACGATCTCGTAGCATCGTGTAGAATACTACTATTCAGTTTGTGCTTATGTTTGGTGTAATGTTAATTTTGCCTATACCATATTTGTTTGTATTGCTACGACTAGCGTGAGGACACGTGTCATCTGAAGAGCAAGTTGGTACCTGGAATCTCAAGTCCCAGGCAAGTTGTGCCCTTGATCACTTCTTTTTACCCAGCCATGTTCTGATTAATCATAATGATCTGCATAGGTTAATTTTGATGGGACCCAATAGGTTACCCTAGTTTGTCTATCTTTATACCTTGTTTACCACTGAACCTTTTGGGTAGTACTTGCTAGTGCTTTATGTGGTTTTGGGTATGAAGGTACATTATTCATGATCACACTTTTATTATATGTTTATTATTACTGTTCATGATAAGATCATTATGTTAATTGGAACATGGAGCGACCACCCGGGAAAACAGTGCTACCACAAGGGAGGAATGGGACCCCTTGGCTGATTAATTAGGAAAGCTAGTGGAAGACTACCTTACCCGAAAGGGGCAAGGGCAGTAGGGGAGTGGTCAGTGTAGGGAGGCCCTCGGGAGGATTTTGCTGCGATGGCGGTCCTGCAAGGGATTCCTGCATTGGAGCTTCCTATAAACTGTAGCGGGTTTTCTGAAGCTAGTGGAACTTTGTAAAGGCCTCGTAGTGTTACCCTGCCTCGCCTCCTCGGTAGAGGTGTATGGGAAGTCGCGATCCCTTGGCAGATGGGTAACATGACTTGTGGGTAAAGATGCGCAACCTCTGCAGAGTGTAAAACTGGTATACTAGCCGTGCTCACGGTCAAGAGCAGCTCGGACCCTCACATGATTAATTTATGGAACTAAATTCAATTTGTCATATGCATTGCATCGCAGGTGATATTGTTACTTTTGTTCAACTATTTAATTGGGTTGGTATCTACTTATACTTAGTAACTGCTAATAAAATTTTGACCAACTTTAAAAGCAATGCTCAGCTCTAACCATCTTCTTTGGTAAGCCTTACACTTCACGTGAGCTCCCACCTTTGGCGAGTTCATGCACATTATTCCCCACAACTTGTTGAGCGATGAACGTATGTGAGCTCACTCTTGCTGTCTCACCCCCCCACAGGTCAAGAACAGGTACCATAGGATGAGACGCTTGGAGGATGCTGCGATGTGTTCGTGAGAGGTCTAGGTCGTCGTCTCCCAGTCAACTTTGGGTTGCTGGACCGTTGTCTCCTTATAATGTAACTATTTATTTTGTATAGAACTCCTGTTATATATAAAGATGTGACATTCGATCCTGTGCCATGATTCATCATATGTGTGAGACTTGGTCCCAGCACACCTGGTGATTATGTTCGCGCCCGGGTTTTGGACCCCTAAAATCCGGGTGTGACAGAAGTGGTATCAGAGGAATGTTGATTGTAGGACGAGCTCGGAGCCGATCCGGATCTGCTTGGAGGCGTCGTTGCTGGGGTCGAGAGGGACGAACTTGACCGTCTCTGCTGGCTCGAAGTTGCCGGCGTGGCGCTTCGCATCTGGCGCCTCCTTGGAGAGGCTCTCTAGGTCAGCGATGAGGGCCTCGGTGTACTCCACACACTCCACGTCGCATTCATACGCGTGTCGGTACGTGGGGCCGACGGTGATGACCCTGTTGGGGCCCGACATTTTGAGCTTGAGGTAGGTGTAGTTGGGGACGATCATGAACTTGGCATAGCATGGCCTCCCCAGTACTGCGTGGTAGGTTCCTCGGAACCCGACCACTTCGAACGTGAGGGTTTCCCTTCGGAAGTTGGAGGGAGTCCCGAAGCAGACGGGAAGATCGAGTTGTCCGAGGGGTTGGACACATTTCCCGGGGATGATCCCGTGAAAAGGCGCTGCGCCGGCCCGGATCGAGGACAGATCGATCTGCAGGAGCCCGAGGGTCTCGGCGTAGATGATGTTGAGGCTGCTGCCTCTGTCCATGAGGACCTTGGTGAGCTTGACGTTGCCAATGATGGGGTCAACAACGAGCGGATATTTCCCCGGGCTCGGCACGCGGTCAGGGTGGTCGCCCTGGTCGAAGGTGATGGGCTTGTCGGACCAGTCTAGGTAGACTGGCGCCGCCACCTTTACCGAGCAGACCTCCTGACGCTCTTGCTTGCGGTGCCGAGCCGAGGCGTTCGCCACTTGCCCATCGTAGATCATGAAGCAGTCGTGGACCTCGGGAAACTCCTCTGCCTTGTGATCCTCCTTCTTGTCGTTGTTGTGGGCCCTGCCACCTTCCGCAGGTGGCCCGACCTTGTGAAAGTGGCGCCGAAGCATGACGCACTCCTCAAGGGTGTGCTTGACGGGCCCCTGGTGATAGGGGCACGGCTCCTTGAGCATCTTATCGAAGAGATTGGCACCTCCAGGAGGTTTCCGAGGGTTCTTGTACTCAGCGGCGGCGACAAGGTCCGCGTCTATGGCGTCGCGTTTCGCTTGCGACTTCTTCTTGTTCTTCTTCTTGGTGCCGCGCTGAGCGGACGCCTCGGGGACGTCTTCCGGCTGGCGGCCCTGGGGCTGCTTGTCCTTTCGGAAGATGGCATCAACCGCCTTCTGGCCAGAGGCAAACTTGGTGGCGATGTCCATCAGCTCGCTTGCCCTGGTGGGGGTCTTGCGACCCAGCTTGCTCACCAGGTCGCGGCAGGTGGTGCCGGCGAGGAACGCGCCGATGACGTCCGAGTCGGTGACGTTGGGCAGCTCGGTGCGCTTCTTTGAGAATCGCCAGATGTAGTCCAAGAGAGACTCTCCCGGCTGCTGGCGGCAGCTTCGGAGATCCTAGGAGTTCCCAGGGCACACGTACGTGCCCTGGAAGTTGCCGGCGAAGGCTTGGACCAGGTTGTCCCAGTTGGAGATCTGCCTCGGAGGCAGATGCTCTAGCCAGGCTCGAGCGGTGTCGGAGAGGAACAGGGGAGGTTGCAGATGATGAGGTTGTCATCGTCCGTTCCACCCAGCTGGCAGGCCAGTCGGTAGTGCGCGAGCCACAGTTCCAGCCTCGTCTCCCTCGAGTACTTTGTGATGGTAGTCGGGGTTCAGAACCGGGTCGGGAACGGTGCCCGTCGTATGGCTCGGCTGAAAGCCTGCGGACCGGGGGTTCGGGCGAGGGGCTCCGATCCTCCCCGCTGTCGTAGCGTCCCCCACGCCTGGGGTGGTAGCCTCGGCGCACCCTCTCGTCGAGGTGGGCTCGACGGTTGCGGTGATGGTGCTCGTTGCCGAGGCGACCCGGGGCCGCAAGCGCCATGTTGCGCGTGCGCCCGGTGTGGACCGAGGCTTCCCACACGAATCGGGAAGTCGCGGCGCGATGCTCCGAGGGGTACCCCTGCCTTCGGGAGGCAGAGCTTTCGGCCCGTCGGGCCGCGGCATCCTCCAGGAGATTCTTGAGCTCTTCCTGGATAAGCCGCCCTTCGATGGTCGATGGTTTCGGCATCGCGCGGAGTAGTATTGCTGCTGCAGCCAGGTTCTGGCCGACCCCACTGGAAGCCGGTGGCGGCCTTGCCCTGACGTCGTTGGCAATGCGGTGCTGGATGCCCTGGGGTAGATGACGCGCTTCTCCGGCCGGAGCTTGGCCTGCCCATTCCTGCCCGATGTTCCGCCGGAACTGCTCAAGTGTTCCTGCTCCCTCGTCGAGCCTGGCCTGCAACTCGCGGATTTGCTCGAGTTGTGCGTCCTGACCCCCCGCAGGGACTAGGACCACAGCTAGCTCCCGAAGGATGTCAACGCGAGGCGCAGGTCTAGGGGGATCACCGCTCTCCGGCATACCAAAATGGTTGCCTTCGCCGGGACCCCCTAGATCGACATGGAAACATTCACGACTTGGGTCGCAGTCCTCGTCGCCGAAGCTGCGGCTACCATCGGAACAATCGGAGAGGCAGTAGTCGCATGCGGTCATGAAGTCCCGCATGGCACTGGGGTTACCGAGCCCGGAGAAATCCCAACAAAAGTGGGGCTCGTCATCTTCCTCGGAACCCGAGGGTCCGTAGGTCGAGACGGCCGTCAGTCTGTCCCAGGGTGACCGCATATGGTACCCCGGAGGGTTGGTACATGCCTCTATGAAAGCTTCCACTGAAGCGAGGTCGCTCGGTGGGTCGAAGCTGAATCCAAAAGGCACGAGATGGGAATCAGTCGGTACCTCTTGGTCGACGGGCGGTGGCGAAGTCGCGTCAGGGGCGGACTGCACCGTTGTCTCAGGTACGAGGGCGACGCCCAGCAAGTCCTTCGCGAGCGTGCTGGCGTCGTTCGTCTGCTTGGGGTTGGCGTGTTGCGGGGAAGCGGTGCTCGTCTTCGTCTCAGACGCAAGGTCGAAGCCCGACGTGTCCCCCGTTGGGGTGCCGGCGTCGTCGACTTGCTCGACAGCCGACGAGGTGCCGCCTCCTGCTTGGCCATGGTTGCCCTGCCTCCTCCTCCGTCGGTAGGGGAGGTGACGGGACAAACTCGGATGTTGTTCTTCTGCCATGTGGCGAAGACGTCGTTGATTCCGCCGCCGGCGGGCGGGTTGACGGCCGCCATTGTCGCTGTCGCGCGGCGGAGGAAGGAGTATCATGTCGTAGCTGCCGTCGAGGGACATGAACTCAAGACTCCCGAAACGGAGCATCGTCCTGGGTTGGAAAGGTTGCTGGAGACTACTCATCTGGAGCTTCACGAGAAGCTGTTCGTCAACACGCAGCAAACCCCTACCTGGCGCGCCAACTGTCGGTGTTTCGACCCTGGGGGGTCCCTTGACTGACGAGTAAATTGTCGCTACGTGTCCTAGCCCAGATGGGTTGGCGCGAGACGGGACACAAAGGGGGAGAACAGTAAGGGGAAAACCGCGGCCTTCGTGTTGTCCTGCGCCCAGGGCAGATGAATGCGCTTGCAGTAGAGGGTTACAAGCGCTCACGTGGGAGAGAGAGAGAGCGAGAGCCTTATGCGTCGGCCCGTTCTCCCGCGCGACCAACCTTCTCGTACGAGAGCCCTGGACCTTCCTTTTATAGGCGTAAGGAGAGGGTCTAGGTGTACAATGGGGGGGGGGGTGTAGCAGTGTGCTAACGTGTCTAGCAGAGAGGAGCTAGTGCCCTATGTACATGCCGTCGTGGCTGTCGGAGAGGTTTGCTGCCCTGTTCATGTGATGTCGTGGCCGTCAGAGGAGAGCTGGAGTCCTGCGGAAGTACAGCTGTCGGGGCTGTCGGATCCTTGCTGACGTCTCCTTGCTGACGTAAGGGGCTGGGAGCTGCCGTCGTCATGGAGCGTGCGGGGTGTCATCATTACTTGTTTACTGGGGCGAGCCAGATGGGACGCTGGTCTTGTTCCTCGTAGCCTGAGCTAGCTAGGGGCAGGGTAATGATGGTCCCCCTGGCGACGTGGCCGGTCCGGACCCGAGTTTGGGCGAGGTGGCGATTCCTCTGAGGTCAAGGTTGAGTCCGAGCCCTGGGGTCGGGCGAGGCGGAGTCTATCGTCTTCCAGAGCCGAGGCTGAGTCCGAGCCCTAGGGTCAGGCGAGGCGGAGTTCATCGTCTTCCGGAGCCGAGGCTGAGTCCGAGCCCTGGGGTCGGGCGAGGCGGAGTTCGTCGTCTTCCGGAGCCGAGGCTGAGTCCGAGTCCTGGGGCCGGGCGAGGCGGAGTTCGTCGTCTTCCGGAGCCGAGGCTGAGTCCGAGCCCTGGGGTCGAGCGAGGCAGAGTCCATCTTCCGAGGCCGAGACGGGGGCCGAACCCTGGGGTCGAGCGAGGCGGAGCTTCCTATGTCGCCCGAGGCTGGACTTAGCCGCTGTCGACCTATGGCGAGTGGCACGACAGTCGGAGCAGGGCAGGCGGCGCTGTATTCCTGTCAGGTCGGTCAGTGGAGCGGCGAAGTGACTGCGGTCACTTCGGCCTTGTCGACTGGAGCGCGCGTAAGGATAAGATGTCAGGCGATCCTTGCATTGAATGCTCCTGCGATATGGTCGGTTGGTGTGGCGATTTGGCCAAGGTTCTTCTCCGCGAAGCCTTCCCGAGCTGAGCCTCGGGCGAGTCGACGGTGCGTCCGTTGCTTGAGGGTACCCTCGGGCGAGGCGTGGATCTTCCGGGGTCGGCTGTCTTTGCCCGAGGTCGGGCTCGGGCGAGGCGGGATCGTGTCCCTTGAGCGGAGCCTTGGCCTGAATCGCGCCCATCAGGCCTTCGCAGCTTTGTGCTGATGGGGTTTACCAGCTGAGATTAGGAGTCTTGGGGGTACCCCTAATTATGGTCCCCGACACTTATCGTTGGCAGATTAGTGAGGTTTGTCTTGTTTCATATTTTTATATTACCTATTTTTATTATTAAGTACATATTACTTTCTAACCTTAATTTGATTTTGTAGACTGACACAGTTCCACCTCCTCGACCCGTGCTACGACGAGAGCCACCGGGGGCGCCTTCTTGCGAAAGGCCATACATTCAATTTTAACTACTTTTGTAGAATAGTTGTACACATATTATTGATAATATAAAACCATTTTCCGTGTAGGACCTAGCAACACTTCGTTCTAGGACACACAATGGGTTCCTAGACATGTTGTTCGATGAGAGGTACACTCCATACCTCAGACGAGCAGGTCTAGATGTGAAAGGGAAATGTGCTTAGGCAATTTCTATAAGTATTTTGGTGATTAGATGCCCAACACATCTTAATTGACTCCTTGTGTGCTAAATGTGGGAAAAGTGCAAATCAAGGCATGAGGTATGTTTCTAGACTTAGTACATTGTTTTTGAATACTAATGTGTTTGTCTAAGTGCTAGAAACAGAGCTGAGAAGAAAAGAAGCGAATTGGAACAGACTTAGCTGTGTGCAGCCAAACTCTAGCTCGGCCTGGCACACCGCACTGTCCAGTGGTGCACCGGACAGTGTCCGGTGCGCCAGGCTAGTCAATGGTGAAGAGGCCGCTCTCGGGAGTTGATAGAGTTGTACGGCTATAATTCACCGGACTGTCCGGTGAGTCATCCGCGGTGAACTCGTCGCTCTCGGGAAAAGGAACGGGGCGACGTGGCTATAATTCACCGGACTGTCCGGTGGTGCACCGGACTGTCCGGTGAGCCAACGGCGTCCGCGCCAACGGTCGTTCGCGCGATCAACGCGCGACACGTGGCTGCTCCAATGGTTGGCTGGGTGCACCGGACAGTGTTCGGTGCGCCAACCGGTTCCGAAGAGCAACGGTCCACTGTGCTCGATTTGGAAGGAAATCACGCACCAGACATGCTACAGTGGCTGTCCGGTGGCGCACCGGACTGTACAGTGCGCCACTCGACAGAAGGAAAGGATAGCCTTCCATGTTGATCTCCAACGGCTCCTAGCTGCCTTAGGGCCATAAAAGGGACCCCTAGGCGCATGGAGCAGGACACCAAGCACTCTCTAAGCATACTAATACATCCAGACTCTGCTCTCACGCTTTTGATTCATCGTGTTAGTGATTTGAGCTTCATTCGAGTTGTGAACTCCCTGTGTTGTCCTTTGAGCTCAAGTCTTCACTTGTGTGCGTGGGTGTGCTGCGTATTTGAGTCTTGTGTGTGTTGCTCTCCTAACCTTACTCTCGTGCTTTCTTTGTGATCTATATTATAAGGGCGAGAGGCTCCAACTTGTGGAGATTCCTCGCAAATGGGAAGAGTACTCTAAAATAAAACTGTGGTATTCAAGTTGATCATTGTATCACTTGAAAGGAGTTGAGTGCAATCCTCGTCCATTGGGACGCCACAACGTGGAAGTAGGCAAGTGTCACTTGGCCGAACCACGGGATAAAAATCGTGTGTCTCGTGTGTTGCTTCTTGTGATTGCTTTGTTAGCACGAGCGTGTTTCATAACCACTTGATCTCACTAACATCTTTATAATCAAGTTGTGGATATTTAGTGTTTGATTTTACAAGATCACCTATTCACCCCCCTCTAGGTGCTCTCAATTGGTATCAAAGCCGTACTCTTCAAGGGACTAACCGCCCAAAGAGATGGATCCTAAGAGAAAGGGGATGATAGTCAACGACAAGGATAAGGAGTCTGTCTTCAATGAGCCAAGAGACGACAAGCCTACCAACATAGGCTCGAGTCACAAGAAGAGAGATAGGAAGAATAAGAGGCGCATCAAGAAGATCATCTACTACGACATCGATGCCTCATCTTCTTCACTAAGGGACGACGATGACTCCTTGTCAAAGAAGAAAATGGTTTATCAAAATTATTCTTTTGATTACTCTTGCATTCCCTATAATTCAAATATGCATCTTCATTCAATTCGCCTTGGAAAACCTCCACACTTTGATGGAGAGGACTATTTATTTTGGAGCCATAAAATGCGTAGTCATTTATTCTCTCTCCATCCTAGCATGTGGGAAATTGTAGAAAATGGGATGCATTTTGATAGCACTGATAATCCTGTTTTTATAAATGAGCAAATCCATAAAAATGCCCAAGCTTCTACTGTCTTGCTAGCTTCACTTTACAGGGATGAATATAATAAGGTGAGTGGCTTGGATAACGCTAAACAAATATGGGACACCCTCAAGATATCTCATGAGGGAAACGACGCCACTATGATCACAAAGATGGAACTAGTGGAAGGCAAGCTGGGGAGGTTCGCGATGATCAGGGGAGATGAGCCAACTCAGACCTACAACAGGCTCAAGACCCTGGTCAACAAGATTCGAAGCTATGGAAGCACAAGATGGACGGATCATGATGTCGTCCAACTCATGCTAAGGTCATTTACTGTAATTGACCCCCATCTTATGAATCTTATTCGTGAAAACCCCAGGTACACCAAAATGATGCCTGAGATCATTGGAAAATTTGTAAGCGGGCGCATGATGGTTAAGGAGGCAATATATGTAGATGATGCCTTGAACGGTCCACTGCCCGTCTACGAGCCACAGCCCGTTGCTCTCAACGCAACAAGCAGCAAGAAGACGCTACCAAGCAAGGTAGCACAAGTGGAGGCTGCTGGGCTCAACGAGGACGAAATGGCACTTATCATCAAGCGCTTCAAGACCGCGCTCAAAGGACGCAAAGAGTACCCCAACAAGAATAAAACAAGGGGAAAGCATTCATGCTTCAAATGCGGTATGACTGGTCACTTTATTGCCCAATGTCACGATAATGATAATGACTAGGGACAAGAAAAGAGCGGAAAAAGGGAGAAAAAGAAGAACTACAGGAAGGCAAAGGGCGAGGCGCACCTTGGAAAAGAATGGGATTCGAACGGCTCCTCTTCGGACTCCGACGATGAAGGATTAGCTGCCTCGGCCTTCGACAAGTCTTCACTCTTCCCCAACGAACGCCATACTTGTCTTATGGCTAAGGAGAAAAAGGTACGTATTCGAGATACACCCAAGTACAATTCATCTAGTGATGAAGAATCTTCCGATAATGAAGTAGACTACAGTGACCTGTTTAAAGGACTAGATAGAGCTAAGGTAGACAAAATTAATAAATTAATTGATGCTCTAAATGAAAAGGATAGATTGTTAGAAAAACAAGAGGATATTTTATATGAGGAACATGACAAATTTGTTAGTGTGCAAAAATATCTTGCTTTAAAAATTAAGAGAAATGAAATGCTATCCTCTGAGTTATCTGTTTGCCATGAATCTGTCTCTAGTTTAAGAAGTTTAAATGATGAATTAAATGCTAAGCTAGAGGAAGTCAACAAAACTAGTTCATGTGTAGAGCATGTTGTTATTTGTAATAGATGTAAGGATTTTGATGTTGATACTTGTGATGAACATCTTGCTTCTATTACTAAATTGAACAATGAGGTGGCAAGTCTTAATGCTCAACTTAAGACTTGCACAGTTGATTTTGATAAATTGAAATTTGTAGGGATGTCTACACCGTTGGTAGACACCCCTCAATTAAGGATGGACTTGGTTTTCAAAAGAAAACTAAGAACTTAACAAGCCAAAGGACTCCTATTCTCAACAAGGAGAAAGGGAAGGCCCCTATGGCTAGTAGTCCTCAAAAGAATCATACCTTTATTTATGATAGGAAAATTGCTATTCATTCTCGTAGGAGTTATGATCATGCTGCTTATTATGATTCAAATGCTATGTTTGCTTCTAGCTCCACTCATGATTATGGTAGAAGTAGGCCTAGGAGAAATCATGTTGTGTCTCATGCTCCTAGAAAAATGTGCAATAAACCCTCTACTACTTATCATGCTTGCAATACTTCTTTTGTACTTACATGCAAAAATACAAAAGTAGTGGCTAGAAAATTAGGATCCAAATGCAAGGGAGACAAGACTTGTATTTAGGTTCCAAAAGTTATTGTGACTAACCTTGTAGGACCCAACAAGAGTTGGGTACCTAAAACCCAAGCTTAAATTGCCTTGCAGGTTTATGCATCCAGGGGCTCAAGCTGGATTATCGACAGCGGATGCATAAACCACATGATTGGGGAGAAGAAGATGTTCACCTCCTACGCCAAGAACATGGATTCCTAGGATACAATCATATTTGGAGATGGGAATCAAGGCAAGGTCAAAGGTTTGGGAAATATAGCCATCACAAGTGAGCACTCCATTTCAAATATATTTTTAGTAGAGTCGCTAGGATACAACCTTCTGTCTGTAAGTCAATTGTGCCACATGGGTTACAATTGTTTGTTTACAAATGTTGATGTATCTGTCTTTAGAAGGAGTGATGGTTTATTAGCTTTTAAGGGTGCATTAGACGACAAGCTCTATTTAGTTGATTTTTCGAAAGAGAATGCCGATCTAGATGCATGCTTAATGGCTAAGACTAGTATGGGCTGGCTTTGGCATCACCGTCTAGCACATGTTGGGATGAAGAACCTTCATAAACTTCTAAAGGGAGAACATGTGTTAGGACTAACCAATGTCTGTTTTGAGAAAGACAGACCCTGTGCAGCATGTCAGGCAGGGAAACAGGTGGGAAACACTCATCACAGCAAGAACGTGATGACAACATCAAGACCACTGGAGCTTCTTCACATGGACCTCTTTGGACCCGTTGCCTACCTCAGCATCGGGGGAAGTAATTATGGTCTTGTAATTGTTGATGACTTTTCCTGCTTCACTTGGGTGTTCTTTTTACTGGACAAATCAAAAACCCAAGGGACCCTAAAGCACTTTCTAAGGAGGGCTCAAAATGAATTTGAGCTAAAGGTGAAAAAGATAAGGAGCGACAACAGGTCCGAGTTTAAGAATCTGCAAGTTGAGGAGTATCTTGAGAAGGAAGGCATCAAGCACGAGTTCTTCGCTCCCTACACACCACAACAAAATGGTGTAGTAGAGAGTAAGAACAGGACACTAATTGACATGGCGCGAACGAGGCTTGGAGAGTTCAAGACGCCCGAGCGGTTTTGGTCGGAAGCTGTGAACACAGCCTGCCATGCCATAAACCGGCTCTACCTGCATCGCCTCTTAAAGAAGACCTCCTACGAACTCCTTACCAGTAACAAACCCAATGTCTCTTACTTTCGTGTATTTGGGAGCAAATGTTACATTCTGGTGAAGAAAGGTAGACATTCTAAATTTGCTCCCAAGGCAGTAGAAGGGTTTTTACTAGGGTATGACTCAAATACAAAGGCGTATAGGGTCTTCAACAAATCATCGAGATTGGTTGAAGTCTCTAGCGATGTTGTATTTGATGAGACTAATGGCTCTCCAAGAGAGCAAGTTGATCTTGATGATGTAGATGAAGAAGAAATTCCGACGGCCGCAATGCGCACAATGGCAATAGGTGATGTGCGACCACAGGAATTACAAGAACAAGATCAACCATCTTTCTCCACAATGGTGCATCCCCTAACTCAAGACGATGAATGGGTACCTCAAGAAGAAGGGCATGATCAAGGGGGAGCACAAGAAGATCAAGTGATGGAGGAAGAAGCACCACGGGTCTCTCCAACTCAAGTCCGAGCGACGATCCAAAGACATCACCCCGTCGACCAGATGCTGGGTGACATCAGCAAGGGAGTAACTACTCGCTCACGATTAGCTAATTTTTGTGAGCATTACTTGTTTGTTTCTTCTATTGAGCCTTTCAGGGTAGAAGAGGCCTTGTAGGATCCGGACTGGGTGTTGGCCATGCAGGAAGAACTCAACAACTTCAAGAGAAATGAAGTTTGGAGCCTGGTGCCACGTCCAAAGCAAAACGTTATGGGAACCAAGTGGGTGTTCCGTAACAAGCAAGACAAGCACGGGGCGGTGACAAGAAACAAGGCTTGACTTGTGGCAAAAGGTTATGCCCAAGTCGCAGGTTTGGATTTCGAGGAGACTTTTGCTCCTGTGGCTAGGCTATAGTCTATTCGAATATTATTAGCCTATGCCGCTCACCACTCTTTTAGGCTGTTTCAAATGGACGTAAAGAGCGCGTTCCTCAACGGGCCAATCAAGGAGGAGGTATACGTGGAACAACCCCCTGGCTTTGAAGATGACAGGTATCCCGACCACGTGTATAAGCTCTCTAAGGCGCTCTATAGACTTAAGCAAGCCCCAAGAGCATGGTATGAATGCCTTAGAAATTTCTTAATTGCTAATGCTTTCAAGGTTGGGAAAGCTGATCCTACTCTTTTTACAAAGACTTGTGATGGTGATCTCTTCATGTGCCAAATTTATGTCGACGACATAATATTTGGTTCTACTAATCAAAAGTCTTGCGAGGAGTTTAGCAGGGTGATGACACAAAAGTTCGAAATGTCGATGATGAGCGAGTTGACCTACTTCCTTGGGTTCCAAGTGAAGCAACTCAAGGACGACACGTTCATCTCCCAAACAAAGTTTACTCAAGATCTTCTCAAGAGGTTTGGGATGAAGGACTCCAAGCCCGCAAAGACACCGATGGGAACTGACGGGCATGTTGACCTCAACAAAGGAGGTAAGTCCGTTGATCAAAAGGCATACCGGTCCATGATAGGTTCATTGCTTTATTTATGTGCTAGTAGACCAGACATTATGCTTAGTGTATGCATGTGTGCTAGATATCAATCCGACCCCAAGGAATGTCACCTTGTGGTCGTTAAGCGAATTCTTAGATATTTAGTTTCTATGCCTTGCTTTGGGATCTGGTATCTAAAGGGGTCTACCTTTGACTTAATTGGATACTCAGACTCTGATTATGCCAGGTGAAAGGTTGATAGGAAGAGCACATCGGGGATGTGCCAATTTCTAGGAAGGTCCCTAGTGTCCTGGAGTTCAAAGAAACAAACATCCGTTGCCCTATCCACCGCTGAGGCCGAGTATGTTGCCGCAGGACAGTGTTGCGTGCAACTACTTTGGATGAGGCAAACTCTCTAGGACTTTGGCTACTATGTGACAATGAGAGTGCAATCCGCTTGGTGGATAATCCTGTTGAACACAGCCGCACTAAGCACATAGACATTCGACATCACTTCCTGAGAGACCACCAGCAAAAGGGAGATATTGATGTGTACCACATTAGCACCGAGAACCAGCTAGCCGATATCTTCACTAAGCCTTTAGATGAGAAAAGGTTTTGCAGGTTGCGTAGTGAGCTAAATGTTTTAGATTCGCGTAACTTGGATTGATCTATAGCATACATGTGTTCTATGCCTTGATCATGTTACTTTGAGTATTTATATCAATTGTTGTTTATTTATGGCGCTCAAGTTGTACAAGTCACCCCCGGACCTCACAAGTCCATATGCAAGTGATGCACATATTAAGGGGGAGATGTGCTACAACCTGACCCTTTGAGACTAACCTGTTTGTTCGAGTACACTTGATGTAGTCTCAAAGGTGCATTGAAAGGGAAAATGGACTTGGACGATGCAAAGACTTCCACTGCACTCCGGTATTAGTGTATTTAATTACAAGTTCATTCTTATGCTCTCATTGCCTTTTTGCTCTTAATTGACATTTTTGGTGAGGCAATGGGGTTACAAGGCCAAAAATGATCCTGTTTTGGTGCTTAATGCTAAAGGGGGAGAAATTAAGGCCAAAGCGAACGGATTAGCCAACAACTTGTGGATTTTGAAAAGTAATGAAGTTAGAATTTTTGATTTGTCCAAAATGCTCTAATTGCAAAATTTGGTCTCTTGTGGGGGAGAAAATTTTGATTGTGGGAAAAAGGGGGAGTTTTGGGCACTTGAATCAATTTTACTCTTGAAATATCTCTCTATGTGCCCAAAAAAGCGTGTTTGACTTAGAGATAGGCAAATGAATTTGATTTGCAAAAACAAACCAAGTGGTGGCAAAGTTTGATCCAAATATGCCAAATAATAAGCAAAAACTATTTGGTCTTCAATTGCATTGATGTTGCACCTCTCTATTGTTGCTTTTCAATGTGTTGGCATGAATCACCAAAAAGGGGAGATTGAAAGGGAAACGTGCCTTGGGCAATTTCTATAAGTATGTTGGTGATTATATGCCCAACACATCTTAATTGACTCCTTGTGTGCTAAATGTGGGAAAAGTGCAAATCAAGGCATTAGGTATGTTTCTAGACTTAGTACATTATTTTTGAATACTAATGTGTTTGTCTAAGTGCTAGAAACAGAGCTGAGAAGAAAAGAAACGAATTGGAAAAGACTTGGCTGTGTGCAGCCGAACTCCAGCTTGGCCTGGCACACCGGACTGTCCGGTGCGCCAGGCTGGTCAACGGTGAAGAGGCCGCTCTCGGGAGTTGACGGAGTTGTACGACTATAATTCACCGGACTGTCCGATGGTGCACCGGACTGTCCGGTGAGTCATCCGCGGCGAACTCGTCGCTCTCGAGAAAAGAAACGGGGTGACGTGGCTATAATTCACCGGACTGTCCGGTGGTGTACCGGACTGTCTGGTTGAGCCAACGGCACCCACGCCAATGGTCGTCCGCGCGATCAACACGCGACACGTGGCTGCTCCAACGGTCGGCTGGGTGCACCGGACAGTGTCCGGTGCGCCAACCGGTTCCGAGGAGCAACAATCGACTGTGCCCGATTTGGAAGGAAATCACGCACCGGACATGCTACAGTGGCTGTCCAGTGGTGCACCGGACTGTCCGGTGCGCCACTCGACAGAAGGCAAGGATAACATTCCATGTTGATCTCCAACGCCTCCTAGCTGCCTTGGGGCTATAAAAAGGACTGAAAGTCGCCTAGAGGGGGGGGGGTGAATAGGGCGAAACTGAAATTTACAAATATAAACACAACTACGAGACGGGTTAGCGTTAGAGATAAACACGAGTCTGAGAGAGAGAGGGCGCAAAACAAATCGTGAGCAAATGCGGAGTGAAACACGATGATTTGTTTTACCGAGGTTTGGTTCTCGCAAACCTACTCCCCGTTGAGGAGGCCACAAAGGCCGGGTCTTTTTCAACCCTTTCCCTCTCTCAAACGGTCCCTCGGACCGAGTGAGCTTCTCTTCTCAAAATCAAACCGGGAACAAAACTTCCCCGCAAGGACCACCACACAATTGGTGTCTCTTGCCTCGATTACAATGGAGTTTTGATCACAAGAACAAGTGAGAAATAAAAGAAGCAATCCAAGCGCAAGAGCTCAAAAGAATACGACAAATCTCTCTCGCTAATCACTAAAGCCTTGTGTGGAAGTGGAGAGGATTTGATCACTTGGGTGTGTCTAGAATTGAATGCCTAGCTCTTGTAAGTAGTTGAGAAGTGGAAAACTTGGATGTCTTGAATGTGGGGTGGTTGGGGGTATTTATAGCCCCAACCACCAAACTAGCCGTTTGGTGAAGGCTGACTGTCGTATGGTGCACCGGACAGTCCGGTGCACACCGGACATGTCCGGTGCGCCAGCCACGTCACCCGGCCGTTAGAGTTCCGACCGTTGGAGCTCTGATAGCTGGGCCCGCCTTGATGTCCGGTGGCGCACCGGACATTTACTGTAGGGTGTCCGGTGCGCCAGCATGGGCGTGCCTGACCTCTACGCGCGCTGGCGCGCATTTAATGCGCTGCAGGTAGCCGTTGGCGCCTGAAGTAGCCGTTGCGCCGCAGTTACACCGGACAGTCCGGTGTACACCGGACATGTCCGGTGAATTATAGCGGAGCAGCCGATGCGAATTCTCGAGGCTTCCGAGTTCAGAGCCGCGTCCTCTTGGAACACCGGACACTGTTCGGTGTACACCGAACAGTCCGGTGAATTATAGCGCGCCGACTCTGAGAATTCCCGAAGGTGCGAAGTTCAGTTTTGGAGTTCCCTGGTGCACCAGACACTGTCCGGTGTGCCGGTGCGCCCGACCAGGGTGCCTTCGGTTGTCCCTTGGCTCCTTTGTTTGAACCCTTTCTCTTGATCTTTTTATTGGCTTATTGTGAACCTTTGGTACCTGTAGAACTTATAGACTTGGGCAATTCAACCACCAACATTTGTTTAGGAAATAGGTGTAAGCCTAATTCCCTTTCAATCTCCCCCTTTTTGGTGATTGATGCCAACACAATCCAAAGCAAATATTGAAATGCAAAATTTGAACTAGTTTGCATATGCAAGTGCAAAGGTTACTTAGATTTGAGTCAATAAATATTACTTACTAGATATGCATGGATTGTTTCTTTATTTTTAACATTTTTGGACCATGCTTTCACCACAAGTTTTGTTTTTGCAAATTCTTTTTGTAAATCCTTTCCAAAGTCTTTTTGCAAAATAGTCAAAGGTAAATGAGTAAGATTTTGCGAGGCATTTTCAAGTTTTGAAATTTTCTCCCTTGTTTCAAATGCTTTTTCTTTGACTAAACAAAACTCCCCCTCAATAAATTCTCCTCTTAGTGTTCAAGAGGGTTTTGAGATATTAATTTTGAAAATACTACTTTCTCCCCCTTTTGAACACAATAAGATACTAATTTGAAATTTTCCAATTGAAAATCATAAGTTTTAAAATTAGGGTGGTGGTGCGGTCCTTTTGCGTTGGGCTAATACTTTCTCCCCATTTGGCATGAATCGCCAAAAACGGATACTTTGAGTGAGATATAAGCCCTTATCTAACTACTTTCTCCCCTTTGGCAAATAAAACATATGAGTGAAGATTATACCAAAGACGGAGAGTGGAGCGACGACGAAGGATGAGTAGTGGAGTGGAGTGGAAGCCTTTATCTTCGCCGAAGACTCCAATTCCCTTTCAATACACCTATGACTTGGTTTGAAATACACTTGAAAACACATTAGTCATAGCATATATCAAAGAGACATGATCAAAGACATACATATGAGCAATGTGTGCAAATTAGCAAAAGAAATTCCTAGAATCGAGAACATTGAGCTCATGCCTAAGTTTGGTAAAAGTTTGTTCATCTAGTGGCTTGGTAAAGATATCGGCTAATTGATATTTAGTATTAATATATGCAATCTCGATATCCCCCTTTTGTTGGTGATCCCTAAGAAAATGATACCGAATGGCTATGTGTTTAGTGCGGCTATGCTCAACGGGATTATCCGCCATGCGGATTGCACTCTCATTATCACATAGAAGAGGAACTTTGGTTAATTTGTAACCATAGTCCCGCAGGGTTTGCCTCATCCAAAGCAATTGCGCGCAACAATGGCCTGCGGCAATGTACTCGGCTTCGGCGGTAGAAAGAGCGACCGAATTTTGCTTCTTTGAAGCCCAAGACACCAAGGATCTTCCCAAGAACTGGCAAGTCCCCGATGTGCTCTTTCTATTAATCTTACACCCCGCCCAATCGACATCTGAATAACCAATCAAATCAAATGTGGATCCCCGAGGGTACCAAAGCCCAAACTTAGGAGTATAAGCCAAATATCTCAAGATTCGTTTTACGGCCGTAAGGTGTGATTCCTTAGGGTCGGCTTGGAATCTTGCACACATGCATACGGAAAGCATAATGTCCGGTCGAGATGCACATAAATAGAGTAATGAACCTATCATCGACCGGTATACCTTTTGATCGACGGATTTACCTCTCGTGTCGAGGTCGAGATGCCCATTGGTTCCCATGGGTGTCTTGATGGGCTTGGCCTCCTTCATTCCAAACTTGGTTAGAATGTCTTGAGTATACTTTGTTTGGCTAATGAAGGTGCCTTCTTGGAGTTGCTTGACTTGGAATCCTAGAAAATATTTAAACTCCCCCATCATAGACATCTCGAATTTCTGTGTCATGATCCTACTAAATTCTTCACATGTAGATTCGTTAGTAGACCCAAATATAATATCATCAACATAAATTTGGCATACAAACAAATCATTGTCAAGAGTTTTAGTGAATAAAGTAGGATCGGCTTTTCCGACTTTGAAGCCATTAGCAATAAGGAAATCTCTTAGGCATTCATACCATGCTCTTGGGGCTTGCTTGAGCCCATAAAGCGCCTTAGAGAGCCTATAGACGTGGTTAGGGTACTCACTATCTTCAAAGCCGGGAGGTTGCTCAACATAGACCTCTTCCTTGATTGGTCCATTGAGGAAGGCACTCTTCACGTCCATTTGGTAAAGCTTGAAGCCATGGTAAGTAGCATAGGCTAATAATATACGAATTGACTCAAGCATAGCTACGGGTGCATAGGTTTCACCGAAATCCAAACCTTCGACTTGTGAATACCCCTTGGCCACGAGTCGAGCTTTGTTCCTTGTCACCACACCATGCTCGTCTTGCTTGTTACGGAAGACCCACTTGGTTCCTACAACATTTTGATTAGGACGTGGAACCAAATGCCATACCTCGTTCCTCGTGAAGTTGTTGAGCTCCTCTTGCATCGCCATCACCCAATCCGAATCTTGGAGTGCTTCCTCTACCCTGTGTGGCTCAATAGAGGAAACAAAGGAGTAATGCTCACAAAAATGTGCAACCCGAGATCGAGTGGTTACCCCCTTATGAATGTCGCCGAGGATGGTGTCGACGGGGTGATCTCGTTGGATTGCTTGGTGGACTCTTGGGTGTGGCGGCCTTGGTTCTTCATCCTCCTTGTCTTGATCATTTGCATCTCCCCCTTGATCATTGCCGTCATCTTGAGGTGGCTCATCATTTTGATTTTCTCCTTCATCAACTTGAGTCTTGTCCTCATTTTGAGTTGGTGGAGATGCTTGCGTGGAGGAGGATGGTTGATCTTGTGCATTTGGTGGCTCTTCGGATTCCTTAGGGCACACATCCCTAATGGACATGTTCCTTAGCGCGATGCACAGAGCCTGTTCTTCACCTATCTCATCAAGATCAACTTGCTCTACTTGAGAGCCGTTAGTTTCATCAAACACAACGTCACAAGAAACTTCAACAAGTCCTGAGGACTTGTTAAAGACTCTATATGCCCTTGTGTTTGAGTCATATCCTAGTAAAAAGCCTTCTACAGTTTTAGGAGCAAATTTAGATTTTCTACCTCTCTTAACAAGAATAAAGCATTTGCTACCAAAAACTCTAAAATATGAAATATTGGGCTTTTTACCGGTTAGGAGTTCATAGGATGTCTTCTTGAGGATTCGGTGTAGATATAACCGGTTGATGGCGTAGCAGGCGGTGTTGACCGCCTCGGCCCAAAACCGATCCGGTGTCTTATACTCATCAAGCATGGTTCTTGCCATGTCCAAGAGAGTTCGATTCTTCCTCTCCACTACACCATTTTGTTGTGGTGTGTAGAGAGAGGAGAACTCATGCTTGATGCCTTCCTCCTCAAGGAAGCCTTCTATTTGTGAGTTCTTGAACTCCATCCCGTTGTCGCTTCTAATTTTATTGATCCTTAAGCCGAACTCATTTTGAGCCCGTCTCAAGAATCCCTTTAAGGTCTCTTGGGTATGAGATTTTTCCTGCAAAAAGAACACCCAAGTGAAGCGAGAATAATCATCCACAATAACTAGACAGTACTTACTCCCGCCGATGCTTGTGTAAGCGATCGGGCTGAATAAATCCATGTGTAGGAGTTCTAGTGGCCTGTCACTCGTCATGATGTTCTTGTGTGGATGATGAGTGCCAACTTGCTTCCCGGCTTGGCACGCGCTACAAATCCTGTCTTTCTCAAAATGAACATTTGTTAGTCCTAAAATGTGTTCCCCCTTTAGAAGCTTATGAAGATTCTTCATTCCAACATGGGCTAGTCGGCGGTGCCAGAGCCAACCCATGTTAGTCTTAGCAATTAAGCAAGTGTCGAGTTCAGCTCTATCAAAATCTACCAAGTATAGCTGACCCTCTAACACTCCCTGAAATGCTATTGAATCATCACTTCTTCTAAAGACAGTGACACCTACATCAGTAAATAGACAGTTGTAGCCTATTTGACATAATTGCGAAACGGAAAGCAAATTGTAATCTAAAGAATCTACAAGAAAAACATTGGAAATGGAATGGTCAGGAGATATAGCTATTTTACCCAAACCTTTGACCAAACCTTGGTTTCCATCCCCGAATGTGATAGCTCGTTGGGGATCTTGGTTTTTCTCGTAGGAGGAGAACATCTTCTTCTCCCATGTCATGTGGTTTGTGCACCCGCTGTCGATGATCCAACTTGAGCCCCCGGATGCATAAACCTACAAAACAATTTTAGTTCTTGACTTTAGGTACCCAAACGGTTTTGGGTCCTTTGGCATTAGACGCAAGAACTTTGGGTACCTAAACACAAGTCTTAGAGCCCTTGTGTTTGCCCCCAACAAACTTGGCAACTACCTTGCCGGATTTGTTAGTCAAAACATAAGATGCATCAAAAGTTTTAAATGAAATGCTATGATCATTTGATGCATTAGGAGTTCTCTTCTTAGGCAACTTAGCACGGGTTGGTTGCCTAGAGCTAGATGTCTCACCTTTATACATAAAAGCATGATTAGAGCCAGAGTGAGACTTCCTAAAGTGAATTCTCCTAATCTTGCTCTCGGGATAACCGGCAGGGTACAAAATGTAACCCTCGTTATCCTGAGGCATGGGAGCTGTGGGGGACAGATATCCCCCGGGTCCACTAAAAGAGTAAAAGACCTCACGAAAGGCCAAGGGCCCAATAAATCGTAAGGCCATTCTTTCGTGGGCCTGGGGAGGAACAATCAGCAAAGCAGGTTGACACGAGGTCGTATTGGTGCAAACCCGGACGGCCCACAACGCCGAGTGAGCGACCACAACAGAGATCCGACTTTCCCGCGCCGAAGCCCCCATGCAACGGAGCCACGCGAGGATAGGTCGGCGGAACTACAGGGAGATAAACTCAAGCAAGTACCGATCCATTAGCTACGCATTGTTATCATATCCACGTGTATTGCCCCACGGTCGAATATATAAGGCCTCGGGGGCACCCCTTCAGATCGATCGACCCTATTACTTAGCCACCCACTTCAACTCTCTGCATTCTCAATTCAGAGAGCTCTCTTGTAACCTCATTCACCCAGCATACTCACCAGGATGTAGGGTGTTACGCGTCTCTAAGCGGCCCAAACCTGTAAACATTGTCCACTGTCCCTCGTGCAACTGGCACGAACCATTTTGCTACAGTCGTCGACACCGTCCTACTCCTAAAAACACCTTGAGGGGCAACCCCGGGTGTGCGGTCGGACCCAAAACACCGACAGCTGGCGCGCCAGGTAGGGGGTGTGTCGACGATCCAAGCTAGCTTAATGGCCATCACCATCAACAGCAGGGTCACCTTCCGTCCCGGATCCATGTTCTGCTTTGGAACGATCTCGTCCATAGCCGACGAAAAGCGAATTCTACACCGCGTTGCAGATCCGCCGGGAAGGAAGCCTCCTTCAACAAACTCCGAAAATATCGGGGAAGCGTTACCCTCAACTCTCCGAAAGAAGATCGCCACGACAGCCGTGCCATTCTACCCCGACGTTCTCTTCATCGGAAGAGTGGAGTCGCCTCCCGTCTCTGACGACGAGCCGACTGCACCTGGGGAGGAACCACCTCAGCGGGAATCCCGTCGACGAAGAAATCGGCGCCGAAACATCCGGAGACATCACCAAGCCGGAGAACGGGATCCAGAACAGCCTGTCTCGCGAGACGAGGTCTCAGAGATGGGAGAAACTCCGGAAGAGCGCGTCTTCAGGGAACGAAGGAACTCCCAACGACGTGATCGCCGACGAGCTCAGGAACAAGCCGAGCAAGACGCGAGGCAACGCCGAGAAAATCCACTGCTCGGTCGTAATCTGAACCTCGACTTCGCCCGAGCCATGAACACGCCGAGTGAAGTCGGAGGAGTGCTAGCTCGAATAGCTGACGGACTTCCTCGGACTCCAAACGCCGAGGGCTATCGACGCCTGCTCACCCAGGCAGCCAACCATCTTCTACCTCTCGCTCACCCGCCGAACGACTTGCGGCACGCCATCAACAGTCGCCGGGACGCGCAGAGTTCTATCAACACTTCACGCGAACGACGGCATGAGAACGAGATACGCCGCCGGGAGGAATACGACAGGGATCATGGCATCCCCACTCGGAGTCAAGCCACCAGAGCTGAATCAACGACGGGCTCGACTGGTGGAACTGCCCGGGGACGGTCGAGAAACCACAACAACTACTCCCCTCCCCGGGACAGACATCATCCCCGACGACAGGAGGACACGTGTGGAGTGTCTGCTCTTACTCCACGCCTTAGGGCCATTCAATGGCCCCCTAACTTCAAGGTATCCAATGTCAATAAATATGAACCTAAACAGGACCCAGGAGGCTGGCTGGCCGTCTACACCACCGCCGCTCGAGCCGCCGGAGCATCCGAGGACGTGATGACTGCGTACTTACCCATTGTCCTCGGGCAAGACGCACTGCAATGGCTACGACATCTACCTCGACACTGCATCGACGACTGGAGCGACTTCAGTCGGTGTTTCACTGCCAATTTTCAGTCCCTCTCCGACAAACCGGCGCAACCATGGGACCTCAAATCCATCAAGCGCCGGGGGGATGAAACTCTCCGATCGTACCTCAAAAGGTTCCAGACCATGAGAAATCGTATTCCTGAGGTCACGGAGGCGGCCGTGATCGAGGACTTCTACAGAGGATCCAATGACTCGGCCTTCGTCCGAGCCATATTACAGAAGGCACCAACTACCTCCGAGGAGCTGTTCCGGGAAGCCGACCTCTACATCACCGCCGACGAGCGAGCCCAGGACCTCATCGGAGGAGCGAAGCCCACACCGGCGGCACCACGACGCGACACGAACCAGCAACCTGACAAACGCTGGGAGAAGAGACCGCGCGAAGAGGTGCATGCCGCCGGACCACCTGCCTCTCGCGCCCGAGGAGGACCTCGCGGAGGCGAGCGCACGCTGGACGACATCCTCGACGCCCAGTGCCCGTACCACAAGGACATGCGCCACACTCTTCGGAACTGCCGGGACTTCAAGCATTCCGTCGGGCACGGCCGACCCTTCCAACCTCTACCTCCTCCTCCGCCGCGGGGAGGACCAGAAGAACCACGACAACCCCAGCAGCAGGAGGAGGGAGGAGGAGGAGCCTTTCCACGCGTTGACCGGGAGGTCAACTTCATCTTTGGCGGACACGGATCGCAGGAGAACAAAAGACAGCAAAAGCTCAACGATCGCCAGATACTGGTGGCGACCACCGGCCCTCCCGCCCCATACCGGTGGTCGGAGCACCCGATCACTTTCACTCGGGCGGATCAATGGCTCAACTTCGACCATCCGGGCAAATACCCGCTCCCCGTCGATCCGGTGATCCGAGAGAGCAGGGTGAAGAAGGTGTTAGTGGACGGGGGAGCAGCATCAACGTCACCTTCCCCCGGACACTCCGAGGCTTGGGAGTTCACCTCAAAGAACTCCACGAGTTAGACACTCCTTTCTTTGGCATCGTGCCAACTGAGGGAGAATACCCGTTGGGCCACATCTACATGCCTGTCACCTTCGGGACTCCGGAAAACTACAGAACCGAGTTCCTAAGGTTCGAAGTGGCGAACTTCGACTGCGGATACAACGCCATCATCGGAAGGCCGGGACTGGCAAAATTCATGGCCATTCTGCATTACACGTACATGATATTAAAGATGCCGGGACCGCAAGGAATCATAACTGTGCGTGCTGACCTCCAAGGCGCCGCAGAATGTTTCCGAGTGGCCATCCAGGCGGCCCTCACCGCCAAACCGTCGGTGACTTCTTCGACCCAGGCAAACTCTAAGCCTGAGGAAGACCACACAGCACCGGCAAAGGAAGCTCAAGCCGTGACCTCTATGCGGCCGATTGAAGAAACTAAAAGGATCAATCTGGGGTTTGCTGATGAACGCAAAACTGCTATCATCAGCTCTAGCTTGGATGATAAATAGGAAAGCGCGCTCGTCCAGTTTCTGCAAGACAACCGAGACGTATTCGCATGGCAACCTGCGGATATGCCGGGAGTCCCGAGAGAGCTGGCCGAGCACAAACTGAAAGTTTATCCACAAGCAAGGCCGATCCGGCAAAAACTACGTCGTTTCACGCCCGACAAGAGAGAGGCCATTCGCGCTGAGCTGGCCCGCTTGGTCGCGGCTGGGTTCATTAGAGAAGTGTTACATCCCGAGTGGTTAGCCAACCCTGTTCTTGTACTCAAAAAGAATAAAGTGGATTGGCGCATGTGTGTTGATTATACTGATCTCAACAAACATTGTCCGAAGGATCCCTTCGGGCTCCCAAGGATAGATCAGGTGGTAGACTCCACCGCAGGATGTTCTGTGCTGTCTTTCTTGGATTGCTATTCGGGATACCATCAGATCAGCCTGGCAAAAGAAGACGAGGAAAAAACAGCGTTCATCACTCCGTTTGGTGCTTTCTGTTATACCTCCATGTCGTTCGGCCTCAAAAACGCTGGAGCGACTTATCAGAGAGCCATCCAAACATGCTTAGCCGATCATTGGGGCAAGCGTGTGGAAGCCTATGTAGACGATGTGGTAATCAAAACGGAGAACTCGGAAAACTTCATCGAAGACTTGCAGCTGGTTTTCAACAGTCTACGGCGGTATCGGTGGAAGCTTAATCCCGAAAAATGTGTTTTTGGGGTACCAGCAGGGAAGCTACTCGGATTTATTGTCAGCCACCGGGGAATTGAAGCTAATCCGGAAAAGATTGAAGCTATCATGAAAATGGAAGCTCCACGATCAAAAAAGAAGGTTCAACGACTTACCGGATGCATGGCAGCTCTGAGCAGATTTATATCCAGGCTGGGAGAAAAAGGTTTACCGTTTTACAAGCTACTCAAGAAGGTGGACAAGTTTCAGTGGACTTCAGAAGCGCAGGTAGCCTTGGATGCACTGAAAAAATTCTTGACAACCCCACCAGTACTGAAACCACCACGGCGAGCCACGTCAACTCAACCAGCTGAAGATCTGCTGCTATATATCTCTTGCACGACTCACGTGGTAAGCACCGCGTTGGTAGTCGAGTGAGCAGAAGAAGGACATGCCTACCCTGTGCAACACCCCGTTTATTTCATCAGTGAAGTTCTGGGTCCCTCGAAGAAAAAGTATCCTCAAGTGCAGAAGCTGTTATACGCAGTACTTCTAACTGCCCGCAAGCTGCGTCACTACTTTGATGACCACAAAGTCATAGTAGTCACCGGTTTTCCGATAGGGGATATTCTCCACAATAAGGAAGCCATTGGCCGAATAGCCAAGTGGGCCTGTGAACTAGGATCTCATGACATTGAATTTCGACCTCGTACTGCCATTAAGTCCCAAGCATTGGTTGACTTCGTATCAGAATGGACTGAACAACAAATACCAGAGAACCCGGAAACTGCAGAAGTATGGAGGATGTATTTCGATGGCTCGCTGAAGCTGCAGGGGGCAGGCGCAGGAATTCTCTTCATCGCGCCTGGAGGCGAACACCTCAAATATGCCCTCCAACTGTTATTTCCAGCCTCTAACAATGCAGCCGAGTATGAAGCTCTGATCCCTGGATTAAACATCGCCATATCATTGGGCATCAAGAGGTTAATGGTATACGGAGATTCTTTGGTGGTCATAAGTCAGATAAACAAGGAATGGGACTGTTCAAAGGATTCAATGGGAAAATACTGCACTGCCGTCCGAAAACTAGAAGATAAGTTTGAAGGTCTAGAATTTCATCATGTGGAGAGAGATCGAAACACGACAGCTGATGTATTGTCAAAGTTAGGATCCAGCCGGACTCAGGTTCCACCCGGAGTCTTCGTGCAAGAAATACCACGACCGAGCATCTCAACAGATCAAGCAGAAGAATGTAATATCGTGGACCAACCCGGGTCAGACCCTGACGACTGGAGAAGGCCGATCATTAGATACATAAAGAATGAAGAGGAACCAGATGACAAAAATGCAGCTGAACGCATCGCCAGACAGTCGGCTCACTACACACTCATTGGGGAAACATTATACAGAAGGGGTGCGTCAGACGTCTTCATGAAGTGCATTCTCCCATCTACTGGGAAACAACTTCTGGAGGAGGTCCATGTGGGGCAATGTGGAGTACATGCAGCATCTAGAACACTAGTCGGGAAGGTCTTCAGGTCAGGATTCTATTGGCCAACAGCGAAGAGTGACGCAGCCGAATTGGTTCAGAGGTGCGAAGCTTGCCAATACTTGTCAAAACAACAGCATCTACCAGCACAGCAACTGCAGACTATACCAGCAACTTGGCCCTTTGCATGCTGGGGACTGGATATGATTGGACCTTTCAAGAAAGCTCAAGGAGGATACACTCATGTATTGGTAGCAATCAATAAATTCACTAAATGGATAGAATTTAAGCCCATTGCTTCTTTGACCTCAGCTAAGGCCGTGGAATTCATACAAGACATAATATTCAGATTCGGGATACCAAACAACATCATAACTGACCTAGGATCCAATTTCACAAGTTCAGAATTCTTCGATTTCTGCGAGCAAAAAGGCATTCACATCAAGTATGCTTCGGTAGCGCACCCGAGAGCCAACGGGCAAGTTGAGCGAGCCAACGGGATGATACTGGAGGCACTCAGGAAAAAGGTCTTCGATAAAAATGAAAAGTTCGCAGGAAAATGGATAAGGGAATTGCCCTATGTCGTCTGGAGCCTAAGAACCCAACCTAGCCGAGCTCTGCATGGAAATACCCCTTTCTTCATGGTCTATGGGTTGGAGGCAGTGTTACCCGCTGATCTCAACTTCGGAGCACCAAGGTTGATCTTCGAAAACATAGCAGAAGTCGAAGCCACTAGGCTGGAGGACATTGATGTACTCGAAGAAGAACGGCTGAACGCAGTAATTCAATCAGCACGGTACCAGCAGACTCTGAGACGTTATCACGACAAAGTCGTGCAACCACGATCCTTCTCAGTAGGAGATCTCGTCCTCCGCCGAATTCTAACGGGGGAGGGACAGCACAAGTTATCTCCCTTATGGGAAGGACCCTTTGTGGTAGCAGAAGTCACTCGGCCAGGATCATATCGTCTCACTCAGATGGATGGCACGGAAGTCGGGAACTCCTGGAACATAGAACACCTCAGGAAGTTTTATCCCTAGCTGTATTTCAAAAGCTATCGGGACGACGATGTACTCTGTAAAATGGAAATATGTCATCAATAAAGAAAGGCTTCAAAGATACTCAGTTTGTTCGTGGTTAACTTGCATTCTTACTTAACTCGGGGTGACCACTATGCCCTGCTAACGGAGCAATCGGCTTAAGTCAGCAACGACTTAAGGCGGTGCAACATGCTCATGCTTACTTAACTTAGGGTGACCACTATGCCCTGCTAACGGAGCAATCGGCCTAAGTCGGCAACGACTTAAGGTGGTGCAACATGCTCATGCTTACTTAACTCGGGGTGACCACTATGCCCTGCTAATGGAGCAATCGGCCTAAGTCGGCAACGACTTAAGGTGGTGCAACATGCTCATGCTTACTTAACTCGGGGTGACCACTATGCCCTGCTAACGGAGCAATCGGCCTAAGTCGGCAACGACTTAAGGTGGTGCAACATGCTCATGCTTACTTAACTCGGGGTGACCACTATGCCCTGCTAACGGAGCAATCGGCCTAAGTCGGCAACGACTTAAGGTGGTGCAACATGCTCATGCTTACTTAACTCGGGGTGACCACTATGCCCTGCTAACGGAGCAATCGGCTTAAGTCGACAACGACTTAAGGCGGTGCAACATGCTCACACTTACTTGACTCGGGGTGACCACTATGCCCAGCTAACGGAGCAATCGGCTTAAGTCGGTAACGACTTAAGGCGGTGCAACATGCTCACGCTTACTCGGGGTGACCACTATGCCCTACTAAAGGAGCAATCGGCTTAAGTCGGCAACAACTTAAGCCGATGTAACATGCTCGCACCTACGCAATTCAGGGTGACCACTACGCCCTATTAGCAGAAGCAATTGACTTAAGTCAGCGGCAACTTAAGGCGATTTGACGAGATCACAATTACTCATACAAGGATGGCTTCTATATCCCGCAAACAAATTTCAAAACCATCGCACATCATTTTACTACTACAAATTTATGAACTGATGAATTCTGAAGCAATAAGAAAATAACAATATCGTTCGAGTACTGAAATGACATCCTCTAACAAATGTCTGACCATACTAACTGTGCGTTCAAAACACGCAAAATGTTTCTCTATTTTGTGATATTTTTCTCAGGAGCAATCGATGAGGAAGGACGACTCGAGGAATCAGGGGCAGCATTCACATCAGCCCTTATATCTTCGGGAACAACCACGCCGGGTCTCCTCATCAAGATTCGCCCCGCCCGAATAGCCTTGTCCATGGCTCTATCACGTTGGGCTCTGAGAGTAACAGAAGTTTCTTCGGCAACCTTGGCAGCCAGCTGAGCAGTTTCTAACTCTTGGGCGATGGATTTCTTGGAAGCTCGGAGCTCTTTGATAGTAGCGTCCTTTGCTGACATCAACTGCTTGAGCCGGGTCACTTCATCCATGGATTCGTGCAGCTTACAGCGTTGGTGGTCTAACTCTTCCACGGTGAAGTGATGACTCCTCTCCAAGATAGTCAGCGAGTTGCTAGAATCATGATACAATCTTTCAAGACTGTCGCGAGAAGCAGCAAGGATACGTTTTTCTTCCTGCAAACAAAAGTCAACTCCCTCAAACACCAAGCAAGTAATAGGAGCACAACAAAGCAAAGCACAGTTTCATAAATCACCTTTTCAGAATTGAGCTGAGCATGAAGAGAAGAACTCAGTGCATTGGCGTCATCTAAGGCAGCGCAGACCTGACCCAGTTCAATCTGACTTTGAGAGTACTTTTCCTCGAAGTCAGTGCACCGCTGGGCCAATTCAGCCTGATCTCGGGAATGTTTTTCCTCAAGAGTGGAAATCTGCCGAGTCAGACCTAGTAGGAGACAATCAAACAAAAAAGGGTCAGAATGTAAAGCAGTCTATAGTGAAGACAAGGGGAAGCAAAAAGGCACTAACCAGCGTTAGTCGTCTCCAATTCAGAGACACGATGCTGAAGTGACACTGGATTCCAACATGTAAGTGACGAAGCTACTTCTGGGACAGAAGCACCCTGTAACTTCAACTGGCTAGCCATACCATCCACCAAAGCCTGATGAGGAGAGCAGATGAATGTAATAACAGCAGTTCATGCAATGTAAAAAGCCAAGCTAAAATACATTACAACACCTGGAGGTTGGAAAAGAACGAAGGGATCCCCAAATCAGGAGAGATCAATTGATAACCGGGCGCAAGGCCACCACCCGAAGCAGCTTGCAACGAACCAGCAGGAATCAACTTGGTGCCATCAACAGAGCCCAACACTCGGTCAGCGGGGACGCTACCCTCTAAAGCGACTCCCTGGTCCAAGGCTTGGGCTACCACCATACAGCCGGAGTGTGGGGGCGACCCCGCATGAACGTCCATGGAAGCAGAAGAGAGAGACCCCGCTCGGACATCCTCGGGGGCTGGGTCATAGTTTGCACTGCCCACTTGAGCCGGATCATTCCCGGCAGCACCCTCGGGGGCTGGGCAGTGGCTTACACTTCCCACCCGAATCAAGTCATCCCCGACAACATTCTCGGGGGCTGGGCACGTGTCAGCACCATCCTTGGAGTTCAAATTCTCTGCGGTAGCCACCTCTAAGGCTGATGGGCCCTCAGTTACTTCCATGGGACCAGGACGATCCAAGTCAGTCTCCCGATCCTCGAGATCGTGCTCTAAGGTCGACGAGGCATGGGATGACCTCAACCCAGCATCAAGCACATCAGCACAAACCTCTATCACACCATCATCTGCTGGCTCCAATAACAAATCCTCTGGAACCATTTCCTCAAGAGTCTGATCAAAATTAGCCAAGGACAGTTCTTGCAGACCCATGAGAGCAGACAAAGCAGGAGAAGGAACTCCACTACTTTCACCGCTAGCGATGAACTGCCGACTGTTTTTCCGAGTTAAAGGAACTTCATTTTCTTCCTCCTCGTCGTTCACATTAGCAATGCCGGCAGCACACCCATTGGGGTCAGCAGCAGATGGAGCACACCCATTGGGATCAAAAACAGATTGGGTACACCCATTGGGGTCAGCATCAGTAAGTTCAGTCACAGGCATTTCTTCAGCATCAGGAACCGAGGTACCAACGTCCCGATCCAAATTGGATACTTGCCAGAGGTGTCTCTTTTTCTTTTTCTGCTCATCAGCAGAAGGATCAGGTTGATTGGCTCGGCAAGGACGCCTCGGGCGAGTACCAGTAGGCTTCTGAGTATCTAAAGTTGTATCAGCCACTAGGAGGGGCGCCACTACCAATGCCCCAGCAGGAGCAGCATCAGAAGAGTCCTCAGCCAGCAAATCAAGCATAACATTTATCTCCGCATCACTAGGGTTTAGGGGCACCTCAAAATGGACCTGCCGTTCATCATCAGGAATCCCCCCAAGCGAGGCAACCAAGGCACTAACTTCTTCAGCAGAGGGCCGCACTCTAAGGCCCAAACTGCCATCAGTGATAGGAGGATTCGACACAAAAAAGAGTGAAGGCTTTGGGGGGAGGCAAGTTCCAGGCTGAGAATGCCACTGGGGCACCAACATTTGACACTTTGCCTCTAAGGATCATCTCAAGTCGGCTCACTAAGTCCGTAGAAGGAATTCTTCTGTTAGTAACCCGAGTTGAGTCGGCCAGACCTCGATACAGATAAGCCGGGTATGCCCTGTCTTTCAACGGCTGAATATTCTTGAAAACAAAATCAGCAACCACAGCTTCAGCAGTCAGACCCTTCTCTTTCAGCAATCTAGCTTCAGCAAGCAAAGCACCTGCCTCAGCTACCTCCTGATCTGTGGGGGACTCGGTCCAGCTCGGGGTGCGAACATCCGGCTGTCTTCCCGACCGAGGGGGAGAGAGTTTCCATAATTCTCAACTATGAACCACTCCAAGCGCCACCCCTTGATACTGTCTTTGAGAGGGATTTCGAGATACTCGGTCTTCCTCCCGCGGCGCATCTCCAAACTAGCACCCCCAACCAATTGATGCTGTCCCCCGGCCATCCCAGGGCGACAGTGATACAAGTACTTCCACAACCCGAAATGTGGTAGCATGCCAAGAAAGGCTTCGCATAAATGAACGAAAATGGAGATTTGCAGGATAGAATTGGGATTCAGATGGGTCAAGTTAAGATGGTAGAAATCAAGAAGGCCGCGGAAAAAGGGAGAAATGGGAAGGCCAAGACCGCGAAGAAGGAAAGGAGCATAAATCACGGACTCATGGGTATCCTCAGTTGGGACAGTAACCCCATGGCAAATCCGCCAAGAGCAGAGTTCCCTCGGAGGAAGAACCCCGATGGACACGAGGTGGAAAAGTTCGGACTCAGAGATGACGGACATGTGGTTACCTGCGAAAGGCAACTGGCTGTTGGGGTCGATTGGAGGAATCACCACGGCAGACGAACTCGAGGCTTTCCTCTTGGGCGCCATATCAATTTTACCGGCGAGCAGAGTAGGAGGCGAATTGCGGAGAGGATTCGGAAGCAAGAAAGCAAGAACAAGGGCACGGAAAGCAGAGGCGGCTAAAAGCGCAGCACTTATGGGATATTCCCGAGCCAGATACCGTTTCAAAAAGCACCCAGTCAGCACCCGACGGTTATTTCCAAAACACCAGTGTGCCACATCATCACCCGACAGTTATTTCCAAAACACCGGTGCGCTACATCATCACTCGGCTATTAACCTCAAAGTGGCCTACGTAGCCCGCTATTGCTCGGCAGTTGACTCTAAAACTCCGACATAGTCGCTCGACATTACATCTAAAATGCTGACGTCGCCCTCAAGTCACTCGGCGTTTCCTCTAAAACGCCGACGTCGTCTTCAAGTTACTCGGCAGTTATCTCTAAAACTCCGACGTCGTATTCAGTCGCTCGGCGTTACCTCTAAAACGCCGACGTTGTCTTCAAGTCGCTCGGCAGTTAACTCTAAAACTCTGACACTCCGACATAGTCGCTCGGCATTACTTCTAAAATGCTGACGTCGCCCTCAAGTCACTCGGCGTTGCCTCTAAAACGCCGACGTCGTCTTCAAGTTACTCGGCAGTTATCTCTAAAACTCCGACGTCGTGTTCAGTCGCTTGGCGTTACCTCTAAAACACCGACGTTGTCTTCAAGTCGCTCGGCAGTTAACTCTAAAACTCCGACACTCCGACATAGTTACTCGGCAGTTATCTCTAAAACTCCGACGTCGTGTTCAGTCGCTCGGCGTTACCTCTAAAAAAACGCCGACGTTGTCTTCAAGTCGCAAGGCAGTTAACTCTAAAACTCCGACACTTCGACATAGTCGCTCGGCATTACTTCTAAAATGCTGACGTCGCCCTCAAGTCACTCGGCGTTGCCTCTAAAACGCCGGTGTTGCCTTCAAGTCGCTCGGCAGTTAACTCTAAAAAACTCCGACATGGCGTTCAGTCGCTCGACAGTTATCTTTAAAAACTCTGACATCATCTACAAGTCACTCGGCAACTACTTCTAAAAGCATCGATATGATGTCCGAGTTATTCACTTACTATTCCAAAGGAATTAACTTCACGAAAAAGGCGGAAAAAGGAATGATTCAAAAAACTTTGAGTTAAGAGTATCAACGAGCAATCATCACAGAAAAGCCAACACCATTTCTTCATTAAAGGGAAGATATCATATTTACAAATCAACTCATTATGAGTTGATACTTCCCTACTACTACTACTACTACTACTACTACTACTACTACTACTACTACTACTGCTACATTACATTATACTACTCTACACTACACTATACTACTCTACACTACTAAATACTACTACATTATTCTAACTATACTATACTAACATTTAAAGGACCAGTGGCATCTAGCCACTGGCCCTGTTGCTGCCGCCCCTGCTGCTGCCCTTGCTGCCGCCGCCGTCACCGTCCTTGCCGCCGCTGCTGCCGCCCCTGCCGCTGCCGTCACCATCACCGTCGCCGCCGCCACCGCCTTCATCGTCGTCGTTGCCGCCGTCCTCGTCCTCGCCGCCACCGTCCGAGTCCTCCTCATCCGAGGAGTACTCCGACTCATCCGAGCCCTCGAGCCCGGAGAGCTCGACGACCCGGATGTACGTCCAGACCTCCGCCGTGAGCCCCTGGGAGTCGTCTGAATCGTCAGACGACTCACGCAGGGGGATGGGAGCCGGAGACCCCTCGGATTCAGAGGAGAACTCCTCCTCTGAATACTCCGAGTCACCAAAATCCTCAGATGGAGGAGTTGGCTCGCGCTTGCGTTTCTTGCCCATGGTGGAAATGCGGGTAGAAGAAAGAAAGCAGGCAGTAGAGAACAGCGAGAGATGTGAAAAAACCAGGCAGGCAAAGGCACTATTTATAGGAAAAGAAGGCAACCGCTCACCTCCAACCGTGGTCACTGAACAGTCGCAAAGCATTCAATAAGCACTTCAACCCATCTGAAGACACGTCAGACAGCTGACGCCGTTTCACGCAACACAACACACATTGGGACTCCAGTCAACAGCGCGGAGGATATGATTACACCCGCCGTCGCATCACATTACTACTCAGAAGCAGCCGGCTAAAACACTCAGCGTACCAAGCCGTCCCTTGCCCACACCCATTGGGGGGGGGACGCCCAGGAATTATCAGTATATTTTTCAAAACGGTCACATCTGTGCAGGGCATGCAGTGAATACCTCAAGACAAAAATGAGATATCAGTGAGGATCAGAGGAAAGCCAAATATAGCCAGTGAAGTACAAAATATGGCCAACAGAAGCGACTTGAAGACTAGACAGAGAACGTCCATCAAACGTCCAATCAGTCGCAGAGCAAATAAATTACACTACCTAGCAAGATATGGATGGATTGCGAACTCGGCTGCAAAAGACAAAATACATGCTGACCTCTGAAGCATAATATTGATGACATAATGCGGATGACATCATGCCGATTTTTACAATAAGAAAGGATGATTTTTAGCAAAAAGATACAAAAGGAAGACCTTCGAATGGATTATCCTCAAAAATCCACTTGAAGGTCGAGGGCTACACCCATTGGGTGCACCTTCGGTGCACCCCATGGATCATCATTCCAAGCCAGGATAGTGCCGACTTCTAAGGCACGAGACAAGATTAAAGACATGGCTGGCCCTCAACCAAAATGCAGGAGTAAAAATGGAAACAATTTCTGGTGAAAACCTTCGAGTAGATTATTTTCTAAAATCTACTCGAAGCTCGGGGGCTACACCCATTGGGTGCACCTCCGGTGCACCCAACGAAGTTCAGGGTCCTACAAAACAAAATGCCGACCTCTAAGGCACAAGCACGAAACGAAGCTTCGGTTTACGAGAGATCAAAGCAGCAGGAGACAGAAAGAAGTCGTTCTCTTCAAATCACCTGCAGGCTGGACCTGGGATCTTTGGGCTGATTACCTCTAAATTAACCCAAAGATCGGGGGCTTGTGGGGGACAGATATCCCCCGGGTCCACTAAAAGAGTAAAAGACCTCATGAAAGGCCCAAGGGCCCAATAAATCGTAAGGCCATTCTTTCGTGGGCCTGGGGAGGAACAATCAGCAAAGCAGGTTGACACGAGGCTGTATTGGTGCAAACCCGGACGGACCACAACACCGAGTGAGCGACCACAACAGAGATCCGACTTTCCCGCGCTGAAGCCCCCATGCAACGGAGCCACGCGAGGATAGGTCGGCGGAACTACAGGGAGATAAACTCAAGCAAGTACCGATCCTTTAGCTACGCATTGTTATCATATCCACGTGTATTGCCCCACGGTCGAATATATAAGGCCTAGGGGGCACCCCTTCAGATCGATCGACCCTATTACTTAGCCACCCACTTCAACTCTCTGCATTCTCAATTCAGAGAGCTCTCTTGTAACCTCATTCACCCAGCATACTCACCAAGATGTAGGGTGTTACGCGTCTCTAAGCGGCCTGAACCTGTAAACATTGTCCACTGTCCCTCGTGCAACTGGCACGAACCATTTTGCTACAGTTGTCGACACCGTCCTACTCCTAAAAACACCTTGAGGGGCAACCCCGGGTGTGCGGTCGGACCCAAAACACCGACAGGAGCCTTGCCCTTAACAAAGTTAGACAAATTTTTAGGAGGGGCACTAAGTTTGACATTGTCTCCCCTTTGGAAGCCAATGCCATCCTTGATGCCAGGGCGTCTCCCATTATAGAGCATACTTCTAGCAAATTTAAATTTTTCATTCTCTAAGTTATGCTCGGCAATTTTAGCATCTAATTTTGCTATATGATCATTTTGTTGTTTAATTAAGACCATATGATCATGAATAGCATTGATATCAACATCTCTACATCTATTACAAATAGACACATGCTCAACGGTAGATGTAGAGGATTTGCAAGAATTAAGTTCAACAATCTTAGCACGTAATATATCATTTTTATCTCTAAGATCGAAAATTGTAACATTGCAAACATCAAAATCTTTAGCCTTAGCAAATAATTTCTCATTCTCATCTCTAAGGCTAGCAAGAGAAACATTCAACTCATCAATCCTATCAAGTAAATCAACATTATCATCTCTAGGATTGGAAGTTGAAACATTGCAAACATGAGAATCAACCTTAGCAATTAATTTGACATTTTCTTTTCTAAGGTTGGCAATAGTGTCATGGCATGTGCTTAGCTCACTAGATAATTTCTCACATTTTTCTACCTCTAGAGCATAAGCATTCTTAACCTTAACATGCTTTTTATTTTCCTTGATTAGGAAGTCCTCTTGGGAGTCCAAGAGATCATCCTTCTCATGGATGGCACTAATTAGCTCATTTAGTTTTTCCTTTTGTTGCATGTTGAGGTCGGCAAAAAGAGTACGCAAATTATCTTCCTCATCACTAGCATTATCATCACTAGAGGACTCATATTTAGTGGAGGATTTGGATTTAACCTTCTTCCTTTTGCCGTCCTTTGCCATGAGGCACTTGTGGCCGACGTTGGGGAAGAGAAGTCCCTTGGTGACGGCGATGTTGGCGGCGTCCTCGTCGTAGGAGGAGCCGGTGGAGCTCTCGTCGGAGTCCCATTCGCGGCACACGTGGGCATCGCCGCCCTTCTTCTTGTAGTGTCTCTTCTTCTCCTTTCTTCTCCCCTTCTTGTCGTCGCCCCTGTCACTATCACTAGATAATGGACATTTAGCAATAAAATGACCGAGCTTACCACCCTTGTAGCATACTTTCTTGGAGCGGGGTTTGTAGTCTTTCCCTCTCCTTTGCTTGAGGATTTGACGGAAGCTCTTGATGATGAGCGCCATCTCCTCGTTGTCGAGCTTGGAGGCGTCGATGGGTGTTCGACTTGGTGTAGACTCCTCCTTCTTCTCCTCCGTCGCCTTGAATGCGACCGGTTGTGCCTCGGGTGTGGAGGAAGCGCCTTGCTCGATGATTTTCTTTGAGCCTTTAATCATTAGCTCAAAGCTCACAAATTTTCCTATAACTTCCTCGGGAGACATTAGCTTATATCTAGGATCACCTTGAATTAATTGAACTTGTGTAGGGTTAAGAAATACGAGGGATCTAAGAATAACCTTGACCATCTCATGGTCATCCCATTTTTCGCTCCCGAGGTTGCGCACTTGGTTCACCAAGGTCTTCAAGCGGTTGTACATTGCTTGTGGATCCTCCCCTTGGTGAAGCATGAAGCGACCAAGCTCCCCCTCGATCGTCTCCCGCTTGGTGATTTTTGTCACCTCATCTCCTTCGTGTGCGGTCTTTAGTACGTCCCAAATTTCCTTCGCACTTTTTAACCCTTGCACCTTGTTATACTCCTCTCGACTTAGAGAGGCGAGGAGTGTAGTGGTTGCTTGGGAGTTAAAGTGGTGGATTTGGGCCACCTCGTCCGAGTCGTAGTCTTCATCCCCTATGGATGGTACCTATACACCAAACTCAACAACATTCCACATGCTTGTGTGGAGTGAGGTTAGATGATGCCTCATTTTGTCACTCCACATATTATAATCTTCACCGTCAAAAACCGGTGGTTTGCCTAATGGAACGGAGAGTAAAGGAGTACGTTTTGAAATGTGGGGGTAGCGTAGGGGGATCTTACTATACTTCTTGCGCTCTTGGCGCTTAGAAGTTACGGACGGCGCATCGGAGTCGGAGGTCGATGGTGATGAAGAGTCGGTCTCGTAGTAGACTACTTTCCTCATCCTCTTGTGCTTGTCGCCTTTCCGATGCGACTTGTGGGAAGAGGATTTCTTCTCCTTCCCCTTCCCTTTGTTGGAGGAGTTCTTCTTCTTCTCCTTCCTCTTGGTGCGGGACTCTTCCGATGAAGTGCTCCCGTGACTCGTAGTGGGCTTGTCGCCGGTCTCCATCTCCCTCTTGGTGTGATCTCCCGACATCACTTCGAGCGGTTAGGCTCTAATGAAGCACCGGGCTTTGATACCAATTGAAAGTCGCCTAGAGGGGGGGGGGTGAATAGGGCGAAACTGAAATTTACAAATATAAACACAGCTACGAGACGGGTTAGCGTTAGAGATAAACACGAGTCCGAGAGAGAGGGTGCAAAACAAATCGTGAGCAAATGCGGAGTGAGACACGATGATTTGTTTTACCGAGGTTCGGTTCTCGCAAACCTACTCCCCGTTGAGGAGGCCACAAAGGCCGGGTCTTTTTCAACCCTTTCCCTCTCTCAAACGGTCCCTCAGACCGAGTGAGCTTCTCTTCTCAAAATCAAACCGGGAACAAAACTTCCCCGCAAGGACCACCACACAATTGGTGTCTCTTGCCTCGATTATAATGGAGTTTTGATCACAAGAACAAGTGAGAAAGAAAAGAAGCAATCCAAGCGCAAGAGCTCAAAAGAACACGGTAAATTTCTCTCGCTAATCACTAAAGCCTTGTGTGGAAGTGGAGAGGATTTGATCACTTGGGTGTGTCTAGAATTGAATGCCTAGCTCTTGTAAGTAGTTGAGAAGTGGAAAACTTGGATGTCTTGAATGTGGGGTGGTTGGGGGTATTTATAGCCCCAACCACCAAACTAGCCGTTTGGTGAAGGCTGACTGTCGTATGGTGCACCGGACATGTCCGGTGCGCCAGCCACGTCACCCGACCGTTAGGGTTCCGACCGTTGGAGCTCTGACAGCTGGGCCCGCCTTGATGTCCGGTGGCGCACCGGACATTTACTATAGGGTGTCCGGTGCGCCAGCATGGGCGTGCCTGACCTCTGCGCGCGCTGGCGCGCATTTAATGCGCTGCAGGTAGCCGTTGGCGCCTGAAGTAACCGTTGCGCCGCAGTTACACCGGACAGTCCGGTGTACACCGGACATGTCCGGTGAATTATAGCGGAGCAGCCGATGCGAATTCCCGAGGCTTCCGAGTTCAGAGCCGCGTCCACTTGGAACACCGGACACTGTCCGGTGTACACCGGACAGTCCGGTGAATTATAGCGCGCCGACTCTGAGAATTCCCGAAGGTGCGAAGTTCAGTTTTGGAGTTCCCTGGTGCACCGGACACTGTCCGGTGGCACACCGGACAGTCCGGTGCGCCCGACCAGGGTGCCTTCGGTTGTCCCTTGGCTCCTTTGTTTGAACCCTTTCTCTTGATCTTTTTATTGGCTTATTGTGAACCTTTGGTACCTGTAGAACTTATAGACTTGGGCAAACTAGTTAGTCTAAATATTTGTGTTGGGCAATTCAACCACCAAAATTTGTTTAGGAAATATGTGTAAGCCTAATTCCCTTTCAAGGACCCCTAGGTGCATGGAGCAGGACACCAAACACTCTCTAAGCATACTAAGGCATCCAGACTCCGCTCTCACGCTTTTGATTCATCGTGTTAGTGATTTGAGCTTCATTCGAGTTGTGAACTCCCTGCGTTGTACTTTGAGCTCAAGTCTTCACTTGTGTGCGTGGGTGTGCTGCGTATTTGAGTCTTGTGTGTGTTGCTCTCCTAACCTTACTCTCGTGCTTTCTTTGTGATCTATATTGTAAGGGTGAGAGGCTCCAACTTGTGGAGATTCCTCGTAAACGGGAAGAGTACTCTAAGATAAAACACTGTGGTATTCAATTTGATCATTGGATCACTTGAAAGGGGTTGAGTGCAATCCTCGTCCATTAGGACGCCACAACGTGGAAGTAGGCAGGTGTCACTTGGCCGAACCATGGGATAAAAACCGTGTGTCTCGTGTGTTGCTTCTTGCGATTGCTTTGTTAGCACGAGCGGGTTTCATAGCCACTTGATCTCACTAACATCTTGATAATCAAGTTGTGGCTATTTAGTGTTTGATTTTACAGGATCACCTATTCACCCCCCTCTAGGTGGTCTCAAGATGTCATATCGTACCAGTTACGCCGAGGATTGCCTACTAATGACTATTCTCTCGTCTTTTCTCTATCCTCTCTCTGTCCTCTACATCCCACTTTTTAAAATTCTCCAACCACTTCTTATCTTTCTGTGTCAATCCACTGCTCAAAATCACAGAGCGGTGAAGGAGTCTACAAAACATGCATGAATTAGTACGCAAACAAAACATGCACCACTTCGAATACAAATTGTTAACATACTAAAAAATTATCCGGCGCTGAACAATCGTTGGCTCAAATGCATAGTTAGCACACATCCAACACCTCTATCGATAGGTGTCATGATCCTCAGACTTGTCAACCTTGTAAGGATCACCATAAAAACATATAGGCACTAGAACACCGGTTGGCAAAGGCAGTTGGTCGAAGGCAGTTCCGGTCGAAGGATCCTTCCTAAATTTCGTTAAGTTCTATAAGGCTCACAAATATAATAGACTTACAATTATAATTTAATACAACGCTTACCTTTGTTTAGCAGATTTACCGCGCCTAGACATCCTACAAATCGATAATATGACAATAAAAATGCTTCTAAAAATGATTTACAAAACGCAACCCTAACCCTATTAATCATATATAACCTTAACCCTATTAACAAAAAAAAGAGGGGAAAAAGGAGGGAGATTACCTTAATATAGAGTAATAATGGATCCAAGTCAATGATTTAGGTTGATGTTTGTTGTTCTGAAGAAGAGAAATGAGTACAAAAAACTGACGGACGAAGGGGCATACTTATAGTGGCAGCCCCTCGGTGACGTAGATCTTGGCGCCGAGGTAGGAGCCATGGATCTGGGGGGTCTACCTTGGTGCCAAGATCTACGGCGTCGAGGGACTGTCGCGTCAGTTCCACGGCGGCAGGGATTCTTACCTATGCACACCAATTTTTTTGGCGTCGACACGTTGTACCTTGGCGCCAATGATGATGGCGTCGAGCCAGGATCTATTTTTTGAAATAAAACTGGAAAGGACGTATTTGTGAAAGTAAAACCTTAAAAAGGGCTAAAATTCAAAAAAAATATGGTAATTTTGTATCTATTATGGTAGTGAGTACGGGTTGTGTGCCCACCGAATGTCGTACTCATTGCCATGGCTACCAAAAGGGTCCTTGGTTGTGTTCCTATACTGAAAGCCTGTTCAGTGTGTGAACGACCTCTTGAACGGCTTCAGTCGCCGGAGCCACCCCGGGAGTGCACATGCCGACGGTGACAATAAATTACAAAGAAAACAAGTTCCACCGACTCATTATTATCCACTTGTCCAGTATGTATACACACCCAGCTGGTTCCCTTTCCTTATGATTGGTTGTCTGCATACGCACCTGCAGGCTTGTTCGAGCTTGGCTCGCGGGAGACGCAATTTTTCCACGTTTCTGCGCGTGCAGGCAGAAAGCCACAGATTGGTCTGTGCTGCACTAGCAGATGCAGGCCCGCTCACTCGCATGCAGCCATCCAAACATGTGCTTATCCAAAATCAACGCACACACTGCGCCTGGCTGTCAGCACGCGTCCAACCAAACACACCGTTTCCCTTCCCTCCCCGGCGTCTTGTTGCGAGTGGGCCACGCCGGGGCCTCTCTTCGTCCATCACGCATGTATTCCACATGAACGAAATCTAACGCACAATAACTAAGACAAAACCAACCTTTTTTCCCAACCAATATATAAGCTCTTCACGAGCGAACAAAAGAGTAGCAGCCTAGCGCTACAATCCAAACTAACTAACTAACTAATTAAGCTAGCTAGGTAGTAGTTCATATGTCTTGCATGGTGCGCGCTACAAAAACTGTGCATGCGCGCCAATTATTTGGAGTGATCCAGTTCTGCTGATATAGATCCCAATCGCAACCCCAGCGGCCAGCGCGGACAAGACACATGACGGGTGGTGGTGCAGGCAACACATCTCCCCACCTCCAAGAAGATCTCGATGCTGATCCATGCATATGCATCATCGATCACTTCATTATCCGCCACACACAACCATATAATATCGAGCAAGCTGTTAGGTTAAAAGCTCACCTCATGCATCTAAGCTTTGACTTGGCACGTACGTACGCATGCAGAGAATATGTATACATATAATAACCAATAAATCGCACACGCGTACTCCCTCCGGTGCAGTAAAAGAAGTCATCCTGCGCGTGACCGAGCGTGCACAAAAAGAAGTCATAGCGCGCGTGGTCTGGGATTTGGACGTTGTTGCCCCTAGTAATTGCACAAAAAAAGATGCATTTAAGAGGAATCAAACTTGAGACCTCCAATCTAGAATGCCTTGGAGCTGCTGCAGCAACCAATCAAACTGATTGTTTTAGTGACGTTAGTGCACCCATATCCCTATTTAATAGGGGCAAACAGGGAAAACTCTATGATAATTAATCACTCCTTGGTATGCACAATCATGTCCTAAACGACTACCTTTACTGCACTGGAGGGAGTATGTAGTATGCATGTACGACGAGATCATCGATCGATGGAGCAGGTAATAACAACGGTGAGAGATGTGGACTGGACGTCTGGACTACATATATATATACACTGCTAATACACACACTATCGGATGCAAATGCCGCCGCTAGCTTATTTGTATATATGGCACGAATTGTTTTGTTGGCACACACGCATATATATATATATATACATTGCATATATACACAAAAGTACAACACAGCGAGGAGAGTATGGAGCATATGGCTGACTTGATATATAGAGAGAGAGAGCTGGATGGAAATATGGAACTAGGAAACGTATATACTGACTCCAGGTTGGCCAACAGCAGCTCCAGCTGTCGGGTGCATATATATATTACCCGGCCTGACCGGACGGGACCCCTATTTTATTAGTCGTAAACTAAACTAAACTAATCACGCCCAGCGATCTTTCGGCGATTACGAACTGACATGTGCAGTACTCATCGGTTTATGTAGTAAGATACCGCGTGCATGCGTAAGAACTGTCTGCTGGCTGCAGTATACTCCCGTTTATAAATATATGATATCGTTAATTTTAAAAAACTTTAAATACTCGTCTTGTTTCAAAAAATATTGAGTTATTTTTTTGTGATTTATTTTATCATTTAAGATAGTTTGTGCTTATTTAAAAGTTTATATTTTTGACTAAATATTTTGAATAAGATAAGTAGTGATCAATTTTTTTCTTAAAAAAATCAATTGTGTCACATATTTGTTAATGGATGCAGTATATTATTATATGGTCGCCGTCTCGCTGGCCCCTGCTGCTACCGTACGTACGTACACGCCACCCCGGGTCTCCACATGCTAGCACGGAATCTATGACGCACACGGCGCATATATCTTCGTTCGTCGTGTATATATATAGTAGTTATACTACGTACCGACGTACGTACGTACTACGACCCGTGAACAGTATGCAGGAGAGTATATATATCATCGTCTTAGACCAGTTCAAAATGGACGATCATCCCATTATTGTATATATATGAAGAGTTTTATTTGAATGGGTGGAGCTGACACATGTACAGTACATCTGTATTAGCTATACACACACATGGTAATTATAATTTATTTGTAAGAACATTTTGTGTGCATTTGTGTGTCTAGGAGGTCACGGGTTAGGACTTAGGACTGAGACACGGGGATACCACGCATAACCTAGATGATGAGTCTCTCTACCTAATTACGGTTGCCAACGGAGCTACTAGTAAAAAAATATTATGATGTACACGGCCGGTGTACATTGTATTGTGCACAGTTTTTTTTTTTAAAAAAAACAGGCAGTCTATACTTATTCTCTGCAAGCACAGTCCACGTACGGTAGATGCAGCTGGTTGAAAGCTTGCTGCCGCGTCCCGGAGATGCCCTTTTCAGGCTTTCACTGTGAGGTCCACCGGATCTCAATCTCAACGCGAACGCCACACGTACGGGGTCCCCAAGTAGCCACCAAACACGATCTCGGGGCTAGTGGACACCTGCGACGTCGGGTACCACCCCCTCTAGCAAGCATCTATCACCTGCTAGCTTTAAGCTGACGCCTGTTAAGTTTGGTGCGCCGGCGTACGACGCCCGTCCTCGCCTCTCTCTGGCACTGCTGGCTCTGCAAGGGATGGAGGCAGGGACGACGTCGGCGTCACCGACGAGCAAGTGCACCGCTCGGCCCCGCCCCGCCCCGCGCGCCGCAGCGCAAGCGCAAGCGCAACCCAACCAGCTGACGTGAAACTAGCACCGCATCTGCGTGCATTCATTCCTGTCCGGCTGCAGGCCGTTCGTGGACAGACAGACAGATGGATGGCAATGCCGCACCTAGAACCGATCGAATTGACCGGCCAGCATCGATCCGTCCTTCTCATTCCTGTCCGGCTGACGTCACAGTCACTTTGCTCGCTGCCGGTGCGAGCGAAACGATCGAGGTCAAACACGCGTATATTATGTCCAGTCGTCCTCCTGTGCCCGATTTCGTTCATCCGCAGACATGTAGAAAGAAAAGCACGCGTATTTTCCACACCCCGGGGGCTGCTGCCGAACTCCTCGTCGCTGCCTGCAAAAAAAGTCCAAGCTGCCAAAGTCGCACTGGGATGGGATCTCTCACCTCACCGTCCCGTGATCCGTGCGTCATGCACCTCCGACTCGAGACCGCCGGTAGACCGTACCGTACCGTACGTACGTACGTACCGCTAGCAAGCGACCACACAGTCACAGTAGCTAGCTGGCAGGCCAGTGTGGTTCTGTCGCCCTTGCACACGCATGGTTGTCCCTCTCGCCCGGCTTGGCTTGGCTGGCTATGCGTGGTCGGCGGTCCGGTCGATATGACGATATATCACGTCATGTGCGCTGGGTCTCTAGTTCACACGCCCACGCCCCCCACTAGCGCTCTGCCGGCCCGGCCGCGGCGAACCGCCGCCCCCGCCCAACGCGGACGGGGCGACGCGCCGCGCGCGGGGTGTTTCTCGTTTCCTACCCAGCACAGGAGTCAGGGATAGTGCGCGTCGATCGCTGTGAACGAGACGTGCGCGTGCGGCTGCGGGCGCCGAGCTCTCTTTCTGGCTGCTCCCAGTTGCAGCAGCAGGCCAGCAGCACATGCTGATGCTGCCTGTACGGGAGGAGTGGCTGGCCTGGCCTGGAGCCCAGCCCAGCAGCCGCCCAGCCTGTGCCGACTGCCAGATGCAGTTGCAGTTCATCCTGGGCCGAGACTGGCCAAGATCCTGGGCTTCCAAACAGCGCCGGCCTGGCTCGACCTACAAGTGTGTTGTTGTGCCTCCCTTGGCTCCCACACACCTTCCTTCGGTATCTGCTTCGGCGAAAATTATCTGGAGTACGTACGATACGAACCTCTCTTTTTGCAGGGGCGTCCAATCGTTTTGGTGTATAATAAAAATTCAGAACGCATTATTTTTTTGGTGTATAATAAAAATTCAGAACGCATTGTTATGTTCGTATTTAATCTATCTTCTCCAGCACATTTTACTGTCAATTACTATTACATCTGTTGACACCTTTTTCGGACGCCAATCACTCAACAAGAACCAGCGGCGGTGCTCTCTGCGCAGGGGCGGACGGTCCGCGGCCTGGCGCGAGGCTAGGGTTTCCTGCCTGACGGCCGGACGGTCCGCGCGTGCGCAGGGGCGACAGAAGATCGCCGGCGGCGCCTGGATCTCGCTCCCGGGAGGGATCTCGTCGGGGAGTAGAGATCCTAGGTGGTGTCTAGGCTCGGGTAGATCGACCTAGACTCCTCTAATCGACGTAGAGCCGAAGAGAAGCGGAGAATTTGGGGATTAGAAGACTAAACTAGAACTAGACTAGAACTACTCATAAGAATAAATGTAAATTGTATTGATTGAGGGTTCGATTGATTCATTAAATCGGCCGTATTCCTTTGCTTTTCTAGAGGAGGGGGCCTAGACCCGTTACCAATAAAATTCCGAGCTTATCCCGAGATTCTCGCCAACAAACATAGCAAGAAACTCGGAACCCTAATCTGTTCTGTGCTTGCGCGAACCGTCCGACCCACAATCGCGGACCGTCCGCCCTCTTATTTTGGCACCCAACATATGCCCCTCGCCTTTTGGTGGAGCTGAGCAAACTGAAAGCATCTTAATTCGATGTGATTACATCGATTTTCTTACGCATCTTGCCACATACTAGGATGACACTGCTTGAGGAAACACCCATTCAAAGCCTTGGGTAAATCCTTGCCTTATAATGTTTGTAGTAAATAAGCGTTACCAGACATTACCTGTTTTACTTTATAAGGACCCTCCCTGTCGGTGTTTTGGGTCCGACCACGCACCCGGGGTTGCCCCTCGGGGTGCTTTTTGGAGTAGGACGGGGTTACCAGACATTCGATGGTTCGCGCTTGATACACGAGAGACAGTGGACAGTTTTGTACAGGTTCGAGCCGCTTGGAGATGTGTAACACCCTACGTCCTGCCGTGAGTACTTTATGTGGTGGGTTACAAGGGAATTCTCTAGTATGATGGATACCAGAGGGTTGGGTGTATGGCTGAAAGGTGAGATCTGTTCTGAGGGGGTGCTCCCTAGGCCTTATATATTCAACCGTGGGGCGTTACATGCGAATATGATAACCACGTATTCCTAAGTAATAGTGAACCGACTGAGTTTATCTTCCTATAGTTTCACCGACTCATAATCCTTCGCCTGCGACGTCTGAGGGCGCCGCGCGGGAAAGTCGGATCAATCCTGCAGATAGCGTTTAAGCTTTGCGAACCATACGGGCTCAAGTCGATCCGTCCTTCTGTTGATCCGCTCTGTTGAAAGTTCCTCCCCTGGTCCACGAGGGGACGACCTCGCGGAATAATGGGCCTGGGGTCTTCCGTGAGGCCTTCTTGCCTTCTAGTGGACCCAGGGGATATCTGTCCCTCACAAGCCCGCAATCTTTGTGTTGATTTTGAAATAATCGACCCAAAGATTCTAGGTCCAACTTGCGATTTTGAAACATGTCTACTGAGTTGTTACCTCCAGCTCCGAGTGACTTGGTAAGAATGGTCTTCTGTCATCTTTTTATGGCTTCGTTCTTCAGTTTTTTGCTTTTAATCTTCAGCGATCAGTACTCTGTTCGCGCCTTAGAGGTCGACGCTTTGCTCTCAGGGGTTAATGATTTATTGGGTGCACCGAAGGTGCACCCAATGGGTGTAGCCCCTGAGCTTTGAATGGATTACTGAAAATAATCCATTCAAAGGTCCTCATCTCATGCTTCTTTAAGAATTGTAGTTTCCGACTTAGACAGATGCTTTAGAAATCAGCATTTTACCATCAGCTTATGCTTTAGAGATCAGCATTTGTTCTTTGGGATCTCATGATTTATTGGGTGCACCGGAGGTGCACCCAATGGGTGTAGCCCCCGAGCTTTGAGTGGATTACTGAAAATAATCCACTCAAAGGTATTCATTCCATGATTTTTCAGAAACTATTGTCTTCGATTTAGACTCATGCTTTAGAGATCAGCATTGTCTCCTCATTTTATGCTTTAGAGATCAGCATATAGTTTTGTCTTTTTGTGATCATCAATACGACCTGCCCATGCACTGACTTGAAATTTACTTGATCGGCGATGGATTGGACATCTGGTAGATGGACCTTGGCTGGTCATTATTTCGCTTTGTGCTTTAGTGCTCCTGTTGATTAGACTTGTACTTCATCGGCTATTTTTGGATTTCCTTTGATCTCCGTAGATATCTTCCTTCTATCTTGACGTATTCATTGTGTATACTGTATGGATGTGACTGCTTGGGAAATTCTATTGAAAATTCTTGGACGTCCCCCCAATGGGTGTGGGCAAGGGACGGCTTGGTGCGCTGAGCGTTTAGCGAAATGTCCTTGAGTAGTAACTCGATGTGACCGCGGGTGTAATCATATCATCCATGAAGTTGACTTGAGTCCCAATGGGTGTCGTGTTATGTGAAACGGTGCCAGCCGCCTGACGTGTTTCCAGACGATTTGAATTGCATATTGATTTTTTGCGACTGTTCAGTGGCCGTGGTAGGAGGTGAGCAGTTGCCTTCTTCTTCTATAAATAGTATGCTTGCTTCTCCATCATCTTCACACATCTTACTATCGCTTGTTGCTTATTTTCTTTTCTTCTTCTTCTACTCCACCATGGGCAAGAGCAAGAAAGGCGGGAGCTCTTCACACCATTCTGGCGATAAGTGGAAACGCGAGCCGACTCCTCCCTCGGAGGACTTCAGCGATTCCGAGTATTCGGAGGAGGAATTCTCTTCTGGGTCCGAGGGATCGCCGATCCCTGCCTCTCCCCCGGTGTAACACCCCTGGTGTTACTGCAACTAAACTTGAGCATGACATCATAAACATTGGCATTGCATATGTTTGACACACCTAGAGTGCATTCACTAGGTAAAAATTTCAAACAAGTTGTATTGTTATAGCATTTTGCAAATAGAACCCTGGATAGGGGACTTAGCCCTAAATAGGGATTAAAGTGGTAAAACATAACCCAAAGTGAGAAAATCTAAAAGCTTGAGGGGAATAGTTATAAAAGGTTCCTAAGAATGAACTTGAATCACATTTATACCTCTGAGATACCAAAAAACCCCCATTGGAACCCTGGAAAACCCTAAGTCCAAACCCTAGGGGCCTATGTGCAAAAACAGTGCACATTTGGACTAAAGTGTAAAAACTGCAATGTTAAGGCATATTAAGTCCTTTGGTTCACAAATATGTGAAATTGCAAGTTAAACCCTAAGTTTTGGGTCTATTTGCAAAAATCACCTCTTAAGTCCTATATAGCCTAAGTCTGAATTTCAGAGTTTTGGCTCAACTTTGGGGCTTTGTAACTTTTAAAGTATAGGGTTTTGCCCTAGGTCACCACATCAAAATAGTAGACCAAACAAAGGAGAACAACTTTGCTTAAGAGTGTAAGCCTAGTTGTTAAGAATAAATTGAAGATAATTAAGCTCAAAGTCGGGCTGTCAGGCAATCCCTGGACTGAATTTTCAGTAGCAGTGTAATGGGGTTAACTTTGAGTTCGATTTTGAATGGGCTTCGGTGACTATTTGATGGTAAGCATTGTGGCAAAGTTGAAGATGGATTATAGGTGTATAACTTTGATGCAGAAAGTTGGCTCAGGCACCACATAAAAATTGGAGAAAATAGAGCTCCAAGTTGATCTGTCAGATAAGCTCTTCACTGAGTCAGGCGCACTGTTCACCGGTCTTCAGAAAAATCGCGCCGAGGATAAGGATCCAGACCTCGCCGGCAATAAGGATTCCACGATGGTCGGGATGGGCTGGTGGCCACGGTGAATATCCTCGGCGTCGTGGTAGTAAGTCACTGAGGTGGCAGGCTCCGGTTAAACGGCGACCACCGTGCTGTCACCGGAATCCGCCGCGCGGTATGCTCGCCAGCGCGATCCAGAGATCCCCGATCCTCATCCGATTACGGCCGGTAGCCTATAAATTGAGTGCGGGCGCTGCTTCTTCCCCATATCCTGTACCTCAGCGACTAAGCGCTTGACTCAAGCTCACCGGAAAACCCACGTAGCCCCAAACCCCTCTCTCTTCTATTCTTAGCTCCGCCGAGAAGAAACCCCCGTGGCCAGCGCTCCTCGGGTCAATATTTATCAAATTGCTCCCTGTTCTAGTTAGTCTTTGATCTCTTCTTGCTCTCGAATGCGGCCAATTGAAGTTCGACCGAAGCCCATCACCGGAACGCACTCTTGCTCTGTAAAACGCCGCCGTGACCCCCCACCGTCGACCCGCTCTTCGGTTCTTGTTCTGCCCAAATCAAAGTGTGTCCGTAGACCCTGGTGAACCCGTGAACCTTTCCGCAGCCTCAATTCGGTCATCCTCGCCGTCGTTTGGTCGGAACACGTTCATCCTCTTGCCCATCCGCTCGGTCACCGTGAACCGATCGATTCAGTGCTCTCTTGGTGAAATTGATGGAGGGGAAGTGTTCAGTAAAGGTTTAATTGCGCCCCTGTCGCACGGGAGTTCCAGCCGTAGTGTCATCCGACCGGAATAAGCTCACTGGAGTGCGACGAGGTCTGTTCTTCGTCGTGGGTTGGTTCGTGTAAAAGAGTAGAACCCAGGGGTCCTTTCGGGGAATTGTCAGTGACTCGAGAAATAGTCTCAGGAGCGTTTTCTGAATTATTTGATGTAGCGAGGGTCTTTCCGCAAGACTGCCAGAGCAGCGCGGGCGCGCGCGCGTTTCCACGTGGGCATGGGCCGCTTGAACCAGATTCGGCCCAGTACTATTTGATCTTTTCCTTTTTCTTTTTCAATGGAACTTTGGAAATCTGTTATAAATTGTAGAAAAATCCTAAAATTGTCAAACCAATTTTCCTAGACCTCTTATTTTCCATAATATTTAATAAAAATAGATTCATGATTTTTAGATTAAATAAGGAATTTTGGGGTATTTAAAATAGCCTAAAGCATTGATTCTGGATTTTTAGAAAATAGATAATTAGTCCAAAAATGCCCAAACTTTTTATATGAGCTCTACACATTATTTAGAAGCCTTGGGTAGAGTTTGGTTTTATTTGGACCTTGTTTGATACTTAGAACCCAAAACCCCCCACCCTGCCCTTTGAACTCCTTTACTCACTCCGGAAACCCTAAGTTCTCGGAGTTCCGTGAAGGAAAGTTGTATTCAAGACTTTAGATAATAAATTCTTATTATCTTTGCACTCTCACGAGCATTACATGGCATTCATTCTTATATACACATATGTATGATTATGTTTAGAAAACGAAGAAGAGATCGAAGTGACTGAAGAGAAGACACCACCACCTTTGGAATCTCAGGCAGGGACTTGTCTCTACTTTGACATCTGTGGGCCCGAGCCTGACTCACCTACTAACGAAGGCAAGCCCCGGTGCATTTGCCACCTTCCTTGATATTTTTAAGATCTTTCTCACTTGCTTGCTGCATTAGGTGATAGGAGTTGATTGCTTAAACAATTCCTGCATTACCTTCCTTGAACTTGATTACCCCCCTTGAAACCCTATTTTTACAAAAGGTTTTACTATGCTTAGTATTGCTTTAGCAAAAACAAAAGGTTTTGTTTTACAAAAGATGATCGGCAAAGTGGGAGGGATGTTTTTGAAAATAAAACTTAATGGTGAATCCATCACGGCCATGATGGATTCAACATCGGAAAAGATGTACCTCTGCCAGGTACCAAGTTTTTGGGTATAAATGATTAAGCTAAGACCGGGCGGGTGACTTGCACGAGAAGAGAGTCTCGGTGTAGTGTCTCCGTCTGAGTCGATTAAGGACCGTCTCGATGTAGGCTTGATGACTGAGGACCCTTTAACTGGTCACATGCCTCATCATGGGTAAGCCTTGCCTCGGGCAGACTAAGGCCAGAATAAGATAACACGGAATGGGCGTGGAGCGGTGGCGAGAGTAGCGTGTACCCTCCGTGGCAAGAGGCTGGACGGTGGTGTATCTGTGCTCTCGGTTCGCGTGAACCTGATCTGGTCTTAAGAACCCTGGTGGCGGGTTGACATATGCAAGGGTTAAGTGCTACATATGTCGTGTGATTGGAGATCCTCAGCTGAGTATAATCGATTCGGATCGCCGTACCTTCGCGGTTATGAAGACTTGGTCACTGCCCTATACGTAGAACTCCAGTAAAGATGAAGGGAATGATGAGAAATTGGCTAGTGCAGGACAAGTGTTTGAACTAGGGTAGAAAGAACTCTAGATACAGGTAAGTTTATCTAACCTGAAAATAAAACTAGATTTTTAAGGATCCACTTTTAGTAAGCATTTATGCAAAACAGTCTTTGATCTTGAGACACCTTACCTTGACTCCCTTATAACCAGCATACCCTTGAGAGTCTTTCCTTTAGTCGGGTAAGACTTGCTGAGTAATTCCATACTCAGGGTTCATTTCCCCGTTGTTTTTAGGTGAGGAAGCAACAAATTTTTGTTGTTTTTTCTCCAAGGTTGTTCCAAATGAAGAAAAACAAGAGTGAAGCTGCGGGAGGACACGGTCCTCCATAAAAACTTTTATGTAAAAACTATCGGGAGGAGTTTTTGCCTCCCTTGGTGTTGTAATAATACTACTCAAGCACTCGTTTTATAACTCTGGTCTGTAATAAGTAACTTGATCTTACTTTCTAAATAAATGTAAGTTTATGTAATCGCTTCCGTATTTCTATATCTCTGATGTCCTGTGATGTCTGCAAGACGGGTAAAACGTTCCTGGAAAGGTAAGAAAGAAGATATCGAACTTGTCAAGTGATTCAGGAACATCTACAGGGTTGTCTGATGTCTGTTGGATAAGGACAACTGTAGGTGGGCCTAATGACTTGGAAGGTTCCGTCACACCCGGTGTCGTCTGATGACTCAGACGACTCCCAGGGGATCGCCGTGGAGGTGTGGTCCTACATCCGGGCCATCGAGCGCGCCGTGCTCGAGGGCTCGGATGACTCGGAGGTCTCCTCGGACGAGGAGAACTCCTCGGACTCGTCCGAGGAGAGCGGCGGTGGCGGCGATGGCGAGGGCGGAGATGGCGGAGGCGACAGCGATGGTGACGACGACGGCGGCGAGGGTGACGGCAAGGGTGGCGGCGACGACGGCAGCGGCAAGGGCGACGGCGGCGATGACAGCGGCAGCGGCAGGGGCAGCAACAAGGTCAGTGGCTAAGCGCCACTGGTTTAAATGTTAGTATAGATAGGTAATAGTAGTAGTATTAGTAGAATAATGTAGTGGTAGTTAGTAGTATAGTGTAGTGAAATGTAATGTAGTAGTAAAATGTATCGAACAGTGGGGAGAAACCGACTCATAATGAGTGGGTTTTTTTATGTTTGGTAATACTTCCCCTCCTTTTATAATGAAGAAGATTTCATCCCATTCAGTGTTTCTTTGCTTTGTCGCCGTTCCTTTTCCAGCCGATCGATGAATCGTGTCCATGCTTTAACGTAGCCGTTGTTCTCGGAAATAATGCTTTGAGTAATGACTTGGAATCGTCGAGTTGTTTTTTAGATCTGCCTGCTTATTCGTAGAGAAAAAACGGCTGATTTACTGTTAGTATTTTCAGAGGTGGTAACCGAGTGGTTCTTTTTGCGACGCCGACGTTTTAGAGGTAACAGCCGAGTCCTTTTGAGCCACGCTGCCGTTTTGGAAATAACGGCTGAGTGATTACTTGCGACATTGGCGTTTTAGAAATAACAACCGAGTGATTACTTGCGACGTCGGCGTTTTAGAAATAACAGCCGAGTGATAACGGGCCATGTCGGTGTTTTAGAAATAACGACCGAGTGATAACTGGTAACATCAGTGTTTTAGAAATAACAGCTGAGTTACATTAGGCCACGTCGGCGTTTATGGAAACAACGGCCGAGTTATGACTGGGCACTGTTAGAAATGGCATCTGGCCCGGGAAACCCTCATTTGGACTACGCCGTCGCATGCCTCTGCATTCTGAGCCCTAGCCCTGCTTTTCTTTATCCAGACCTTCTCTGCTTCCTTGTAATCTTGCTTCCGCTCAGTTCGCCAGCGAGATTGAGATGGCGCCCAAACAGAAGAATCAGAGTTCATCTGCCGCGACTTTTCCTCCCATCGATCCCAACAGCCAGTTGCCTTTCGCAGGTAACCACATGTCTGTTGTTTCTGAGTCCGACCTTCTTCATCTTGTCTCTGTCGGAGTTCTTCCTCCGAAGGAACTTTGTTCTTAGCGGATCTGCCGTGGGGTCACTGTCTCGACAGAGGACACCCACGAGTCCGTTATTTATATTCATTTTCTCATCCGCGGCCTTGCTCTCCCTATTTCTCCTTTCTTCCACGGTCTCCTTGATTTCTATCATCTAAATCTAACTCATCTGAATCCCAATTCTATTCTGCAAGTTTCCGTCTTTGTTCATTTGTGTGAAGCCTACCTTGGTGTTCTGCCACATTTTGGCTTGTGGAAATACTTGTATCACTATCGGCCTGGGATGGCCAGGGGATAGCACCAGCTCGTGGGTGGTGCAAGTTTGGAAATGCGCCGTGGGAGGAAGACAGAGTACATCGATATCCCACACAAGGACAACATCAAAGGATGGCGCCTGGAATGGTTTATCATAGAGAATCACGGGAATTCTCTCCCCCCTCGGTCAGGGAGACAGCCGGATGTTCATGCTCCAAGTTGGACTGAATCCCCCACAGACTTGGAGATAGCTGAGGCCAGGGTTCTGCTTGCCGAGGTTGGTTTGTTGAAGGAGAAAGGTCTGACTGCTGAAGCTGTGGTCACCGATTTTGTTTTTAAGAACATTCAGTCACTGAAGGACAGAGCGTACCCAGCTTATCTGTATCGTGGTATCACTGACTCAACCCGGGTTACCAACAGAAAGATTCCTGTTGTGGATCTGGTAAGCCGGCTTGAGATGATTCTTAGAGGCAAGGTGTCGAATATCGGTGCTCTTGTTGCGTATTCTGCCTGGAATCTGCCTCCTCCCAAGACTTTCGTCAGTTTTGTGTCAAATCCTCCCGCTGGTGACAGTGGTTTGGGCCTTAGAGTGCGACCCTCTCCCGAGGAGGTTGAGGCTTTTGTTGGTTCGCTTGGTGAAATCCCCAATGATGAGAGGCATGTTCACTTTGAGATGCCTATAAACCCGAACGACGCAGAAATAAGTGCTATGCTGGATATGTTGGCTGAGGATTCCTCTGATTCAGTCCCTGCTGAAACACTAGCTGTTATAACTATCCCAGAGCCTGGAAAAACCTTGGAAGTTCAAGGATCTGATAGCATTCGCCCGAAGCGTCCTCGCCGAGCTAGTCATCCAACTTCTCCTGCTGAGGGGAAGAAAAAGAAAAAGAGACGGCTTCGGCGAGTGTCATGCTTGAATCAGGATGCCAGCCCTTCTGCTCCTGCTGCCGAGGACATTCATGTGTCGTTTTTTACTGGAGCTGACCCCAATGGGTGTGACCTTGATGATGCTGACCCCAATGGGTGTAATCTTGATGACGCTGACCCCAATGGGTGTAACCTTGATGATGCTGACCCCAATGGGTGTTACCCGGCCAGAACTGACCCCAATGGGTGTGTCGCTCGTATTATTGACGAGGATGAGGAAGAGGAGGAAGAAATCCCCTTACTTCGGAAGAACAGTCGGCGCTATATAGTCAGTGGGGAGAGTAGTGGTGTTCCTTCTCCAACTTTGTCTGCCCTCGTTGGTCTGCAAGAATTGTCTCTGGCAAATTTTGATCAGACTCTCGAAGATATGGTCCCTAAAGATCTGCTGATAGATGGTGGAATGATGGAAGTCTGCGCTGATATGTCTGATGTCGGGTTAGAGTCATCCCGAGCAGCGTCTCGTGCCTCATCGACCTTGGAGCGCGGTCTTAAGAGTCAAGAGGCCGATCTAAATTACTTTGTTTCCATGGAAGTGGTTGAAAATCCTTCAGCCTTAGAGGTGGCTACTACAGAGAACCCGTTCCCCAAGGATGGCGCTAGTGTTTACCCAGCCCCCGAGGGTGTTGCCGGTAATGATCCGGCTCGGGTGGGTAGCGCGAGCTATGACCCGGTCCCCGAGGGTGTCCAAGCGGGTTCCCCCTCTCATACTTCCATGGATGTCCATATTGGGTCTTCTCCTCCACATTCTGATTGCATGGCAGCAGCGCATGCTTTGGGTCAAGAAGTTGCCTTAGAGTCCGGCGCACCTGATGCTAAAGTTTTGATTTCTGCTGGTGATGCTGAGTTGATCCCCAATGATGCTCTGCAGATTGCCTTGGTCGATAATCCTTCATCAAGTCATCAACTGGCTTCCCATGACTTGGGGCTTCCTTCGTTCTTCTCCAATCTCCAAGTAATTTGACTTTTCCTGATCCGGCTATACTCCTGGTGGAATACTGCCTTTGTACTCATTTGTTTTCCATGTTAGGCTTTGGTTGACGAGATGGCCGGTCAGCTGAGATCGTAGGGTGCCTCTGTCCCGAAAAGAGTTATGTCTCTAACACATTGGAATCCGGTGCTGCTTCAGCAGCGGGTATCTGATTTGGAGATGGCAAATGCTGGTTAGTGCCTTTTGTTTTTTCCTTTGGCTACTTGATTGATCTGCTCTTTGACTGAATACCCTTGTTTGACCGTTTCCTGCTAGATATGGCCCGAGGTACTTTGATCTTGAGGAGAAATATTCTCAAGGTCGGATGGACTTGGCTCGGGTTTCTGCTTCTCTGAATGATGCCAACATGTTGAATTCCTCTCTCAGTGCTCAGCTTGACTCTGAAAAGGTGGCCAATGAATTAAGCTTTACTCGGTTTTCTCTGCTGTGTTCTTAATTCTTGTTTGACGCTTGAGAGCTGATTCTTGTCTGCAGGAGGAAAAACGTGCCCTTGCAACTTCTCGTGACAACCTCGACAAGTTGTATCGCGATGCCAGCAATTCTTTGACTATCTTGGAGAGGATTCATCGTTTCACCATGGAGGATTTGGATAATCATCGTTACAAGCTACAAGAGTCCCTAGATGAGATGATTCGTCTTAGGCAATTGGTGTCAAGCAAAGATTCCATCATCAAGGATATGCGCGCTTCCAAAAGATCAAGCTATAAGGTGCTCGGCTGGCTATCAAGGCTGCTGAAGACGCTTTCGCTACTCTGAAGGCCCAGCGCGACAAGGCTATGGACAAAGCCATTCGCGCGGGGCGAATCTTGATGAGGAGACCCGGTGTGATTGTCCGTGACGACATAGTCGCAGATGTGAATGCTGCTCCTAATTCTCTGAGTCGCCCTTCTTCATCGGTCGCTCTTGAGAAAAACATTGCTAAGTAGAAACACTGAATGCATTGTGTATGTGGTTAGTGTGCTTGAATATTCTGTCAGAAAGTGTTTTCAGTGCAGAATGCCATTATTGTTTTCTTGTTGTTAGAATCCAACAGTGGTTACAATTATGGAAGTAAATGCAGTGTGATGATTTTGAAACTTCTTATATTGCGAGGCATGGAGATCGCCCTAAGATGAGTAATCGCAAACGTGCTTGTGTTGGATCGAGCAGACGTGAGCGTGCCGTGGCGATTTAGGTCACTGCCGACTTAAATCGACTGCTTCTGTCAGTAGGGTATAGTGGTCACCCTGAGTTAAGTAAGAGTGAGCATGTCACACCGCCTTAAGTCGTCGCCGACTCAAGTCGATTGCCCCGTTAGTAGGGTATAATGGTCACCCTGAGTTAAGTAAGCGTGAGCATGTCACACCGCCTTAAGTTACTGCCGACTTAAGCCGATTGCTCCGTTGGTAGGGTATAGTGGTCACCCTGAGTTAAGTAAGCGTGAGCATGTCACACCGCCTTAAGTCGTCACCGACTTAAGTCGATTGCTCCGTTAGTAGGATATAGTGGTCACCCTGAGTTAAGTAAGCGTGAGCATGTCACACCGCCTTAAGCCATCACTGACTTAAGTCGATTGCTCCGTTAGTAGGGTATAGTGGTCACCCTGAGTCGAGTAAGTATGCAGATTAACGATAAACAGCTTGAGTGCCTTTGAGAATGAAGTCTTTTTATTGATGATGTGTTTCCCGATTTATAGAATACAATGTCGTCCCAGTAGCTCTTGAAATCTAGCTAGGGATAGAATTTCCTGAGATGTTCTATATTCCATGAGTTCCCAATTTCCGTGCCGTCTATTTGAGTAAGACGATACGACCTAGGCCGAGTGACCTCTGCTACTATGAATGGTCCTTCCCATAGTGGCGACAATTTGTGCCATCCCTCCCCCGTTAGAATTCGGCGGAGGACGAGATCTCCCACGGCGAAGCATCGATGCCGTATGGCCTTATCATGATAGCGCCTCAGAGTTTGCTGATACCGGGTTGACTGAATCACCGTATTCAATCGTTCTTCTTCTAGTATATCAACATCCTCCAGTCTAGTAGCTTCAGCTTCTGCTATGCTTTCAAAGATTAATCTCGATGCCCCAAACTTGAGATCAGCGGGTAGCACTGCCTCCGAACCATAGACCATAAAGAAAGGAGTGTTTCCATGCAGAGCTCGGCTAGGCTGAGTCCTCAGGCTCCAGACAACATACAACAACTCTCTGATCCACCTTCCTGCGAACTTTTCATTCTTGTCAAAGACTTTCTTTCTGAGCGCTTCCAATATCATCCCGTTGGCTCTTTCTACTAGCCCGTTGGCTCTTGGGTGTGCCACCGAGGCATATTTGATCTGAATGCTCTTTTGTTCACAGAAATCGAAGAACTCTGAGCTTGTGAAATTGGATCCCAGGTCGGTTATGATGCTATTTGGTATCCTAAATCTGAATATTATGTCCTCTATGAACTCCACTGCCTTAGCTGAAGTTAGAGAAGCAATGGGTTTGAATTCTATCCACTTAGTGAATTTGTCGATAGAACCAGTACATGAGTGTATCCTCCTTGAGCCTTCTTGAAAGGTCCAATCATATCCAGTCCCCAGCATGCGAACGGCCAGGTTACAGGTATGGTTTGCAGTTGCTGTGCTGGTAGATGCTGCTGTTTTGATAAGTACTGACAAGCTTCGCACCTCTGGACTAACTCGGCGGCATCACTCTTTGCTGTTGGCTAGTAGAAACCAGAACTGAAGACCTTCCCAACCAAAGTCCTGGATGCTGCATGTATCTGTAAGTGCAATCAACCCTAATTGAGGGTTTTGGTGATTAAATGACAAAACAAACAGAGATTCTAACAAGTTTGCTCCTAGCATGTACACAGTAATTCTACAGACAGGAGAAGCACAAATCTTATGAGCATAAAAATGTAAAGCATAGCGGATTTAAAATTCTACATCATATGGCGTGCTCCAAGTGCTTGGAAACAACGACAGTGTTCATTTTATAATTCTTGAGTTACAGGAATCACCGTTCAATTAAGAGGGATTCGCAATGGTTAAGTAAGTTATGCAATGAGCTAAGTTCAAAATCCTTCAAAATCATCTTTGAGAACACTTTTCCAGATCATGAATGCATTTGAGAAAAACCATTTTTACTTCCCACAAGAATTCCACCTTTGTTCTCTTCAAAATATTCAAAAGTTGTTTTTCAGCCCTTGAAACCGGTTCAACCGGACATGAAACCGGTTCAACCGGTTTTGGGACTGTTCCTCTGCCATCCCTGCTCTGACCTGTCTGATAGTCAGAGCTGTCAGAAAAGTCGTTGCAGATATTTTTGGGAAACCGGTTCAACCGGAATTTTTCCCGGCTCAACCGGTTTTGGATCCGGTCGAGTCTCCGGATGAGTAGGTTAGTGAACTGGGATCTTCCTGGTGGAAACCGGTTCAATCGGTCTGTAAACCGGTTCAATCGGTTTTTACCTCTTTTCTCCCAATGACTGCCAGCTTTTGGGGGATCCTTTATATACCCCCACACTCTCTCTCTTATTTACTTCTGCCTCTCCCACGAAATCTTGGCTGACCAAACTCTCAACAAGTGCATTCATTTCACCTCTCACACCCGCAATCGCATCTCCTTCAATCGCTTGAAGGATCCTTGGTGTGAGGTGAACTCGATCTAACACGTGTTAATTTCATCTCGATTCTCCTATTCTCTTTGTTCTTGAGCTCGTTGCAAACTTAACCTTATGCGGATTTGTTACTCTTGGAACCTTGTGTTCCTTGACGGTTAGAGGTTGCTTGGGAGTCTCCAAATTTGTGGACGACCCCAAGAAGTTTGTATCACCCGCTCTTTGAGCATATTTGAGAAGAGATTGCCTTGACCTTTGTGGTCGGCTTGTGGAGGATTAGGGTTGGAAAAGACCCAGCCCTTTGTGGGCTCCTCAACGAGGAGTAGGACACCTTTGTGGTGGTTGCCGAACCTCGGGTTATATTGCGTGTTCTTGTGTGTTCTTGTTAAGCGCTTTAAATTTGTTGGTTGGTTCATATTATCTATTCGAGTAGATTTTCTATAGAGCAAGTCATTAGCAAAATCTTTCACTACTTCGTAATATTTGTTCAACTGATTATTTAATCTAAGTTGAGCAGGTTCAAACTTGTTCAGTTGTAAACAAAATCAACTGAACCGGTTTGCACCAGTGCAACTTTAGTTTGACCTATCTCGAAGTTTTTAGTGAAAAATTTCAGGTGTAGCCTATTCACCCCCCCCTCTAGTCTACTTTCAATTGGTATCAGAGCTTCGTACCTCGTTTTACGCTTAACCGCGTGAGGAAACGATCATGTCTACTCAACGGGACCATGTGGATCCTATCCTCGAGGAAATCCCCGTCACATCTTCTGGTGAGGAAGTGGACCCAAGGTCCTCGACCTCGCCATGAAGATTGCCGAGAAGATGTTCCTCAAAATGAAAGAGGAAGATGCTAAGAAAAAGGCCGAAGAAGAAGAATCAAGAAGAAAGGCCGAAGAAGATAAAGGTAAGGGAAAATTTGAATACAATGATGACTTGGTAGAGCTTTTGGTGTCAAAGGTGTTGAGCAAGGTAAGTATCACCGCCGAAGGATCATCCACCAAAAGTAAAGGTAACGAATTCAGTAAAGTTCAATTTGATTACTCTAGAAATTTTATCCCCAACTTCTCTTCCGCCCCGCTTGGAAAGTTACCAACTCTTAGTGAGTTGAACTATGACGAGTGGGCCGACAAGATGAAGTTGCATTTAATCGGTGTACATCCTAGTCTTTGGGAGATTGTTAATGTAGGTATGTATAAGCCCGCCCAAGGAGAAGAGATGACTCCAGAAATGATGTAAGAGGTTCACCACAATGCTCAAGCGGTGAGCATAACTAAAGGAAGTCTTTGTCCGGAAGAATACCGGAAAGTTCAAAGAAGAGAAGATGCCCGTGACATTTGGAATATTCTTAAAATGTCACATGAAGGAGATCCCAAAGCTAAGAGACATAGAGTTGAAGCTTTGGAGAGTGAGCTTGCTAGATATGATTGGACTAAGGGTGAGTCGCTTCAATCACTCTTTGATCGGTTGATGGTGTTAGTAAACAAAATAAGAGTGCTTGGAAGTGAAGATTGGAGTGACTCCAAGGTCATAAGACTATTCATGAGAGCATACAAAGAAAAGGACAAGAGTCTAGCAAGGATGATAAGGGATCGTGATGACTATGAGGAAATGACGCCTCATGAATTATTTGCAAAGATTCAACAACATGAATCCGAAGAAGCCCCAATCAAGGCATGAGACTCTCATGCCTTGATCTCAAATGAACAAGACAACCCCAAGAACAAAGACCACAAGGCAAAGAAAGTGGTCGAGACATCAAGTGATGAAGATAGCTCAAGTGATGAAGACACAGCTATGTTCATCAAAACATTCAAGAAATTTGTAAGAAAAAATGACAAGTTTCAAAGGAAAGGAAAGAAGAGGGCATGCTATGAATGTGGCCAAACCGGTCATTTCATAGCGGATTGTCCTAACAAGAAGGAACAAGAAGCCAAGAAGGAATACAAGAAGGACAAGTTCAAAAAGGGAGGCAAGACCAAGGGATATTTAAAGAAGAAGAAATATGGTCAAGCCCATATTGGTGAAGAATGGAACTCCGATGAAGAGAGTTCTAGCTCCGAAGAAGAGGAAGTGGTGGCAAACGTTGCCATCCAATCTACTTCAAGCTCGCAACTCTTCACCAACCTACAAGACGACTCCTACACTCCAACTTGCCTCATGGCAAAAGGAGATAAGGTAACTTTATTTAGTAATGATTTTCCAAATGATGATGATGATGAACAAATTGCCATGAAGAATAAAATGATTAAAGAATTTGGCTTGAATGGATATAATGTTATCACCAAATTAATGGAGAAGCTAGATAAAAGAAAAGCAACTCTTGATGCTCAAGAAGACTTGCTTATCCTTGAGAAGGAAAGAAACCCAAGAATTGTTACTCAATAAAGATGAAATGCTAGATGCCTTGACTAAGGAAGTATCTTTAGTCAAGATAACTATAGAGGATAAAGAAAAAGAAGTAACAAATATGAAAACCTCTATAGCTAATCTTGCAAATGAAAAGGATGCACTTGAATCAAGCATGTTAAGCTTGAATGTTCAAAATCAAGAACTTCAAGTGCAACTTAAAAATTGCAAGAACATCAATTCCTCATCTTTATTGATTGAATCTAAGTCTAGCTCCTCAAATAATACCTTTTGCAAACATTGTGCCAAATACCATGCTTCTTGTTGTTTAACTAACCATGCAAGGAAGAAAAGCCCACAGGTGAAGGTCAAAGAAATATTGAAGAGATGCTCTAGCAATGATGGGTTAAAGAAAATTGAACCCAAGTACAAGTCCCTAAAGCCCAACAATGGAAAAAGGGGGCTTGGGTTCAACTCATCCAAGGAAAACCCTAGCATAGTGCATAAGGGGTGGAGATCCCCCAAGTTCATAGAGGGAACCACCCTATATGATGCCTTGGGGAGGATTCACTCCTCAAATGACAAGTCAACTCAAGTAAAGGTAAACTTGAGTTCCACAAAGAGTAAGATGAAGGAAGTGGGATCCACAAGTGGAGAAAAATTTAATGCTCCCATCTCTCACTCTTATCTTTGTGATTATATGTTGACTTGGGATCTAGGGAAATTGGTTGTTAAATATGTGGGTGCCTACACTAAAAGAGAAGTCATGAAAAGAAGTGTGTGGGTACCCAAGGCTATAACTAACACTGTAGGACCCAATTCAATTTGGGTACCTAAAAGCATAGCCTAAATCTGTTTTGCAGGTCTACTCTGGTGGGTCAAGTTGGGTGTTTGACAGTGGATGTACAAATCACATGACCGGGGAGGAAGACATGTTTCATTCCTTGCAACTAACTCAAGAAGCACAAGAAATTGTGTTTGGAGATAGTGGCAAGAGTAAGGTGATTGGTATTGGTAAAATTCCTATCTCTGACCAACAATCACTTTCAAATGTTTTATTGGTAGATTCTTTAAGCTACAATTTGATGTTCGTTTCACAACTTTGTGGAATGGGTTATAATTGCTTATTTTCTGATGTGGATGTGAAGATCCTTAGAAGGGAGGATTCCTCTGTTGCCTTTACAGGTCGCTTGAAGGGCAAACTCTATCTTGTTGATTTCACAACAAGTAGAGTGATGCCTGAGACTTGTTTAGTGGCAAAATCTGACAAGGGTTGGCTTTGGCATCGCCGGCTAGCTCATGTTGGCATGAGGAACTTGGCCAAACTTCAAAAGGATAGTCACATTATTGGACTAACAAATGTTGTGTTTGAGAAAGATAGGGTTTGTGGCGCATGCCAAGCAGGAAACAACATGGAGTCCCACATCAATCAAAGAATGTGGTCACAATAAAAAGGCCATTGGAGCTTCTTCACATGGACCTCTTTGGACCTATGACTTACATCAGCATTGGTGGTAGTAAGTATGGCTTAGTTATTGTTGATGATTTTTCTCGCTTCACCTGGGTTTTCTTTTTGAGTGACAAAGGTGAAACCCAAGAGACCTTGAAGAAATTCATGAGAAGAGCTCAAAATGAGTTTGAGCTCAAAATCAAGAAAGCGAGAAGTGATAATGGGACAGAATTCAAGAACACAGGTGTTGAAGAATTCTTAGGCGAAGAAGGAATCAAGCATGAGTTCTCGGTTCCCTACACTCCACAACAAAATGGTGTTGTGGAAAGGAAGAACCGAACTCTAATCGAAGCTGCTAGAACCATGTTGGATGAGTACAAGACGCCTGACAACTTTTGGGCAGAGGCAGTCAACATTGCCTGTCATGCAATCAACCGCCTTTATCTTCACAAGATCTACAAAAAGACTGCCGATGAGCTTCTCACTGGTAACAAACCTAAAGTTGATTATTTTAGAGTATTTGGTTGTAAATGCTTTATTCTTAATAAGAAAGTCAAGACCTAGAGTGGACGAGGGCTTCTTGCTTGGTTATGCATCAAATGCGCATGGATATCGTGTTTTCAACAATACCACCGGTCTTGTTGAAATAGCGATAGACGTGACGTTTGATGAGTCTAATGGCTCGCAAGGGCATGTTTCTAATGACACTACAGGAAATGAAGAACCACCTTGTGAGGCCATAAAGAAACTTGCAATAGGTGAAGTGAGACCTCAAGAAAAGGATGATGAGGAAGGAACTTTGTGGATGACCAATGAGGTTTTTGATGTGGGTGCAAAGGTGGTGGGTGACAAATCCTCCACCCAAGCAAACCCATCAACCTCAAGTCATCCAAGTCTTGAAGAAAATCATCAACCCCAAAGGATGCCAACTGTGGTAGAAGATGAACACGAAAGTGGTAATGGTGAAGTGCCTCTTGATCAAGTGGATGATGAGGAGGAGCAAATCCAAAGACAACCATCAGTGCCCCATCCTCGAGTCCATCATACCATTCAAAGAGATCATCCTGTGGACAACATCCTGGGTAACATCAGGAGAGGGGTAACAACTCGATCTCGTTTAGCAAATTTTTGTGAATTTTACTCATTTGTTTCCTCTCTTGAGCCACTTAAGGTTGAAGAAGCGTTGGGTGATCCGGATTGGATAATTGCCATGCAAGAGGAATTGAACAACTTCACCCGGAATGAAGTCTGGTCCTTGGTTCAAAGACCCAAGCAAAATGTGATTGGGACAAAATGTGTCTTTAGGAACAAACAAGATGAACATGGCGTTGTTACAAGAAACAGAGCACGGTTGGTTGCCCAAGGCTACACTCAAGTGGAAGGACTTGATTTTGGTGAAACATATGCGCCGGTAGCAAGGTTAGAGTCAATTAGAATATTAATTGCCTATGCTACTAACCATGATTTCAAGTTATATCAAATGGACGTCAAGAGCACATTTCTAAATGGACCACTACAAGAGAGGGTCTATGTGGAGCAACCACCGGGCTTTGAAGATCCAAGGAAGCCAAACCATGTCTATCTACTTCACAAGGCACTCTACGGGCTTAAACAAGCCCCTAGAGCTTGGTATGACTGTCTTAAAGATTTTTTAATTAAGAATGGATTTACAATAGGAAAAGCTGACTCTACATTATTTACTCGCAAAATTGACAATGAATTATTTGTGTGCCAAATATATGTCGATGACATTATATTTGGTAGTACTAATGAAAAATTTTGTGAAGAGTTTAGCAAAGTAATGACGAACAGATTTGAGATGTCTATGATGGGCGAGATCAAATACTTCCTGGGATTTCAAGTCAAACAACTAAAGGAAGGTACCTTTCTATGCCAAACCAAATATACACAAGATATGCTCAAGAAGTTTGGCATGGAAAAGGCAAAGCACGCCAAGACTCCAATGTCATCAAATGGACATCTCAACCTAAATGAAGAAGGTAAACCGGTAGATCAAAAGTTATATAGATCAATGATAGGGTCACTGCTTTACCTATGTGCATCTAGACCTGACATCATGTTAAGTGTTTGCATGTGTGCTCGCTTTCAAGCTAATCCTAAAGATTGCCACCTTGTTGCCATTAAGAGAATCCTAAGATACTTAGTCCACACCCAAAACCTAGGATTATTGTATCCTAAAGGCTCTCTTTTCGATTTACTTGGCTACTCTGACTCAGATTATGCCGGTTGCAAAGTATATCTAAAAAGCACTACTGGGACTTGCCAATTCCTTGGGCGGTCCTTAGTGTCATGGAGTTCCAAGAAACAAAATTATATTGCACTTTCCACTACAGAAGCTGAGTACATAGCAGCTGGGGCATGTTGTGCACAGTTGTTGTGGATGAAGCAAACCCTTAGAGATTTTGGTTGTGAGTTTAACAAGATTCCACTATTGTGTGACAATGAGAGTGCCATAAAACTTGCAAACAATCCTGTGCAACACTCTAGAACCAAACACATTGACATTAGACATCATTTCTTGAGAGACCATGAAGCCAAAGGAGATATCGAATTGTTTCAGGTGAGCACTGAAAATCAACTAGCTGATATCTTCACAAAACCCCTTGATGAGACTAGGTTTTGCTTTCTTAGGAGTGAGCTAAATATCTTGGATTCTCGAAACGTGTCATAAAACTAAAATTTTGATCACATGATTGATGGATATAAAATGGTTGTATGCACAAAATGTCATGAGAAATACTGTTTTTATTATTAAAATTACTCATGTCATATTTGTTAAGTGTTATTAAAGCCTTACCGGGCAATATCTCAAAATAGGTTGAGTAAATCGGCTGAGTAGGCCACTCAACCGGTTTTCCCCTGGTGGAAACTGGTTGAACCGATATAGAAACCGGTTGAACCAGTTTTGGCCGCCTTCGCGTCTGTGCTGTCAGTCTGCGCCGTCAGTCTCGCAGACTGCGCTGTCAGTCTGGCAGAAAATCCGCGCAGTCAGCAGCTTTTTCAGCATGCTTTTACTGCTCAGTCTGATTTGTTGACCAGCCGACGCCGCCTCTTTTTCTCCTCCCCTTCCTCCTTTCTCTTCTTACCCATTCACTTCTTCCAGCCATCGTTGCCTACATCTTTTCTCTCTCTACCTCTCACTTTCACCACAAACCAAAGCTCATTTGTGCCATCAAATCGTTGGGAGTTCGTTGGAAGATTCGTTCCTCTCGGTTTCCTCCATCAACTCCCTACTAGTTGGGATTTCTGTGGTTCAATCTTCAGATCGAGGTATTACCTTAGTTCATCATGTTTTTACTCGATCTCACCCGTTCTTGATTATCTAGTGTATCGTTTCCAGGATACATTTTAGTTTAGGTACTTGCATCACTTAGACTATCTTCTTTTGTCTCGAACATTGTTTGAGTTTAGTTGTTTGGTATTGTTCGTTGTAGTTGAACCACTTGCATGAACGGTTGAAGTACATGCTCAATATCATACGCGTCTCTACTCAAACGTGTTTGTTAAGATCCTTGTACTTCGATCTCCTCACTCATCATAGGTTCTATCTTTTATTTTAAGAATGGTGCGTCGAAGGAACCCATCAGTTGTTGAATCCGACTCTTCCGATGATCAAGAGATTCATGAAGAAACTCCCCCACGTTCCAAATCCAAGCGCGGGTGAGGATATGGGAACATAATGCAAGGTGGTGAGGCCTCCGGGTCTCATGGAGCTCGTGGTCGAACGACCCGGAATCCTTCCGGTCGGTTCCGACCCGCTGCAAATCCACAAGCATGGGAGCCGACAAGTGATGATGATGGTGGAAAGGATGATGAGATTGACCTTCCCTCTGCCCACACTCCTATTATCCGAGGGTTGGTTCTCCACCGGGCGGAGGCCCGTCGTTCTGGCAATGAGCTAGTTACGGATTTTACTGCCAGCAGGGGTTCTGCACTTCTCTAGGACATCCACTTTCAGAATTCTGCATTGCGCATTCGTGATGCCAGGATTGATGGGAATCGGTTCTGGACTCTTCATCATGTCGATTTCTACAACTCGGTAATTCTTCCCAAGAAACATCAGCCCATTCTGCATTAGTGGTACATCAACTGGGAAGGATGTGAAGCTATTAGAGATCCGGAAATGACACAGGCTTTGAGGCCTGTGAGAGAAAGAAAATGAAGAATATTATGACCTTCCAATATGATTGGAATGATGAGGTCATTGCTCAGTTTTATTCCACTCTTTGGGTCAAGCTGGCCGATGAGGAAAGTCCCTACAACTTTCCTTATCTTAATTTCTATATCGAAGGCAGCTGGTACAAGGTGAGCTACCGGCGGTTCGCTCACATTCTTGGATTCTCGGATGATGACATTTTTGGGGACAAAATCAAAATTCATGATTTTCGCCAACCCACCAAAGATGAAGCCAGAGACCTTCATATCTCTGCGACTGGAAAATTTTGGGAGTCCACAAATATGCACAAATATTAGAGATATATCAACTCTCTCAGCAGAATGACCCTCATTCCCAAAGGGGGTAACCAGATGAATATTCTTGGAGAGAGCAAGGTCTTTCTCTCATTCATGAAGCCCAATAGTTCAGAGAGCATCAACATTTTTGATATGATATGGCAGGAGTTTATCCATGCTGCCTGCTTTCCACTTAAGGGATGTCTACATGCACCTTTCATAATGAAGATGATTGAAGTTGTGACGCAGTTCCGCTATGAGAAAGGTACTAGACATCTATCTTATACCCCCTTCTGGATTGATCCAAACAATCCAGCAGGGCGGTTGAGGAAAGCCCCTTCCAGCTCCCGTGCACATACTTCTGCTGGTCCTGCTGCTGCTGCTGCCGGTGCCTCGCGTCCCTCCCCTGGCCGCGGATCTCCCACGCCATGTGGTCATGGTCGTGGTCGAGGTCGTGGCCGAGGGATGGGTGCCCGCCTGGCCCATGGGATTGCAACATTCTTTTCTATGTGCCGGAATATTTCTGCAGATGTACATGAGCTGGCTCGGCGGCAGAGGGAGACTGACGACAATCTTCGTCGTCAAGCTTCCTCTATGGGTATGCCTTTTGCCCCTCGCTCGCCTTACGTGCCTCTCCATCCCCCCCCCCTCCAGAAATCAATGAGTGGCACCAGCAGGCCTACGGGGTGCCTTTTATGTCAGCTGACGATGAAGAAGAAGAAGAATACTTTGATGATCGTGAGCAGTTTGCCCCGCCTCCCTACCAGGGGGATCCGGGGCAATCCCCTTCTCATCCACCGCCCCAGGATCCTTTAGGAAGTGTTCCTCCCCCAAATCAGTCTAGGGAAGAACACTTTGCATCTCACCTGGCGCATCATTTCTTTGCTCCGCATCATCCTCCTTTGTGGTGATCTTTGGCTTGGTGGCTCTCTCCTTTTTTGGTTCTTGTTGCCAAAAGGGGGAGAAGGAGTCTCATCTTAGCAGTTCTTTAATTTATGTAATGAACAATCTGGTTTGTAATAATTATTATTCGTCTGACTCGTGATGCATTTGGTGATGGCTTAGTGCCACAAACTTATTAATGATGTGATGTGATGACATTATTGTAATAGCCAGTAGTAACATTTCATATCTTATGCTATGCAATGATGGGCTTGTTTGTGTAATACTATTGTTTTTATCATCACATCATATATAATTGTGTTGCATCCCTCAATTTTTGTGTATTGTGTTGGTTGCTCACTCTCTCTAAATATGTTGCAAATTGACATATCAAGTCAATATTAATATCACAAAACTCATGCACATATTTAGGGGGAGCTGCACATACACAAATATTTTTATCTCGCAAGTGTTCTTAATTTTCAATTTTTATCTCTACTCTAGTTTGTTTTGGCATCAATCACCAAAAAGGGGGAGATTGTAAGTGCAATCAACCCTAATTGAGGGTTTTGGTGATTAAATGACAAAACAAATAGAGATTCTAACAAGTTTGCTCCTAGCATGTACACAGTAATTCTACAGACAGGAGAAGCACAGATCTTATGAGCATAAAAATGTAAAGCACAGCGGATTTAAAATTCTACATCATATGGCGTGCTCCAAGTGCTTAGAAACAACGACAGTGTTCATTTTATAATTCTTGAGTTATAGGAATCGCCGTTCAATTAAGAGGGATCCGCAATGGTTAAGTAAGTTATGCAATGAGCTAAGTTCAAAATCCTTCAAAATCATCTTTGAGAACACTTTTCCAGATCATGAATGCCTTTGAGAAAAACCATTTTTACTTCCCACAAGAATTCCACCTTTGTTCTCTTCAAAATATTCAAAAGTTGCTTTTCAGCCCTTGAAACCGGTTCAACCGGACCTAAAACCGGTTCAACCGGTTTCGGGACTATTCCTCTGCCATCCCTGCTCTGACCTGTCTGACAGTCAGAGCTGTCAGAAAAGTCATTGCAGATATTTTTGGGAAACTGGTTCAACCGGAATTTTTCCCGGCTCAACCAGTTTTGGATCCGGTTGAGTCTCCGGCTGAGTAGGTTAGTGAACCGGGATCTTCCTGGTGGAAACCAGTTCAACCAGTCTGTAAACCGGTTCAACCGGTTTTTACCTCTTTTCTCCCAACGGCTGCCAGCTTTTGGGGGATCCTTTATATACCCCCACACTCTCTCTTATTTACTTCTGCCTCTCCCACGAAATCTTGGTTGACCAAACTCTCAACAAGTGCATTCATTTCACCTCTCACACCCGCAATCGCATCTCCTTCAATCGCTTGAAGGATCCTTGGTGTGAGGTGAACTCGATCTAACACACTGTTAATTTCATCTCGATTCTCCTATTCTCTTTGTTCTTGAGCTCATTGCAAACTTAACCTTGTGCAGATTTGTTACTCTTGGAACCTTGTGTTCCTTGACGGTTAGAGGTTGCTTGGGAGTCTCCAAATTTGTGGACGACCCCAAGAAGTTTGTATCATCCGCTCTTTGAGCATATTTGAGAAGAGATTGCCTTGACCTTTGTGGTCGGCTTGTGGAGGATTAGGGTTGCAAAAGACCCGACCCTTTGTGGGCTCCTCAACGAGGAGTAGGACACCTTTGTGGTGGTTGCCGAACCTCAGGTTATATTGCGTGTTCTTGTGTGTTCTTGTTAAGCGCTTTAAATTTGTTGGTTGGTTCATATTATCTATTCGAGTAGATTTTCTATAGAGCAAGTCATTAGCAAAATCTTTCACTACTTCATAATATTTGTTCAACTGATTATTTAATCTAAGTTGAGCAGGTTCAAACTTGTTCAGTTGTAAACAAAATCAACTGAACCGGTTTGCACCAATGCAACTTTAGTTTGACCTATCTCGAAGTTTTTAGTGAAAAATTTCAGGCGTAGCCGATTCACCCCCCCCCCCTCTAGGCTACTTTCAGTATCCCGCATTGCCCAGCATGGACCTCATCTAGCAGTTGCTTCCCAGTAGCTGAAAGAATGCATTTCATGAGGACTCCTGATGCGCCCCTTCTGTATAGTGTTTCCCCAATGAGTGTATAATGAGTTGTCTGCCTTGCGATGCGCTCTGCTGCATTTTTGTCATCTGGCTCCTCCTAATTCTTTATGTACTTGATGATTGTCTCCCTCCAGTCATCAGAATCTGTCTCTGGTTGGCTCAGAATATTGCATTCCTCTACCCGATCTAGTGAAATGCTCGGGTGCAGTACTTCTTGGACGAAAGCTCCAGGCGGGACCTGAGTCCGACTGGATCCTAGTTTTGACAATGCATCAGCTGCCGTGTTGCAGTCTCTCTCCACATGATGAAATTTCAAACCCTCAAACTTGTCTTCTAGCTTTCGGACGGTGGAGCAGTATTTCCCCATGGAGTCATTTTAGCAATCCCACTCTTTGTTTATCTGACTGATGACCACCAGGGAGTCCCCATATACCATCAGTCTCTTGATGCCCAGTGATATGGCAATGTTCATTCCATGAATCAAAGCTTCGTACTCTGCTGCATTGTTGGACGCTAGGAATAACAATTGAAGAGCATACTTGAGATGCTCACCTCCAGGTGCGATGAAGAGGATCCCTGCACTTGCCCCCTGCAGCTTCAACGAGCCATCAAAATACATTCGCCATACTTCTGCAATCTCCAGGCTATCGGGCACTTGTTGCTCGGTCCATTCTGATACGAAGTCAACTAGTGCTTGAGTCTTGATCGCAGTGCGAGGTCGAAACTCAATGTCATGAGCTCCCAGTTCACAGGCCCACTTGGCTATTCTTCCGATGGCTTCTTTATTGTGAAGAATATCCCCTATTGGAAATCCAGTGACTACTATGACTTTATGGTCGTCGAAGTAGTGACAGAGCTTGCGTGCAGTTAGAAGTAATGCATACAATATTTTTTGAACTTGAGGGTATTTCTTCTTCGAGGGACCCGGGACTTCACTGATGAAATAGACAGGATGTTGCACTGGGTATGCGTGTCCTTCTTCTGCTCGCTATACTACTAACGCGATGCTCACCACGTGAGTCGTGCAAGAGATGTATAGCAACAGATCTTCTGCCGGTTGACTCGTCGTGGCTCGACGTGGCGGCTTTAGCACTAGTGGTGTTGTCAGGAATTTCTTCAGTGCGTCTAGAGCTTCCTGAGCCTCTGAAGTCCACTGGAATTTGTCTACCTTCTTGAGCAACTTATAGAACGGTAGGCCTTTTTCTCCCGGCCTTGATATGAACCTGCTTAGGGCTGCCATGCATCCAGTAAGTCTTTGTATTTTCTTTTGTGATCGCGGTGCTTCCATTCTCATGATAGCCTCGATCTTTTCTGGATTGGCCTCGATTCCCCGGTGGCTGGCAATAAACCCGAGCAATTTTTCTGCTGGTACTCCAAAGACGCATTTTTCAGGATTAAGCTTCCATCGATATCGCCGTAGACTGTTAAAGACCATCTGTAAATCTTCAATGAAGTTTTCTAAGTTTTCTGTCTTGATCACCACATCATCCACATAGGCTTCCACACGCTTGCCCTAGTGGTTGGCTAAGCATGTCTGAATAGCCCTCTGGTAAGTCGCTCCAGCGTTTTTGAGGCCAAACGGCATGGAGGTATAACAGAAGGCTCCGAACGGGGTGATGAATGTTGTTTTTTCTTCGTCTTCTTTTGCCAGGCTGATCTGATGGTACCCGGAGTAGCAATCCAAGCAAGACATCATAGAACATCCGGCGGTCGAATCTACCACATGATCTATTCTGGGAAGTCCGAAGGGATCCTTCGGATAGTGTTTGTTGAGATCCGTATAGTCGGCCCACATGCGCCAATCCACTCTATTCTTTTTGAGTACAAGAATAGGGTTTGCTAACCACTCAGGGTATAACACTTCTCTAATGAATCCGGCCACGACCAAGCGAGCCAACTCCGCACGGATGGCTTCTCTCTTGTCGGGCGTGAAGCAACGTAATTTTTGTCGGATCGGCCTCGCCTGGGGGTAGACCTTCAATTTGTGCTCGGCCAGTTCTCTCGGGACTCCTGGCATATCCGCAGGTTGCCATGCGAATACGTCTCGGTTATCTTGCAGGAACTGGACGAGCGCGCTTTCCTATTTATCATCCAGGCTGGAACTGATGATGGCGGTCTTGCGCCCATCGGCGAACCCGAGGTTGATTGTCTTGGTTTCTTCAGTCGACCGCATAGAGGTCACAGCTTGAGCCTCGTTTGCAGGCACCGCCAGGTCTTCCTCAGGCTTTGAGATTGCCTGTGTAGAAGAGGTCGCTGACGGTTTGGTGGTGAGGGCCGCCTGAATGGCCACTCGGAAACATTCTGCGGTGACTTGGAAGTCAGCACGCACAATTATGATTCCTTGCGGTCCTGGCATCTTCAATATCATGTACGTATAATGTGGAATGGCCATGAACTTTGCCAATATAGGCCTGCCGATGATGGCGTTGTACCCGCAGTCGAAGTTTGCCACCTCGAACCTCAGGAACTCGGTTCTGTAATTTTCTAGAGTTCCGAAGGTGACCGGCATGTAGATGTGTCCCAGTGGATATTCTCCTTCAGTCGGCATGATGCCAAAGAAAGGAGTGTCCGACTCATGGAGCTTTTTGAGGGGAATTCCCAAGCCTTGGAGCGTTCAGGGGAAGGTGACGTTGATGCTGCTTCCCCCGTCCACTAGTACTTTTTTACCCTGCTTTCTTGGATCACCGGATCGACGAGGAGCAGGTACCTGCCCGGGTGATCGAAGTTGAGCCACTGATCTGCCCGAGTGAAGGTGATCGGGTGCTCGGACCATCGATACGGAGCGGGAGGACTAGTGGCTGCCACCAGTATCTGACGATCGTTGAGTTTCTGTTGCCTCTTGCTTTCCTGCGACCCATGTCCGCCGAAGATGACGTTGACTTCCCCGTCGACGTGCGGGAATGCTCCGCCTCCTCCCCCTTCCGGTTGTTGGGGCTGTCGAGGTTCTTCGGGCGCTCCTCGAGGTGAGGGAGGTGGTAGAGGTTGGAAGGGTCATCCGTGCCCAACGGAGTGCTTAAAATCCCTGCAGTTCCGGAGGGTGTGGCGCATGTCCTTGTGGTACGGGCACTGGGTGTCGAGGATGTTGTCCAGTGTTCGTTCGCCCCCACGAGGTCCTCCTCGAGCGCGAAAGGCAGGTGGTCCAGCGGCATGGACTTCCTCTCGAGGCCTCTTCTCCCACCGTTTGTCGGGTTGTTGGTTCGTGTCGCGTCGTGGTGCAGCCGGTGCAGGCTTTGCTCCTCCGATAAGGTCCTGGGCCCGTTCGTCGGCGGTGATGTAGAGGTCGGCTTCCTAGAACAGCTGCTCAGAGGTAGTCGGCGCCTTCTGCAGTATGGTTCGGACGAAAGCTGAGTCATTAGATCCCCGGTAGAAGTCCTCGATCACTGCTGCTTCCGCAACCTCAGGGATTCGATTCCTCATGGTCTGAAACCTTTTGAGGTATGATCGAAGAGTCTCATCCCCTCGGTGCTTGATGGTCTTGAGGTCCCATGGCTGCGCCGGCTTTTCGAAAAGGGATTGGAAGTTGGCGGTGAAGCGCCAGCTGAAGTCGCTCCAATCGTCTATGCAGTGTCGGGGTAGGTGTCGTAGCCACTGCAGTGTATCTTGACCGAGGATGATGGGCAGGTACGCGGTCATCACGTCTTCAGTTGCCCCAGCGGCCCGGGCAGCGGTGGTGTAGACGGCCAGCCAGCCTCCCGAGTCCTGCTTAGGCTCGTACTTGTCGACGTTGGAGACCTTGAAGTTAGGGGGCCACTGAATGGCCCTAAGACGTGGAGTGAGCACCGATACCCCACATGTGCCCTCCTGTCGGTGATGATGATGTCTGTCCCGGGGAGGGGAGTTGTTGTCGTGGCGCCTCGACCATCCCCGGGTCGTGCCGCTGGTTGAAGCTGTTGCCGACTCAACTCTGGTAGCCTAACTCCACGCAGGGACACCATGATCCCGATCGTATTCTTCTCGGCGCGGGATCTCGTTCTCGTGCTGTCGCTCGCGCGAAGCGTTGATGGAACTCCGCGCGTCTCGCCGACTGTTGATGGCATGCCGTAGGTCACTCTGCGGATGAGCGAGAGGTAGAAGATGATTCGCCGCCCTCGACGTCTGGAGTTCGGGGGAGGCCGTCAGCTATCTGAGCTAACACTCTGCCAACTTCACTTGGCGTGTTCATGGCTCGGGCGAAGTCGAGGTTCAGGTTCCGTCCGAGAAGAGGGTTCTCCCGGCGTTGTCTTGCTTCCTGCTCAGCTTGCTCTTGAGCTTGCCGACGGTCGCGTCGTCGGGAGTTCCTCCTTTCCCTAAAGACCCGTTCATCCGGAGTTTCTCCTACCTCTGAGATTTCATCTCGTGAGACGGGTTGTGCTAGATCACGTTCTCCGGCCGCATGATGTCGTCAGATATTTCGGCGTCGATTCCTGCGTCGGTGGGCCTCTCGCTGAGGAGGTTCTTCGCCGGGCACAGTTGGCTCATCGTCAGAGACGGGAGATGACTCTACTCTCCCGATGAAGAGGACGTCGGGATAGAATGGAACCGTCGTTGTGACGAGCTTCTTCCTGTTCTCCTTTGAGGGCGGAGGTTCCAGAAGAGCGATTTGACAATCCTTCACCTTGTTCGCCTCATTTTTCCTTGTGATTCGTATCCATTTTTCCGTCGAAGAGGTGGACAGCGGAGTTCTCTGGGTAGACGGGCCCTCAGCTTCTAGCTTGTTGAAGGTGGTCTTTGCTCGGAGTGCTGGAGGTTGCCCTTTTTCCTACTTCACTCCAACTTTTCCGGATATTGTTAAGGAAGACTTTCTCTCTAGCAAATCCGCAATGCGATGCAGAGTGCCTTCCTTGTATGCTATGGATGAAATGGTCCCAAAGTAGAATGTGGACCCCGAGCAAAGGCTGATCTTATGCTGGAAAGTGACGGCCATTGAGCTAGCTTGGATTAGTAACACACCCCCTACCTGGCGCGCTAGCTGTCGGTGTTTTGGGTCCGACCGCGCACCCGGGGTTGCCCCTCGGGGTGCTTTTTGGAGTAGGACGGTGTTACCGACTGTAGCCCGATGGTTCGCGCTTGATGCACGAGAGACAGTGGACAGTTTTGTACTGGTTCGGGCTGCTTGGAGATGCGTAACACCCTACGTCCTGGAGTGAGTACTTTATGTGGTGGGTTACAAGGGAATTCTCTAGTATGATGGATACCAGAGGGTTGGGTGTATGGCTGAAAGGTGAGATCTGTTCTGAGGGGGTGCTCCCTAGGCCTTATATATTCGACCGTGGGGCGTTACATGCGAATATGATAACCACGTATTCCTAAGTAATAGTGAACCGACTGAGTTTATCTTCCTATAGTTTCGCCGACTCATAATCCTTCGCCCACGACGTCTGAGGGCGCCGCGCGGGAAAGTCGGATCAATGCTGCAGATAGCGTTTAAGCTTTGCGAACCAAACAGGCTCAAGTCGATCCGTCCTTGTGTTGATCCGCTCTGTTGAAAGTTCCTCCCCTGGTCCACGAGGGGACGGCCTCGCGGAATAATGGGCCTAGGGTCTTCCGTGAGGCCTTCTTGCCTTCTGATGGACCCGGGGGATACCTGTTTTACTTTATAAGGACCCTCCTAGCTTGGCGACTATTTCCCAAACTTCCGGTCTTTATTCCTTAGAGGCAGGATGGTCTTCCACACCAGGTCCCCTACTTAAAATGACTTTGCTTTGACCTTCTTGTTGTAGGCCCTGGCTACCATGATCTTGTCCCTTTCTATTGCTCCCAAAGCTATCACCCTCTTGTCGGTCACCTCATCAATATTATCCATCATTGAATTATAATAATCAATGATGCTAGATCATTTTGTCTGGCAAACCTGACAACATTCAAACTTATTTCCACAGGCAACACTGCTTCCTGCCCATAGACAAGCTTAAAGGAGATACTTTAGTAGCACTATGTTTAGATATTCTGTGAGCCCATAAAGCTTCGGACAAAATCTTATGCCAATGCTTAGGATTATCGGATATACTCTTTTTTATCAAGTTAATCAATGTCCTATTACTAGACTCGACCTGTCCATTGGCCTGAGCATAATATGGAGATGAATTAAGCAACTTAATTCTATATAATTCACCAAATTCATGTACCTCCTTTGACATAAAAGAAGTTCCTTGATCTGTAGTCAAGGTCTGGGGAATGCCGAATCTATGAATAATATACTCAGTTATGAACTCAATTACCTCCTTGTGTGTCATGTTCTTCAGAGCAATGGCTTCAGTCCATTTGGTAAAGTAGTCAGTGGCAACTAACACGAACCGATGAGCCTTTGATGATGAAGGATGAATTTCTCCTATGAAGTCTAATCCACATCCTCTGAAAGGCCTAGGCTTGATGATAGGATGTAATTCGGCTGCAGGGACCAACTGTAGATCGTCGAATTTTTGACACACTTGGCATCCTTTGTAGTACTTGAAACAATCAGCTATCATGTTAGGCCAATAAAAACCAGACCTTCGCAACAACCACTTCATCTTTGGAGCCGATTGATGGGTACCACAAATTCCTTCATGTACTTCGGCCATGGCTAATATAGCATCATCTGGGCCCAAGCACTTAAGCAGGACGTCATTGACTGTTCGGCGGTAAAGTTCATCACTCATCAAAACATACTTGAAAGCTGTACGCCGAATGTTCTTATCTGTCCTGATATTGTGATTTTGTAAATAATTAGTTATAGGCGTCCTCCAATCACTTGCATCGGCTTCATTATCAGCCGAATTAATTAGGAGAACTTTCCTGGTAACCCCGGACAGTCCGGAGTCTTTACTCGGACGGTCCGTGACCTGGGGAATTGGCCTTGCACCGGTTATAAGATTTTTAGTGTTGTGAAATCTCCCTCTCTTTATCCAATAACCTGATGCATCTTGTGCCAAATTGTTGGCTCTATGATTCTCAACTCTAGAGATATGCCGAATACTGAATTCGTCAAAAGAATGAATTATGCCCCAAAATTTTTCAAGTTAACTATTTAGAGTACCATCAAAACGTTGATATTCTTCTAACACCTGTTGGACGACCAGCTGAGAATCACCAAATGCCTTCACATGTTTTACTCCCATACAATTTAAAAGTTTCAAGCCGAACAAAAGGGCTTCATATTTGGCTTGATTGTTAGTGCAATAAGTTTTCAATCAGCTAGAGCAGTCGAAGGGGACATTGCTTGGTGAAACAAGCACAATGCCAATTCCTTGCCCCTCATTGCAAACCGATCCATCAAAATATAAATTCCAAGGAGAAACAATGAGGTATGATATGTCTAATTTATGAGTGTCATTAATCCGATGTTCTACAATAAAATCTGCTACGACCTGGCCTCTCATGGATTTCAATGGTTCATAGGCCAAGTCAAATTCTATGAGTGCATAAGCCCATTTACCAATTCTAGCACTCATAATTGGGTTATGCAACATGTATTTGATCACATCGGCTTGACCAGAAACCGTGCAATGACTAGACAGTAAATAACATCTACACTTGGTGCATGCATAAAATAAGCAAAAGCATAACTTCTCAATAAAAGTGTACCTCGTTTCAGCATCCACCAACCTCTAACTTAGATATGTCACCGCATGCTCCTTTCCTTCAGTTTCTTGTGTCAGAACAGCCCCAATGACCTTATCTTCAGCTGCAATGTATAATTGGAATGGTACTCCTACTTGTGGTGCTTTTAGTACAGGAGCCGAAGACAAGTATTTTTTAATGAGATCAAATGCTTCCTGCTGCTCTGCCCCCAAGCGAATTTGGCATCATTCTTAAGCCAAAGGATAGGGGTGAAGGCATCAATCTTCCTGGTTAGGTTAGAAATAAACCTTCGTAAATAATTCACCTTGCCGAGAAACTTCTGCACTTCGACCTTACAGGTCGGAGGTCCCACATTCCAAATAGACTTGATTCGGTCAGGGTCTATCTCTATACCATGTTCATGGATGACAAATCCTAAAAACTTACTAGCCGACACTCCAAAAGCACATTTACGTGGGTTCATTTTCAAACCATACTGACGCGTCTTATCAAAGGCTTTGCGCAAATCAGCTAAATGAGAACTAAACTCAGCCGATTTTACTACAATATCATCAATGTAGACTTCCACAGTGTTTCCCAATAGCTCGTGAAAGATCAAATTCATAGCCCTCTGATAAGTAGCACCGCATTTTTCAGACCAAATGTCATGACAACCCACTCAAATAAACCAATGAAGCCTGGACATATAAAGTCCATTTTAGACACATCTTCTTCGGCCATGAAAATCTGATTATATTCGGCATTACCATCAAGAAAGAATAATTATATTTCCTGATGCATTATTGATTAATGTGTCGGCTATGGGCATGGGATACTCATCTTTAGGAGTTGCTTTATTTAAATTACGGAAATCAGTGCATACTCTAAGCTTACCTGACTCCTTCTCCACCGGCACAATATTGGAGACCCACTCTGCGTATCTGCAAGGTCTAATAAAATTAGCTTCTAGCAGCCGGTGGATTTCGTCCTTAATTCGTGGGAGAAGATATGGACAAAATGTTCTAGCTCTCTGCTTGAAAGGTCTGAAACCGAACTTAATGGGCAGCCGATGCTCTACGATCTCTCGGCTTAATCCCAGCATCTCAGTGTCATTCCAAGCAAAGCAATCCGAATATTCCTTCAATAGACCAATCATTTCATTTTTAGGATCGGTCTCTAGGGTCTTGTTTACAAAAGTCGGCCTTAGAGTTTTACCATTTCCTATGTCGATCTCCTCCAAAGGATCGACCGATGTAAACCCCTGTCCTAGTTTATCAAGATCTCTGAATTCCTCTATCATGTCCCCCACAGAGGAATCAGATGATCTTTGTGTGATGGAGGACTCTCCGGTCTCGGGGGCCGGATCATTCGTAATACTGTCTTTACGTTGTGGTAGATGTTCGGTCTTAAAGACCAAACTGTTTTGTGAAAGACCGGACCATCCAGCCTTAGAAGCCAAACTGTCCGTGACCAATGACTCATGAATTTTGTGTGTACTCATCATTTAAACTTTATTTAGGATTTAGCCGATTCTCCATCGGCTCTAGCATTACGGGAATGAAACCCTTCTTATCTATACTTATGAACTGGTAATCAGGAAAATCTACTCCTATAAGACATGTAGCAATCTCATAAGTCCAGAGTACAGGGGCATCGGCCATAGCGATGCGGGTCGATACATCAGTATGTACTTGTTCTACATCATCACCTACCCATTGTATTAACATTTGATGTAATGTAGAAGGTATACATTGGTTGGCATGAATCCAATCTCTACCTAGGATTAGACTGTATTAATCTTCTACATCAACGACGAAGAATGCAGCAGCAAGGGTCTTAGTCCCAATGGTTAATTCAACGGACGTGACTCCCCTGGCTTTGATCGAACTATCAGTTCCAACACCACTAAGGGTCATGTTGGTCTTGACAAGTTCGTCATCTTGTTTACCTAATTTTCTATACAATGAATAAGGCATTAGATTTACAGCCGCCCCTCCGTCTACCAACATTTTAGCAATCGGTATCCCATCAATGTGACCGCGCACGAAAAGCGGCTTTAAATGATTTACCGATTCCTTTGGTTTAGTAAAGGCAGCTTCTTTAGGACCAAAATCAAACTGGGCAACAACAGGTTCAATGTCGCCGACAATAGTACAATCGGCGGAAAATGTAATAACATTTACATCCATACCTGGACGCTCTGGAGAAGCTTCGTAGTCGACCAGGTCTTCTCCCAGTAGGTCCTCCTCCTCCATTGATGTCGGTACATTGTCGGAGGCGTCCTAGTGTGGTGCGGACGGTCTGGACTCAGGGGCCAGACTGTCCGCGCCTTGTGTATATGGCCTGTCCTTTTTAGCCGGGTTGTCTGTCATACCTGCAGGGTGTTGCACAAGTATTGTTTTATTTTCTATTTTTGTGCCCGATGGCTTTTCCTCAACGGCCTTTGGTCTCCATTTCTTTTGCGGTGGTGGGTACTGTGGATGTGTGTCATTGAATATCTTTTCCGCCTCCTTTTCCTGGTTCTCTTTTGCTCTTAGGCGCTGTAATTTTCGCTTTTGGGACAGTGTCAATCTCGCTGGGCACCATCGAGGCATGGAGTATTTTGGATCGTCTATTTTGAAGGCAGCCGTATCTTCTGTTTTGTTCGTGTTGGCCAATTCACCAAAAATCATCGGCCCTTCACTTTCTTTCTGTATGACGACATCTGCAGTACCTATTTTGATGATGTCCTTCTTTATCGTTCTTTTGGTCGCTGCAGGTATATGCCCCCCTGCCGGATTGGTCAGCCTTTGAGGCAGAGTAGTCCGGCAATCTTGTTGGGCCTGTGCCTGGTGATCGAATTGAGCGGCGCTCAATCGGTCTTGTACCGGAAAAGGTGCCATCCTATTGAATACAGATGTTTGGGGTGCCCCCCCAAGCGGGGTACTGTGGCATCCCAAATGGATATGATGGCATGCCTCATATTTGATTTGGGACATATGGTGGAAGTATGTACGTGTATGGATATGGCATAGGTGGATATGGGGGTGGAGGTGTCCATGCAGGTATGTTAGGTCTTAATTGGACAGTATGACCTTCCATTTCTTCCGATTGGTGAGGTGGTCTAATCGGTCTTACCTGATGTTGCTCACGAATGGGCAAGCGAGGTCGCTTTGCTGGCCGGTCATTGGGGTCGACCTTCTTTTTCATATATTTAGATAACAATTGATCGAAAGTCGGGCCGATTTTGACCAACCGACCAGCTGCCTTGAACGTATTAGTTTTCCACGTACCTATCTCTGGTCGTCGTGGTTTGAAGGTACGTGGTCGTCGCGAGTCATGAGTGTCGCCGGACCGGACCGTCCGCTGGAATCCACTGGACTGTCTGGGGTGGCCCTGGACCGTCTGCGCCTGTGCGTCGGACCGTCCGAGATGCGTAGCACGGGCTCCTGCTCCTGCCTCTTGGTCTGCACTTGCCCCCCAGTACCGGAGGTCATGATGGTCACCTTGATAGTCTCTCCTCCATCAGGAGTCTTCTCAGCTACCACTTTCCTGCAAGAAATCTGATGATTCCCATCGGCCTCTCTTACTTTGCCGATGATTATTTCTTTGTCTTTACCTTTATCGGTTATGTTTGGTCGAACCAGGACTTTCTTGCCCTCAAAATCGATCATGTTCATCGGAAAGGGCTCCGTGTCCACCTGCATTTCCTGAAATTTCAATCATCCTTCGTTAATGGCCGATTGAATCTATCGACGGAATACATTACAATCATTAGTGGCATGAGAAAATGAGTTATGCCACTTGCAGTATGCACGACGCTTTAGCTCGTCGGCAGATGGAACAGTATGATTTATTTTAATGTTGCCATTTTTGAGTAATTCATCAAATATTTTATCACATTTTACCAACATTAAATGTAAATTTAACCTCCTCTTGTCATTTCTTTTGATCCGGCTATAAGGAGGAACAAGCCAAAGTTTTGGCCTGCTTTGGCCAAACCATTTCAGCAGCATACACTTCCATTGATTCGTCATCCGAGCTACTTTGGTCGCACTCTACTATATGCACGTTGTGACAAATTGTTTTAGCAGTTTCTTTGCTTCTGCTTTCACAGGCCAAAGCCCTTTGGTGTAATTGTGCTAGCGTAAAAAATTGGATGCCTTCTAATCTTTCTTTTAAATAATATCGCAGACCATTAAAGGCTAATCCTGCTAGTTGTTTTTCTGCTAAATGAATTTGGAAGCATCGGTTTCTTGTATCCCAGAATCTCCAGATGTAATCATTAACCGATTCATCTTTCGCTTGTCGTAAGGCCACTAAGTCTACTAAATCTAACTCATAGTCACCAGAGAAAAAGTGATCATGGAATTTTTGTTCTAAATCCCCCAACACAAAATAGAATTAGGAGGTAATGTAGCGTACCATGCGAACGCAGTTCCTATTAACGACAATGAAAACAAACGTACGTGAAATGCTTCTGTGTCAGGCAATTCTCCTAATTGTGCTAAGAACTGGCCTATGTGTTCGCGCGTTTTTTCCTTGATCACCCAAAAATTTTGTGAATTCGAGTATCCTGGTTCCCTGTGCGTATAGGTGGTGATCAAATCGACTGTCATAAGGTTTCAGATATGATTGTCCCCCAGGGACTATGCTTACTCCGAGCTTATCTCGGAGCGCCCCAGCTATTTCTTCCCTTACTATATCAATGGCAGCCGGTGAGAGACCACCGGCTCTCTGGTCAAACATTGGTGGGGTTGGCTGGATATTAGCATGTTGTCTTTCCCCCACTGGTTTGAGCTATGTGGTGCATTGTTATTTGCCCTATATGGCTCATAGGATTGATCGTTCCTTTCCGGCCTTTTAGGTAGGGCCAGAAAGCTTTCCGTATAGTGTGATGGGAAGTGTTGCTGGGATGGATGAGGATTCACGTAACAATCCTCCTCAAAAAACTCTGGGCCGGACCGTCCAATTGGATATGCGGACCGTCCGGCAATATGCGCGGACTGTCCAGGTATGTGTCCGGACCGTCCGTGATTATACGCAGACCGTCCGTTGCTGTATGCGGATGGTCTGATTGGGTAATTTTGATTTTGTGCGGTAAGTTGTGGCTCGGGCGCATGTCTTGGTAGTTCATTAAAAATGGGACCGACCGTTATTGGCCCGAACGGTCCGCGCTCACGTGCGGACGGTCCAGGCATGTGCAGATCGGCTGATTTAATGCCGATTTACGGTTGCTTAGGGTATGTGACCATCAGCATCCCATAAAGGGGTTGTGACTGGTCGTGACAACCTATAGCCGATGTATTACGCATGTTACCCCCTAATTCAACCTCGTGCGAAGGAAAATTTGCAATATTAGATTTATCAAACACACATACTAGTCTTCTATAATCATTTTGTATACCCCCTATGATATTTTGCATTTGCCCTCACTGTTCATCTATATAATTCTTAAGAGATTGCAGCTCATTTGTATTACTTACATTGGGGATATCTGGTGTGGGTCGGAGCGAAGCCAGATCCGTCGCCCGTTGTCGGACGACCTTGTTATTCCTGTCCACTTTGAAGTTGGCCAAGAACTTTGCTTTTGCCTCTTGGATCATCTATTCCTTGTGCTCCTCGAACTGGACCTGTTTGTCGGCCGACAAGGTTTCCCAAGTCGGCTCTATAATGTTGCTGGGGAGACTCCAGAGTATCCCTGGAATCGGCCATTGAGGGCCGATTTGATGGTGTAGATATGTGTTCCCCAGCAGAGTCGCCAAAAAGTGTGTTGGCACCTTTTTCGGACGCCAATCACTCAACAAGAACCAGCGGCGGTGCTCTCTGCACAGGGGCGGACGATCCGCGGCCTGGCGCGAGGCTAGGGTTTCCTGCCTGACGTCCGGACGGTCCGCGTGTGCGCAGGGGCGGCGGAAGATCGCCGATGGCGCCTGGATCTCGCTCCCGGGAGGGACCCCATCGGGGAGTAGAGATCCTAGGTGGTTTATAGGCTCGGGTAAACCGACCTAGACTCCTCTAATCGACGTAGAGCCGAAGAGAAGCGGAGAATTTGGGGATTGGAAGACTAAACTAGAACTAGACTAGAACTACTCCTAAGAATAAATGTAAATTGTATTGATTGAGGGTTCGATTGATTCATTAAATCGAATGTATTCCTCTGCTTTTATAGAGGAGGGGGGCTGGACTCGTTACCAACAAAATTTCGAGCTTATCCCGAGATTCTCGCCAACAAACATAGCAAGAAACTCGGAACCCTAATCTGTTCTGCGCTTACGCGGACCGTCCGACCCACAATCGCGGACCATCTGGACCGCGGACCGTCCGGCCTCTCATTTTGGCGTCCAACAACATCTAATGCATTAAGTTTTTTTGTCATTATAAAACATAAATAGAAATTCGATAGCTTCAATTTAGAAAATTTTCACTTATCCGATGCAAGTGTAACATGAATATTAAAAAATAGGACTTAGATCATCATCATAAGCATGAGCTTATATGATACCTCAAAATTCCCAAATTAAGTCATCATATTTGTTTATCCAAAATCGAACTGGATCGCAGACAGCATGTCTAAATTGGGGTGCCCCATAATACATGATGACGACATGGCGTCATTTCTTGATAGAAGACTGCAATGGTCTAATATTGGCCATGAGCACAACTGCATGCATGCATGAAACATTGGAATCAAAAGACGAGCCATGAATTCAATAGTTCATCAAGTTTGGCACTCTATGCTCCTCGAACAATAAATGCTTTTCAACATCTTGACATGTTTTGCAACCATTAACTGAAACATGGGTCATGGAATTTAGTACGTTTTGATAGTAGAAAGGATATAACAAACAACAAATGTTTCATACATAGCAAATTCAAGTTTGCTTCTATCCTCTATATGATGAATATGTTAAAGATAGGAGTTGGTTGATAGACTCTATCTAGGTAGTTGAGATATAGATAAATCTAGATTAGAGATTTTTTTAGATAACGGTAACACAAGGTACCGGCCTTCACAAAAGTTTCGGCCAACAGAAACGAACAGCTAAAAAGAAACCAACGTGACCACGTAGGGTTCAAAAAGACGGAGACTAGAAAAAAAATTAAGACGATGCAATCCTGTAACAAAAGCGCCACCCAAAGGATGCAAAGATCTACATGACTGTCGTCTCCAAGGTTCGACAGGTGCTCTTCGGGTCTTCTTTGTCCTCTTCGCGCCTTTGTAACTGTGCCTAGAATAGGCACCGGTGTGTCCCATGTAAAACACCTGTATATATGTCTTAGACAAACATTTTTAAAAGATTATATCATTTCTACTAAGCCATATCGCCCAGCATAACGCAAGCATAACGCAGTAGCCCCCACCATGAACAGTTACTTGGCTCTTCTATTGAGTCCATGTAACCACACACTGTATATAAACTTAGCAAAATGGTAGTCATAGAATAGACGTTGAATCGTTTCATTGCATGAATAGAAAACACATATCTTATCTCTCTGCCAATTCCTACGCCCCATATTATCCTTTGTTAGCACCACCTCTTTTCTAAGATATCACATAAAAACTTCTATTGTAAGCGAAATCTTATTGTTCCGGCTGGCCTTTTCCCAATGACAACCCCATTGCTAATCAACATATTATACATTGAATGAACCGAGAATTTTTTGTTCTAGTGGAGATCCAAGTAAAAAATGTCTCTAACTTCATCCAAAGAGACGTTTGTCAATAGAGCTACCAAATTGTGCCACCATCTGGCCCCCTCCTAAACGAAACGTTAAGCAGTATTGAACTCATTATCGAAGCTACAGAATCGCTCTTACGACAGGCTATGCAATACAGAGATAGAACTTTATTCTGAAGAGTGAAGTTTCCTAGCCACCTATCCTCCCAAAACCTGACACTCTCCCTATTTTTCGACAATGAAGGTCCCTAACTTTAGGGAATTCTCCTTCACTTTCATAAGACCTAACAAAAAATGTGTCGCCTAATTTTTTAATTACCCATCCAAACGTCTTGTCTTTAACATATTTCCTCCTCAATAAGCGTTTCCATGTCCTGTCCTCGTTAATTAGTTTGAACACCCACTTGCTCAATAGACATTGGTTTTGGATGTCTAAATTTTAATGCCCAAACTGCCCTGGTCTTTGGGCTGATAGATAATACTCCATTTAATTAATCTATATTTTTTATTATTATCTACCTGCCAAAAGAACCTTGATCTATAATAATCCAATTTTTCAAGCACTCCATGTGGTGCCTCAAAAAAACATCATAAACATTGCTATGCTGGTAAGGACAGAGTCAATCAGAACCAGATGTTGGGGCCTTTGTTTTTCGAAGATCCTCTAAAACATGGCTAACCATTTGTTATCAACATATTACTAAAGTTACAGGAGCTTCAGAGTCATAACAGCTCCGGCGCAGAACAGCGGAAGCGCAACGAAGTTAGCTTCATCACAACGACGCAGGAAGACGATACAAGAAGAAGATGTTATCCAAGTTGCTAGAAACAAATGACAGTGTTGTCCTTGTGGTATTTGTAAACTTTATGTGTAATCTATGGGGCATGAATGTAATATCGTACGAAGTTGTACCACTCCCTATAAATAGATGAACACTGTCCTGCATAACGTACCTTTTTTGGTGGACGGTGCAATTGCTGTGTAATTCTATCCTCAAGGCATCTTTGTTGTAATTCTTTCTTCAACTACCGAAGGTACACTTGTAAAGCTAATTTAAGATAAGAGGAATATATTAGGAATATATCTTGACTGAGTTATCGTATCCGAACTCTTTTATATTCCTAGTACGTTTGTTTATTCGCTTAACACTTATCTTCGTTACCGAAGGAGTTTACCCCAAAGGGTTAACTCCTTCATGAAGAAGGTTATCTACCTCATTAATACTCTGTTGCCTTGATTTTGATTGAGCATAGTGATCGAAAACAAGTGACCAACACCAGCCTCCCTCCTATAGACAAATGTTTACTTTTCTATCTACTCAACTTCTTTTCGAAACGATCATCCACTATCTGCCAATCGGTGTTTGATAATTTCCTATGGCGCATTGAAATCCCCAGGTATTTAAAAGGAGTCGAATCTGGTTTACATTCAAAGAACTCCGCATATTGTTGCTCTGATTCCTTGGCTCTGCCATAACAGAAGATATTACTCTTGTGAAAATTTATTTTTAAGCCAGAGACTTGTTCGAAAGCACATAGAATCGTTTTTAGATTTTGAGCTTTCTCTAAGTCATGGTCCATAAACAAGATCGTATCAACCACATATTGCTAAATAGATAACCCGTCATCAACTAGGTCCGAAACTACCCCTTTAATGATACCACCTCGCTTGGCTCTGTTAACTAGAATAGCTAACATATCTGCAATTATGTTGAACAAGGTCGGCGATAAAGGATCATCTTTTTCTCATCCCTTTAAAAGTCTAGAAGTTCTTATCGGTGTTATCATTCACCTTAATGCCTACTTAGCTTTTCTAGGTTAACTCGTCTATCCAATTACACCACTTTTCACTAAACCCTTTCATTTGTAACTCATGAAAGACTATTTTACTTTGTCATATGCTTTCTAAAAAACTATCTTAAAAATCACCCCATCTAGTTTCTTCCTATGCAACTCATGTAAGGTTTCATGTAAAACAACTACCCCCTCCATGATATTCCTCCCTAGTAAAAAGTGGTCTACGACGAGCTTAACACCTTTTCCGCAACTTAGGTAAGCCTGTTTGTTAGAACCTTCGTAAAAATTTTGAAACTCACGTTCAACAGATAGATATGCCTAAAATGTTGTATCACAACCTCTTTACCTTTTGGCAACAAAATAATTGTACCAAAAATGAGACTAAAAAGCTGTAATTCACCACTGTGAAAGTCAGCGAACATCACCATTAAATCTTTTTTTAAGACCTCGCAAAATACCTAGTAAAACTCGACTGGGAACCCATCAGGACCTGGGACCCTATTATGACTTATGAGACATCTGTCAGACCACTTTTTTAACTTCTTCCTCTAAAGACTCTTCTATTAAGAATTGGTTTTCTAGGGACGGACTTGCCATATGTCTTCCCGGTGAGTCCAATCCAACTGTACAACTGAGTCCTCCGGAGGACCAAAAAGGAATTTATAGTAAGATGTAATATGCTCCCTCAAATTAATTTCACTTCTGATAATTCTCTCCCCATTCTGCAACTGAAAAAATCGTGTTTTCCCATGTCTCCTATTTGCTAAAAGATGAATGTACCGGGTATAGGCATCTCCTTTAATTTCTTCTTCTCTCAGCAAATTTGCCAAAGACACGATGATACCTGTTTTAAGTCGATTTCATGTGGTAATAAAGGCGTGTGTTCTGCTTGTTTATCCAAGGCATCTAGTTTCTCCAGAATTTCACCTTTCTTTTTCTTGTTGTGACCCTAAATATTCTACGCCATCCTCTCAAATGCCGGCAAAGCCTCCTAATCTTAGCTTGCCAACGTTCAAGAGGTGTACTGCCTTTGTTTTTGTTAGTCCAAATGTCTGTGACCATATCCACGAAACTATCATGTAAAAGCCACCCTAACTCAAACTTAAAACTAAGCCTACCAGCATTAAAGGTCTGGTCCCATGTATTAAGGATAAGCGGAGCATGGTCTGAAAAACCCCGCGTGCTCGTAAACAAGGTAGAATGTGGAAACTGTTGATCCCACTCCATCGACATTAACACACGGTCTAACTTCTCATAGGTAGGATTATCCCAAGAGTTAGCCCATGTGAATTGTCTCCAGAAAAGCTCTAGCTCCCTCAGAGAAAGACCATCGATTACTGCATTAAATAGGAACGGCCACCTCCTGTCAATAAATCTAGATTAGAGATAAGATAGCAGAGTTGTTAGAACAAATTTATTATAATCTTGTGAGAATTGTTGGTGCCTATATAAACACGCATGGATGGCAGAGAATAAATGCCAAGCTTTACCCAAACATCTTCCACACCGGTATTAAATCTGAGGTGTTTCAGAAATTTCAAGAATTTTAAACTCTTGTTGAACATTTATCTGACCAAAAGATTCTTGTTGTTGAAAGTGATTAGGGCACTAATTACAAGAAACTTAATCACCTCTTTACAAAAATAGGAATATCTCATCAAGTCTCATGTCCTCATGCCCATCAAGAAAATAGGGTGGCCGAAAGAAAACATAGACACCTTGTTGAAGTTGGCCTATCTATCTTAGCTCGTGCCTCAATGCCCCTAAAATTTTGGGACAAGCCTTCCTAACTACCATACATCTCATAAATCGCACACCTAACAAACTTCTTCAATATATTACACCTCCGGAAAAATTATTCTCCACAAAACCTAAATTTTCTTCCTTGTGAATATTTGGCTGTGCATGTTGGTCTAATCTTCGTCTGTATAATCACAAGAAACTCTAGTTTAGATCTAAATAATGTGTTTTTCTGGGCTATAGCAACATGCACAAAGTATTCAAATGCCTTGATATTAACACGAGTCGCATCTATGTATCCAGAGACGTGGTCTTTTGATGAAAATGTTTTCCCTTTCTCAAAGTTGCATCCTAATGTCGGCGCTAGATTTATATCCTAGATTTTGCTTCTACTATTATCCTTGCATCCTAATAATCCAGATTTCAGGGAGGCATCTAATAAACCGGTGACTGATTTTCCTAACCATGTTAATCAAATTCCTTTTACGCTCTATTAGCCTATGCTGCTCACCATTCTTTTAGGCTCTATCAAATGGATGTGAAGAGTGCTTTCCTCAATGGGCCAATCAAGGAGGAGGTGTACGTGGATCGACCTCCTGGCTTCGAGGATGGCAGCTACCCCGATAATGAGTATAAGCTCTCTAAGGCGCTCTATGGACTTAAGCGAGCCCCAATCGCATGATATGAATGCCTTAGAGATTTCCTTGTTTCTAATGCTTTTAAGGTCTAGAAAGTTGATCCTACTCTTTTCACTAAGACTTGCAATGGTGATTTTTTATATGCCAAATATATATCGATAACATAATATTTTGTTCTACTAATCAAAAGTCTTGCCAGGAGTTTAGCAGGGAGATGATGCAAAATTCGAGATGTCCATGATGGGAGAGTTGACTTACTTTTTCGGATTTCAAGTGAAGCAACTCAAGGAAGGGACATTCATCTATCAAATGAAGTACACACAAGATATCCTAAAGAAATTTGGGATGAAGGACTCAAAGCCTGCTAAGACGCCAATGGGAACTGACAAACATTTAGACTTCAACGTGGAAGGTAAATCGGTAGATCAAAAGATATATCGATCTATGATAGGTTTGTCGCTTTATCTTTGTGCTTGTAGACTCGATAGTCGATATTATGCTTTCTGTTTGCATATGTGCTAGATTTCAATCTGACCATAAGGAATGTCACCTTATGGCTGTGAAGCATATTCTTCGATATTTAGTTCATACACCTAATATCGGGCTCTGGTATCCTAAGGGGTATACCTTTTACTTGATTGGATATTCAGACTCTGAGTATGCTAGGTGCAAGCTTGATAAGAAGAGCACATCAGGAACTTGTCAGTTTCTGGGAAGGTCCCTGGTGTCTTAGAGTTCAAAGAAACAAACATTCATTGCCCTATCTAGTGCCGAGGCTGAGTATGTTGCCGCAGGTCAGTGTTGTATGCAACTACTTTGGATGAGACAAACCCTACAGGACTTTGGCTATAATCTAAGCAAAGTCCCACTCTTATGTCATAATGAGAGTGCAATCCGCCTGGCGGATAATCCCGTTAAACACAGTCACACTAAGCATATATACATCCGACATCACTTTATAAGAGACCACCAGCGAAGGGAAGATATTGATGTTTGCCATGTTAGCACCGATTACCAGCTAGCCAATATCTTCACCAAGCCTTTAGATGAGAAAAGGTTTTGTAAGTCGCGTAGTGAGCTAAATGTCTTAGATTCATAGAACTTGGATTGATTTATAGCATACATGTACTTTTATGCCTATGATCATGTTATTTTGAGCTTAATTGTCTTTATTGCTTATTTTGGTGTTCAAGTTGTAGAATGTCATCCCGGACCTCACAAGTCCTTGTGCAAATGATGCATATATTTAGGTAGAGGATATGCTACAACTTGATCCTTTGAGACTAATATGTTTTCTTAAGTGATTTTGGTGTGGTCTCAAAGGTAGATTGAAAGGGAAATGATGAATTTGGACAAAGGAAAAGACTTCCACTACATAATGGTATCAATGTACCTTGTTCAAGTTGCCCTTGGTGTTCATTGCCTTCTTGCTACTAATTTGCAATTTTTGGTGAGGCAATGAGGTTTTAAGACTATTAGTTTCTCCATTTTGGTGCTTAATGCCAAAGAGAGAGAAATTAAGGCTAAAGCAACTGGACCAACTACCACCTGTGAATTTAAAAAATTATTATGGTTTGAACTTGTCTTTTGATCAAAACCCTCTCAACAGCAAGAGGAGCCCTCTGATTGCAAAACTACTCTCTTGTGGGGGAGAAATCTTTAATATAGGAAAAGGGGAGCTTTTATCTTTTGATTAAAACTAGTCTTCATTTGCAAAACTAAAGTATTTTTGACTTATAAATAAGAAAATGAATTTGTTTTACGAAAATAAACCAAATGGTGGCAAAATGATCCAAATATGCCAAATTCTATACTTATTCTATTGGTGTTTGATTTGACTTCAATTTGCATAAGTTGGCTCATATTTGGTTACGTTAGTGCCTTTTAAGTTGCTTTTAGTGTGTTGGCAAAATCACCAAAAGAGGAAGATTGAAAGGGAAATGCGTCCTTGGGGCATTTCTAGTTGGTTTGGTGATTAAATGCTCAACTCATTACTATGAACTATCACTCCTCGTATGAGCATGAGCACGGGTGCTTGTAAATCAAATTGAGGAAAATAAGAAAATCACTTTTAGGCTTGATAATGGGCACGCTGCAACCCTCTATGGATAAAAGTGATAAATGTAAGTTTCGAGTACTTAGTCAATTGTTTTTGGTACTAATCATATTTGTGAAAGGGAAATGTGCCTTTGGGCCATTTCTAAGTATTTTGGTGATTGAGTGCCAACACATGTGCTTAATTGTGAATTTATGTACATGGGTGAACAAGGTGCAAATCATGAAGTAAAGGTACGTTTCTAAACCTTAGTACATTGGTTTTGTGTACTAATATAGTTGTCTAAGTGTTAGAAACAGAAAGAAGAAGAAGAGAGAAGAGGAGAGAAGACTTGGCTGTGTGCTGCCAAGACCCAGTTCGGTCTGGAGCACCGGACTGTCCGGTGTGCACCGGACAGTGTCCGGTGCGCCAGGCTGCCTCGGCTCGAACTGGCCGCTCTCGGGAAATTGGCCGACGGCGTACGGCTAAAATTCACCGGACTGTCCGGTGTGCACCGGACTGTCCGGTGAGCCAACGGTCGGCCGGGCCAACGGTCGGCCGCGCAATCTGCGCGGGACACGTGGCGGAGCCAACGGTCGGAAGACGGCACCGGACTGTCCGGTGTGCACCGGACATGTCCGGTGCGCCAACGGCTCCAGATCTGCCAACGGTCGGCAACGGTCGGAAGCGCCAGATATGGAAACAAATCGGGCACCGGACACTGTCCGGTGTGCACCGGACTGTCCGGTGCCCCCGACGACAGAAGGCAAGGATGGCCTTCCGGATTTGCTCTCAACGGCTCCTAGCTGCCTTGGGGCTATAAAAGGAGCCCCTAGGCGCATGGAGGAGACACACAAGCAACCTTTGAGCATTCTTGATCATCCACACTAAGTCTCTGCGCATTCGTTTGTGTTTCTAAGTGATTCGAGCTCTGTTCTAAGTGAACTCTGAGATAGTCTTGTGAGCTCGATTCTTGGCCGTGTGTGTGCGCTTTTGCTGTGGATTTGTGTGTGTTGCTTCCCTCCCTTACTCTGTGCTTTCTTTGTGATCATATACTTGTAAGGGCAAGAGACTCCAATTTGTGGAGATTCCTTGCAAACGGGATAGTGAAAGGAACAACAAAACACCGTGGTATTCAAGTGGGTCTTTGGACCGCTTGAGAGGGGTTGATTGCAACCCTCGTCCGTTGGGACGCCACAACGTGGAGTAGGCAAGCGTTGGTCTTGGCCGAACCACGGGATAAAACCACTGTGTCACCCCTGTGCTTGATTTTCTTGTGGTACTGTGTTTTGTTGAGACTTCACCTTAGCCACTTGGCAATAATCGTGCTAACACTTAACAAGTTTTTGTGGCTTAAGTTTGAAGTTTTTACAGGATCACCTATTCACCCCCCCCCCCCCTCTAGGTGCTCTCAATTGGTATTAAAGTCGTTCTCTTCACAAAGGGACTAACCGCCCGAAGAGATGGATCCTAAGGGGAAGGGTATTGTGATCAATGACAAAGAGAAGGAATCCTTCGTCAACGAGCCGAAGGACGATAAGCCTACCGACTCCGGCTCGGGCCAAAGACGGAAGGAAGGGAAGAAGAAGAAGACAAGGCGCATCAAGGAGATCGTCTACTACGACAGCGACGAGTCTACTTCTTCCCAAAAGGACGAGGACCACAACGACTACGAGAGAAGGAAACCGGTTAATTCGAACTTTTCCTTTGATTACTCTCGTATTCCGCAAAGTTCACATTCTCATTTGCTCTCCATTCCACTCGGCAAGCCCCCACACTTTGATGGAGAGGACTACGGATTTTGGAGCCACAAAATGCGTAGTCACCTATTCTCTCTCCATCCTAGTATATGGGAGATTGTAGAGAGTGGAATGCACTTTGATAGTTCGGATAGTCCCATGTTCATTAATGAACAAATTCATAAGAATGCACAAGCTACTACTGTTCTTCTAGCTTCTTTGTGCAGGGATGAATATCATAAAGTGAGCGGCTTGGATAACGCCAAGCAAATCTGGGACACCCTCAAGATTTCTCATGAGGGGAACGACGTCACCTTGCTCACCAAGATGGAGTTGGTGGAGGGTGAGCTTGGAAGGTTCGCAATGATAAGGGGCGAGGAGCCGACGCAAACATACAACCGGCTCAAGACCCTTATCAACAAGATAAGGAGCTACGGAAGCACACGATGGACGGACCACGACGTCGTCCGCCTAATGCTCAGGTCATTTACCGTTCTTGATCCTCATTTGGTGAACAATATACGTGAAAATCCCAGGTACACCAAGATGTCGCCCGAAGAAGTTCTTGGGAAATTCGTTAGCGGGCGAATGATGATCAAGGAGGCGAGGTATGTGGACGACGCCTTGAATGGTCCGATCAACGAGCCGCAACCTCTCGCTCTCAAGGCAACACGAAGCAAGGAGGCGCTACCTAGCAAGGTGGCACAGATTGAGGCGGCCGGACTCAATGATGAAGAGATGGCTCTCATCATCAAGAGATTCAAGACGGCGCTAAATGGTCGCAAGGGGCAGCCAAGCAAGACCAAGACAAAGGGGAAGCGCTCATGCTTCAAATGCGGTAAGCTTGGTCATTTTATCGCTAACTGTCCCGATAATGAAAGTGACCAGGAAAAGGGGAACAAAAGAGAGAAGAAGAAGCAATATAAGAAGGCAAAGGGCGAGGCGCATCTAGGAAAGGAGTGGGACTCGGATTGCTCCTCCTCCGACTCCGACAATGAAGGACTCGCTGCTACTGCCTTCAACAAGTCTTCCCTCTTCCCCAACGAGCGTCTCACATGCCTTATGGCAAGGGAGAAGAAGGTGAGTACTCAAGACTCCACTTATGCTTCTTCTAGTGATAGTGAGTCTAGTGATGATGATGACATAGATTATTCATGCTTGTTCAAGGGCTTAGATAGATCTAAGATAGATAAAATCAATGAATTGATTGATGCATTGAATGAAAAGGATAGGCTTTTAGAAAAGCATGAGGATTTATTGTATGAAGAACATGATAAATTTGTAGAGGCACAAAAATCATATGCTTTAGAAGTAAAAAGAAATGAGATGCTTTCTAGTGAATTATCCTCTTGTCATGAAACCATTGCTTCTTTACGAAATGTTAATAATGATTTAAGTGCTAAACTAGAAGTAGCTAGTAAATCAAATTCCTGTGTTGAAAATGTTACAATTTGCACTAGGTGTAAGGATTTTGATGTTAATGCCTGTAGTGAACACTTAGTTTCAATTTCCAAACTAAGTGATGAATTGGCGAGTCTTAATGCACAACTTAAGACTAGCAAAAGTGAATTTGACAAGTTAAAATTTGCAAGGGATGCCTATACAATTGGAAGACATCCCTCAATTAAGGATGGGCTTGGCTTCGAGAGGGAAGCCAAGAACTTAACAAGCCATAAGGCTCCCATCTTCGTCAAGGAGAAGGGGAAGGCCCCTATGGCTAGTAGTGCTAAAAAGAACCATGCTTTCTTATACCATGACAGGAGACATGCTAGAAATGCTTATAATGATTTTGATTCACATGTTTATGATTCTCATGCCATGTTTGCCTCTAGTTCCTCTCATAAGCATGATAGAGATATGAGTAGGAGAAATGTTGCGCATATGTCCAGGAGAAATTTTGCTCATGTTCCCAGAAAAGTTGTAAACAAACCTTCTACCATTTATTATGCTTGCAATACTCCCTTTGCTATTTGTAGAAAGGGTAAGAAGGTAGTTGCTAGGAAATTAGGGGCTAGATGCAAGGGAGATAAATCTTGCATTTGGGTCCCTAAAGATATTTGTGCTAACCTTGCAGGACCCAACATGAGTTGGGTACCTAAGACCCAAGCCTAAATTTGCCTTGCAGGTTTATGCATCCGGGGGTTCAAGCTGGATTATCGACAGCGGATGCACAAACCATATGACGGGGGAGAAGAAGATGTTCATCTCCTACGTCAAGAATAAGGATTCCCAAGATTCAATTATATTCGGTGATGGGAATCAAGGCAAGGTAAAAGGGTTAGGTAAAATTGCAATTTCTAATGAACATTCTATCTCAAATGTATTCTTAGTGGAGAGTCTTGGATATAATTTGCTATCTGTTAGTCAATTATGTCAAATGGGATATAATTGTTTATTTACAAATGTAGATGTGTCTGTCTTTAGAAGATGTGATGGTTCACTAGCTTTTAAGGGTGTACTAGACGGCAAGCTTTATTTAGTTGATTTTGCAAAAGAAGAGGCCGGTCTAGATGCATGCTTAATGGCTAAGACTTGCATGGGCTGGCTGTGGCATCGCCGCTTAGCTCATGTGGGGATGAAGAACCTCCACAAGCTTCTAAAGGGAGAACACGTGATAGGTCTAACAAATGTGCATTTCGAAAAAGATAGACCTTGTGCAGCTTGTCAGGCAGGTAAACAGGTGGGAGGAGCGCATCACAGCAAGAATGTGATGACCACGTCAAGACCTCTGGAGCTGCTGCATATGGACCTCTTCGGACCCGTCGCCTATCTAAGCATAGGAGGAAGTAAGTATGGTTTAGTTATTGTTGATGACTTTTCCCGCTTCACTTGGGTGTTCTTTTTGCAGGATAAGTCTGAAACCCAAGGGACCCTCAAGCGCTTCCTCAGGAGAGCTCAAAATGAGTTTGAGCTCAAGGTGAAGAAGATAAGGAGCGACAACGGGTCCGAGTTCAAGAACCTTCAAGTGGAGGAGTTTCTTGAGGAGGAAGGGATCAAGCACGAGTTCTCCGCTCCCTACACACCACAGCAAAATGGTGTGGTAGAGAGGAAGAACAGGACGCTAATCGATATGGCGAGGACGATGCTCGGAGAGTTCAAGACCCCCGAGTGCTTTTGGTCGGAAGCCGTGAACACAGCTTGCCACGCCATCAATAGGGTCTACCTTCATCGACTCCTCAAGAAGACTTCGTATGAGCTACTAACCGGTAACAAACCCAATGTATCTTACTTTCGTGTTTTTGGGAGCAAGTGCTACATTCTAGTGAAGAAGGGTAGAAATTCTAAGTTTGCTCCCAAAGCTGTAGAAGGGTTTTTATTAGGTTATGATTCAAATACAAAGGCGTATAGGGTCTTCAACAAATCATCGGGTTTGGTTGAAGTCTCTAGCGACGTTGTATTTGATGAGACTAATGGCTCTCCAAGAGAGCAAGTTGTTGATTGTGATGATGTAGATGAAGAAGATGTTCCAACGGCCGCTATACGAACCATGGCGATTGGAGACGTTCGGCCACAGGAACAAGATGAACGAGATCAACCTTCTTCCTCAACGACGGTGCAACCCCCAACTCAAGACGATGAACAGGTTCATCAAAAGGAGGCGTGTGATCAAGGGGGAGCACAAGATGATCATGTGATGGAGGAAGAAGCGCAACCGGCACCTCCAACCCAAGTTCGAGCGATGATTCAAAGGGATCATCCCGTCGACCAAATTCTGGGTGACATTAGCAAGGGAGTAACTACTCGGTCTCGACTAGTTAATTTTTGTGAACATTACTCTTTTGTCTCCTCTATTGAGCCTTTCAGGGTAGAGGAGGCCTTGCTAGATCCGGATTGGGTGTTGGCCATGCAGGAGGAACTTAACAACTTCAAGCGCAATGAAGTTTGGACGCTGGTGCCTCGTCCCAAGCAAAATGTTGTGGGAACCAAGTGGGTGTTCCGCAACAAACAAGACGAGCACGGAGTGGTGACAAGGAACAAGGCTCGACTTGTGGCAAAAGGTTATGCCCAAGTCGCAGGTTTGGACTTTGAGGAGACTTTTGCTCCTGTGGCTAGGTTAGAGTCCATTCGTATCTTGCTAGCATATGCCGCTCACCATTCTTTCAGGTTGTACCAAATGGATGTGAAGAGCGCTTTCCTCAACGGGCCAATAAAGGAGGAGGTGTACGTGGAGCAACCCCCTGGCTTCGAGGATGAACGGTACCCCGACCACGTGTGTAAGCTCTCTAAGGCGCTCTATGGACTTAAACAAGCCCCAAGAGCATGGTATGAATGCCTTAGAGATTTCTTAATTGCTAATGCTTTCAAGGTTGGGAAAGCCGATCCAACTCTTTTTACTAAGACTTGCGATGGTGATCTTTTTGTATGCCAAATTTATGTCGATGACATAATATTTGGTTCTACTAATCAAAAGTCTTGTGAAGAGTTTAGCAGGGTGATGACGCAGAAATTCGAGATGTCGATGATGGGCGAGTTGAACTACTTCCTTGGGTTCCAAGTGAAGCAACTCAAGGACGGCACCTTCATCTCCCAAACGAAGTACACGCAAGATCTGCTAAAGCGGTTTGGGATGAAGGACGCCAAGCCCGCAAAGACTCCGATGGGAACCGATGGACACACCGACCTCAACAAAGGAGGTAAGTCCGTTGATCAAAAAGCATACCGGTCAATGATAGGGTCGTTACTTTATTTATGTGCTAGTAGACCGGATATTATGCTTAGCGTATGCATGTGTGCTAGATTTCAATCCGATCCTAAGGAATGTCACTTGGTGGCGGTGAAGCGAATTCTTAGATATTTAGTAGCTACGCCTTGCTTCGGGATCTGGTATCCAAAGGGGTCTAACTTTGACTTGATTGGGTACTCAGATTCCGACTATGCTGGATGTAAGGTCGATAGGAAGAGTACATCAGGGACGTGCCAATTCTTAGGAAGGTCCCTGGTGTCATGGAACTCTAAGAAACAAACCTCCGTTGCCCTATCCACCGCTGAGGCCGAGTACGTTGCCGCAGGACAGTGTTGTGCGCAACTACTTTGGATGAGGCAAACCCTCAGGGACTTTGGCTACAATCTGAGCAAAGTCCCACTCCTATGTGATAATGAGAGTGCTATCCGAATAGCGGAAAATCCTGTTGAGCACAGCCGCACAAAGCACATTGACATCCGGCATCACTTTTTGAGAGACCACCAGCAAAAGGGAGATATCGAAGTGTTTTATGTTAGCACCGAGAACCAGCTAGCCGATATCTTTACCAAGCCTTTAGATGAGAAGACCTTTTGCAGGCTGCGTAGTGAGCTAAATGTCTTAGATTCGCGGAACTTGGATTGAATTGTAGCATACATGTATTTATGTCGTTGATCATGTTCATTCTGCAATTTTGTTGCTTATTATGGTGCTCAAGTTGTACAAACACTCCCTGGACCTCACAAGTCCGTTGCAAAGTGATGCACATGTTTAGGGGGAGATGTGTTACAACTTGACCCTTTGAGACTAACCATATGTTTGAGTTTGGTTGATTTAGTCTCAATGAAGAATTGAAAGGGAAAAGGTGGACTTGGACCATGCAAGACTTCCACTGCACTCCGATGAGAGGGTAACTTATTCCAAGTCCATCTCATTAACTCTTATTGCCATTTGCTCTTAATTGAAGATTTTGGTGAGGCAATGGGGTTAAAGGGCCAAAATTGATCCCGTTTTGGTGCTTGATGCCAAAGGGGGAGAAAATAAAGGCCAAAGCAATAAATGGATCAGCTACCACTTGAGAGATTTTGAAAATAGTAGAATAGAGTTTTTGGTTTGTCAAAATTCTTATGTTGTCTCTCTTGTCAAAAGTTGGCTTCTTGTGGGGAGAAGTATTGATTATGGGAAAAAGGGGGAGTTTTTGAAATCTTTGATCAATCTCTTTTGGAATGACTCTCTTTATGCTTCAACATGTGTGTTTTACTTAGAGATAGAGATTTGAGTTTGATTTGCAAAAACAAACCCAGTGGTGGCAAAGGATGATCCATATATGCCAAAATTGATTCAAATAAATTTAAGTTCTATTTGAAGTGAGTTTGCACTTGTTCTAGTTGCTTTTATGTTGTGTTGGCATAAATCACCAAAAAGGGGGAGATTGAAAGGGAAATGTGCCTTTGGGCCATTTCTAAGTATTTTGGTGATTGAGTGCCAACACATGTGCTTAATTGTGAATTTATGTACATGGGTGAACAAGGTGCAAATCATGAAGTAAAGGTACGTTTCTAAACCTTAGTACATTGGTTTTGTGTACTAATATAGTTGTCTAAGTGTTAGAAACAGAAAGAAGAAGAAGAGAGAAGAGGAGAGAAGACTTGGCTGTGTGCTGCCAAGACCTAGTTCGGTCTGGAGCACCGGACTGTCCGGTGTGCACCGGACAGTGTCCGGTGCGCCAGGCTGCCTCGGCTCGAACTGGCCGCTCTCGGGAAATTGGCCGACGGCGTACGGCTAAAATTCACCGGACTGTCCGGTGTGCACCGGACTGTCCGGTGAGCCAACGGTCGGCCGGGCCAACGGTCGGCCGCGCAATCTGCGCGGGACACGTGGCGGAGCCAACGGTCGAAAGACGGCACCGGACTGTCCGGTGTGCACCGGATATGTCCGGTGCGCCAACGGCTCCAGATCTGCCAACGGTCGGCAACGGTCGGAAGCGCCAGATATGGAAACAAATCGGGCACCGGACACTGTCCGGTGTGCACCGGACTGTCCGGTGCCCCCGACGACAGAAGGCAAGGATGGCCTTCCGGATTTGCTCTCAACGGCTCCTAGCTGCCTTGGGGCTATAAAAGGAGCCCCTAGGCGCATGGAGGAGACACACAAGCAACCTTTGAGCATTCTTGATCATCCACACTAAGTCTCTGCGCATTCGTTTGTGTTTCTAAGTGATTCGAGCTCTGTTCTAAGTGAACTCTGAGATAGTCTTGTGAGCTCGATTCTTGGCCGTGTGTGCGCGCTTTTGCTGTGGATTTGTGTGTGTTGCTTCCCTCCCTTACTCTGTGCTTTCTTTGTGATCATATACTTGTAAGGGCAAGAGACTCCAATTTGTGGAGATTCCTTGCAAACGGGATAGTGAAAGGAACAACAAAACACCGTGGTATTCAAGTGGGTCTTTGGACCGCTTGAGAGGGGTTGATTGCAACCCTCGTCCGTTGGGACGCCACAACGTGGAGTAGGCAAGCGTTGGTCTTGGCCGAACCACGGGATAAAACCACTGTGTCACCCCTGTGCTTGATTTTCTTGTGGTACTGTGTTTTGTTGAGACTTCACCTTAGCCACTTGGCAATAATCGTGCTAACACTTAACAAGTTTTTGTGGCTTAAGTTTGAAGTTTTTACAGGATCACCTATTCACCCCCCCTCTAGGTGCTCTCAATTTGTCTAAGTCCTAGGGACCATATGAAGTCAAGCCAAAAGGAGCAAAAGAAAGTTGGCACGAAAAGGATGAGGCTGGGCTGGTCTGGGTAACACCGGACAGTTCGATGACTGTACGGCCGAATTGTCTGCTCTCGGGCTCGGCCAAGTCCTGCTAGCTATAATTCACCAGACGGTCAGGTGCCTCCCACCAAACAGTCCGGTGTGAGAACAGCCAACATCCATCGGCCACGCCAGCCAACACCAACGGTTAGATAGAGCACCGTACAGTCTGATGCCCGTCTGAGATGGAAAGTGACCAATCAACGATTCTTCGACTGTTGTATTGTGCACTGTCTGGTGCCCGAGACAGGGATGGCTGGGAGCTTCCAAATGAAGCTGCAACTGCTCCTAGGCTCATTGGGGCTATAAAAGGGACCCTAGGCGTATGGAGCAGTCACACAAGCATACTTTGAGCACACTACAACTCCTAAACTCCGTGACCACGCCTCCGAAATGTTTTAGAGAGATTTGAGCGCATTTATTGAGTCGTTACTTTGTTGTTTTGTTGTTGCGCTCTCTTCTTCACATTTGTGCGTGTTGTTGCTGCATTGTGCTCTTGTGTGCGTATTCTATTCCCCTCTCTTACTCTTGTTTTAATTATGATCACTTGTGTAAGGCGTGAGTGACTCCAATTTATAGAGATTCCTCACAACCGTGATATTGTGAAACATAAGGAACAACTGTGGTACTCAAGTTTGAAGAGATTAAATTGCCAAATACGAAAACAAAAATAGACTTTTGGTTTCCGTATTTGGTAATTTATAGACTAAATAGAATAAAATGAAGAAATTAAAAATTAGTAATTAGAAACGAAACACCCCTAACTTGGGTCTATCTAAAGACGTAAATGCACACAAAACTAGGGTTTCCACCCCACCCGGCGTCACCCTCATGAGCCAGCCGCCACCCCACGTCCCCACCCATCCGCCAGCCCCAGGCTTCTAGCCTCTGTCCCAGCCGACAGCCCGCCACCCGCGAGGCCGCGACCGGCGACCGCCCGCCCCTGACGCGGTGACTGCGACCTCCTCCGCTCTCCGTGCGCCACCCTGAAGCGGTTCGGCGGCGACCTCCAGGCACCGCCCTCCCCGGTTCGGCGGCTCCCTCGAGGCCTTCCTCCCCACCGGTTCAGCAGCTCCCGATCCGCACGGCCAAAGGCCGATTCGCGCTCCTCCAGCCTTCCTCCGCGTCCAACAGCAAGGTGATTAGTTATATTGATGACCATGTATCAAACCTGTGAGGGTGTCGGGGCTCTTCTGTGGATACTTCTAAATTTCACCTTCTGCCCAAATCTGGCTTTATTTCTCTTGTTTATTCACTATAATGGCAGGTCAAAGTATGCGATGGCACACACTGTTTCTCAACTTAAACTCTAAAGGTATAACAAAAAAAATCAAGCAAAAAAAAAGATATATCTTAAGTAATGGCTGTATTTTTTTCAAGAGATGTAACGCGATATTATGAAAACCAAGTAGCAGCAGCAAACTGCCATAGAAAGGCCTTGGACCTCTCACTAGATGCTCATACAGTCATACTTTTAAGGTGCTTGTCCATCAGTGTTTTTGAATGATCTTCCATGCAGATATTCTTTGCCTGCTGATTCTGAGCCTTTATTATCTGCACTGATCTTCCCCTGATTTTACCAGTTTTACAATCATGTCTCATTCTCATGATGTGCATATGCAGTGAAAAACTTCAACCCAGGAATGGCGATGTCTTGGACAAGAGGGTTAAAGCATGGTGTTGTTCCGAGGCGTGCCGCTCAATTGGTAGAGAGCAGAAGCCTTGCAATTGCAAGCAAGGCGAAGAAGGGTGGAAAGGGTGGAGCCGCTGATGCTGGCAAAACTCCTGCTCTCAGCCAAGAGCTCAAGAGTACAACAGTGTTCGGGGCAAACATCTTCAAGGAGGGTTCTGATCCGAAAATCCAACCAGACTCTGAGTATCCTGACTGGCTGTGGCACTTGCTCGACAAGCGTCCTGTACTAAGTGAGCTGCGGAGGAAAGATCCCAAGACACTCTCTTATGAAGACCTGAAGCGTTTTGTCAAGTTGGACAACCGATCCAGGATCAAGATAAGGAATGACCTCAATGCTAAGAACTGACCTGGAGTCTCGGACGAAACAGGACCTGCTCTACTGTTCTTTTTATTATTAATATAATACTAGACGACATGAATAATTTTTCTGGAGTTTTTGGCAAAACATAGCGACCTGGGATGTTAAAATGTTAAGATTTGCTTGGTTTGTTACTGTTTTAGGCCGCTTACGACACTGGCATGCTTTTTGTTCTTCCATCTTGGAAAGACGCAGGCATGCAGCTTTGTGCCCAGTACTTAGCAAATTATCAAGTTCCATGGTTCTGCAGCATTATCTGACGTTCCAACATATGATTCAGTCACGGTTTATGTATCTTCCAGTTCATCTGAATCTTTCTGGGGTATTGTAAGTTTGGATTTTCATTGCCTGTGTTAATTGGGTTTTACTGCACGATCAACTCTCTCATTCTTCATGACTTGGTAGATTCAGTACGTGGTCTTATGTGTGTGGTGGATGTTCTGCATGATGCCTATATCTGTTGTTCCAGTTTTTTTTTTTAAAAAAAGACACGAGTCTAAGTCACGTTCATTTCATTTGTGCGTGTGTTCTATTTTTTCAGGGGCGGGCGGTCTCCGGTCGCGGCCTGTCTCCAATACTGATGAATCATCAAAGCCTACATTACTGATGAATCACCAAAACATGCATTACTACTAATGAACCATAAAAAAACTTTCTAGTTCTTATCAGAAGGCCTGACCGATTATGCGTAACGGTTCCATTTCTGTATTCTGGAGAGCATAGTACATGTACATCGGCATCACTGTAGTGCTACAGTGCTACTCAAGGAAGAGTATCTGAATTTCATATCGGCATCAACTGTATTTTGCCCTCCTGTCGTCTTCGGAGGACATTATTGACAGACTCGAAATCGCCAGCAACGTTGGCACTGGTAGTATCTGAATTTCATATCGAATATCCTGTACTAACATGTCCATTAGTTGTCCAAGGGATCTCCACGATACCGGTTTCCAATTTCCCATACAGAAATTGAGCAATTTTGTCAAACGCCGCCAAGCACATGGTCATCCATTATCCATTGCACATGTTTGACGAAATAAATGTTTGACGAAATAAAAGTCTGTTTGGTTGCAAAAGGTTGATGTGATTAAATTGCTTTCTATTCAAAACTGAACAGAAAGATATTTAGGCCCTGTTTGGCACAGCTGCTGCTTGTTGAAAAAGCAGCTTATCTGATAAGCTGGTAAAAAACAACTTCTGCTTGTTGTCTGCTTTTAGTTCATTTTGATAAGCTGCTGAACTGATAAGCTGTTGCAGAAGCTGTCTGTTTGGCAGAACTTCTGCTTAAATTTGTGAAGAAGCTGAAAAAAGCTGTTGCAGAAACTGTCTGTTTGGCAGAACTTCTGGTTAAATTTGTGAAGAAGCTGAAAATAAGCTGCGCCAAACAGGGCCTTAATCCCCTCAATCTCCTCCTATCCCATAGGACCGAACAAGACCTTCAAAGATTTAGGCAACCTGCACTTCTCATCAGCTCAATAAGAAGCAGATTTGCCAAATTGTTCGTCGAAAGAACAAAAAATCGTATCCAAATGCCATCAGGGAACAGGGATGCAAAACGTTCGATGATTCATAGTCTTTTTACCAATTAGCTTTCACGATGCAAACAATTTTATTCAAACCACAAAGCTTCCTATAAAAGCAGTGGAACTGGCGTAGCTAGTGGTCATTAGTCCATCTACTGAGAGAGTCGGTGACCCCTTCTGTATCCTCAAGATTAGAAAGTACAGCAAACAGTCTCACGACACTTCTCTGGTACTGGGAATGATAATCTAGACAGAACATATATGGTTCAGAAAGACATAGCAAGTAGGCCACCATGCGCAGATTCACAGCAATAGCTCTAGACCGTAAAACTGCTTCATCCGCTAACAGAAAGAGACCTCTCTCTCCGTGATGATCTGCGATATCCATCCTCATAAGGGCTCCCACTTCTTGATCTGCTGTCCACAGGTGAGCCGGAGTAGGACCTCTCTCTAAGTCTGTGTCTTGGATTCTGAGGTGGAGACCTACAAATGCAACAGATTTAACAGCATCATTGAGAAATGGGCGCTCGCTACGTAGACAAAACTGCAAAGATCAAGATGCAAGCACAAGCATACCTCGAGTAGCTTTGGCTGCGTGAAGGAGAGCGGCCCCTATAATAACGAGGGGACCTAGAGCGAGAATACCTCCTGTCATCATAAGAATGACCCCTGCAATATACAGCCAAAAAAAAAGAATGAATAGAGAAGTCAGCGTGCACAAGGAAGTCGCACTGGGAGGAGCCAACAAACCTGACTCTGTCCCTAGCTCTCATCTCTTGAGGCTTCTTTCTGTTCTCTTCTGCAAAAACAACTGTTATTTGCCTACCAAGAACTACCTGCCCATCCATATAGTACTTCGCATCAGCAGCATCAGCAGGATCATAATACTGGACAAACCCAAACCCTCGGGGCTCCCTGTAGTGCATAGAAGAAAAATCTTTATGACTTCATGAAGATATGTATTCATCTTCCGCAGATAAAAAAGTTACTCCCTGCGTTCTTTTTTATTTGTCGCGTTTTAGTTCTAAAATGAACTAGCGGACGACAAATATTCGAGAACGGAGGTAGTATGTTCTAAGAAAGATGGTACAAGTATTTCACAGCAAACTGATAAAACTATGGATATGGATCTCCACATGGCTGCTGGCAGAGATGAAGACAAGAATAAGTTACACAGGTGCCACTAGTTTAATTTGCTGCTGACCTTGTACTCATGAGAGTTCAAATTCAGACTTGAAACTCTTCATGATGTGAGTATCTCTTAAACTTGTAACTCTATTTCTTCCCATCTCTTGAACAGTACTGAGTACTCTTTTAAGTTGCAGATCACTTAATTGAAATTCTCTATTTCTTCCTTCTCTTCAACAATAATCTTTTAGGCTTGTGTTGTGTCTTCAAAAAATTATTTCATGTTACTTCAAGAGGTGGGGCAAAAGTAATAATCTATTAATCATGTTCTATGTCAATACCATTTAGGGTCGCAACAGTTTGCAATGCCAATCTAGCTAGGTGTCTTACCCAGTGTAATAATCTCTTGGAAGATATATATCTTTAACTCGACCAAACTGTCCAAATGGGCGACGGAGGTCTTCTGGCCTGCATTCACAGAACGTGTGCTAGATGTGAGAAAAACAGGGTGAATAAGGAAATCTCAGTGGCGACACCACATTATGATGGCTTGAGCAGGTGCATGAGAACCATAACAAGAAATAAGGGGTATGAAAGGCACAAAGAGAATAAATAGATAGAAACCATTGAAATTTCAGGTAATGTACATTCTTTTTCATGGATGGATCTAAAGCGAACTCCGACTTGGCTACTGGCAAGACAGCATATGTATATGCATGGACCATGCGGTGGGAAACTGGACATACCAATCCAACAGATATATGTCTTTGAACCTAGTACCACTATAGGTCCCATTCAGCGAAGAGCCTAAAATTGCATTAATTTCATTTGATAGAAACAACTTCGGTGTTACATAATTTATCCTAGTATCAACAAGCTAAGGTTATTGATTTCCTTTTGTAATCGGTTAGGCTTACAAGAGCATATGTTTGGCATGCTTATAATAAACAAATAAATATAAATGACAGGCACACAGATTTGCCCTCCAATTAGGTCCTGAAGATGCATAGCACTGAATTGAGTTTAAGTGATAACAAATTACTTTGTCATGCAGCACTACTCGAGTGTTTGACAAATCTTTACCTGCAGTCCCGACGGAGATTCCTGACCAGAAGACTGGTTGGGAGATCCCTACCACGACCACCATAATGATCATGAGGACTTGGACTGCGGGCCCTTCTCCTGTAGCCCCTTGGTGGTGAAGGACTGTAACTGTAGCCCCTTCTCATATTGATCTAGGATTATTTAACTAATAATATAAGCAGAGACATTATAGTTAAATATAAACATCAGTAACTCCCTGATGAAACAGTAGATGCACAAAGAGAACATCTGAACCTGAAAAGGACATTACAAAAGACAAGGGGCAGTCTACACATAAGGTTACCAGCCTTTAAGAAAGGCACAACTTGTGAACTTCCAACATCTCATCATTCCCCCTCCCTAAAAGCTACCATTTGGGACTTCACATCGAATCCATATAATCCTAGATACAGTTAGCAGTGAAATAAGAAACGGAAGGGTTCACTGCCTATTCTCAACCAATCAAACGCAGAATCACATACAATTAATCGCGAAATAATGGGCGCATCACACAGACTACCGCGACGAAGCCAAATCGTAACACAATTAAGGGCACGCATATTCAGAGTAATCTGTGGGAGAGAAAAAAAACTAGTGAAATTCACAGAACAGAACCAATCAATATACGATGCCCAGCACGATCCACCAGTTCAAAGCTAATCCGCCTCCATCGAAAACTACAAAAATAATCTGCGAGAAAGGATCACTTACAGGCGCGCTCACCTCAAGAGAGGCCAGATCAGTGGGAGGCCGGAGGTGGAGGCGTGGAGGAGTGTAGTGCTGCTCCAATTTGTTCAATCGAGCCTAGAACCTTCGGGAGGCCACGCGAGAAGAGGCGCCGGCGCTTTATCACGCGGACGGCACGACGGAGACCGTTGGATCGGGACACGCGTCGGAAGGGGTTAGATGCGTCGGATGCTGGCGGCCTGGCGCTGGGCCGTGAGGGTCGTTAAGATCTTGATCTGGGCCGCGCCAGGGATAACCGATAACCACGCGAGATGGGGCGGGTGCGGGTGGAGGATGCTACAATTAGACAATTACGACGCTCAGTTTAGTGTTTGAATCTTTGAAAATGGCCATTCTGATTCTTAAGATTTATTTTTAGGTTTAGTTTTTATCTTAAGTTATTAAAATGGTCGTTTTGATCGGCACATCCCCTTTGGACTTAATTTCATTCTGAATGATCAATGCATTTTGATCCTCAAATTTTGTTTTCTTTGCTCAAGTTCATTCATTAACTATTAAAGTGGACGTTTTAGTTCTCCAAGTTCTCTTTTGGCTCAACTTTATCAGGTGGAAAGGCGTACTGTTATGCTACGTAGGGACGAAAATTGAGGGAAACAGTTGGAAAAACCTTCTCCTATTTTTGTTACCATTCTTTTTTATCGAAAACGGGAGTAGGAACGGTATAGCCATAAACGGGAACAATTGAGAAATACACGGTTACACGAAAACAAATTGAAACGAACAAATATTCAACAAAAACAAACGGTAACCGAAAACTTTGGCCAAAATATGCTATATCGTACCATCACTCAACACACTAAAATATTAGAAGTTTAGGACACCATAAATCACAACTTCACAAGTTTAAAAGTCGACACAAGTACATATTTTTTAAAGATCAATAGCTTGCGCCAAGATAGTACTTTTTCTGTCAACATTCATCAATAATTAACCCCAAACTTGCGGATACACAAGAAGAGAAAGATAGCGTACCTTGTATAGTTGTATGTAACAATCTAACATGATAACATCAAAGATTATGGAAGCAAATCCTAATCCACTAGGTCATCACAAGCATCACAATTCACAAGCAAAAAACAGTAGAATTATCCACCACAAATTGCACAAGATGGTCCAATAATTAGTTCAGACCACAACAAAATTATCCCACCAAAGCTAGTTCTTACCATTATAGTTCCCAATAAACAAGAATTTAGAATCACATATTAAGCAAGCAAGCCATAGAGGGTGGAGCTAGAGTTGTACGTTTTGTTTTCTATGTTGCATATTCTGTTTGGCCAACTAAAACGGGATTCCGAAAATACGGACGAAAAAACGTTGAACCATTTTTGTTTTCGTTCCCGCAATTTACTATCATGTTCCCATCCCTAATCTTGTTTTCCCCGTAAATATGAAATGATCCAGTTAGAAGCAGAATGCAGTACCAGACAAAACATGATTTTTGAAAGTACCCTTTTGCACCTAGAGGTGGTGAATATGTGAAATTAAAACTTAAGCTCTATTTAATTTTCTTACTCTACTTGAAGGGTTGTATGCAGCGGAATCCTTGTCTCAAAGAGAACATGCATGTCACACCTAGTTTTGGAAAACAAACCGAATGCGAATCATGTACGTGCCAAGATCAGAAACTCACGTACACAACGATTACATAATTGGACATCATCACACATTACTCAAAATAATAGCGAAAAAGGTACTTTATTACATCAAGACGCCCAAGACGTCCACAGAGTCATTAACATAACATAGTCATTAATGTAATCAAAGTGCGGAATACGAAACGTAGCAGATAAGGCCTTCACATGCAACTGACTAGGGTTTGCCACTAACACAACTAGAACTCATCGTAGTCCTGGAACTCCTCAAAGTCCTCCATGTTGCCTGCATATCCTCCTGAGCACTGATTGCAATGGGGACAACCTGGAGTGGGGTGGTTTTAAAAGCAAGGGTGAGTACACATCAATGTACTCAACAAATGTCTCGTTTAGCTAAAGTGGACTAACATATGTGGAGTTAAGGTTGAAGCAGTTGCTTCTAGTTAGTCAAGTATTTATTTCTAGTAGCAAGCCAAGTTTTAGTAATAAACCCTGTTATTACCCAAAAGTACTCCTTCCAAGAGGAAATACCAGAAACCACAGTTATATTCATCATCGGTAACCATCATCATAAAGTATCCAAAGTTCTTCTAATGAAAGAGGATCCCAAAGCTGCTCTTAACTGTGAGTGCGGCTGATATACCAGTTTCTAACACTTTGCAGAGGTTGCACACTTTACCCACGAGTCGTGATCCCTTTCCAGCCTGGGTTGTACAGACCCGATCTTCACTACAGAGGCACCAGAGGGCATAGACGACGATGGAGGGGCCCAGCGACGACGCACATCAACTCCGGCGAGCGATTACGCACGCACAGGGATAGGGAATGGGAAATCAGAGGCATGGGGAACTGGGTTACCTTGAGAGAGGGCTCTGGGGCGCTTGAACGGCGGTAGGGACATGGCGAAGCCTCAGGTCGACGGTGGCAGCCTTCGGCTGCACAGGGAAGGTTTGGTGAGCGCGAACTGAGAGAATTAGAGGGATTGGGGGCAAACTAGAGGGTGTCTCGTGTTGCTAGTGAGGAGGCGGAGCTCACCAAGGCAACGGACGTGATAGAAGCTCAAAGGCGGCCACGGAACGGACGACAGACCACGACAGAGCTCCACGAGTGTGCGCGTGGTGCGAGAGAGAGAGGAGTGAGGGGTCTGCTGGGGGCACAACTGAGCGAGGGGAGTGAGCGAGTGGGTGCGTGCTCCCGAAAGAGGTTGGAGCATGGGGGAGTGGCCAAGAAACGCGCGATGTGGGCGCGTCCACGGTGGGGAGCGCAGGCGGGAGGTTAGGGAAGGGGAGGTGGCTGACAGGTGGGGTCCGCGAGCTAGTGAGGGCGCGTACGCGAAGGGACGATCAACGCTGACAGAACGGGCCCACCGGACAGAGAGAGGGTACGAGCGCGTGCACGAGATAACTGACACCGACAAGCCAGCCCCACCGGGCAGCGGGAGGGAGAGAGAGCGCGTGCACGGACGTAGGTCGTCGCTGACAGGTGGGACCCACCTGTCAGGCGACGTGGGCGTGCGTGCGTTGCCTGACTGGGCTGGATTGGGCCGAACTAGGCTGAATTCTGTTTTTCTTTTTCCTATAATTTCTAAAGGTTTTTTCTTTTTATTTTCTCCATGGATTTCAAATCAAATTCAAATCAAATTCAAATTCAGGCTAATTCAAACATGTGCATCAAATAAAAGAATAATTTAGGCTCAACACGATGCAACATCTCATGACTCACATAGGTTTTGATAAAATAAATAATTAACCCCTCACCTAATTGACTTAACTATAGTAAAAAGGTAGAGGAGAAAGTCTAGAGAGATAGAGACAAGAGGTAACACATGAATTTGGTAGACATTGAGAGAAGAAATTTTATACCCCCAAATTCAGGGTGTTATAATGCACTTCACAGAAAACTTATACCAAAGATAGGAACAGAGGTGCAAACAGAAAAATACAACAAGAGACACAACATTTTTTCCATGGTTCAACCAAACATGAAATGCTTGCCTACATCCACATTGGAGTTAGCCAACCTGACTCAGAGTCTATTTTCAACTCCTTCCTCTGGTTGCTTAAGTTTATCACAAAGGTGATAAACCTAGTCTTCCACTATATCGAGACAGGTTCACAATAGAACCGAGGTTGAACTCAACTCTTGATAGCTCTCCAACAGAGTAACGACACCAACACTTGCTTAAGATCTCGCTTACTAGCTCTTTCTTGTAGCATTATGCCTTTCTCTTTTGGCTATAACACGTGTCAAATACTTGATCTATAAGAGAAACATATTAGAGAGGGATAGAAATAAGTATGCACTTATTCTCCACTTTCTTGCTGCTTGGTTGTTCTTCTTGGGGTTGAGGAGGGGCCCATATTTATAGCCCCAAGCCTCACATAGCCATTGCAAAACAAATTGGGTAGGTGCTTTGTCCGCTGGTGCATCGGACTAGTCCACCAACTGTAGCGTCGTCTCCAAGCTCCTGACTAGAGGCTTCCTTCTCGGGTTGGCACCGAACCAGTCCTGTCAGCCACCAGACCGCCACATGTCACCTATTCGTTGGAGCTGAGGTCCAGTGCACCACCGGACCGAGACTGTAGAATGTCCAGTAAATTTAGCCAAATTTCCATAGGCTGTAAAGTTCCCTGTAAACAGTCTGTCGTGTCAGGCCGTCGAACCAAGTCTGCTGTCTTCAATGCGCATGCAGTCCGGTGCACCACTCGACCATCCGGTGCGCTAGAGACAACATGAGCATTGCTCATTTTCTTCGCTTCTTCTTCCATTTGACTTGGCCTTTCTCGAGCATCTTCCTATGACTTACAAAAACATGATTAGTGTATAATCCAATGGACTATGTCATAGAAACCCACCTTTATCTCATCTTCTCCATAACTTTGCTATTTCACCTCAAACAAGGACCAAAATGACACTTTCACTAGAAACCAAGTTAGAGTGCAAACCAAAGTGCCAATAACATTGTAAAAGTTGTACACAACATATTCAAATGCTAAAAAATTTCATACTTAACCTTTTTCATCATGTTGTTCTTTGTGGCCTTGCTTGAGCTCGTTATTGGACTCAAAAGCTTCAAGTTACATAACTTGATCACTCTAGTCATATCTTGAGCTCCAATGCCTTCCAATGGTCACTAAGAACCTATCCAAACATAGGAGTGACCCAAACTCCCAATAAAGTACACTTAGCTCTTTGGTCCCTTCCATGTTCTGATTTGATGCACTTGACTTCTTCTTGTGACCATGTGTCCCCTCGAGCTAGGATCTTGAGCCTTATGACTTGAACCATAAAACCATGGGAATTACCTTAATGGATTCAAGTCACGTCTTTATGTCGTGATCCTCAATGCAACATAACCTTTCTCAACTTGATCAATCCTGACTTCTTGCAAGAACATCTTCTTCACTTTGGCTTCAGATAACTTAGTCATCCTGACCTTCTCCCTTGCTCTAGTCTCTCAAAGTACTTGCATTTATCCTTGGCTCGATTAGTTGTCTCCAAGTCATGTACATTGATTCTCACTTAGCAATGTCCACCCTTCAACTTTCTTCACTTGTGATATCCATAATTCATATTCATTTTAACTTATATGAAATATCACACTTGACTCCATGTGTTGAACTTTGCAAGTTTTACACTAAATACACGCTCAACAGTTAACACCCTAGTTGGTCCTTTAATTTTGTTGTCATCCAAACACCAAAACCCATAAAGGACCTTTCAATTTTCCCTGACCATTTTCATCCCTAGTGCTAGGTAAATTGTGGACAACCATTATTAGGTATGAAGGTGCATCGTTCATGGCCGTCGAATTACATAACACACTTTTAAATTTATTTACATATTTTAAAACAAATACAAATATAGATTTAAGTGTCTCAAATATGAATATGAAGTGAATTGGATCGTTCAAATTTTAAATCAAACTAAAAAAAATTTGATGCCCTAAGTCCAAATATAGATTAATTTTTTAAACTAAATTACTATTTAATCCTTTTTTCTACTAGATGTTTGAGTTACAAAAAGGTTGTTAGATTTTGGGATATCATATAGTCCAACTATAGATTAAATTTTGAAAGTAAAATATTGTTTAATCTTTATTCTCTATTAGATGTTTAATGACAGAGTATATCACCACTCAGAATGAAACCATGAAATTCTTTAGGATTCACACCATAATTGATAAACCTTCCCGCACATGTTGTATCCTTGTCTTCCTTTTGTACGATGGTTATGGTTCTAACATATATAGTAGATGGGAAAATTTAGATGGATAATTTTTTTATGAAACATCGTATGTGTGAAAAGAAGAAGAAAAATAAGAATATCGTTAGTTGTTTTATTTCTTTTTCTTTAAACTGGAGGAACAAATTATATTATTACAATGAAGGTCCACTTACCTAGAAAAATATGAAATGTTGTATGCGAAATGAATTTGTTTCTTATTCCTATTCTATGAAGTAAATTTGTGACTTACATCATCTAAAACAATATGACAATACAACTAAGGGGTATTTTGATGCACAAAATACTTTATTGTTCCATTGCAGTTTTTATGAATCTGAAAAAAGAAAGAAGGATTTTCAATGGTATTAATGATGAAATTTGGGATATTATTGTTGATATAAAATGTAACTCTCTTAATGATTTTATTTAGTCTTGCTTGTGACGTTGAGATTAAAACTAAATATGAGATACAATGACTTGCTATGTCTTGCTAAAATTGACATATTAGCACACATATTATGGACAAGGATATATAAAAAAATAATAATGTTGGCACTCGCTCTCCTGGGTGAGTAGATCCAACGGGAAAGTAGAAAGAGTATTGGCAAAGTTTGTCGTGGGATGGCAAAAGCTTTGTTAATCTCCCCTGTGGGGGCATTGTACAGGGGTATTTATAGGCACTTGAGCAACCAATCGTCCCTTGTCAAAGATGTTTGTGCCCTCGAGTACCCAGTTTATCCCTAGAATATTCCCACGTGGGGAGGTTACAGAGGGTCATTATAGCAAAGGCTATTACAAACACGGCCCGTAATACGCTTCTCCGAGCGGGGCCCGTTACAATGGGCTGAATCCCACATGGGCCTCCCGGTGCAGTGACGACATGAGACTCGTAGACTTCGACAGGGCCTTCTGTAACATCTCGAAATTTCAACCCGAGGTTTGGAACCCTAATCTCCTAAACCCCCTTTTTATCTCTCCCTAAACTCCACCCCATAAGTCATCTCATCATATGCATACACTTTGATTGTTAGAAGCACCTCACATAGATTATTTTTTCTAGCACCCATAATTATTTATCTAATTATTTGTTCAAAATAAAAGGAGATAAAAGAAATAGAAATAGAAAATAGAAATAAGAAATAGAAAAAGAAAAAAAAGGAAAAAGGAAAACCCCACTCGACTGGGCCGCTTCCGGCCCAGGCCTCCTCTCTCTCTCGCGCGTGCGCCCGCACTCCCCTCCCTTCCGCAGCCCAAGCGACCCATCGTCGCGCGCCCGCGCCCACCACTGACATCCCGTCCCCACCCGTCAGCTACCCCCTCTCCCTCTCTCGTCGCTCTCCCGCTGTCGGCTCGGCCCTACCCATCAGCCCGCACTCCCCTCCCTCGCCATCTCTCTCTCTTCCTGGCAAGCGAGCCCCACCCATCAGCGCCTTCCTCGCGCCCGTGACTGGGGCTAGCGATGCGATCGCCGTCAGTCGCCACCACCCCGTCGTCTCGTCATTACTCGCTCGCCTGCCCGGTTGGTGCCTTGTGCCTCTGTCCCCTTGCGCCAGCCGAGCCATCCCGTCACCCCCCTGCCCGAGCCGTCTCGTCGTCACCACTGTGCGCCACCATCCTCGCTGTGGCGAGCTCACCGGTGCACGCCACCTCTCGCCCCTCCCCCGCCCGGGCGCCTATAAAAGGACCGCCCCGAGCTCCCCAATTCCTCACCCCGGCCTCAGCCACCCTCTTCCTCCTTCCCCGAGCTCGATTGAGCCAGTGCCGCCGCGTCCTTCCCCTGCTCCGGTGAGCCTCGCCCTCCTCCCTCTGCTAAGTTCCAGTCTAATTCATATAGTTCTTGAGCTTCGCCATTCCCTCACAAACACAATGCACCCATCCTCGCCTTCTATTGCGCTCGGCAGCCTCGTCGGCGACCTCACCGCCGCGAGCGCCCGCCATCGCACCATGGACCGGCCACCCCGAGCACCCTCCGGTCAAATTGGCCCCTCCACCATGATCCCCTACCCCCACCTGTGCCTCGCCACCTCTCCTCCATCGCAAAACCGGGCTCCCGGAGAAGAACCGCCGCGGACCTCACCGGTGGTCGAGCCCGACTGGTTCGCCCCCCTCCGCCGCCCGCTCCACGCCGTTACCCCCTCCTCTCGCTGACGTGTGGGCCCACACTCACGGTGTCCGCCTGCGCCGCTCCGCTCCTCCGTGGGCCGGCTAGGCCGCCTGCCCGCGCCCGCGCTCGCTGGGCCAAAATCCCCCGACCCAGTTAGCCGAGAATTCCTTTTCTTTTTCCATTTCTTTTTCCTATTTTCATATATACATTCATATATTGATATTTTATGCACCAAAAATAGTCTAAATAAATTATAGGGCACAAAAGTAATAATGTCTAACAATTGGCATACCCCACCAAGTCACCATGATTGATGTATTGTTCCTTATCCATGTTTGCTAGTGGAAGAGGGATCCGATTCTCTGGAATTTGTAGCTCCGGAAGAAGGGCAGGAACCCAATCCCTCTGAAATAAATCTTTTGTGCTAGGAAAGCTTCGACGAAGGCGAGTCCATTCTTCCCTTGATGCATAATTTACCTATTCTTTCTACCACTACCTAAGCCGGGATTAAGGGATGGAACATTTGCATTGTGAGCAGAGAGATAGCCCGCATTAACAAACATCTTTTGAGTACAAAATGTGGGATGGGAAAAGGGCAGTGCTTTGACTAAGCGATGTTTTCAAAAAGTGTATGATGAAGGTGAGAGCACCTAGAGGGGGGTGAATAGGTGATCCTGTGAAACTTGAAAACTTAACACCACAAAACTTGGTTAGGCATTAGCACAATAATGCCAAGTGGCTAGAGAGGAGTCTCAACAAAACACAATAACCACAAGAGATCAACACAGAGATGGCACAATGGTTTATCCCGTGGTTCGGCTAAGACCAACGCTTGCCTACTCCACGTTGTGGCGTCCTAACGGACAAGGGTTGCAATCAACCCCTCTCAAGCGGTCCAAAGACCCACTTGAATACCATGGTGTTTTGCTTTGCTTTTCTTTATCCCGCTTGCGAGGAATCTCCACAAATTGGAGCCAATCACCCTTACACTTGAAGTTCACAAAGAAGCACGGAGTAAGGGAGGGATTAGCAACTCACACAAGACACAAAGATCACAGCAAATACGCACACACAAGACCCAGACTTGAGCTCAAGACACTATCACGAGTTTCTCACTAGAACGGAGCTCAAATCACTAAGAATGTCGAACAAGTGCGCAAGAACGAAGTGTGAGTGATCAACTATGCTCAAAGAATGCTTGGATGTCTTCTCCATGCGCCAAGGGGTCCCTTTTATAGCCCCAAGGCAGCTAGGAGCCGTTGAGAGCATTGTAGGAAGGCAATTCTTGCCTTCTGTCGACTGGCGCACCGGACACTGTCCGGTGCGAATTTCTTTCCTTCTTTGGCGAAGCCGACCGTTGGCGATTCAGAGCCGTTGGCGCATCGGACACTGTCCGGTGCACACCGGACAGTCCGGTGCTCCAATGAGACCGTTGGCTCGGCCACGCGTCATGCGCGAAATCCTCGGCCGACCGTTGCCCCGGCTGACCGTTGGCTCACCGGACAGTCCGGTGCACCACCAGACAGTCCGGTGAATTTTAGCCGTACGCCGTTAATCATCTCCCGAGAGCGACGAGTTCGCCTGTGAACAGCTCACCGGACAGTCCGGTGAATTTTAGCCGTACACCGTCGACGAAATCCCGAGAGCAGCTAGTTGACAGTCGCCAGCCTGGCGCACCGGACACTGTCCAGTGCACCACCGGACAGTCCGGTGCACCCAGACTGAGCAGACTTTGGCTGAACAAAGTCACCTCTTTTTTAATTTGGTTTTTCCTGTTTCCAGCTCTTAGACACAATACATTAGTTCTCAAAAACAATGTACTAAGTCTAGAAACATACCTTTAGACTTGATTTGCACTTTGTCCACCACTTTGCATAGATTGACACAAAAGCACTTGTGTTGGCACTCAATCACCAAAATACTTAGAAATGGCCCAAGGGCACATTTCCCTTTCAATCTCCCCCTTTTTGGTGATTTATGCCAACACAACATAAAGCAACTAGAACAAGTGCAATATCAATGCAAATGGAAACTCAATATTGTTTTAATTCAAATTTGGCATATATGGATCACTCTTTGCCACCACTTGGTTTGTTTTTTGCAAATCAACCTCAAATTCCTATCTCTAAGTCAAACACAATTTTAGAGACATAAAGAGAGTTGTTCCAAGAGAAATTGATCAAAGATTTCAAAAACTCTCCCTTTTTTCCCATAATCAACATTCTCCCCACAAGAGGCCAACTTTTGACAAGAGAGACAATAAGAGAGTTTTGACAAACCACTAGCTCTATTCTACTATTTCAAAATTTCTCAAGTGGTAGCTGATCCATTTATTGCTTTGGCCTTATTTTCTCCCCCTTTGGCATCAAGCACCAAAACGGGATCAATCTTGGCCCTTGAACCCCATTGCCTCACCAAAATCTTCAAATAAGAATACAGAGGCAATAAGAGTACATGAGATGAACTTGGAATAAGTTACCCTCTCATCGGAGTGCAGTGGAAGTCTTTCATGGTCCAAGTCCACCTTTTCCCTTTCAAACCTCCTTTGAGACTAAATCAAGCAAACTCAAGCACCTGGTTAGTCTCAAAGGGTCAAGTTGTAGTACATCTCCCCCTAAACATGTGCAACACTTGCAATTGGACTTGTGAGGTCCGAGGAGTGTTTGTACAACTTGAGCACCATAAGTAAACAACAAAATGCATAAGGAACATGATCAAGGCATAAATACATGTATGTTATAAATCAATACAAGTTTCGCGAATCTAAGACATTTAGCTCACTACGCAGCCTGCAAAAGGTCTTCTCATCTAGAGGCTTGGTAAAGATATCGGCTAGCTGGTTCTCGGTGCTAACATAAAACACTTCGATATCTCCCTTTTGCTGGTGGTCTCTCAAAAAGCGATGTCAGATGTCAATGTGCTTTGTGCGGCTGTGCTCAACAGGATTTTCCGCTATTCGGATAGCACTCTCATTATCACATAGGAGTGGGACTTTGCTCAGATTGTAGCCAAAGTCCCGGAGGGTTTGCCTCATCCAAATTAGTTGCGCGCAACACTGTCCTGCGGCAACATACTCGACCTCAACGGTGGATAGGGCAACAGAAGTTTGTTTCTTAGAATTCCATGACACCAGGGACCTTCCTAAGAATTGGCACGTCCCCGATGTACTCTTCCTATCGACCTTACATCCAGCATAGTCGGAATCTGAATATCCAATCAAGTCAAAGTTAGACCCCTTTGGATACCAGATCCCGAAGCAAGGCGTAGCGACTAAATATCTAAGAATTCGCTTCACGGCCACTAAGTGATACTCTCTTGGATCGGATTGAAATCTAGCACACATGCATACGCTAAGCATAATATCCGGTCTACTAGCACATAAATAAAGTAAAGACCCTATCATTGACCGGTATGCCTTTTGATCAACGGACTTACCTCCTTTGTTGAGGTCGGTGTGTCCGTCGGTTCCCATCGGAGTCTTTGCGGGCTTGGCGTCCTTCATCCCAAACCGCTTTAGAAAGTCTTGCGTGTACTTCGTTTGGGAGATGAAGGTGCCGTCCTTGAGTTGCTTCACTTGGAACCCAAGGAAGTAGTTCAACTCGCCCATCATCGACATCTCGAATTTTTGCGTCATCACCCTGCTAAACTCTTCACAAGACTTTTGATTAGTAGAACCAAATATTATGTCATCGACATAGATTTGGCACACAAACAAATCACCATCACAAGTCTTAGTGAATAAAGTCGGATCAGCTTTCCCAACCTTGAAAGCATTAGCAATTAAAAAGTCTCTAAGGCATTCATACCATGCTCTTGGGGCTTGCTTAAGTCCATAGAGCGCCTTAGAGAGCTTACACACGTGGTCGGGGTACCGTTCATCCTCGAAGCCAGGGGGTTGCTCCACGTACACCTCCTCCTTGATTGGCCCATTGAGGAAGGCGCTCTTCACATCCATTTGGAACAACCTGAAAGAATGGTGAGCGGCATATGCTAGCAAAATACGAATGGACTCTAGCCTAGCCACAGGAGCAAAAGTCTCCTCAAAGTCCAAACCTGCGACTTGGGCATAACCTTTTGCCACAAGTCGAGCCTTGTTCCTCGTCATCACCCCGTGCTCATCCTGTTTGTTGCGGAACACCCACTTGGTTCCCACAACATTTTGCTTGGGACGCGACACCAATGTCCAAACTTCATTTCTCTTGAAATTATTGAGCTCTTCCTGCATGGCCAACACCCAGTCCGGATCTAGCAAGGCCTCTTCTACCCTGAAAGGCTCAATAGAAGAGACAAAAGAGTAATGCTCACAGAAATTCACCAATCTAGAGCGAGTAGTTAATCCCTTGCTAATATCACCCAAAATTTGGTCGACGGGATGATTCCTTTGAATCGTCGCTCGAACTTGGGTTGGAGGTGCCTAAGGTGCTTCTTCCTCTTCAACTTGGACATCCTGTGCTCCCCCTTGATCACACGCCTCCACTTGAGGTACCTGTTCGTCATCTTGGGTTGGAGGATGCACCATTGTTGAGGAAGACGGTTGATCTTGCTCCTTTTGTTCCAGTGGCCTCACATCTCCAATCGCCATGGTACGCAATGCGGCCGTTGGAACGTCTTCTTCATCTACATCATCAAGATCAACAACTTGCTCTCTTGGAGAGCCATTAGTCTCATCAAATACAACGTCGCTAGAGACTTCAACCAAACCCGATGATTTGTTGAAGACCCTATACGCCTTTGTATTTGAGTCATAACCTAATAAAAACCCTTCTACAGCTTTGGGAGCAAATTTAGAAGTTCTACCTTTCTTCACAAGAATATAACACTTGCTCCCAAATACACGAAAGTAAGACACATTGGGTTTGTTACCGGTTAGCAGCTCATACGAAGTCTTCTTGAGGAGGCGGTGAAGGTAGACTCGGTTGATGGCGTGGCAAGCCGTGTTCACGGCTTCCGACCAAAAGCGCTCGGGGGTCTTGAACTCTCCAAGCATCGTCCTCGCCATATCGATGAGCGTCCTGTTCTTCCTCTCTACCACACCATTTTGCTGTGGTGTGTAGGGAGCGGAGAATTCGTGCTTGATCCCTTCCTCCTCAAGGAACTCCTCCACTTGAAGGTTCTTGAACTCGGACCCGTTGTCGCTCCTTATCTTCTTCACCTTGAGCTCAAACTCATTTTGAGCTCTCTTGAGGAAGCGTTTGAGGGTCCCTTGGGTTTCAGATTTATCCTGCAAAAAGAATACCCAAGTGAAGCGGGAAAAATCATCAACTATAACAAGACCATACTTACTTCCTCCTATGCTTAGATAGGCGACGGGTCCGAAGAGGTCCATATGAAGCATCTCCAAGGGTCTTGATGTGGTCATCACATTTTTGGTGTGATGAGAGCTTCCCACCTGTTTGCCTGCTTGACATGCTGCACAAGGTCTATCTTTTTCGAAATGCACATTAGTTAGACCTATCACGTGTTCTCCCTTTAGAAGCTTGTGGAGGTTCTTCATCCCCACATGTGCTAGACGGCGATGCCACAGCCAGCCCATGCAAGTCTTAGCAATTAAGCATGCATCTAGACCGGCCTCCTCTTTTGCAAAGTCAACTAAATAAAGCTTGCCGTCTAGTACACCCTTAAAAGCTAGTGAACCATCACACCTTCTAAAGACAGACACATATACATTTGTGAATAAACAATTATATCCCATTTTACAAAGTTGACTTACAGATAACAGATTATATCCAAGCGACTCAACTAAAAACACATTAGAAATAGAGTGCTCGGATGAAATAGCAATCTTCCCTAACCCTTTTACCTTGCCTTGGTTCCCATCACCAAATATGATTGAATCTTGGGAATCCTTGTTCTTGACGTAGGAGGTGAACATCTTCTTCTCCCCCGTCATATGGTTTGTGCATCCGCTGTCGATAATCCATCTTAAACCCCCGGATGCATAAACCTGCAAGGCAAATTTAGGCTTGGGTTTTAGGTACCCAACTCTTGTTGGGTCCTATAAGGTTAGTCACAATAGTTTTAGGGATCCAAATGCAAGTCTTGTCTCCCTTACATTTGGCCCCTAATTTCCTAGCAATTACCTTCTTACCCTTTCTACAAATAGCAAAGGAAGCATTGCAAGCATAATAAATGGTAGAAGGTTCATTCACTACTTTCCTAGGAACATGAACAAAATTTCTTCTAGGCATATGATGAACAACATTTTTCCTAGGTATATCACTACCATGCATATAGGAAGAACTTGAAGCAAACATGGCATGAGAATCAAAAGCATCATAACTTCTAAAAGCATTTCTAGAATATCTCCTATCATGGTACATGAAAGCTTGGTTCTTTTTAGCACTACTAGCCATAGGGGCCTTCCCTTTCTCCTTGGTGGAGATGAGCCTTATGGCTTGTTAAGTTCTTGACTTCCCTCTTGAAGCCAAGACCATCCTTAATTGAGGGGTGTCTACCAACCGTGTAGGCATCCCTTGCAAATTTTATTTTATCAACTTCACTCTTGCTAGTCTTAAGTTGGGCATTAAGACTAGTCACTTCATCATTTAGTTTTGAAATTGAAACTAAGTGTTCACTACAAGCATCAATATCAAAATCCTTACACCTAGTGCAAATTGCAACATGTTCAACACAAGAGTTAGATTTATTTGCTTCTACTAGTTTAGCATTTAAATCATCATTAACACCTTTCAAAGTAGAAATGGTTTCATGACAAGTAGATAGTTCACACGAAAGCATTTCATTCCTTTTAACTTCCAAAGCAAGAGATTTTTGTGCCTCTACAAATTTGTCATGTTCTTCATACAAAAGATCCTCTTGCTTTTCTAACAATCTATTCTTATCATTCAAGGCATCAATTAATTCATTAATTTTATCAACCTTGGTTCTATCTAGGCCCTTGAATAAACATGAATAATCTATTTCATCATCATCACTAGACTCATCCTCACTTGAAGAAGCATAAGTACTAGTATTACGAGTGCTGACCTTCTTCTCCTTCATCATGAGGCATGTGTGACGCTCGTTGGGGAAGAGGGCTGATTTGTTGAAGGCGGTGGCGGCGAGTCCTTCATCGTCGGAGTCGGACGAAGAGCAATCCGAATCCCACTCCTTTCCAAGGTGTGCCTCGCCTTTAGCCTTCTTGTAAACCTTCTTGTTCTCTCTCTTCCCATTCTTTCCTTGTTCCTGGTCACTATCATTATCGGGACAGTTAGCAATGAAATGACCAACTTTACCACATTTGAAGCATGAGCGCTTTCCCTTTGTCTTGGTCTTGCTTGGCTGCCCCTTGCGACCCTTTAGCGCCGTTTTGAAGCGCTTGATGATGAGGGCCATCTCTTCATCATTGAGCCCGGCCGCCTCAACTTGTGCCACCTTGCTAGGTAGCGTCTCCTTGCTCCTCGTTGCCTTGAGAGCAATGGGTTGAGGCTCGTGGATTGGACTGTTCAACGCGTCGTCGATGTATCTCGTCTCCTTGATCATCATTCGCCCGCTTACGAACTTCCCAAGGACTTCTTCGGGCGACATCTTGGTGTACCTAGGATTTTCACGAATGTTGTTCACCAGATGTGGGTCAAGTACAATAAAGGACCTTAGCATTAGACAAACGACGTCGTGGTCCGTCCATCGCGTGCTTCCGTAGCTCCTTATCTTGTTGATGAGGGTCTTGAGCCGGTTGTATGTTTGGGTTGGCTCCTCTCCCCTTATCATTGCGAATCGTCCAAGCTCGCCCTCCACCAACTCCATCTTGGTGAGCATGGTGATGTCGTTCCCCTCGTGTGAGATCTTGAGGGTGTCCCATATCTGCTTGGCATTGTCCAAGCCGCTCACCTTATTGTACTCTTCCCTGCACAAAGATGCTAAAAGGACAGTAGTAGCTTGTGCATTCCTATGGATTTGTTCATTTATAAACATGGGACTATCCGAGCTATCAAATTTCATTCCATTCTCCACTATCTCCCATATGCTCGGATGGAGAGAGAACAAGTGACTACGCATTTTGTGGCTCCAAAATCCGTAGTCCTCTCTATCAAAGTGAGGAGGTTTGCCAAGTGGAATGGAGAGTAAATGAGCATTTGTACATTGCGGAATACGAGAGTAGTCAAAAGAAAAGTTCGAATTAACCGTCTTTCTTTTGTCGTTGTCGTCGTTGTCCTTTTGGGAAGAAGAGGACTCGTCGCTGTCGTCGTAGTAGACGATCTCCTTGATGCGCCTTGTCTTCTTCTTCTTCCCATCTTTACGTTTGTAGCCCGAGCCCGAGTCGGTAGGCTTGTCATCCTTCGGCTCGTTGACGAAGGACTCCTTCTCCTTATCGTTGATCACAATTCCCTTCCCCTTAGGATCCATCTCTTCGGGCGATTAGTCCCTTCGTGAAGAGAACGGCTCTGATACCAATTGAGAGCACCTAGAGGGGGGTGAATAGGTGATCCTGTGAAACTTGAAAAACTAATGCCACAAAACTTGGTTAGGCGTTAGCACAATAATTCCAAATGGCTAGAGAGGAGTCTCAACAAAACACAATAACCACAAGAGATCAACACAGAGATGGCATAATGGTTTATCCCGTGGTTCGGCCAAGACCAACGCTTGCCTACTCCACGTTGTGGCGTCCCAACGGACGAGGGTTGCAATCAACCCCTCTCAAGCGGTCCAAAGACCCACTTGAATACCACGGTGTTTTGCTTTGCTTTTCTTTATCCCGCTTGCAAGGAATCTCCACAAATTGGAGCCTCTCGCCCTTACACTTGAAGTTCACAAAGAAGCACGGAGTAAGGGAGGGATTAGCAACTCACACAAGACACAAAGATCATAGCAAATACGCACACACAAGACCCAGACTTGAGCTCAAGACACTATCACGAGTTTCTCACTAGAACGGAGCTCAAATCACTAAGAATGTCGAACAAGTGCGCAAGAACGAAGTGTGAGTGATCAACTATGCTCAAAGAATGCTTGGATGTCTTCTCCATGCGCCAAGGGGTCCCTTTTATAGCCCCAAGGCAGCTAGGAGCCGTTGAGAGCATTGTAGGAAGGCAATTCTTGCCTTCTGTCGACTGGCGCACCGGACAGTCCGGTGCACCATCGGACACTGTCCGGTGCGGATTTCTTTCCTTCTTTGGCGAAGCCGACCATTGCCGATTCAGAGCCGTTGGCACACCGGACACTGTCCGGTGCACACCGGACAGTCCGGTGCTCCAATGTGACCGTTGGCTCGGCCACACGTCACGCGCGGAATCCTCGGCCGACCGTTGCCCCGGCTGACCGTTGGCTCACCGGACAGTCCGGTGCACCACCAGACAGTCCGGTGAATTTTAGCCATACGCCGTTAATCATCTCCCGAGAGCGACGAGTTCGCCTATGAACAGCTCACCAGACAGTCCGGTGCACCACCGGACAGTCCGGTGAATTTTAGCCGTACACCGCCGACGAAATCCCGAGAGCAGCTAGTTGACAGTCGCCAGCCTGGCGCACCGGACACTGTCCAGTGCACCACCGGACACTGTCCAGTGCACCACCGGACAGTCCGGTGCACCCAGACTGAGTAGACTTTGGCTAAACAAAGTCACCTCTTTTTCAATTTGGTTTTTCCTGTTTCCAGCTCTTAGACACAATACATTAGTTCTAAAAAACAATGTACTAAGTCTAGAAACATACCTTTAGACTTGATTTGCACTTTGTCCACCACTTTGCATAGATTGACACAAAAGCACTTGTGTTGGCACTCAATCACCAAAATACTTAGAAATGGCCCAAGGGCACATTTCCCTTTCAGAAGGGTATTCACCCTCATCACCTTGTGAGTGGGATGATCAGGGACTCCCTGGTTTAGGGGAGGGCCTAAGGTGATGGCTCAACTGGTTTAGGTGTGAGCAGAAGGATTGTCCCCTCATATAAGGACCGGTTTGTCATCTTTCACTACCTGTACTCATGATAAGTACAACTGAAAGGGAAATAGGGTCAAACCTTTTTCCTAAATGATTTTGGTGGTTGAATTGCCCAACACAAATTATTGAACTAACTAGTTTGCTCTAGATTATGAGTTCTACAGGTGCCAAAGGTTCAACATAAACCAATAAAAAGACCAAGAAAGGGTTCAAATAAAAAGAGCAAAAGACAACTGAAGGCTGCCCTGGTCTGGCACACCGGACAGTGTCCGGTGTACCAGGGAGATCCTCATTAAACTGCTCAGCTTCGGGAATTTAGGGAGCCACTCCGCTATAATTCACCGGACTGTCCGGTGTGCCAGCGGAGCAACTACTAACTGCGCCAACGGTCGTATGCAAAAGTCTACAGTGAACGGTGAACAGTGCAACTGCACGGGCAGAAGTTAGAGCAGGCGCCAGAAGGCGCACCGGATAGTGAACAGTGACTGTCCGGTGCACCATCGGACTGTCCGGTGGCCCCACTTGTCAGAGCTCCAACGGTCGAACCCTAACGGTTGGGTGACGTGGCTGGCGCACCGGATAGTGTCCGGTGGCGCACCGGACTGTCCGGTGCGCCATACAACAACAGCCCCTCCCAACGGCCACTTTGGTAGTTGGGGCTATAAATACCCCCCAACCACCACACTTCAAGGCATACAAGTTTTCACCCAACACACTCAATACAAGAGCTATAGCATTCAATACAAGACACAATTAGAGTGAATCAAAATCTTTCCAAGTCCTAATTCCACTCAAAGCAATAGTGACTAGAACAGAGAGTTTTGTCATGTTCATTTGAGCTCTTGCGCTTGGGTCGCTTTTCTTCTTCCTTCTTTCTTATTCCCAACTCAATTGTAATCAAGGCAAGAGACACCAATTGGTGGTGGTCCTTGTGGGAACTAAGTGTCTCAATTGATTGAGAAAAGAAGCTCACTCGGTCTAGGTGACCGTTTGAGAGAGAGAAAGGGTTGAAAGAGACCCGGTCTTTGTGACCACCTCAACGGGGAGTAGGTTTGCAAGAACTGAACCTCGGTAAAACAAATCACCGTGTCACACTCTTCATTTGCTTGTGATTTGTTTTCGCCCTCTCTTTCGGACTCGATTATATTTCTAACGCTAAGTCTGGCTTGTAGTTGTGCTTAAAGTTTATAAATTTCAGATTCCGCCTATTCACCCCCTCTAGGTGACTTTCAATTGGTATCAGAACCCAGTACTTCATTAGAGCCTAACCGCTCGAAGTAATGTCGGGAGATCACGCCAAGAAGGAGGTCATGACCGGCGAGAAGCCCGCTACAAGCCACAGGAAGGCTCCATCAAGGGAGTCCGGCACCAAGCACAAGGAGGAATCCCCTCCCCACGTCAAGTCGCACCGGAGTGGCGACAAGAAGAAGAAAATAAAGAAGGTGGTCTACTACGAGACCGATTCTTCGTCTCCCTCCACCTCCGGATCCGACGCGCCATCCGTCACTTCTAAGCGCCATGAGCGCAAGAAGTTTAGTAAGATCCCCTTATGCTATCCTCGCATTTCCAAACGCACTCCTTTACTTTCCGTCCCACTAGGCAAACCACCGGTTTTTGACGGTGAAGATTATTGCATGTGGAGTGATAAAATGAGGCACCATCTAACCTCACTCCACGCTAGCATTTAGGACATTGTTGAGTTTGGTACGCAGGAACCATCCGTGGGGATGAAGATTATGATTCGGACGAGGTTGCCCAAATCCGGCACTTCAACTCCCAAGCCACTACTATACTCCTCGCCTCTCTAAGTCGAGAGGAGTATAATAAGGTGCAAGGGTTGAAAAGTGCCAAAGAGATTTGGGACATGCTCAAGACCGCGCATGAAGGAGACGAGGTGACCAAGATCACCAAGAGGGAAATGATCGAGGGGGAGCTCGGTCGCCTTATGCTCAACCAAGGGGAGCAGCCACAGACTATGTACAACCAACTCAAAACCTTGGTGAACCAAGTGCGCAACCTTGGGAGTACAAAATGGGATGACCATGAAATGGTCAAGGTTATTCTTAGATCACTTGTTTTTCTTAAACCTACTCAAGTTCAATTAATTCGTGGTGATCCTAGATATAAACTATTGTCTCCCGAGGAAGTGATAGGAAAATTTGTGAGCTTTGAATTGATGATCAAAGGCTCCAAGAAAATCATCGAGCAAGGTGCCTCCTCCGTACCCGAGGTACAACCCGTTGCATTCAAGGCGGCGGAGGAGAAGAAAGAAGAGTCTACATCAAGTAGGCTTCCCATTGACGCCTTCAAGCTCAACAACGAGGAAATGACGCTCATCATCAAGAGCTTTCGCCAAATCCTCAAGCAAAGGAAGGGGAAAGATTACAAGCCCCATTCCAAGAAAGTTTGCTACAAGTGTGGTAAGCCCGGTCACTTCATAGCAAAATGCCCTATTTCTAGTGACAGTGACAGGGGCGACGACAAGAGGGGGAAGAAGAAGGAGAAGAAGAGGTACTACAAGAAGAAGGGTGGCGATGCCCATGTTTGCCGGGAATAGGACTCCGACGAGAGCTCCACCGACTCCTCCGACGACGAGGACACCGCCAACATCGCCATCAACAAGGGCCTCCTCTTCCCCAACGTCGACCACAAGTGCCTCATGGCAAAGGATGACAAGAAGAAGGTAAAATCTAGATCCTCCACTAAGTATGCAACATCTAGTGATGAGGCTAGCTCTAGTGATGATGAGGATGATTTATTTACACTTTTTGCCAACCTAAACATGCAATAAATGGAGAAATTAAATGAATTGATTAGTGCTATTCATGAGAAGGATGAACTCTTGGATAGCCAAGAGGACTTCCTTATTATAGAAAACAAGAAGCATGTTAAGGTTAAAAATGCTTATGCTCAGGAAGTTAAAAAATGTGAAAAATTGACTAGTGAGCTTAACACTTGCCATGACACTATTTCTAACCTTAGAAATGAAAATGCCAAATTAATTGCTAAGGTTGAGAAATAAAATGTTTGTGATGATTCAATTGTTAATTTTAGAAATGATAATGCTAGTTTAATTGCTAAGATTGACATGTTGAATGAATCACTTGCTAGGCTTAAGATTGAGAATGAAAAATTAATTACTAAGGCTAAGGATTTAAATGTTTGCAATGATGTTATTTCCAATCTTAGAAATGAAAATGCCATATTACATGCTAAGATTGATGAATTAAATGTTTGCAAACCCTCTACATCTAGTGTTGATCATGTTACTATTTGTACTAGATGTAGAGATATTAATGTTGATGTTATTCATGATCACCTTGCTATGATTAAACAACAAAATGTTCATATAGCAAAATTAGATGCTAAAATTGCTGAGCATGAGATGGAAAATGAAAAATTTAAATTTGCTAGAAGCATGCTTCATAGTGGGAGACGCCCTGGCATTAAGGATGGCATTGGCTTCCAACAGGGAGACAATGTCAAGCTTAATGCCCCTAAGAGATTGTCTAACTTTGTTAAGGGCAAGGCTCCCATGACTCAGGATAATGAAGGCTATATTTTGTATCCTGCTAGTTATCCTGAGGATAAGATTAGGAGAATTCATGCTAAAAGGACTCATTCTGTTTCTCACCATGCTTTTATTTATAAGAATGAGGCTTCTAGCTCTAGGAGCTCTACCCATGTTAAAATGCCTAAGAAGAAATCTCCTATTGCATCAAATGATCATAACATTTCATTCAAAACCTTTGATGCTTCATATGTGCTTACTAACAAATCAGGCAAAGTAGTTGCCAAATATGTTGGGGGCAAACACAAGGGCTCCAAGACTTGTGTTTGGGTACCCAAGGTGCTTGTTTCTAATGTGAAAGGACCCAAGACTGTTTGGGTACCTAAGAACAAGGCCTAAATTTGTTTTGTAGGTTTATGCATCCGGGGGCACAAGTTGGATCATTGGTAGCGGGTGCACAAACCACATGACTGGGGAGAAAAGGATGTTCTCCTCCTATGAGAAAAACCAAGATCCCCAAAGAGCTATCACATTCGGGGATGAAAATCAAGGTTTGGTCAAAGGATCGGGTAAAATTGCTATATCACCTAACCATTCTATTTCCAATGTTTTTCTTGTAGATTCTTTAGATTATAACTTGCTTTCTGTTTCTCAATTATATAAAATGGGCTACAATTGTCTTTTTACGGATATAGGTGTTACTGTCTTTAGAAGAAGTGATGATTCAGTAGCATTTAAGGTAGTGTTAGATGGTCAGCTATACCTAGTTGATTTTAATAGAGCTGAACTCGACACTTGCTTAATTGCTAAGATGAATATGGGTTGGCTCTGGCATCGCCGACTAGCCCACGTTGGGATGAAGAATCTTCACAAGCTTCTAAAGGGAGAACACATTTTGGGACTAACAAATGTTTATTTTGAGAAAGACAGGATTTGTAGCGCATGTCAAGTAGGGAAGCAAGTTGGTGTTCATCATCCACACAAGAACATCGTGACGACTGACAGGCTGCTTGAGCTGCTCCACATGGATCTATTCGGCCTGATAGCTTACATAAGCATCGGCGGGAGTAAGTACTGTCTAGTTACTGTGGATGATTATTCTCACTTCACTTGGGTGTTCTTTTTGCAGGAAAAATCACAAACCCAAGAGACCTTAAAGGGATTCTTGAGACAAGCTCAAAATAAGTTCGGCTTAATGATCAAAAAGATTAGAAGCGACAATGGAACGGAGTTCAAGAACTCACAAATAGAAGGCTTTCTTGATGAGGAGGGCATCAAGCATGAGTTCTCTTCTCCCTACACACCACAACAAAATGGTGTAGTGGAGAGGAAGAATAGAACTCTATTTGACATGGCGAGAACCATGCTTGATGAGTACAAGACACCGGATCGGTTTTGGGCCGAGGCGATTAACACCGCCTGCTACTCCATCAACCGGTTATATCTACACTGAATCCTTAAAAAGACATCATATGAACTCCTCACTGGTAAAAAGCCCAATGTTTCATATTTTAGAGTCTTTGGTAGCAAATGTTTTATTCTTGTTAAAAGAGGTAGAAAATCTAAATTTGCTCCTAAGGCTGTAGAAGGCTTATTACTTGGTTATGATTCAAACACAAGGGCATATAGAGTCTTTAACAAGTCCACTGGACTAGTTGAAGTTTTTTGTGACATTGTGTTTGATGAGACTAACAGCTCTCAAGTAGAGCAAGTTGATCTTGATGAGCTAGATGACGAAGAGGCTCCTTGCGTTGCGCTAAGGAACATGTCCTTTGGGGATGTGTGTCCTAAGGAATCCAAAGAGCCTCCACAAGCACAAGATCAACAACCATCTTCCTCCATGCAAGCATCTCCACCAACCCAAGATGAAGATCAAGCTCAAGATGATGAAAATGAAGATCAAGAAGATGAGCCACCTTAAGAGGAGGACAATGATCAAAGGGGAGATGCCAATGATCAAGACAAGGAAGATTAACAAGATCAAAGGCTGCCACACCCAAGAGTCCACCAGGCGATTCAAAGAGATCACCCCGTGAACACCATCCTCGGCGATATTCATAAGGGGGTAACCACTCGATCTCGAGTCGCTCATTTTTGTGAACATTACTCTTTTGTTTCCTCTATTGAGCCATACAGGGTAGAGGATGCACTTAAAGATTCAAATTGGGTGCTGGCGATGCAAGAGGAGCTCAACAACTTCACGAGGAATGAGGTATGGCATTTAGTTCCACGTCCTAACCGAAATGTTGTAGGAACCAAGTGGGTATTCCGCAACAAGCAAGATGAGCATGGTGTGGTGACAAGGAACAAAGCACGACTTGTGGCCAAGGGATATTCACAAGTCGAAGGTTTGGATTTCGGTGAAACCTATGCACCCGTAGCTAGGCTTCAGTCAATTCGTATATTACTTGCCTATGCTACTTACCATGGCTTTAAGCTCTATCAAATGGACGTGAAAAGTGCCTTCCTCAATGGACTAATCAAGGAAGAGGTCTATGTTGAGCAACCTCCCGGCTTTGAAGATAGTGAGTACCCTAACCATGTTTAAAAACTCTCTAAGGCGCTTTATGGGCTCAAGCAAGCCCCAAGAGCATGGTATGAATGCCTAAGAGATTTTCTTATCACTAATGGCTTCAAAGTCAGCAAAGCCGATCCTACTCTCTTTACTAAAACTATTGCAAATGATTTGTTTGTATGCCAAATTTATGTTGATGGTATCATATTTGGGTCTACTAACAAATCTACTTGTGAAGAGTTTAGTAGGATCATGGTGATGGGGGAGTTGAAGTATTTTCTAGGATTTCAAGTCAAACAACTCCAAGAGGGCACCTTCATCAGCCAAATGAAGTACATTCAAGATATACTCACCAAGTTTGGAATGAAGGATGCCAAGCCCATCAAGACACCCATGGGAACCAATGGGCATCTCGACCTCGACATGGGAGGTAAATCCGTAGATCAAAATGTATATCGATCGATGATAGGATCTCTACTCTATTTATGTGCATCTCGACTGGATATTATGCTTTCCGTATGCATGTGTGCAAGGTTCCAAGCCGATCCTAAGGAAGTTCACCTTAGGGCAGTGAAGCGAATCTTGAGATATTTAGTTCATACACCTAAGTTTGGTCTTTGGTACCCCAAGGGATCCTCGTTTGATTTATTAGGATATTCCGATGCTGATTGGGCAGGGTGTAAAATTGATAGGAAAAGCACATCAGGAACTTGTCAGTTTCTGGGGAGATCCCTGGTGTCTTGGGCTTCAAAGAATCAAAACTCAGTAGCTCTTTCTACCGCCGAAGCCGAGTACATTGCCGCAGGCCATTGTTGCGCGTAATTGCTGTGGATGAGGCAAACCCTCAGGGACTATGGCTACAAATTTAGCGAAGTCCCTCTCCTATGTGATAATGAGAGTGCAATCCGCATGGCGGATAATCCCGTTGAACACAGTCGCACTAAGCACATAGCCATTCGGTATCACTTTTTGAGAGATCACCAACAAAGGGGGATATCGAGATAGCCTATATTAACACCAAAGATCAATTGGTCGATATCTTTACCAAACCATTAGATGAGAAAACCTTTACCAAACTTAGGAATGAGCTAAATATTCTTGATTCTAGGAATTTTGTTTGATTCTTTGCACACATAACTCATTTATATACCTTTGATCATATCTCTTTTATGTCTATGACTAATGTGTTCTCACGTGTAACACCTCTGGTGTTACTATAACTAAAACTTGAGCATGGCATCATAAACATTGGCATTGCATATGTTTGACACACCTAGAGTGCATTCACTAGGTAAAAATTTCAAACAAGTTGTATTGTTATAGCATTTTGCAAATAGAACCCTAGAATAGGATACTTAACCCTAAATAGGGGTTAAAGGGGGTAAAACATAACCCAAATTGAGAAAACCTAAAAGCTTTAGGGAAATAGTCATAAAATGTTCCCAAGAATTACATTTATAACCCTAAGATACCAAAAACCCCATTGGAACCCTGGAAAACCCTAAATCCAAATCCTAGGGGCCTATGTGCAAAAACAGTGCACATTTGGACTAAAGTGTCAAAACTACTACGTTAAAGCAGATAAAGTCACATGGTTCATATTTAGGAAGATTCACAAGCCAAACCCTAAGTTTTGGATTAATTTGCAAAAAGGACCCCAATTGAGATTTCATTCTAAATTTGAACTTTAGTGTGGTTGGCTCAACTTTGGAGCCTTGTAACTTTCAAATTATAGGGTTTTTGCCCTAGGTCACCACATCAAAGTTGTAGACCAAACAAAGGAGAACAACTTTGCTTAAGAATGTAAGCATAGTTGTTAAGAAGAATTTAGAGATAATTGGGCTTGAAGTTGGACTGTCAGGTTACTCGGTCTGAATTTTCAGACAAACAGTGCAACCACTGAGACTTTGACCATAAATTCAACTGTGATCCAGCAAGAATCTGCCCATGACTGCTGTGACAAACTTGTAGCTGATTTGTAGCTCTCCAACTTTACTGCAGAGCTTGGAGTATGTTACCATAAAGATTTGTGAGAAAATCAAGCCTAAATGATGACTGTCAGAAGTACTGATGGAGCATCCCATGGTACAGTAAGTTTTAAACTGAATTAGATCCCGACTCAACCCCCTGCTCGTCGCCGGTGGTCCGTCACCGTTGATCGGTTGCTCGCCGTGATTCGTGCGCCATGGCCGTCAGATAAGCACAGCCCAGTAAAAATCTCGGCGTCTGATCCACTTGCGCTCGGATTGTGGCTAAGCTTGTCGTACCCCCCCAGCCGTCGGTCGATCGGATAAATCTCACCGCCATCGAGCTGCCGCCGTTGGGTGCCACGTGCCTCAGCGCTAGACTTCATCGTGGTGACTCACTGGATGCATGTCCGGCGATCACCGGAGCCACTGCCACGGTGAAAATCGCTTTTTCCACACACTGAGCTTGCCTCCCCTCTCCGGCCACCCACACTGTCTGACCAAATTGCGCGCCACCGCTTTAGCCGCCTATAAATTGATGACCCGGGCAACTGTGCTAGATCATCCCGAAGCCATAGCACCCGCTCCCACCCTCAATCATTCACCAGCGCTCGCGAATTTCGGATTCTCCCTAACCCGGTTCAAGAACACCGTGAAATCCATCTTACCGTGGCCAGCACCGTTCAGGTCCGCTCATACCATCTTCTTCGCCGTTTAAGTACTCTCATGTGCTTACGATGCTCGCCGACCCATGCAATTGAACTAGAAACCCTCTGGTCGCCGGGAACACGGTTGTCTCGCCGCAACACTCTCGGTCACCGTGGCCAGAGCCAACCAGGCATCCATTTGCGAAATTAGGTTAGGGGATTGATCGGGGAAGATCCAATTTGGCGTTAGCTGCTCGGGGACGCCAGTACTTGCCCCAATCGGCCGGCCTACGAGCTCACCGGAGCTCGGCTGCGTGCGACGCCGTCGGGGACCTTCCCCTGTGAAGGATTAGAAACCGGAGGGTTTATCTGCAATTTGTTAGTGACACAGAGGAACAATAAATAAACCTACTTCGATTTAGCTAATAAATCGAGGGCCTCTGTGCAAAGTTGCCAGAGCGCGCGGGCGCGCGACCCTATTTCCTGTGTAGATGGGCTGTCCTGGGCTGAAACCGGCCCATCACTGTTTAAACTTTTTCTTTTTCTTTTTCAGTAGAGCTTTGGAAATCTGTTATAAATTGTAAAAAAATCCTAAAATTGTCAAACCAATTTTCCTGGGCTTCTTATTTTCCATAGTATTTAACAAAAATAGTTTCATGATTTTTAGATTAAATAAGGAATTTTGGGGTATTTAAAATAGCCTAAAGCATTGATTCTAGATTTTTAGAAAATAGATAATAAGTCCAAAAATGCCCAAACTTTTTATATGAGCTCTACACATTATTTAGAAGCCTTGGGTAGAGTTTGGTTTGATTTGGACCTTGTTTGATAACTAGAACCCAAAACCCTACCCCCTGCCCTTTGAACTCCTTTACTGACTCCGGAAACCCTAAGTTCTCGGAGTTCCGTGAAGGAAAGTTATATTCAAGACCTTAGATAATAAATTCTTATTATCTTTGCACTCTCATGAGCATTACATGGCATTCATTCTTATATACATATATATGGTTATCTTTAGAAAACGAAGAAGAGATCGAAGTGACTGAAGAGAAGACACCACCACCTTCGGAATCTCAGGCAGGAAACTGTTTCTACCTTGATATCTGCGGGTCCGAGCCTGACTCACCTATCAACGAAGGCAAGCCCCGGTGCATTTGCCACCTTCCTTGATGTTTTAAAATCTTTCTCACTTGCTTGCAGCATTAAGTAATAGGAGTTGATTGCTAAACAATTCCTGCATTACCTTCCTTGATCTTGATTACCTTCCTTGATACCCTGTTTTACAAAAGGTTTTTACTATGCTTAGTATTGCTCTAGCAAAACAAAAGGTTTTGTTTTACAAAAGATGATTGGCAAAGTGGGTGGTATGTGTTTGAAAATAAAACTTGATGGTGGATCCATCACGGCTGTGATGGATTCAACATCGGAAAAGATGTACCTCTGCCAGGTACCAAGTTTTTGGGTTTAAATAATTAAGTTGAGACCGGGCGGGTGACTTGCACGAGAAGAGAGTCTCGGTGTAGTGTCTCTGTCTGAGTCGATTAAGGACCGTCTCGATGTAACTTGCTGACCGAGGACCCTTTAACTGGTCACATGCCTCGTCATGGGTAAGCCTTGCCTCGGGCAGACTAAGGCCAGAATAAGATAACACGGAATGGGCATGGAGCGGTGGCGAGAGTAGCGTGTACCCTCCGTGGCAAGAGGCTGGACGATGGTGTATCTGTGCTCTCGGTTCGCGTGAACCTGATCTGGTCTTAAGAACCCCGGTGGCGGGTTGACATATGCAAGGGTTAAGTGCTACATATGTCGTGTGATTGGAGATCCTCAGCTGAGTATAATCGATTCGGATCGCTGTACCTTCGCGGTTATGAAGAATTGGTCACTGCCCTATACATAGAAAACCAGTAAAGATGAAGGATGGATTAAGAAATTGGCTAGTTCAGGACAAGTGATTGAACTAGGTTAGAAAGAACTCTAGTTACAGGTAATTTTACTAACTTGAAAATAAAACTAGATTTTTAAGGATCCACTTGTAGTAAGCATTTATGCAAAACAGAGTCTTTGATCATTGAGAAACCTTACCTTGACTCCCTTATAACCAGCATACCCTTGAGAGTCTTTTCTTTAGTCGGGTAAGACTTGCTGAGTAATTCCATACTCAGGGTTTTATTCCCTATTGTTTTTAGGTGAGGAAGCAGCAAATTTTTGTTGCTTTTGTACCAAGGTGGTGTCAAATGAAGAAAAGCAAGACTGAAGATGCGGGAGGACCTGGTCCTCCATAAAAAACTTTTATGTATAAACTATCGGGAGGAGTTTTTGCCTCCCTTGGTATTGTAATAATAAGTTCTCAGCACTCGTTTTTATAGCTTTGGTCTGTAATATATAACTTGATCTTACTTTCTAAATAAATGTAAGTTTATGTAATCGCTTCCGCATTTCTATATCTCCGATGTTCTGTAATGTCTACAAGACGGGTGAAACGTTCCTGGAAAGGAAAGAAAGTAGATACCAAACTTGTCAAGTGATTCAGGAATATCTACAGGGTTGTCTGATGTCTGTTGGACAAGGACAACTGTAGGTGGGCCTAATGACTTGGGAGGTTCCGTCACAGCTGGTATCGGAGCGAAGCCCTTCTCTGCAGATATTATGAAGCATCTTCAAAAGAATTTTCTACAGACTTATCTAGAAAAAGATTTCTTCCATTCTTACCCTTTATATCTGAAGAATCTATATGAAAGACCAGATAGGAGGAGTGCAATGTATAGAAGGTATGAATCAACTAAGGTTGGTTCTGTAATTATACATGCATCATGCTAAGAATTATACTAATAAAATTTTCCCCTTAGAAAAATGCCGCCGCGCACGAGGAAAACCGCGCGCAAGTCAACTGGCCCAATTGGTGTACCCCATCATCAACTCGCTCCCAGACATGACGAAAGTAGTAGCGGGAGTAATGATCCAATTAGAGGTTTTGAAGCCCAAGTAAATCAGCTTCAAGCGGAGCTTCAATGCAGGACGAACATATGGGTCGCGGATGGCGACAGAATAAATGAATTAAGAAGCCACATCCGCCGCCTGCAGGATCAGCTTGCTGATTGAGACTTAGCGCTTGACGGGGCGGTTCAGTCTCGTTTGCTCGTCTGGGCTAAGGAAGCAAAGGCGCGAGCCCGAGTCGAAGAACTAAGCTCAGCTATTGATAATCTGTAGGCATATTGCAACACCCTACATGAAGAAGTTCATGTACTGTACTCGCAATTGCACCCTAGCGTACCTGCAAATCCTGTCGGGACAGAAGCCGGACCATCCCATGAAGCTGGAGAAACTTTTGGTGGTGAACTGGACCTCTTCAAGCCCCCTCCCTCCATGAAGTTGGTTGATGAATGGTCTCCCACGCCCGACAGTGAAGCAACTAAGAGTGATAAGAAGTAGAAATAGTATAGTTGTAAAATTACTAGTGTTATTGTATAATGGGTACTGTACTCCTGTTGTATAAAAATTGAGTCTGTAACATTACTCTTTTTGATAATGTAAATTGGGTGGTTTTTCTTTGGCATATTATATTTTTTTTTTCAAATGTTTGTTGCCACAGATGCCGTCCAAGACCCGATCACAGGATGCAGCTGGAACCTCCAATGGGAGGGAGACTACCCCAAATCCACCTCCTGTTCCTCCCACACTTGCCGAGGCGATTGCCGCCTTGGTAAATGCAACCGCGGACAATACCCGTTTCCTACGGGAAATGGCGGGTCAGCAATTTCAGCAGCAAGGCGGACGAGGATATCCGCAAGGACCCCGTGAGACATCCTATTTAGACTTCTCCGAAACACGTCCCCCGCTGTTTGTCAAAGCCGAAGACCCGTTAGAGGCAGACGAATGGATTCGTATCATCGAGCAAAAGTTTGGACTTCTGCGATGTTCTGAAACCCAGAATCCCTATTCGCAGCCCAGCAACTGCGTGGCCCTGCCAGCACCTGGTGGGGAAATTTTATGGCCGTTCAACCGACCAATCATCAGATAACATGGGAAGACTTTAAGTTGGCCTTCCGCGAACATTATATACCATAAGGTGTCCTTCACATGAAGCAAGAAGAATTTATGAAACTAAAGCAAGGAGGGGATACTGTTAATCAGTATCTCAATAAATTCAATCATTTGTCGCAATATGCAATCGATCAAGTGAACACCGATCTAAAGAAGAAGAATTGTTTCATGCGAGGACTGAATGAAAGAATGCAAAGAAAGATGGCTACTTGCATTGACCTGACCTATGGAAAGGCTGTCAGCACAGCACTGGCAGTCGAATCTAAATATGCAAGTTCTGGAAAGATCAAGGGGAGTAGAGGAAACAGGCCTACTCAGGGCCCTGAAAAGAGGCAACGGTTTATTATCTGGCCTGCTAATCAGGGTCGTTCTTCAGCACGTCCACCCTCCTTCCCATTTAAACAGCTAGTATTCATCCGTCCCAACACTGTCCCTACAACAACAAGTCAGCCGGGTGCCCCTGGCACTCGATTCCTTACTCTTCCTAGTTCACCGACTGGATGTTTTAATTGTGGAAAATCTGGGCATTTTATCAAGGATTGCCCTTATCCAAAGCAAAACAAGTCAAACACTTCACAAGGATCTGGTAATTCATCTCAAGCCAAGGGAAATACTATGGGCAAAAATACAAAGAAGACGGGACGCATATATTATACGCAAGTGGCCACTACGCCGGAGGGTGAACCGGTCATGATGGGTACGTTCCTTGTGGCCAATCATCCCACAATTATTCTCTTTGATTCTGGTGCTTCGCATACATTCATCAGCAAGAAATTTGTGGAGCAACATTGCATTTCATGCCATGAATCAAAAGAAGGGTTTAAAATTCACTCACCTGGGGGACAAATATTTACTAGAGAAGTGGCCTATCAAGTGCCCGTAACATTGGCCGGACGGTACTTTCCTACTAATATGATCGTTCTGAAAGGCCAAGACATAGATGTCATTTTGGGCATGAATTGGTTGGCCAAACATAAAGCAACCCTTAACACTGATCAGAGAACTATCAGGTTGAGTCATAATCAAGAGGAAATTCTTTTGACTATCCCCATTCCGACCAAAACTACTGGTAGAATCTATGAAGCCATCTTATCAGAAGTCAAGGATATTCTAGTAGTATGTGAGTTCCTAGATGTCTTTCCAGAGGATTTGCCTGGATTGCCACCCGAAAGGGATGTAGAGTTTGTGATTGAATTAAAGCCCGGTACGGCTCCCATTTCTCGAAGATCGTACCGTATGCCTCCAAATGAGCTAGCGGAACTGAAAATTCAATTACAAGATCTACTAGAGAAAGGATTCATCCGGCCAAGATCGTCACCATGGGGTTGTCCAGCCATATTCGTTAAGAAGAAGGATCAAACTTTACGGATGTGCGTGGATTATCGACCCCTGAATGAGGTCACTATCAAGAACAAGTACCCTCTTCCGAGGATTGACATTTTATTTGATCAACTGACCGGAGCAAGGGTATTCTCCAAGATTGATCTTAGATCGGGCTATCATCAGATCCGCATTCGGCCCGAGGATATACCAAAGACCGCATTCACTACGCGGTATGGGTTATTCGAGTACCTGGTAATGTCTTTCGGACTGACAAATGCTCCTGCCCACTTCACTTATTTGATGAACTCAGTATTCATGCTCGAGTTAGACAAGTTTGTGGTGGTCTTCATTGACGATATTCTAATTTATTCCAAGAATGAAGAGGAGCATGCTCAACACTTACGGATTGTGTTAACGCGCTTAAGAGAACATCAACTATATGCCAAATTCAGTAAGTGCGCGTTTTGGCTGGAAGAAATTCAATTTCTGGGACATGTGTTATCTGCAAAGGGGATTGCAGTGGATCCCAGCAAAGTCAAGGATATTTTGGAGTGGAAACCCCCAACCACTGTTCACCAAGTCCGAAGATTCCTTGGACTGGCTGGTTATTACCGCCGATTTATACCAGATTTTTCTAAGCTTGTGAAACCAATCACGAGTTTATTGAAGAATGATATAAAATTCAATTGGTCTTCCAAGTGTAATGAAGCTTTTGAACAATTGAAGGTATTATTAACCACTGCTGCGGTATTGGCTCAACTGGATATCAGTAAGCCCTTTAATGTGTATTGTGACGCATCAGGCAGTGGTCTCGGCTTTGTGTTAATGCAAGAAGGCCGAGTAATTGCGTATGCTTCAAGGCAGTTACGCCGACATGAGGAGCATTATCCTACTCATGATCTGGAGCTAGCTGCAGTGGTTCATGCCCTAAAGATTTGGCGTCATTATCTGCTAGGTAATATCTGTCACATTTATACAGATCATAAAAGCTTGAAGTATATCTTCACCCAGTCAGAGTTGAACATGAGACAAAGGCGATGGCTTGAGCTTATCAAGGATTATGAACTGGAAATCATTATCACCCAGGCAAGGCCAATGTAGTGGCAGATGCACTTAGCCGTAAGGTTTCCTGTCACTGTCTTACGGTAAAGACCTCTGACAATACACTATGCTAGGAAATGGAGAAGCTAAACCTAGGTATGATTCAGCATGGAACTTCAAATCACTTGAAGCTTGAGTCAGTCCTTCTACAACGGATAACTGATGCTCAAAGGGATAATGAGGGTATGAAACACATTCATGAGAAGATAAGGGCTGAAAAAGCTAAATGTTTCAAAGAAGACGATCAAGGCACTGTATGGTTCAATAACTGCATAGTTGTGCTAAAGAATGAAGAGCTCCACCAGCAAATTCTGGATGAAGCACATCTTAGTCGCTATTCTATTCATCCCAGAAGCACTAAGATGTACCAAGATCTGAAACAATATTATTGGTGGACAAAAATGAAGATCGAGATTGCACGCTATGTGGCTAGATGTGACACCTGCAGACGTGTCAAGGCCATACACTTGAAAGCTGTCGGTCCATTACAGTCTCTACCAATACCAACATGGAAATGGGAAGACATTAGTATGGACTTTATCGTGGGATTGCCCAGGACTGCCAAAGGGTATGACTCTATCTGGGTTATCATTGATCGACTCACAAAGACTGCCCACTTCTTACCTGTTAAAGCAAAGTATTCAGTGGCCACTTATGCAGCATTATACATTGCCCGTATTCTCAGTTTGCATGGTATTCCGAAGACTATAGTGTCGGATCGTGGATCCCAATTCGTATCCAAATTCTGGGAAGAACTTCATAAATCCTTGGGTACCAAATTGCTCCACAGTTCGGCCTATCGTCCTCAAACAAGTGGATAGACTGAGAGAGTTAATCAAATACTTGAAGATATGATGCGGGCATGTGTTCTGGACTTCTCACAAAAATGGGATGAATGTTTGCCCTTAGCGGAGTTTTCATATAATAATAGCTATCAAGGAAGTATCAAGATGGCACCCTTCGAAGCTTTATATGGACGACGATGTCGTACTCCGCTAAATTGGTCTGAACCTGGTGAAAGGTACTTCTTCAGGCCTGATATGGTGAAAGAGACTGAAGAAAAGGTTCATAAAATAATTCTTAATATGAAGAAAGCTCAAGCTCGTCAAAAGAGTTATGCAGACCGGCAATGACAACCCTTATACTTTCTCGTGGGAGATTATGTCTACTTGAAAGTGTCACCAATGAAGGGTGTATCGCGTTTTGGAATTAAAGGGAAGCTTGCGCCCAGGTACATTGGTCCTTTCCTCATTCTCGAAAGATATGGGCCAGTGGCGTATCGACTTCAACTACCCGAAACCCTGTCTGCTGTACATAATGTGTTCCACGTGTCCCAATTGAAGAAATGTCTTCGGGTTCCAGATCGAACCGTTGAGGTGACAGATGTTGTCCTTGAACCAGACTTGACATATTCCGAACATCCCATTCGAGTCTTGGATCAAAAGGACAGGGTTACCCGGAGAAAAACCCTCAAGTTCTATAAGATACAGTGGAACCAACATTCTGAAGATGAGGCTACATGGGAAACTCAAAACTTTTTAGATAAGAATTTCCCAGGCTTTTTAGCCTCTTGTAATTTGTAAAGTGTACAACATGGTTGTAATAAAGGAGTGAGCCCCAGACCACCCTAGCCTTGTACCAAAACTCAGGAAATACAGATGTGAAGCATTTCCTTTTCCATTACTTACCCTAGGACTTTTAATCTCGAGACGAGATTCTTTTATGGGGGGAAGGATGTAACACCTCTGGTGTTACTATAACTAAAACTTGAGCATGGCATCATAAACATTGGCATTGCATATGTTTGACACACCTAGAGTGCATTCACTAGGTAAAAATTTCAAACAAGTTGTATTGTTATAGCATTTTGCAAATAGAACCCTGGAATAGGATACTTAACCCTAAATAGGGGTTAAAGGGGGTAAAACATAACCCAAATTGAGAAAACCTAAAAGCTTTAGGGAAATAGTCATAAAATGTTCCCAAGAATTACATTTATAATCCTGATATACCAAAAACACCATTGGAACCCTGGAAAACCCTAAATCCAAATCCTAGGGGCCTATGTGCAAAACAGTGCATATTTGGACTAAAGTGTCAAAACTACTACGTTAAAGCAGATAAAGTCACATGGTTCACATTTAGGAAGATTCACAAGCCAAACCCTAAGTTTTGGATTAATTTGCAAAAAGGACCCCAATTGAGATTTCATTCTAAGTCTGAACTTCAGTGTGGTTGGCTCAACTTTGGAGCCTTGTAACTTTCAAATTATAGGGTTTTTGCCCTAGGTCACCACATCAAAGTTGTAGACCAAACAAAGGAGAACAACTTTGCTTAAGAATGTAAGCATAGTTGTTAAGAAGAATTTAGAGATAATTGGGCTTGAAGTTGGACTGTTAGGTTACTAGGTCTGAATTTTCAAACAAACAGTGCAACCACTGAGACTTTGACCATAAATTCAACTGTGATCCAGCAAGAATCTACCCATGACTGCTGTGACAAACTTGTAGCTGATTTGTAGCTCTCCAACTTTACTGTAGAGCTTGGAGTATGTTACCATAAAGATTTATGAGAAAATCAAGCCTAAATAATGACTGTCAGAAGTACTGATGGAGCATCCCATGGTACAGTAAGTTTTAAACTGAATTAGATCCCGACTCAACCCCCTGCTCGTCGCCGGTGGTCCATCGCCGTTGATTGTTTGCTCGCCGTGATTCGTGTGCCGTGGCCGTCAGATAAGCACAACCCAGTAAAAATCTCGGCGTCTGATCCACTTGCGCTCGGATTGTGGCTAAGCTTGTCGTACCCCCCAGCCGTCGGTCGATCGGATAAATCTCACTGCCGTCGAGCTGCCACCGTTGGGCGCCACGTGCCTCAGCGCTGGACTTCATCGTGGTGACTCACTGGATGCATGTCCGGCGATCACCGGAGCCACTGCCACGGTGAAAATCGCTTTTTCCACACACTGAGCTCGCCTCCCCTCTCCGGCCACCCACACTGTCCGACCAAATTGCGCGCCATTGCTTTAGCTGCCTATAAATTGATGGCCCGGGCAACTGCGCTAGATCATCCCGAAGCCATAGCACCCGCTCCCACCCTTGATCATTCACCAGCGCTCGTGAATTTTGGATTCTCCCCAACCCGGTTCAAGAACACCGTGAAATCCATCTCGCCGTGGCCAACACCGTTCAGGTCTGCTCATACCATCTTCTTCCCCGTTTAAGTACTCTCATGTGCTTACGATGCTCGCCGACCCACGTATTGAACTAGAAACCCTCTGGTCGCCGGGAACACGGTTGTCTCGCCACAACACTCTCGGTCACCATGGCCAGAGCCAACCAGGCATCCATTTGCGAAATTAGGTTAGGGGATTGATCGGGGAAGATCCAATTTGGCGTTAGCTGCTCGGGGACGCCAGTACTTGCCCCAATCGGCCGGCCTACGAGCTCACTAGAGCTCGGCTGCGCGTGACGCCGTCGGGGACCTTCCCCTGCGAAGGATTAGAAACCGGAGGGTTTATCTGCAATTTGTCAGTGACATAGAGGAACAGTAAATAAACCTACTTCGATTTAGCTAATAAATCGAGGGCCTCTGTGCAAAGTTGCCAGAGCGCGCGGGCGCGCGACCCTATTTCCTGTGTAGATGGGCTGTCCTGGGCTGAAACCGGCCCATCACTGTTTAAACTTTTTCTTTTTCTTTTTCAGTAGAGCTTTGGAAATCTGTTATAAATTGTAAAAAAAATCCTAAAATTGTCAAACCAATTTTCCTAGGCTTCTTATTTTCCATAGTATTTAATAAAAATAGTTTCATGATTTTTAGATTAAATATGGAATTTTGGGGTATTTAAAATAGCCTAAAGCATTGATTCTAGATTTTTAGAAAATAGATAATAAGTCCAAAAATGCCCAAACTTTTTATATGAGCTCTACACATTATTTAGAAGCCTTGGGTAGAGTTTGGTTTGATTTGGACCTTGTTTGATAACTAGAACCCAAAACCCTACCCCCTGCCCTTTGAACTCCTTTACTGACTCCGGAAACCCTAAGTTCTCGGAGTTCCGTGAAGGAAAGTTGTATTCAAGACCTTAGATAATAAATTCTTATTATCTTTGCACTCTCATGAGCATTACATGGCATTCATTCTTATATACATATATATGGTTATCTTTAGAAAACGAAGAAGAGATCGAAGTGACTGAAGAGAAGACACCACCACCTTCGGAATCTCAGGCAGGAAACTGTTTCTACCTTGATATCTGCGGGTCCGAGCCTGACTCACCTATCAACGAAGGCAAGCCCCGGTGTATTTGCCACCTTCCTTGATGTTTTAAAATCTTTCTCACTTGCTTGCTGCATTAAGTAATAGGAGTTGATTGCTAAACAATTCCTGCATTACCTTCCTTGATTTTGATTACCTTCCTTGATACCCTGTTTTACAAAAGGTTTTTACTATGCTTAGTATTGCTCTAGCAAAACAAAAGGTTTTGTTTTACAAAAGATGATTGGCAAAGTGGGTGGTATGTGTTTGAAAATAAAACTTGATGGTGGATCCATCACGGCCGTGATGGATTCAACATCGGAAAAGATGTACCTCTGCTAGGTACCAAGTTTTTGGGTTTAAATAATTAAGCTGAGACCGGGCGGGTGACTTGCACGAGAAGAGAGTCTCGGTGTAGTGTCTCCGTCTGAGTCGATTAAGGACCATCTCGATGTAGGCTTGCTGACCGAGGACCCTTTAACTGGTCACATGCCTCGTCATGGGTAAGCCTTGCCTCAGGCAGACTAAGGCCAGAATAAGATAACACGGAATGGGCATGGAGCGGTGGCGAGAGTAGCGTGTACCCTCCGTGGCAAGAGGCTGGACGGTGGTGTATCTGTGCTCTCGGTTCGCGTGAACCTGATCTGGTCTTAAGAACCCCGGTGGCGGGTTGACATATGCAAGGGTTAAGTGCTACATATGTCGTGTGATTGGAGATCCTCAGCTGAGTATAATTGATTCGGATCGCCGTACCTTCATGGTTATGAAGACTTGGTCACTGCCCTATACGTAGAAAACCAGTAAAGATGAAGGATGGATTAAGAAATTGGCTAGTTCAGGACAAGTGATTGAACTAGGTTAGAAAGAACTCTAGTTACAGGTAATTTTACTAACTTGAAAATAAAACTGGATTTTTAAGGATCCACTTGTAGTAAGCATTTATGCAAAACAGAGTCTTTGATCATTGAGAAACCTTACCTTGACTCCCTTATAACCAGCATACCCTTGAGAGTCTTTTCTTTAGTCGGGTAAGACTTGCTGAGTAATTCCATACTCAGGGTTTTATTCCCTATTGTTTTTAGGTGAGGAAGCAGCAAATTTTTGTTGCTTTTGTACCAAGGTGGTGTCAAATGAAGAAAAGCAAGACTGAAGATGCGGGAGGACCTAGTCCTCCATAAAAAACTTTTATGTATAAACTATCGGGAGGAGTTTTTGCCTCCCTTGGTATTGTAATAATAAGTTCTCAGCACTCGTTTTATAGCTCTGGTCTGTAATATATAACTTGATCTTACTTTCTAAATAAATGTAAGTTTATGTAATCGCTTCTGCATTTCTATATCTCCGATGTTCTGTAATGTCTACAAGACGGGTGAAACGTTCCTGGAAAGGAAAGAAAGTAGATACCAAACTTGTCAAGTGATTCAGGAACATCTACAGGGTTGTCTGATGTCTGTTGGACTAGGACAACTGTAGGTGGGCCTAATGACTTGGGAGGTTCCGTCACATCACGTGTGTCATTATGCTTAGTCATAGAATTGAAAGGGAAATGGAGTATTCAACAAAGACAACGCTTCCACTCAACTCCATCAATATTATCTACTCTTTGCCGGTATTCCGCATAGTTCTCCACTTTGGTATAATCTCCACTCATATTTATTTGTTTGCCATTGGAGAGAAAGTAAAAGGGCTTATATTTGACTCACAAGTATCCTTTTTTGGCGATTCATGCCAAGGGGGAGAAAGTATTAGACCAAAGCAAAAGGACCGCACCACCACCAAATTTCAAAATGAAGTTTTCAAATTGATATCTTAATGTGTTTTCAAAAGGGGAGAAAGTATCTTCAAAAATTTGTAAAACCCTCTTGAACACTAAGAGGAGTCAAATTGATATCTTAATGTGTTTTCAAAAGGGGAGAAAGTATCTTCAAAAATTTGTAAAACCCTCTTAAAAATTTATGCACCAAAATAGTCTAAATAAATTATAGGGCACAAAAATAATAATGTCTAACAATTGGCACACCCCACCAAGTCACCATGATTGATGTATTGTTCCTTATCCATGTTTGCTAGCGAAAGAGGGATCCGATCCTCCAGAATTTGTAGCTCCGGAAGAAGGGCAGGAACCGACCCCTCTGAAATAAATCTTTTGTGCCAGGAAAGCTTCGACGAAGTCAAGTCCATTCTTCCCTTGATGCATAATTTACCTATTCTTTCTACCACTACCTAAGCCGGGATTAAGGGATGGAACATTTGCATTGTGAGTAGAGAGATAGCCCGCATTAACAAACATCTTTTGAGTACAAAATGTGGGATGGGAATAGGGCAGTGTTTTAACTAAGCGATGTTTTCAAAAAGTGTGTAATGAAGCGTATTCACCCTCATCACCTTGTGAGTGGGATGATCAGGGACTCCCTGGTTTAGGGGAGGGCCTAAGGTGCTGGCTCAACTGGTTTAGGTGTGAGCAGAAGGATTGTCCCCTCATATAAGGACCGGTTTGTCATCTTTCACTACATGTACTCATGATAAGTACAACTGAAAGGGAAATAGGGTCAAACCTTTTTCCTAAATGATTTTGGTGGTTGAATTGCCCAACACAAATTATTGAACTAACTAGTTTACTCTAGATTATGAGTTCCACAGGTGCCAAAGGTTCAACACAAACCAATAAAAAGACGAAGAAAGGGTTCAAATAAAAAGAGCAAAAGACAACAGAAGGCTGCCCTGGTCTGGCGCACCGGACTGTCCGGTGTGCCACCAGACAGTGTCCGGTGCACCAGGGAGATCCTCACTGAACTGCTCAGCTTCGGGAATTTGGGGAGCCACTCCGCTATAATTCACCGGACTGTCCGGTGTAACACCGGACTGTCCGGTGTGCCAGCGGAGCAATGGCTAACTGCACCAACGATCGTCTGCAAAAGTCTACAGTGAACAATGAACAGTGCAACTGCGCGCACAGAAGTCAAAGCAGGCACCAGAGGGCGCACCGGACAGTGAACAGTGACTGTCCGATGCACTACCGGACTGTCCGATGGCCCCACTTGTCAGAGCTCCAACGGTCGAACCCTAACGGTTGGGTGACGTGGCTGGCACACCGGACAGTGTCCGGTGGCGCACCAGACTATCCCGTGCTGAAAGGGAAATGTGCCCTTGGGCCATTTCTAGTATATTTTGGTGATTAAGTGTCCAACACATATTGAGTAAGTTATTACATGCCAAATAGAGAATGAAGTGCAAATCAACAAGAAGGTATGTTTCTAGACTTAGTACATTTGTTTTTGTGTACTAATAAAGTTATCTAAATGCTAGAAACAGGAAAAGAAAGGATTGGAAAAGAGTGTCTATGTGCAGCCAAGACTCAGCTCGGCTTGGCACACCGGACTGTCCGGTGGCGTATCGGACAGTGTCCGGTGCACCAGGCCAGCTCCGGCGAACTGGCCACTCTCGGGGAAACTTCGGCGATGTACGGTTATAATTCACCGGACTGTCCGGTGGTGCACCGGACTGTCCGGTGAGCCAACGGCCGTCAGCGCAACAGTCAGCCACCAAATCCGCGGGCGACGCATGGCCCGCTCGAACGGTCAACAGGGGGCACCGGACTGTCCGATGTGCACCGGACAATGTCCGGTGCGCCAACTGCCACAAAACTGTAACGGTCGGCTGCGCCAGATTAGGAAGGGAATCGCGCACCGGACATGAACAGTGGTTGTCCGGTGGCGCACCGGACTGTCCGGTGCGCCACCCGACAGAAGGCAAGATTAGCCTTCCAAGAATGCCTCCAACGGCTCCTAGCTGCCTTGGGGCTATAAAAGGGACCCCTAGGCGCATGGAGGAGTCACCCAAGCATACTTTGAGCATTCTAAGTCTTCCACACTCCGTCTCCGCGCACTTGATTGACTTTGTTAGTGATTTGAGCTCCGTTCTAGTGGTGAACTTTTTGCGCTTCATTTGAGCTCAAGTCTTGGCTTGTGTGTGTGCGTATTGTTGCAGATTTGTGTGTGTTGCTTCCCACCCTTACTCTTGTGCTTTCACTTTGATATTTGTTGTAAGGGCGAGAGACTCCAACTTGTGGAGATTCCTCGCAAACGGGAAAAGAGATAAGCAAAGAAGAACACCGTGGTATTCAAGTTGATCATTGGATCACTTGAAAGGGGTTGAGTGCAACCCTCGTCCATTGGGATGCCACAACGTGGAGGTAGGCAAGTGTTATACTTGCCGAACCACGGGATAAACTCGCGTGTCTTTTGTGATTGTTTTTCTGTGATACTTGTGTGATCGCAAGAGCTCGCTACTTAGCCATACTAACACTTAACCAAGTTTTGTGGCTATTAGTTGTTTGTTTTTACAGGATCACCTATTCACCCCCCTCTAGGTGCTCTCAATTGGTATCGGAGCCGTTCTCTTCACGAAAGGGACTAATCGCCCGAAGAGATGGATCCTAAGGGAAAGAGGATGGTGGTCAATGATAAGGAGAAGGAGTCCATCTTCAACGAGCCAAGGGATGACAAGCCCACTGACTCTGGCTCGAGTCATAAGAAGAAGGATGGGAAGAAGAAGAGGCGCATCAAGAAGATCGTCTACTACGACAACGACGAGTCTTCTTCTTCCCTAAGAGACGACGACTACGACGAGAAAAAGAAACCGGTTAACTCAAATTTTTTATTTGATTATTCTCGTATTCCATATAATTTTAATGCTCATTTGCTTTCCATTCCTCTTGGTAAACCTCCACACTTTGATGGAGAGGACTACGCTTTTTTGGAGTCACAAAATGCGTAGTCACCTTTTCTCTCTCCATCCTAGTATTTGGGAGATAGTTGAGAATGTAATGCAATTTGATAGTACGGATAACCCTGTCTTCATTAACGAACAAATTCATAAGAATGCACAAGCTACCACTATTTTGTTAGCATCATTGTGCAGGGATGAATATAACAAGGTGAGCGGCTTGGACAACGCCAAGCAAATATGGGACACCCTCAAGATATCGCATGAGGGGAACGACGCCACCATGATCACCAAAATGGAGTTGGTGGAAGGCGAGCTAGGAAGGTTTGCCATGACCAAGGGAGAGGAGCTGACGCAAACGTACAACAGGCTCAAGACCCTGATCAACAAGATCAGGAAATATGGAAGCACGAGATGGACGGACCACGACGTCGTCTGGCTTATGCTCAGGTCTTTCACTGTTATTAACCCTCATCTTGTGAACCTAATCTATGAAAATCCTAGGTACACAAAGATGACGCTCGAGGAGATACTCGGAAAGTTTGTGAGCGGGCGTATGATGGTCAAGGAAGCAAGATACGTTGATGATGCATTGAATGGCCCAATGCCCATCTATGAGCCCCAGCCCGTTGCACTCAAGGCAACAAGCAGCAGCAGGGAGGTGATACCTAGCAAGGTGGCACAAGTTGAGGCTGCCGGGCTAAACGAAGATGAGATGGCCCTCATCATCAAGCGCTTCAAGACGGCGCTAAAAGGACGCAAGGAGCATCCCAACAAGAGCAAAGCAAAGGGAAAGCGCTCCTGTTTTAAATGTGGTAAGACTGGTCATTTCATAGCAAATTGTCTCGATAATGCTAATGACCAGGAACAAGAAAGGAGCGGGAAGAGGGAGAAGAAGAAGGCCTACAAGAAGGCAAAGGGCGAGGCACACCTTGGCAAAGAATGGGATTTAGATTGCTCTTCTTCTGACTCCAATGATGAAGGACTCGCCGCCTCGGCCTTCAACAAGTCGTCTCTCTTCCCCAACGAGTGCCATACTTGCCTCATGGCAAAGGAGAAAAAGGTAAGCGCTCGAGATACCCCTAAGTACACTACTTCAAGTGATGATGACTCTATGATGATGAAGTAGATTACTCAAGTCTATTCAAAGGTTTAGATAGAACTAAAATAGATAAAATCAATGAATTGATTGATGCGTTAAATGAAAAGAATAGACTCTTAGAAAAGCAAGAGGATATTTTGTATGAAGAGCATGATAAGTTTGTTAGTGTACAAAAATCTCTTGCTTTAGAGGTTAAAAGGAATGAGATGCTTTCTTCTGAATTATCTGCTTGTCATGAAACTGTGTCTAATTTAAAGAGCGTTAATGATGATTTAAATGCTAAGTTAGAAGAAGCAAATAAGTCTAGTTCACATGTAGAGCATGTTGTCATTTGTAATAGGTGTAAGGATTTTGATGTTGATGCTTGTGTTGAACACCTTACTTCTATTACAAAATTAAATGGTGAAGTGGCAAGTCTTAATACCCAACTTAAGACTTGCAAAAGTGAATTTGATAAGTTAAAATTTGCTAGGGATGCCTACACCGTTGGTAGACATCCCTCAATTAAGGATGGGCTTGGCTTTTGAAAGGAAGCCAAGAACTTAACAAGCCAAAGGGCTCCCATTCCCAACAAGGAGAAAGGGAAGGCCCCTATGGCTAGTAGTAATCAAAAGAATCATGCTTTCATGTATAATGATAGAAAATTTGCTAGAAATTTTCATTATAGGAGTTATAATGCTTTTGATTCTCATGCTATGATTGCTTCAAGTTCTAACTTTAATGGTAGGCCTAGGAGAAATTTTGTGTCTCATGCTCCTAGGAAAGTGTGTAATAAACCTACCATTGTCTTTCATGCTTGCAACACTACTTTTGTACTTTCGTGTAAAAATGAAAAAGTGGTTGCTAGAAAGATGGGGTCCAAATGCAAGGGAGACAAGACTTGCATTTGGGTCCCAAAAGTTATTGTAACTAACCTTGTAGGACTCAACAAGAGTTGGGTACCTAAAACCCAAGCCTAATTTGCCTTGCAGGTTTATGCATCCGGGGGCTCAAGCTGGATTATCGACAGCAGATGCACAAACCACATGATGGGGGAGAAGAAGATGTTCACATCCTACATCAAGAACAAAGATTCCCAAGATTCGATCATCTTTGGAGATGGGAACCAAGGCAAGGTTAAAGTACTAGGAAAGATAGCCATTTCATCCGAGCATTCCATATCTAATGTGTTTTTAGTTGAATCGCTCGAGTATAATTTATTATCTGTCAGTCAACTATGTAATATGGGATATAATTGTCTATTTACCAATGTAGATGTGTCTGTCTTTAGAAGAAGTGATGGTTCATTAGCTTTTAAGGGTATACTAGATGACAAACTCTACTTAGTTGATTTTTCGAAAGAGGAGGTCGATCTAGATGCATGCTTAATTGCTAAGACTAGCATGGGCTGGCTGTGGCATCGCCGTCTAGCACATGTTGGGATGAAGAACCTTCATAAACTTCTAAAGGGAGAACATGTGTTAGGTCTAACCAATGTATTTTTCGAAAAAGATAGACCTTATGCAGCTTGTCAAGCAGGCAAACAGGTGGGAAGTACTCATCACAGCAAGAATGTGATGACCACATCAAGACCTCTGGAGTTACTTCATATGGACCTCTTCGGACCCGTCGCCTACCTCAACATCGGGGGAAGTAAGTATGGTCTTGTTATCGTTGATGATTTTTCTCGCTTCACTTGGGTATTCTTTTTGCAGGATAAATCAGAAACCCAAGGGACCCTAAAGCGCTTCCTAAGGAGAGCTCAAAACAAATTTGAGCTCAAGGTAAAAAAGATAAGAAGCGACAACGGGTCCGAGTTCAAGAACTTACAAGTGGAGGAATACCTTGAGGAGGAAGGAATCAAGCACGAGTTCTCCGCTCCCTACACACCACAGCAAAACGGTGTGGTAGAGAGGAAGAACAGGACGCTTATAGACATGGCGAGGACGATGCTTGGAGAATTCAAGACGCCCGAGCGGTTTTGGTCGGAAGCTATGAACACAGCTTGCCATGCCATAAACTGGGTCTACCTTCATCGCCTCCTCAAGAAGACCTCGTATGAGCTACTAACCGGTAACAAACCCAACGTTTCATACTTTCGTGTATTTGGGAGTAAATGTTATATTCTAGTAAAGAAAGGTAGAAATTTCAAATTTACTCCCAAAGTTGTAGAAGTGTTTTTGTTAGGTTATGACTCAAATACAAAGGCATATAGAGTCTTCAACAAATCATCGGGTTTGGTTGAAGTCTCTAGCAATGTTGTATTTGATGAAACTAATGGCTCTCCAAGAGAGCAAGTTGATCTTGATGATGTAGATGAGAATGATGTTCCAACGGACGCAATTCGCACCATGGCGATTGGAGATGTGCGACCACAGGAACGCCAAGAACAAGATCAACCCTCTTCCTCAACGATGGTGCATCCCCCAACTCAAAATGATGAACAGGTTCCTCAAGAGGAGGCGTGTGATCAAGGGGAGCACAGGAAGACCAAGTTGTGGAGGAAGAAGCACCACGGGCTCCTCCAACCCAAGTCCGAGCGACGATTCAAAGGAATCGTCCCGTCGACTAGATTTTGGGTAATATAAGCAAGGGAGTAACTACTCGCTCACGTCTAGCTAATTTTTATGAGCATTACTCGTTTGTCTCTTCTATTGAGCCTTTCAGGGTAGAAGAGGCCTTGCAAGGTCCGGACTGGGTGTTGGCCATGCAGGAAGAGCTCAACAACTTCAAGCAAAATGAAGTTTGGACCCTGGTGCCACGTCCCAAGCAAAATGTTGTGGGAACCAAGTGGGTGTTCCACAACAAGCAAGATGAGCACGGGGTGGTGACACGAAACAAGGCTCGACTTATTGCAAAAGGTTATGCCCAAGTCGCAGGTTTGGATTTCGAGGAGACTTTTGCTCCTGTGGCTAGGCTAGAGTCTATTCGCATTCTATTAGCCTATGTCGCTCACCACTCTTTTAGGTTGTTCCAAATGGATGTGAAGAGCGCTTTCCTCAACGGGCCAATTAAGGAGGAGGTGTACGTGGAGCAACCCCCTGGCTTTGAGGATGAACGATACCCCGACCATGTGTGTAAGCTCTCTAAGGCGCTCTATGGACTTAAGCAAGCCCCAAGAGCATGGTATGAATGCCTTAGAGATTTTCTAATTGCTAATGCTTTCAAGGTTGGGAAAGCCGATCCAACTCTTTTCACTAAGACTTATGATGGTGACCTATTTGTATGCCAAATTTATGTCAATGACATAATATTTGGTTCTACTAACCAAAAGTCCTGTGAGGAGTTTAGCAGGGTGATGACACAGAAATTTGAGATGTCAATGATGGGCGAGTTGAACTACTTCCTTGGGTTCCAAGTGAAGCAACTCAAGGACGGCACCTTCATATCCCAAATGAAGTACACGCAAGACTTGCTCAAGCGGTTCGGGATGAAGGACACCAAGCCCGCAAAGACACCAATGGGAACCGACGGACATGTTGACCTCAACAAAGGAGGTAAGTCCGTTGATCAAAAGGCATACCGGACTATGATAGGATCCTTACTTTATTTGTGTGCTAGTAGACCGGATATTATGCTTAGCGTATGCATGTGTGCTAGATATCAATCAGACCTAAGGGAATGTCACCTTGTGGCCATTAAGCGGATTCTTAGAAATTTAGTTGCTACGCCTTGCTTTGGGATCTGGTATCCAAAGGGGTCTACCTTTGACTTGATTGGATATTCAGACTCCGATTATGCCGGGTGCAAGGTTGATAGGAAGAGTACATCAGGGACGTGCCAATTCCTAGGAAGGTCCCTGGTGTCTTGGAGTTCAAAGAAACAAACTTTTGTTGCCCTATCCACTGCTGAGGCTGAGTATGTTGCCGCGGGACAGTGTTGCGCGCAACGACTTTGGATGAGGCAAACCCTCCGGGACTTTGGCTACAATCTGAGCAAAGTCCCACTCCTATGTGACAATGAGAGTGCAATCCGCATGGCGGATAATCCTGTAGAACACAGCCGCACTAAGCACATAGACATCCGGCATCACTTCCTGAGAGACCACCAGCAAAAGGGGGATATCGAGGTGTACCATATTAACACCGAGAACCAGCTAGTCGATATCTTCACCAAGCCTTTAGATGAGAAAAGGTTTTGCAGGTTGCGTAGTGAGCTAAATGTCTTAGATTCGCGTAACTTGGATTGATCTATAGCATACATGTGTTTTATGCATTTGATCATGTAATTTATGCATTTCAATCTATTTTGTTCATTTGTGGTGCTCAAGTTGTACACATGATCCCCGGACCTCACAAGTCCATTTGCAAGTGATGCACTTATTAAGGGGGAGGCATGCTACCACTTGACCCTTTGAGACTAACCTTGTGTTTGAGTTTACTTGTTTTAGTCTCAAAGTGAATTGAAAGGGAAAGGTGAACTTGGACCATGCAAAGACTTCCACTGCACTCCGGTATTCACTCCAAGTTCATATCTATGCTCTTATTGCCTTTTTGCTCGTACTTGACAATTTTGGTGAGGCAATGGGGTTAAAGGGCCAAGAATGATCCCGTTTTGGTGCTTAATGCCAAAGGGGGAGAAATTAAAGGCTAAAGCAAATGGATCAGCTACCACTTGAGAAATTTGAAAATAGTAGAGTTAGCACTTTTAATTTGTCAAAATACTCCTATTTGCAAAATTTGGTCTCTTGTGGGGAGAATGTTTGATTATGGGAAAAGGGGGAGTTTTTGGATCTTTGACCAATTTCTCGTGGAATACCTCTCTTTATGCCTAAACAAGTGTGTTTGACTTAGAGATAGGAAATTGAATTTGATTTGCAAAAACAAACCAAGTGGTGGCAAAGAATGATCCAAATATGCCAAATTTGAATCAAAAACAATTTTTGTTCTCAATTGCTTTGATGTTGCACTTCTATTGGTTGCTTTTTGATGTGTTGGCATAAATCACCAAAAAGGGGGAGATTGAAAGGAAAATGTGCCCATGGGCCATTTCTAGTATATTTTGGTGATTAAGTGTCCAACACATATTGAGTAAGTTATTACATGTCAAATAGAGAATGAAGTGCAAATCAACAAGAAGGTATGTTTCTAGACTTAGTACATTTGTTTTTGTGTACTAATGAAGTTATCTAAGTGCTAGAAACAGGAAAAGAAAGGATTGGAAAAGAGTGTCTGTGTGCAGCCAAGACTCAGCTCGGCTTGGCACACCAGACTGTTCGGTGGCGCACCGGACAGCGTCCGGTGGTGCACCGGACAGTGTTCGGTGCGCCAGGCCAGCTCCGGCGAACTGGCCACTCTCGGGAAAACTTCAGCGGCGTACGACTATAACTCACCGGACTGTCCAGTGGTGCACCGGACTGTCCGGTGAGCCAACGACCGTCAGCGCAACGGTCGGCCGCCAAATCCGCGGGTGACACGTGGCCCGCTCCAACGGTCGGCAAGGGGCACCGGACTGTCCGGTGTGCACCGGACTATGTTCGGTGCGCCAACTGCTACAAATCTGCAACGATCGGCTGCGCCAGATTAGGAAGGGAATCGCGCACCGGACATGAACAGTGGCTGTCCGGTGGCGCACCGGACTGCCTGGTGCGCCACCCGACAGAAGGCAAGATTAGCCTTCCAAGAATGCCTCCAACGGCTCCTAGCTGCCTTGGGGCTATAAAAGGGACCCCTAGGCGCATGGAGGAGTCACCCAAGCATACTTTGAGCATTCTAAATCTTCCACATTCTGTCTCCGCGCACTTGATTGACTTTGTTAGTGATTTGAGCTCCGTTCTAGTGGTGAACTTGTTGCGCTTCATTTGAGCTAAAGTCTTGGCTTGTGTGTGTGTATTGCTGCGGATTTGTGTGTGTTGCTTCCCACCCTTACTCTTGTGCTTTCACTTTGATATTTGTTGTAAGGGCGAGAGACTCCAACTTGTGGAGATTCCTCGCAAACGGGAAAAGAGATAAGCAAAGAAGAACACCGTGGTATTCAAGTTGATCATTGGATCACTTGAAAGGGGTTGAGTGCAACCCTCGTCCATTGGGACGCCACAACGTGAAGGTAGGCAAGTGTTATACTTGCCGAACCATGGGATAAACTCGTGTGTCTTTTGTGATTGTTTTTCTGTGATACTTGTGTGATCGCAAGAGCTCGCTACTTAGCCATACTAACACTTAACCAAGTTTTGTGGCTATTAGTTATTGATTTTTACAGGATCACCTATTCACCCCCCCCCCTCTAGGTGCTCTCAGGAGCGCCATACGACAGCAGCCCCTCCCAACGGCCACTTTGGTGGTTGGGGCTATAAATACCCCCAACCACCACACTTCAAGGCATCCAAGTTTTCAGCCAACACACTCAATACAAGAGCTATATCATTCAATACAAGACACAATTAGAGTGAATCAAAATCTCTCCAAGTCCCAATTCCACTCAAAGCAATAGTGACTAGAAGAGAGAGTTTTGTCATGTTCATTTGAGCTCTTGTGCTTGGATCGCTTTTCTTCTTCCTTCTTTCTTGTTCCCAACTCAATTGTAATCAAGGCAAGAGTCACCAATTGTATGGTGGTCCTTGTGGGGACTAAGTGTCCTGATTGATTGAGAAGAGAAGCTCACTCGGTCTAGGTGACCGTTTGAGAGAGGGAAAGGGTTGAAAGAGACCCGGTCTTTGTGACCACCTCAACGGGGAGTAGGTTTGCAAGAACCGAACCTCGTTAAAACAAATCACCGTGTCACACTCTTCATTTGCTTGTGATTTATTTTTGCCCTCTCTTTCGGACTCGATTATATTTCTAATGCTAACCCCGGCTTGTAGTCGTGCTTAAAGTTTATAAATTTCAGATTCCGCCTATTCACCCCCCTCTAGGCGACTTTCAACAACCACTCGAGACTGTATGGGTAGTCACTCAATCTGAACTCGTACGGTCCAAACCCTAGGGTTATGAAGGCTGGGGATTACCAGGAGGATAAGGAGGGGAATGTTTTGTCCGGTTTGGACATGGCGGTGGCCTGACTCCTTCCGGTATAACCGTTAAGGTTAGGACATGCGAGGAAAGAAAGAGATTCGGAATCGGATCTCATTGGCCATGAGATCGCACAGCCGGACTAGTGGGTAAAGTGTACCCTCTGCGCAGAGTTCAAACCTATTCGAATAGTCCGTGTCCTCTGGAATGGACGAGTCTGGTGTGGTATGACAATTAGTGTTTTACAACCTCCGTGAACAGGCAAATGTGTGTGTGAGTGTATTTTTGGAAATGAAAATCATGCCATGGGAGTGGGAAGCTCAGTGGTGGTTGAGTAATGTGTTATTTTTACTTCTTTGGGAAAAACCCTCAAAGTACTGCCTTTCTTTGAGAAAAAGAAGAGTGACTTCAACTCCACCATACAAAGCATGTATTATATAGGTCCCTTTCTCTTTACGGGAGCGGGATGGGCTTGCGAAATACCTAGTGTATTCACCTAGATTTATTTATGTTTTTCAGCACCGGAAGACTTCTGCTTGATTGAGGGGGTTGTATCTGCACCCAGTTCTGCCTGTGGCTTGGGCTAGTTTATCTTGTATTGCGCTTTGTATTTCTGGCTCTCTCGAGCTTGTACTCTGGTATTGTAATAACTTTTATTCAAACTCTATACTATTTGAAGTAAGGAATGTGGTTACTAGCCTCCTGGGACTAGTAATTGTATCACATTTGAGTCCCAAAGGATCGGGACGCTTCAGGTGGTATCAGAGCCATAGGACTGGCCATAGATCGCAGCCCCGACCTTAAAAGTTTGCCTTAACAAGAAAACACCTCCTACCCCTAAGAAAAATCTTCTCTCCTTTCCTCTGATATTAACAGACCCTTCTTTTCTTCTACCAAATGGAAGGCTCTTGGGTCATTAGGACATCCTACTGCTCAGAGGAGGAAGGATTCCCTCATCTCTTGCAGAGTTGCGCGCTTTGCATGGGGATCTGCAAGAAGCCAGAGTATGTCTGGAAAGAATACCGCGAAAACGGAATTGAGAAGTGCTCTATGGCAGTCTACCTAGGAGAAAGCCGAAGTTACCCAAACCACCCTTCTTTCCAAGTTACCTTCACTGGACACCACTTCCCAGACACTTGCCAAAATGTTGCCCGAAAAGCCCTCCGACAACTATGCCAAAACTACAGCAAAGTGGTTTTTGAAACCCCCTTCGTTACTTCCCACCTAGCAACAAAAATACCCCTACCTGGAGGAAAAGACTTCAGGCCCTGTTAGGAAGGGATCCTACTGAGGATGACCCCACCATCGTCTACATGGCTGGAAATATCCACACTCTCGATAACCACTATGATGACCTTTCCTCCCACTGCACCCACCTAAACTCCTGGGTGGAAATCTTAGAGTAGCAGGTCAAGGAACTTAAAAAGGAGAAGGTGTCCCTCCAAGAGAGTCTCGATATAGCAGAAGGCGAAGAGGCCAACACTCGTAAAGCCTACCGAACCCTAAAGATGGATTATGATAAGAAGCTAAAGAAGCTTGTCCCCATGAAGAAAATCCAAAAGAATACCAAGAGCCAAGGATGCCAGACTGAGCGGAAGAAGAAAGCCCCTCCAGCACTACCTCCCTCTAGGATAGAGAATTTGTCTGACGTTGAGGATATGTCCCTAGCTAGCCTTGATGACCTTCTCAAGGAATTTGGGGACACTTTAGAAAAGGAGTTTGAAAGTACCTTAGAAAGCGCTCGCGTGTAGTGCGACTTGTGATAACTGTATGCCTGTAATGAACTTGTGTAATGAATAAAATAACTTGGTTGAAAAAAATTGGCATATGCATAGTAGTAACTCTCTCCCCCTGGCATATGGCTCCGGATAAAACCACGCCTACCGCCTCCAGGATTGGAGCAGGGTTTCCCCTAGGAGCTGAAGGAGAAGCCGGTGGAGAAGGGAGTGAGGCCCACCCCCCTACCTCCGGAGCTACCATTAGATTTAGCCCAAGTTCTAGCCAACCAAACCCGACTCATTGAGGTCCTCACTAGAAGTCTGGAGAATCAACGCCTGAATGGTGAAAGACCACAGGACAGGATGGGAGATTTTCTGAGGCTCAAGCCTCCCACATTCGCTGGATCCAGCAATCCCCTCGATGCTGATGACTGGCTGCACACGATTAAAAGGAAGTTAGAAGCCATCGGATGCCCAGAGAATCAGCGTGTTCAATTGGTTGCTCATCAACTTTCCGGGATGGCCCTAGCATGGTGGGATACCTTCAGCGCTGCCATCAGAGATGCTACCTAGATAGAGTTTGAAACTGCTTTCCGAGAGCACCATGTGCCCCAAGGGATCGTTCAGCTCAAGGAAGATGAATTCCGGGAACTAACTCAAGGTGGAAGATCTATCAGTGAGTACGTGCACAGATTCACAGAATTGGCCCGCTATGCGCCTGATGACGTTAGCATAGAAGCCAAGAAGATAGCCCGCTTTTTGAAAGGGCTCAGACCAGAACTCAAGACCATCCTAGCCAGCCAAGATTTCCTCAGCTTCTTGCACCTCTCAAACAAAGCCATACAAGTGGAAAGGGCAAGGGAAGAAGAAAAAGATCACCTCAAGAGGAAATTCCAAGTCCTCCGAGCTCAGCAGCAAGACCGACACCAAAGAACTCGATCCTTTGGGTTTCCACCCAAGGGACCAAGCTTCAATAGACCAGCTGGACCCACTCCATCGTGTTTCAGTCAGTAGAGTCAGAGCTCCTTTCAGGACCCCTCGGTTGCAAGCAACCAACCACCAGCAAATGCTTGTTGGCACTGCAGAGACCCTAGTCACTTCAAGAACAACTGCCCCCAGTTGAAGGCATCAGGACCTGCTTACTCCAACTCGGTGAATGGCCCTAAGAATACCTCAGCACCCACCCCCAAGGTGCCCTCCTCCATCAGACAGCAGAACAAGACCCAGTATCAGGGAAGGGCACGAGTAAACCACGTCGATGCTCAGGAGGCTCAGCAAGCCTCGAGAGTAGTGCTCGGTGAGTTCCTTGTTGAATTTACTCCTGCTACTATACTTTTTGATTCAGGAGCATCCCATTCTTTTATAGCCACTAGTTTTGTGGAAAAGCATGACATCCCCTCTACCCACCTAGAAATTCCTTTGATCACCCGAACCCTAGGGTCAGACCTTCTATGCCAGCTCAAATGCTCCCAAGTCAGAATTCTTTTAAGTGGGGTAGTGTTTTTGGCAGACTTAACCGTCTTGCCATCACAAGGGATTGATGTGATATTAGGAATGGATTGGTTAACCAAGCACAAAGGCATCATAAGATGCGTAAACAAGACCATCCTTCTCACGGACCACCAAGGAAAGTCGGTTTCTTGTCAGGCTCAGCCACCCACCAATGACCCAATGGTGTTTAATCTAGCAACAGAAAGCATATCACTGGTAGAAGAATTCATGGATGTATTCCCAGAAGAATTGCCAGGAATGCCGCCAGAAAGAGACGTGGAGTTCTACATAGATCTGATCCCTGGCACGACGCCCATCGCAAAGAGACCATATCGCATGGCTCCTACCGAGTTAGCAGAATTAAAGCTCCAAATCGCACAGCTTCAACAAAAAGGGTACATCCATCCTAGCTCATCCCCTTGGGGAGCACCAGTCCTTTTCGTCACAAAAAAGGATGGAAGTATGAGGATGTGTATTGATTACCGATCTTTAAATGAAGTTACAATCAAAAACAAGTATCCACTCCCTTGGATCGATGACCTCTTCGACCAGCTTCAAGGGGCCAAATATTTCTCCAAGATAGACCTAAGGTATGGTTATCACTAGCTAAGAATCAAGGAAGCAGATATTCAGAAGACTGCATTTGTCACCCGGTACGGACAGTACGAGTTCACAGTAATGCCTTTCGGACTAATGAACGCACCCGCCTTTTTCATGAACCTCATGAATAAGGTATTTATGGAAGAATTGGATAAGTTTGTCGTAGTCTTCATTGACGACATCCTTATCTACTCCAAGAATCATGAAGATCACGAGCGTCATCTCCGGATCATCCTCGGAAGACTTAGAGCACATCAACTCTATGCTAAGCTCAGCAAATGTAAATTCTGGTTAGAAAAGATAGCCTTCCTCGGGCATATCTTGACTACAGAAGGAATAGAAGTAGACCCGTCCAAGGTAGAAACAGTATCAAAATGGAAGCAGCCATCCAACGTCAGTGAAGTTCGAAGCTTTCTGGGAATGGCAGGATATTACCGCCGCTTTATCAAAGGATTCTCCAGCATAGCAAGACCTATGACCGAGCTCCTCAAGAAAGACAATAAGTTTGTGTGGACCTCGAAGTGTGAGGAAAGTTTCCAGATCATAATGAAGAAGCTCATGACCGTGCCTGTTTTAACACTACCAGATATACATCAGGATTTCGTCGTCTTCTGTGATGCTTCGAGGCAAGGCTTAGGGTGTGTTCTGATGCAGAATGAGAAAGTCATTGCTTATGCATCACGCTTACTCAAGCCGCATGAGCAGAATTATCCCACCTACAATTTGGAGTTGGCAGTGCATGCCTTGAAAATATGGAGGCACTACCTAATTGGGAACAAATGTCACATCTTCACCGATCACAAGAGTCTAAAGTATATCTTCACTCAGCCAGACCTCAACCTCCATCAGAGAAGATGACTTGAACTTATCAAAGATTATGACCTTGAGATCCATTACCACCCCGGAAAGGCCAACGTGGTAGCTGACGCCCTTAGCCAAAAACCTTTTGGGATAAAGGGGACAAACTTTTTAGAAGATTGGAAGAAGGAATCAGCTCAGCTGAATGCATGTTTGGGAAACAACGGCATCCTAGAAGTCAATCCAATGCTAGAAGACCTCATATGCTAGGCTCAACGCCTAGACACGGAGACAACAAGATTTATGGAAAAAGCTCACAAAGAACAACTTCCAAACCTTAGGACAGATGAAGAAGGAGTCCTTTGGTTCAAGAACCGTCTGTGTGTACCAAAAGGAGAGGCACGGGAAGTCCTGCTCGATGAAGCTCACAACTCAGCCTACTCCATCCACCCAGGAACCACCAAGATGTACCTAGACCTCAAAACCAGATACTAGTGGAGAGGGATGAAGAAAGAGATAGCACAGTATGTGGCCTGGTGTGACACTTGTCAACAAACTAAAGCCGAGCACTAGAAGCCTGCAGGCCTATTGCAACCCCTTCCAGTGCCCGAATGGAAGTGGGAGGAAATAGGCATGGATTTTGTAACCGGACTGCCCCAGATGCAAAAAGGGAACGACTCTATCTAGGTGATAATAGACCGTCTTACCAAGGTAGCCCACTTCATCCCAGTGAAAACTACCTTTGGAGGAGCCACCCTTGCCCGGATTTATCTTAAAGAGATAGTCAGACTCCATGGCATTCCAAGGAAGATAGTGTCAGACAGGGGAACCCAGTTCACCTCCAAATTTTGGATGAGCCTTCAGCAAGCTATGGGCACCAAGCTAGACTTCAGCACCGCCTATCACCCTCAGTCAGATGGTTAAACAGAAAGGGTCAACAAGGTCCTCGAAGATTTATTAAGAGCCTATGTGTTAATGTTCGATAGAAACTGGAGTCCAGTTTGCCTTATGCAGAGTTCTCGTATAACAACAGCCATCAGGCCAGTATCAAGATGTCACCGTTCAAAGCATTGTATGGACGAAAGTGCTAGACCCCTCTAATGTGGTCCAACGTAGGAGAAAAGACACTAGAAGGACCTGCCTTTGTTAAAGAGGCCGAAGAGAAAGTTACCCTGATCCACAAAAGATTACTTGAAGCTCAGAGTCGGTAGAAAAGTTATGCGGACAACAGGCGGAGAGAACTCAGATTTGAGGAAGGAGACTTCGTATACCTCAAGGTCTCCCCGATGCGTGGTGTCAAAAGGTTCCAAGTGAAAGGAAAGCTAGCACCACGATTCATCGGCCCCTATCCCATCATTGGCAGAGTGGGACCCACAGCATACCGTCTTGAATTACCAGAATCCATGTCTGATATCCACAATGTGTTTCATGTGTCCCAGCTCCGCAAAATGCCTACAAGTACCAGAAAGCCACATCGAAGAAGAGACAATCCAGATTCAGAAAGATCTTCAATACCGAGTAAAGCCAATAAAGATTCTTGACTCAGCAGTCCGAAAGACCTGCAACTCAGAAGTGAGACTCTGTAAAGTTCAGTGGAGCAGAGAAGGAGAAGAGGAAGCTTCGTGGGAAAGTGAGGACTCTTTGAGGAGGGAATACCCTTACCTTTTCTCGAGCCCAGTCTGGATCTCGAGGGCGAGATTCCTTTAAGTGGGGTAGGTTTGTAACATCCCGAAATTTCAACCCGAGGTTTGGAACCCTAATCTCCTAAACCCCCCTTTTTTATCTCTCCCTAAACTCCACCCCATAGGTCATCTCATCATATGCATACACTTTTATTGTTAGAAGCACCTCACATAGATTATTTTTTTCTAGCACCCAAGATTATTTAGCTAATTATTTGTTCAAAATAAAAGGAGATAAAAGAAATAGAAATAGAAAATAGAAATAAGAAATAGAAAAATAAAAAAAAGGAAAAAAGGAAACCCCCCTCGGCTGGGCCGCTTCTGGCCTAGGCCTCCTCTTCTTCTCGCGCGCGCGCGCCCGCACTCCCCTCCCTTCCGCGGCCCAAGCGGCCCATCGCCGCGCGCCCGTGCCCATCACTGACATCCTGCCCCCACCCGTCAGCTACCCCCCTCTCCCTCTCTCGTCGCTCTCCCGTTGTCGGCTAGGCTCCACCCGTCAGCCCGCACTCCCCTCCCTCGCGATCTCTCTCTCTCCCTAGCAAGCGGGCCCCGCCCATCAGCGCCTTCCTCGTGCCTGTGACCGGGGCTAGCGACACGATCGCCGCCGGTCGCCACCGCCCCGTCGTCTCGCCATTACTCGCTCACCTTCCCGGTTGGCGCCTTGCGCCTCTATCCCCTTGCACCAGCCAAGCCATCCCGTCACCCCCCTGCCCGAGTCGTCTCATCGTTGCCACTGTGCGCCACCATCCCCGCCATGGCGAGCTCACCGGTGCACGCCACCTCTCGCCCCTCCCCCGCCCGAGCGCCTATAAAAGGACCGCCTCGAGCTCCCCAATTCCTCACCCTGGCCTCGGCCACCCTCTTCCTCCTTCCTCGAGCTCGATTGAGCCAGTGCCGTCGTGACCTTCCCCTGCTCCGATGAGCCTCACCCTCCTCCCTCTGCTAAGTTCCAGTCTAATTCATGTAGTTCTTGAGCTTCGCCATTCCCTCACAAACACAATGCACCCATCCCCGCCTCCTATTGCGCTCGGCAGCCTCGCAGGTAACCTCACCGCCGCGAGCGCCCGCCACCGCACCATGGACCGGCCACCCCGAGCACCCTCCAGCCAAATTGGCCCCTCCACCATGATCTCCTACCCCCGCCTGTGCCTCACCACCTCTCCTCCGTCGCAAAACCGGGCTCCCGGCGAAGAACCGCCGTGGACCTCACCGGTAGTCGAGCCCGACCGGTTCGCCCCACCCCCTACGTCGCCCGCTCCACACCGTTACCCCCCCTCTCGCTAATGCATGGGCCTGCACCCACGGCGTCTGCCTGTGCCGCTCTGCTCCTCCGTGGGCCGACTGGGTCGCCTGCCCGCGCGCGCGCCCGCGCTCACTGGGCCAAATCCCCCCCCCCCAGCCCAGTTAGCCGAGAATTCCTTTTCTTTTTCCATTTCTTTTTCCTATTTTCATATATATATATTCATTAATTGATATTTTATGCACCAAAAATAGTCTAAATAAATTATAGGGCATAAAAATAATAATGTCTAACAATTGGCACACCCCACCAAGTCACCATGATTGATGTATTGTTCCTTATCCATGTTTTCTAGCGGAAGAGGGATCTGATCCTCTGGAATTTGTAGCTCCGGAAGAAGGGTAGGAACCCGACCCCTCTGAAATAAATCTTTTGTGCCAGGAAAGCTTCGACGAAGGCAAGTCCATTCTTCCCTTGATGCATAATTTACCTATTCTTTCTACCACTACCTAAGCCGGGATTAAGGGATGGAACATTTGCATTGTGAGCAGAGAGATAGCCCGCATTAACAAACATCTTTTGAGTACAAAATGTGGGATGGGAAAAGGGTAGTGTTTTGACTAAGCGATGTTTTCAAAAAGTGTATGATGAAGGGTATTCACCCTCATCACCTTGTGAGTGGGATGATCATGGACTCCCTGGTTTAGGGGAGGGCCTAAGGTGATGGCTCAACTGGTTTAGGTGTGAGCATAAGGATTGTCCCCACATATAAGGACCAGTTTGTCATCTTTCACTACATGTACTCATGATATGATGATAAGTACAACAACGAGACTGTATGGGCAGTCACTCAATCTGAACTCGTATGGTCAGGCTGGGGAGCACCGGGAGGATAAGGAGGGGGAATGTTTTGTCCGGTTTGGACATGGCGGTGGCCTGACTCCTTCCGGTATAACCGTTAAGGTTAGGACGTGTGAGGAAAGAAAGAGATTCAGATCTCATTGGCCATGAGATCGCAGAGCCGGACTAGTGGGTAAAGTGTACCCCTCTGCGCAGAGTTCAAACCTATTCGAATAGTCTCTGTCCATTGGAATGGACGAGTCTAGTGTGGTATGACAATTAGTGTTTTACAACCTCCATGAACAGGGAAATGTGTGTGTGAGTGTATTTTTGGAAATGAAAACGATGCCACGAGAGCGGGAAGCTCAGTGGTGGTTGAGTAATGTGTTATTTTTACTTCTTTGGGAAAAACCCTCAAAGTACTGCCTTTCTCTAAGAAAAAGAAGAGTGACTTCAACTCCACCATACAAAGCTTGTATTATATAGGTCCCTTTCTCTTTACGGGAGCGGGATGGGCTTGCGGAATACCTAGTGTATTCACCTAGATTTATTTATGTTTTTCAGCAGCGGAAGACTTCTTTTCTGCTATGCTTGATTGAGGGGGCTGTGTCTACACCCAGTTCTGCCTATGGCTTGGGCTAGTTTATCTTCTACTGCGCTTTGTATTTCTGGCTCTCTCGAGCTTGTACTCTGGTATTGTAATAACTTTTATTCAAACTCTATACTATTTGAAGTAAGGAATGTGGTTACTAGCCTCCTGGGACTAGTAATTGTATCACATTTGAGTCCCAAAGGATCGGGACGCTTCACCTTCGTCTTGTGACGGCGATGAGAAAGGGGGACCATGCATATCCTCATCTGATCGACGCCTTCGGCTTGCTCGGGCGTGTTCTATGGATGTAGTCTTCGTCTGATCGATGAGGCGACGAAGGCATTGAGCGAAGGGTAGCGTGTTCACCTTCGTCCCAACATTTGCCCTCTAAGGGACCAGTTTGACTAAGTCATCTGGTGCCGAAGACGTCGCTAGAAGGTGGAGACGCTGCCCTCGCTCGAAGTGGTCCCGCGGGGGTTTTTGAAATATGACCGTTGATGGACGTGTTACTGTTGGACTGCGTGTTTCCCAAAGCGTCGCGTCGTGTCTATAAGAAGGCAGCCGTAGCCGGGACTGTTGCTTATCCTTGCGTGCACCGTAGAAACCCTAACTTTTGCAAACCGCCCGCCTGCCCTCCTTGCTCTCCCACTTCAGAAATCTGGCCCACGTCAAGCAGACCGCATGCCGCCGTCGGCGGTACGTAGCAATGTCTTCTTCCTCATCTGCTGCGAGTGCGTCGTCGACCGATCCATTATCCGAGGATACCTTGAGTGATTTGGTGGCAACGGAGCTGCAACCGAGCCACACCATGGAGTTCTGCACTTCAAGGATTTCCTTGGTCCACGTGGAGGAGATGCAGTAGCTCGGCTACTTTGGTGACGGTGTCGGGTGGGTTCCAGGTGCTGAGGAGATCCCTAAGCCTGAGGGCGAATTGGTTGTGTTTGAGGCATTTTTCATTGCCGGCCTTCGTCTCCCGACGCATCGCTTCGTGGCGGAAGTTTTGCGGAGGTTCGACGTGAAGGTCCACCAGTTGACGCCTAATGCCGTGGTTGCACTGGTGAAGTATGTTTGGGCGGTTGCTTCTTACGACGGGCAGCCGTCTGTGGAGGTCTTCGCCAAGAACTATTGTCTGCACTGGCAAAAAAGGAAAATAGGATATAAGATTGCACAATTTGGATCATGCACCTTTACACCGAGGACTGGAAAGACTTCGACAGAAGTCGTGGAGATAGTCCCTTGTGCCAGGAACAAGTGGGGCAACTAGTAGGAATTTTGGTTTTATGTTTCTTGTGAGGAAGTCGAAGATATGCCTGGGCTCCCTGCGGCCATCATGTGTTCTCTCGGCTATGTGGTGTTCCCATGATTCGAGGTGGCGGAGGATGATGAAGACGAAGGGGCCCTTTGGTACACTGTCCGCATGAGTAGCGAGTGTGGCCCTTGGCACACGGCCAGGTACTTGGCGAAGTGTGCCCCCGCCGGATGCCGTCCCTGGGTGATCAGTTAGTGCGAAGTCCATCCTTCGTTGTGGATTTATGGGGCCGGAACCCAGTAGCGTTCGTGCGTGAAGTGGAGGCCGAGGCCGCAAGGATTATGGGGTGATATGTGCCGAAGACCGAGACCTTGCGGAGTTCGGATATCTGCGGGTCAAATGTTCGATTGAATCGTGTTTTGAGCTGAATCGTCTGCCATATGCTGGCTACCCGGGAGACGACGATGTCGTTGGTGGTGACCGCCGGGGAAAAAGGGTGGTGGCGGCGGTTGACAAAGGCCCTTCGCGGGGAGCAGTACCGGCTGCGTCCGCGAAGAGAAAATGAGGTACAACAGCTAAGGGGTTGGGGGTTTCCGATCGTTTTGGTGTGGATTTGATGGGAACCTACGCGGCTCTCGAGGAGAGGATGTCTTCGCCCGAGCTCCGGGAATCTTCCGCGCGAATGCTAAAGGTTACCGGGGGTCGCTGGCCTAGGAATGTTCCGATCCCCCAAGTGGCCGACGAAGACATGTGTACGTCTCGATTAGCTAGCTCGTGAGATGAAGATTTTTCCTTACGGACGGAATGTTGGTGCTGTTGTATCGGCAGTGATGGAAAAGGATCGCCAAGACGTGTCGCGAAAACGTCGGGCGTTCGCGAGGGCCAGGGACCCGAGCCACAAGGTCAAGAAGGCGCGAGGGGTCGCGAAGTTTGCCGCCCCTGGCGCCAGCAAGCCTCCATCGGGCGCGAAGTCCGCCGCCTTCGACCCCATCAAGCCGCTGCCCGCCCCGGAGCGGAGGCCTCCATCCCCACCGCGTACCGTTGAGGCGGAGGTGGGTGGGGCCATGCCAGTTTCCATGGATATTTCCGTGGACGACTATCTTGTGGGCAGGGTCGCGATGTTCGACGCCCATACTGGGCGGGGACCCGTCGGTGAGTTTTTTTTAACGGGGCCTGGGTTTTTGACGGGGCTGAGGTGCAGGGTCGAAGGCTGGGCAACTGGCTATTGTTCCGGCGCCGGTGGCGGGTGGGTCGGTCGCCGTGGTGGCTGGGGCGAAGGGGTCTTTGCAGGACCCATGGTCCAAGTTTTGTGCCAGCGGCGAGATCGCTTCGGCAGCCACCGCTAAGGACGTGGCGGGTTCAGTTGCGCAGCAGCCGAAGCATGTAAGTAGTCTTGGATTTGGTTAGTTTTGCATTGTTGCATGACTTCGAATTTGATGGTTTTTGATGCCAGGCGACCGCCTTCGCCGAACATATTGCATCGGGGGCCCTAACCTCGGAGTTCGCTGCTGAAAGGCGACGACTCGAGGGGAGGATTGAGCGCCTCCGGACACAGCACACTGAGGCCGTCTGGGACAAATCGGCCGCAGGGAACAAGAACCGCAAATTGGGAGAGAAACTGGTGGCCACGGAGACCCGACTGGCGGCGGAGAAAGAGGATGCGAACAGGGCCTGCGCGGAGGCCAACCTCACGCTCCAACGTGCTGCGGAGGCGAAGGCGCATCACAGTAGCCTGTGCGGCCGCCTGGAGAAAGCGGAGGCTTCTACCCGCATGGAGGTCGGCCGAGCACATGCGTTGCTCGTGGATGCGTACCGGGAGCTTGGTGCGCGTATCGCCCCCTTTGATGCAACCGGTAAGGAGGTGGGCCTCCGCTTTCTTGGATGGTTGCAGGAGAAACTAGAAGTGCTTCCATCGATCGTGACGGGTCTCATGTCCTTCGCCTCACTCATCACCTATGAGGGAGCCGCGAATGCCTTGTCCCGTGAGGGATGTAGGCACTTCGAAGTCTTTGATCGGTCTGACGAAGACTTCGACCGCGAGATCTTCCAGGTTGAAGATGCGGTGCTAAAGCGGTCCGCTGGGGCGCTTTATGATAGGATGTGGGGCCATCACGGTTGTGACACTGTCCGAGAAATGTCTGACCGGGCGATGGAGCAGGTACGGATTGTTATTATTTTATTTTATTTGTTTTTAAGAATATGTACTTATGTTTGTTACTTCTGTAGATGGCGAATGATGAGGAGGTCGAAGACTTGGCAGGCCTGGAGAGCACGATGCCCTACCGGAAGGTGCGAGGGCGGGGACTGAGGAGCAGCCGTTGCTGCCAACTGGTGATGGCGAAGACGACCCTGAGGCCGCCGCCGCGCTGCATGAAGACACTTCGGTGATGGCCGCGCGAGCTGCCGAAGACCCTGCGGCATCGGCCGGCCCTTCGCAGGTGGCGGAATAGGGTTAGGGTGTTGGATGTAGGGCTTTGTTTTTTGTGATACTGAAAATTGGTTGCTGATCAGGTTCCGACGTCTGGGCATGCGCAAGCAACCACTACTGACGATACTAATTTTATGGCGGCCGCAACCGCAGTGCCTGCTAACGATAGTATGTCTGGTTCTAAATCTGGGTTTTTTTGCATCTGATGGTGAGCCGGGGGATGAAGACTTGGATTATTTTGCTGCGTTAGATGTGGCCGCGGCGGAGTCCTCGCCGCGGCTGGAGGTAGGCGAAGCGTCTGGCCCCTCGACTGGCGTGAGGATCGAGCGCCAACGATGATAAGTGGTGTTGAAACATAGCGTTGGCGATATGTCGCGAAGTGGTAGGTGCCGTAGGATGGGGATAGAGCAAACCTGCCTCTGAGTAGATCGGTGTGGTCAGCGAGGTCTGCTGTCCGCGCCAACTAGGACGAGTATTGTTGAGGGGGATTTGCGGAATCTTTTTGAGGGTGAGGAGTTAGAAATGATATTGTTTAATTATTGGGAGGCGGGCATAATTCTGAAGGCTGAGCCGATGTAGTGTGTGATGCCCTCGCTTTTTGTGTGGTAGTAAATGAAGACGTTGCCCTCCCCCGGCTCGCAATAAAGAGGGAGGGGAGAAAGCAATTGTATTTATTTGTGCGTTGGGTCTGGTGGCCCTTCGTCGTGTGCATGTAATGTGTGACTTGTATTGTAATGTGGCCTGGTGCTCTGCGATTGTTGGTGTGATGTTGTGACTGTCCGGCGGCACCCTTGGGCGACTTTTGCACGGATTTGTCTTATGTAAAAGACTTCGTATGATGCAGTTGTTGTGCTTGTCCGGCTGCACCCTTAGGTGACTTTTGCGTGGAGTTTGTCTTTTAGTAAAAGACTTCGCATTGTGCACTTGTTGTGCTTGTCTGGCTGCACCCTTCGGTGACTTTTGCGCGGAGTTTGTTGCACGCGAGGTAGTCTATGCTACCTGTCGCGGTGACTTCGGATCGGTCGAATGCCGAAGGCCGTCGGAGCGGTCTTCTTTCGACATGATGCCTTGGAATTTTTCGTGGGGGATTTTTACTGGTATATTAGCTCCACCTCGTTAAAAACCTCACCCCCAGGAGGAAAAGAGTGCGGGCCTGAATGGTAGTGTACAGAGTTACAAAGGCGCGTAGGCCTTGGAGCCTTAAACAAAAAAATTGTTGAGGTTATCGATGTTCCAGGAATGCTCTAAGTCTTCGCCGGATAATGTTGCCAGCCTATATGTGCTGGGGGATGCCTTTGTCTTGACTATGAATGGGCCTTCCCACTTTGGCTCTAGTTTGCCTTGTGATTCTGTTCGGGTGGTTCTTACGAGTATGAGGTCCCCTTTGTTGAATTCTCTTGGGACGACTGTGTTGTCGCGCCAGGCCTTGGTTTGAACCTGATATTTGTCGAGGGCCTGCAAGGCGAAGACACGGTCTCTGTTGATAAGGTCTTTGGAAGTTGGTTCGTCGACATTGGGAACGGCTGATGTGTTTGTTCGGGGGGACCCGTGCTTTAATTCTTGCGGCGTCATGGCCTCAGATCCATAAAATAGGCAGAAAGGTGTGAACCTGGTTGCCCGGCACTCTGTCATATTTAGGGCACATACCACTTCAGGTAGTTGGTCGACCCATTTGCCCTTTTTATCATTAAGAAGCCTTTCTTGATGGCGCTAAAATTTTTGCCATTGGTGTGCTCAACAACACTGTTGGACTGTGGGTGGTACATCGAGGCGAAGACAGTCTTGGTGCCGATGGAAAAGTAGAAAACCCTGAAGTCTTGGCTGTCGAACTGTTTGTCGTTGTCGACTGTGAGTTCGGACAGGACTCCGAAGCGGCAGACAATGTTTTGCCAGAAGAATTTTTAGCGGTCTTCGATGTTTTTGTGGATACTTCTCTGGCCTCAATCCACTTTGTGAAATATTCGACGGCGACGAAGGTGAACTTGAGGTTCCCTTGAGTTGTAGGCAGTGGTCCAACGATGTCCAGCCCCCAGCGTTGAAGTGGCCATGTGTGGGCGATGAGTTTGGTGAATTGTGAGGGGCTGCCTGAGCGAGGGGAGAACTTTTGGCATGCTTCGCATGACCTTGTGACTCAATTGGCAATGCAAATTATTGCGGGCCAGTAAAATCCCTAGCGAATCACCTTAGCGGCGAGAGCCCTGGGTCCTGAGTGGGAGCCGCAAGTTCCGCTGTGGACTTCGCGGAAGATTTGTATGCCTTTGGTTTCAGTTATGCACTTCAGCATGGGCTGGCTGATCCCCTTTTTGTACAGCTGACCCTCGACCAATGCGAAGCCTCGGCTTCTGTGCTTTAGTTGTTTGGCCTCATTGCGATCGCTTGGATGGTAGTGGCCATGCAGGTACAGAGTTAGTGGGGCCCGCCAGTCTTTGGCCATGATGAGGTTGACGATGCGGTGGCCTTCGGTGTCCTAGGTTGTTTGTAGGCCTTCGGGGTTGCGGGCAGCTGGCGTGCCGATGACGTGGTAGAACACGTCGGAGGGCAAGCCTTCGCCCTTGGCCGCTGCTTTGGCCAATGCGTCGGCCTCTTCGTTCTTGGCACGGTCGACATGCTGCAGGGTGAAGCCCTTGAATTGTCTCTCGAGGCTACGAATGGCTGTGAGGTATTGCATGAGCGCGAGGTCTTTTGCTAAGTATTCCTTCTCAACCTGGCCGGCGACTACTTTAGAATCTATCCTGATTATGCATGTGGTGACATCGAGTGCTCGTAATTTGCAGAGTCCCAGGATGACGGCTTCATACTCTGCTATATTGTTAGTGCATCTATCGGACTCCAAGGTGAAGCTGAGGCGTGCTGCGTATCTGTACTTGACGCCTGTGGGTGATGTGATAATTGCCACGGCGCCTGCCCCCGCATGGCACCACGCGCCATTGCAGTGGATGGTCCACACTTTCTCTGGGGACTCTTCTTGTTGCCATGTTGGTCTTGTCCAGTCAACGATGAAGTCTGCTAGGACTTGTGATTTAATCGTTGTTCTAGGTTCGAAGGTGATGTGGTACCCAGAGAGTTCGGCTGCCCATTTGGCGATTCGGACGGACGCCTCTGGGTTCCTGAACAGTTCTCCCAGACCCCTGTCCAAAGTGACCCGTACCTTGAATGCTTCGAAGTAGTGGCGCAGCTTGCGCGATGCCATGACAACTGCGTATGAAATTTTTTCTAGCTCAGTCATGTTGCACTTAGAAGCCATGAGGACTTCGAAGACATAGTACACTGGGCACTGTCGAGTCATGCACTCTTTGTCCTGCTCTTGGATTAACACTGCGCTGACTGCGCATGGTGAAGCCATGATGTATAGCAGAAGAGGCAGCGAAGGGTCCGGGTTAGCAAGGGTTGCTAAGTCGGACAGGTGTTGCTTGAGCGACTCGAAGGCCGCCGCCTGCTCTGGTCCCCAAGCAAAGTTTTTTGCGCCACGCAATGTCTTGAGGAAGGGTAGACTGCGCTCTGCGGATTTGGAGATGAATCTATTCAAGGCGGCCAATCTGTCTGTCAGTCGCTGGACATCCCTAGCTGACTGCGGGGGTGACATGTTGATGATCGCTTGGATCTTTGTTGGGTTGGCCTCGATCCCTTGCACCAGGTAGCCAAATATCTTCCCCTGGAAAACTCTGAAGACACACTTCTTGGGGTTGAGCCGAAGTCGTGCGTCGCGCATATTAGCGAATGTTTCTACGAGGTCGGCCAGTTGATCCTCTTTGTTTTTGCTCACGACGACGATGTCGTCCACGTAGGTGCAGATGTTGCGGCCTACTTGACTTTCGAGCACCCTCTTGGTGAGGCGAGAAAAGGTTGACCGGCGTTTTTGAGTCCTTCTGGCATCCTGATGAAGCAGTACGTGCCAAAGGGTGTGATAAAGCTTGTGTTGGCCTTGTCTTCCTCTTTCATGTAGATCTGGTGGTAACTGGAGAAGCAATCGAGGAGGGACATGACTTCGCATCCTGCTGCGCTATCGACTATTTTGTCGATCCGTGGCAGGGGAAATTGTCCTTAGGATAGGCCTTGTTGAGGCTGGTGAAGTCTATGCACATGCGCCACTTGCCGCTTTTCTTTTTCACCATGACCACGTTGGCGAGCCATGTAGGATAAGCAATTGGCTCGATGAAGTTGGCTTCTAATAGGCGGTGCACCTTGGTCTTGGCGGCTTCATTCTTCTCGTCGGATATTTTGCGCAATTGTTGCTTTTTTGGGCGCACCGAACGGTCAATGCCCAGGTCGTGCTCTATGATGCTGTGGCTGACCCCGATCGGATCGAGGGTGGACCAAGCAAAGACGTCCTTGTTTCGGGAGAGGCAAGAGATGAGTTTTTCCTCGTCTCGTGAGGTCAGGTCTTTGCTTATTACGACCGTTTGCTTAGGCGTAGCCGGGTCAAGGGGTACCGCCTTCGTTCCGTCGTTGCTTTGTAGCTGTGCCTTTACTTTTTCGTCGGCGACTGGGCGGGTCCCTTCAAAACCTTCGTGTTGTGCTGTGAGGCAGTGCACGTTTCGTTGCCCTAGGATGAAGTCTCTTTCAATATTGTGCGCAGTATGCTAGTTGCCATAAACGATGATCACGCCTTGCGGACCCGGGATTTTCATGCAGAGGTAAAGTCCGTGAATGGCTGCTTCAAACTTGTTGATGGAGCCCCGGCCCATTATGGCGTTGTATGGGTATACCATGTCGATGATGTCGAAGGTGACTTACTCACTTCGTACATTGGGTGCTACACCAAATGATAGGCGTAGCTCTATCTTGCTGACGGGAAAGGTGCCCTTGCCGCCGAAGCCATATATGGGGTTGTCCGAAGGCTTGAGTAAGCTATGGCTTATGCCCATGCGATCGAAGGCATGCATGAAGATGATATCACCTTGACTGTCGTTGTCGACCAGGACTTTGTGTAGGTCCCAACCTGCGACACTGCAGTTGATTACCATGCCGTCTGCGTGAGGTGCACTGCGTAAATCAACGTCTCTGGCGTCGAAGGTGAGCGGTACATGGGACCACCTTGTTTGCACTACTAGGCCAGTGAGAGCGACGTGGTTCACGTTTCGGTAGTGATCCTTTTTCTGCCACTTTGTTTCGAAGTCCGCGCTGGACCCTCCGGTGATCATATGGATGACTCCGCGGTAAGGTGGTTCGGAGAAGTCTTCCTACTTGGGTGCTTGTGGGGGTGGTTATGGTGTGGCAGATTTGGGTGATGCGGAGGCGGTGGTGGTAGAACCTGCACTTCTGGATGGTGCTGGTATGCGTGGATGGGTGGGTGCTGGATTGGTTCATTGTGGTAGGGTTGCTGGTGGTGGTATGTGTGCACGACGACCCTCTGGTTGTTGGCTGGTTGTGCTCTAGACATTTCTATCCTTGGTGGCCTTGGTTTCTGGGCAATCCCTTGTTGGGTGTGCGCAGTCCTCGCCATGAAACAGACAGTAGAATCTGCACGGCTGCTGCGTCCGTCCTTGGCCTCTCCCTCTGGTGTCGTTGTCGTGACCCTAGGGGGTATTCCTGATGACGAGGAGTGTCTCCGGCTGAGTGCTGATTGGTTATGTTGTGCACTTGCTGGTGACTACGGCTGTCCCTTGCGGAGTCTGGCTGTGATGGCCTGGTCCAGGTCCTGCTGGATTGCGGAGGGTCCTTAGGCTTCCTCTGAGATTTAACCTTGCGTTGATGCAGCTCTTCGGATTTGGCGTACTTCTCGAATAGTTGATATAACTCTTGTAGGTTTCTAGGTGGGTCCCTGATGCAATGACTGTACAGGACGCCAGCCCGAAGGCCGCTGATTGCGTAATGGATCACGATGTGATCGTCAACTGATGGCAGTTGCGACTTAAGTGTCAGGAATTTTCTATAATACTCGTGAAGGGTTTCCTTCTCCTGCTGCTTGCAGAGGGATAACTCGGCCAGGGCGTCAGTATCGGGTCTGCACCCTTGAAAGTTTAGCAGGAACTTGTCGTGGAGTCCTTTCCAGGAGTTAATGGACAGTGGTGGTAGCCTGGTGTACCAAGTCAAGGCCAGGCCTTCGAGCTCGATGATAAAGGATTTGGCCATTGTGGCGTCGTCCCCTCCGGACGATGCGACGGCGACCTAGTAGCTCATGATGTATTGTGCTGGGTTAGTACTGCCGTTGTATTTGGGGTAGGTGCCAGCCCTGAAGTTGGTGGGCCAAGGCGATGCTTGGAGTTGCGGGGCCAGGGGGCTTCGCTCATCGAGATAGTTGATCCCTTGGAAAGTTGCGGCGGCTGGAATGAAGGGGTCGCGCTATGGTATGAATGGGCCTCCGGCTTGGACGCGCTGCTGTAGTGGTGCTAGTGGTCCAAGCGGTCCATGCTGCAGATTGGACTGGCCTTGGATCTGTATGAGCGCGATCTCTTGCTCTAGCTCCCGAGCTCTCAGCTCCTCATCTTGTATCATCTGACGCACCTTGGCCTGTATGGTGACACGTCGGCGCTTGGCCTCGAGGACTTCTTTCTGTTTTTGGAGGTTGTGGTTCTTGATGCGCAGGGCCCGCAGATATAGCTGGTCTTCGGCTGAGATGCCGATGACTTCTCCGTCTTCTACTGCGTCTTCACCCTCTGGTGGAGTGAGGCCTGGCGGTGGTGCATGCGGTACGCCTTCGGAGTTGCAGGTGCGGAGGGTGCCCTCGGGGGTGGGGTGGTCTTGGCGCTGTCTTTTGCTAACAGCTTCATCTTTGAAGGCCTCTTGGGGGGTGTTGTCCACAAGGGCCTTACCTTTTATTCTCCGCCAGTAGTGTTGCCTTCGCTGCTTCGTCGATGGATGGGGCTGCCTTCGAGCTAGCTCGCTTGGGGGCCATCGTGGGTTGTTTTTCGTAGCACCCCACGGTGGGCGCCAAATGTTGGCACTCGCTCTCCTGGGCGAGTAGATCCAACGAGAAAGTAGAAAGAGTATTGTCAAAGTTTGTCGTGGGATAGCAAAAGCTTTGTTAATCTCCCCTGTGAGGGCACTGTACAGGGGTATTTATAGGCACTCGAGCGACCACCCATCCCTTGTCAAAGACGTTTGTGCCCTCGAGTACCTAGTTTATCCCCAGAATATTCCCACGAGGGAAGGTTACAGACAGTCATTATAGTAAAGGCTATTACAAACGCGGCTCATAATACACTTCTCCGCGCGGGGCCCGTTACAATGGGCCGAATCCCACATGAGCCTCCCGGCGTAGTGACGACGTGAGACTCGTAGACTTTGACAGGGCCTTCGTCTTGCGACAGCGACAACGAAGGGGGACCGCGCCTGTCCTCATCCGATTGACGCATTCGGCTTGCTCGGGCGTATTCTGTGGATGTAGTCTTCGTCGGATCAACGAGGCGACGAAGGCATCGAGTGAAGGGTAGCGTGTTCGCCTTCGTCCCAACAAATAATATGCTAAAAGAGAATGAACATAAGTTAGCTTCTTCGTCGCACGTGACACCATGCAATGATAAGGTAAATAAAGGCAATGACATGTGTTATATTATATCCCAAGGTGAGAAAAAATTTGATGCACCAAATCTGTCCACAGTTCATGCTACTGTAGAGCAATTTATAGTGAAATATATTCCCGATTTACCTTTGTCACGTGATGATTGTCTTATTGTTCCTTACGATAAAGAAAAGTTGGATGATGATAGTACTATTATTTTTATGCCACAACTTGAGAATAAACTTGATGTAGTTGCTTTTGATCCTTGTTCGTTGATGAGATTGTGTATGATACGGACAATGTTTTTGTTTTTTCTTTTCAATTTTCGACCTGTATTGAAGCATTTTCATTCGGATTAGTTCATTTCTGTCACTCTGCACATCCCGTGTCTGATCCCATTTATGATAATTTCGGTCCCAAATCCGTTTTCAAATTAAAATATAAAAATAAAAACGAGGAACGATTTATCCATATCAATTCCATTCGTTTGCGTTATCTATTCCATCTGTTTTAAATTATAAGTTATTTTAAATTTTATGACTAAATTTATATAATAAAATAATAGTATTTACGACATCGAGTAACAATCATTAGATTTTTATTAGTTATATTGTTATTTATTTATTGTATATCTATTTGACATTATAAATTCATGTAATTCTTTCTAAATTTTCAGTTTAAAAAGTTAGAATCACTAATACTTTTAGAACTTCTAATTTAGAACATAAGCAATATTTCTTACTCCCATGTCCTCAATTAAATTCGTCTTAGGTAATTAATGAATTCATACAATACTTGATGTATGTATTTTATATATGCGTCTAAATTCAACATCATCGTCTATTTGAATATAGAAAAAAAAATCAAGAGCTAAAACGAGCGTGAATATTAAAAATGCAGATATAGAAGATGTGGCACATTGTAAATAGTGATGGTGACATAACCCCACTACAATGGCCGGTGTGTCCATTGTGTTTTTCCACGGTTGACCACATGCAGACGCACTCCTGATGGTGATGACTCCAATTTCTCATTGTGCCTGATGTGGTAGTACCAACCACCTATGCCATTATCTGCCTTCCCTCCACATGGATACCCTACAAGCGTGTACAACAAAAGATAAGGTACAAGAAGCTTGGCGAATATTTGGAAACAAAAAAAAGACCTAACCTTTTGTTGGTTGCTTTTGTGAAACTGGAAGCGAATGTCCATGACAACAATGAATGGATAGATAGAAAGGTGTCTGTGCTCGATCATTACCCAAGCGTGTGCGTGGTTAGCTTTGGAGTGGGCAGAACAGTTGCAAAAACTGTAGAACATCTGCAGTGCTAATCTTTCTTTGTGGATTGATGTTTATGGTTGTCTACCAAATTATAGTCTTAAATCTCGTGTCGTCTTCTTTCAGAGCAAAGACTAGCGATTCCTCGTCGTGTGTAAAAAGGAACAAGAATTAGTGGAAAAGGGCAAGTGAAAACAAAAAGCCATGTTGATTGACCATTAGTATATCATGAAAATGTTTAAGCATGGATTTATCCATTCTCTATGCTCGTCGATCATGTAAACAGTTTCAGAATCCGTCTCGATCATGTAAACAGTTTCAGAATCCGTCTCCGTATCATGAAAATTAGTATATCATTTGAACTAGTTACAACTTAACATATTTTTACTATATACTTATATATAGACTATATATAGATATATATAGTAAAAATAATATACATAGAAAAGCTAAGATATCTTATAATCTAGAACGAATGGAGATATTTTTATCATATATTTAGTATTTTTATATAAATTTGGTCAATTTGAAATTTTAAAGGGATAGTTAGATTTATTTTATATAAATAAAGTATACTGTTATTTTAATAAAATCCAGAACGATACAACGAATAGACCGCGACCGGTGCCGAGATGTTTTGTTAAAAAATAAATGAAAATAAATTCATGGAGTATTTAAAAGAACCCCTACGGGTCATAGACATTCATGCCCACAAATTCCTTCCAAACAGAAACAGCACCAGACTCCTTTCCTTTTCTTCTCGCTCCCTCGCTCTTTCTCCCGCAACTCGGCGTCGGCGACCGCCGCCGCTGCCCTACGCCAGGTGCGCTGCTGCTGGTCTAGTAGCCTCGTCGGTCCCTTCGACAGGTTTTCTTCGGGTATTCGCCGGCGACGAGCACCCGCCAGGTATGTGACCTTATCTTCCCTTGCTGCTGTGCGAAACCGAGCATCAGAACTCTATGGAGTAATAAGCTGGGGGCCGCCGCCGCCGCTATCAGGTTGCAGAATCACTCGTCAGAATCCGCTGGGTTGTCAGAATTTGATCAACATACTGCTCTTTCCAATACTATTTTCGCTCCACATATGACGGAGTAGTTCAGGATCCGCCGAGAACTTCCCTCGAATATAACACGATGTGCACCTGTACAACGAAGAATTCACCTACTAATCTACTATGTAGGTCGAAAAGGGGAAAAAGTAAGCGGAGTTAGTTCATGCCGACAGCCGACGCAATAGTTTTACTTGATTGCGAGGCAAGAGTAGGATTATAAATTTGGAGTATGACTGTGACGCACGCGTTTCACTGTCTTCGATTTCCAAGAGACGTCTCTGGTTCCGCATCTGTCGCGTCATGCCATTATGGTGCGAATATGTAATTTAGAGTTTTGAGTGCTGCTATACGTAGTAGAACTTTATTTGTACGACCATGTGAGATTGAATTGAAGATCAAATGCTGTTACTCTTTTTAGTTAGAGGATACGGATGCTCCTCCATACTGTCACATTGTCTACCGTTCAAAATTGTTAGGCATTCCAAATCCGAAAATACAAAACCACAATATCTGGGATCTTTTTGTTCACATGATTCAGTAATCGACACGTGTCTCTCACGTACGCATCCTCTGATGAAAAAAAGTACAATATTGTGCGCCGACAGCTCCTACTTGATTATGCTCGAAACCTAATTCCTTGAACAACTTGTTTGCTGAATTGCTTTCCCTAGTTTTCACTCGATGGCTGGCTCTCACCGACGTGTTGTTTTTGTTCGTTTTTCCTTTGCTCTCGGTTACTGTTTAATCTCTGCACATCATTACGGTAGCAGGTGGCCGATGAGAATGTTGGCGCTTAGAGGGCTGAACAGTAAAATGCTGGAGAAAAGACTGCACGGATGCCTGCTCCTGCTCGTCTTCCTTATGGCAGACGTATCAGGTACGTGTAACGTAGCTTCCGCCGCAGTAGTCGCATCCGTTTCTTTCTCGCCTTCCTTTTCTCATTATTGAGAATTGAGATTCCCAGAGCCCCTGAAGATGCACCACAAAAGGCGGTGCTGCTTTTTGTGGCTGTGGGTGGGTTTACGCTGCAAAATATCTGCATATGTGAAGCTCGGAGAATATCACTTTCATGTATACATCAGTGAAAATGCTCTTTGTTTGTGCGGATCCAGTAGTACTTTGTTTACCCTTTTTGCTTGAGCAAGTGTAGTAGTTCACCGCCACTTATTTGCCAGTAAAGATGTACGTGGAGCCTGCATGAGGGTGGGTGGTGTTGTAGACGAGAACGCTCTTGGCTCTTCATCCGTTGCAGCTTCACACCGTGCTCGGTTCCTACAACGTGCAGGCAGCCGTGCTGAAACTGCCGTCGATCTGGGTCCAGACTCGGAGGACGGCAGCAAGAGGAGGTCGCTGGCCACCGCCATGTTCTGTGTGGCGAAACAGGGCGCGGACGCGGCGGCGCTGCAGGCAGGGCTCAACTGGGCGTGCGGGCAGGGCCGAGCGAACTGTGCGCCCATCCAGCCCGGCGGGCCGTGCTACAAGCAGAACGACCTGGAGGCGCTAGCGTCCTACGCCTACAACGACTACTACCAGAAGAACTTTGCTACCGGCGGCTCCTGCGGCTTCAACGGCACAGCTACGACGACCACCAGTGATCCCAGTAAGTCTACTTTTTGTTGCCTTGTCAGTACGAATGCTATTTGAAAGCGAAAGCTCGCTGCCGTCGTTGCAAATTTCAGTTTGAGCACCAGCAATTTGCCAAGAATCAGAACCAGATTCTCAATGTTTGAGATGGAGATGGGAATCACTAGACCATTTTGTTGAGCACCAGAAATGACGCGCGGATGGTCCGGCACTGAGGTCGGACGGTCCGCGCGTGCGCCGAGTCAGTTAGGGTTCCTAGTTTCTCACGAGATTTGTTATCTAAAACCACGGGATTAGCTCGGGAAACGGTTTGTACCGGATCCAGACCTCCTCCTTTATATAGATGAAGGGCTACGACCGATGAAACCCCCCAACAATCAATCAAATCAAGTCTATTTCTTGTTTTTACCTTATACATTAGGAGTAGCTCTGGTTTAGTTCTAGTTTAGTATTCCAATCCTTAAATTCTCCGCTTCTCCTCGACTCTACGTCGATCAGAGGAGTCTAGGTCGGCCTGCCGAGCCTAGACAACACCTAGGATCTCTCCTCTCCGACGGGGTCCCTCCTGGGCCTGAGATCCAGGCGCCGCCGCCGACCTTCGCCGCCCCTGCGTACGCGTGGACCGTCCGGCCTGTAGGCGCGGACCGTCCGGCTCGTCAGGCAGGGAACTCGAGCCCGGCCCTCAGGTGCGGACCGTCCGGCCCCTGGCCGCGGACCGTCCACGCCTGTGCAGAGGGCACCGCCGCCGGTTCTGGTTATAGTGATTGGCGCCCGAAAAGGTGTCAACATACTTTTTGGCGACTCCGCTGGGGACAGGTGTCTAGATCTACTAAAAATCAGGCCCTCAAATGGCCGGTTCTAAAGATCACACCGATATCTCCCCGAACAATATCCTGAAGCCGGATGTTGAAAGTCTGACGACCGATGAACAACAGCAATACGAGGACTACATGCGTCAAGCGAGGGAGAAATTCTTATCACAATACACGGTGGATCGCCACCAGAAAGTTGTCAAACATGGAGAGACCGACGTCACATCTCTTCTATCTTCGCTTCAAGTCCCCAACGTAAGTAAATCCGACGACATCCAATCTATTAAACAGTATGTAGATCAACAGCAGAATCAAATGAAACAACAGATTGGAGGGTTAGAAGAATTAATTAGAAAATTAATGCGTACGTTGGAGAAGTCTGTTGATGAAACTAGTAACAGGATATCCATGTCTAATACATCGGCAACAAATGAGGATTCACAGCCCCAGCCATTATATGGTATTGCCGATGAACTCATATCCAGGGCAAATACCACCACCGCTGTCCCTGTTTGGCAGATCGGCGCCCCTGGACATGGTCGGACCGTCCGAGCTTTTGTTTGGACAATCTGGCCCTTACGCAGATCGTCCGGCTTTCCCTGCCGGACAGTCCGGGACCGCACCATGGCTACCGCGTGGCGCCCCAATAATAGCGAACACAACCGGCCAGCTCGGATGTACCATCGTACAGCCCGGATACGCATACGCAGAACCTACTATCGCACACTACGCACCAAATTATTACACACCACAACAGCAGTACGTTCCACCCCCTACATATTTAAACCACAGCACGCCATACAATCACAGGCCGATTAACATTATCGATCGGTCACAGCAAGATGGTCGGCATAACAATGCCCGACCGAATGAACCCCACAGCCTAGGGTCCGGTGGTTTGCCACCGGGCGCGATGGAGAAAATTAGGGAAGAAATGGCTGAACTATTTCGAGATAGGCTCGGAGTTAGTGTAGCTAGAGTGGGGCAATCATATAAGAAGCCATATCATCACCGGTTTGACATTGTCACATATCCACAAGGAGCAAGGATACCGGAGTTTTCTAAATTTTCCGGTGAAAATGGGAGAAGCACACACGAACATATAGGCCAATTCCTAGCATACCTAGGCGAATTGGCCGATGAGGAAGCATTTCGTGTTCGTTTATTTTCTTTATCCCTTATTGGTACCGCTTTTGCATGGTACGCCACCCTGCCTCCTAATTCCATTAATTCCTGGAATGATCTAGAGAGTAAATTTCATAAGCATTTCTTTTCCGGGGAATATGAATTAGGGCTAGCTGATTTAGCTTCAGTCCAACAGGGACGCGAAGAATCGGTTAACGATTATATCCGGAGGTTTCGGGACACTAGAAACTGATGCTTTCGGATCCATGTCGCGGACAAAGAGCTAGCAGGGCTGGCTTTTAATGGGTTGCTATCCTACTTAAGAGACAAATTAGATGGGACCCAGTTCTTTTTAATAGCTCAGCTACATCAGCGGGCTTTAGCCTGTGAAAGCCGATTTAAAGAGACATCAAAATCGGTCGTCCGTACTATACATCTAGTAGAGCGTGATAATTCAGATGATGAATCCGCAGAAGTATATACGCTGAGTTTGTTTGGCCAACAAAGGTCAAATCTTCTATATGTTCTTCCTTACAGTCGGTTCAAAAGAATCAGCAAGAAGATATTAAATTTACCTTTAATGTTCCAAATGCGATAAGATATTTGACGAACTACTAAAAAATGGCAACATTAAATTAACTCATACTATTCCTCCTATGGAAGAATTGAAGAGACGTGCTTATTGTAAGTGGTATAATTCTTTTTCCCATGCCACCAATGAGTGTAATGTTTTTCGTTGACAGATACAATCGGCCATAAATGAGGGTCGGTTGGCTTTTCAGGAGATGCAAGTGGACACACAGTCTTTTCCTGTCAATATCATAGAACCCACATGCAAAGAGGTCTTGGTTCGGCCCGAAGTGGCCGATAAAAGCAAAGGCAAAAACATCGTCATTAGCGATCCTCGCACGTTAGACATATCACAAGAAGAGATTGCTCGGAAGGCTCCGGGCAAGAAGACTAGCAAGTCCGGAGGCGCCGGGTGGCAGACTTAATTGAGGAGTCAAGCACGGCAACCTGACCCGAGCATCGCGGACGGTCCGACACCTACGTGCGGACGGTTTGGTGCTCAGACAGACGGTCCGGCTGACTCAGCCAGATAGTCCGCCCATGGACAGAGGCGTCAGCGTCCACACAAAGAAAGGAAAGAGACGCAAGGGCAAAGCCAACATGACGCACATGGTCGGTTGGTAAAAGCCGGCCCTACATTTGATCAATTGCTAGCCAAATATGCTAGCAAGAAGTCCGTTCTATGCGATCGGCCAACAAAGAAACCCCGGTCACCCACTAAAACAAAACGACCGAGTAAAACGGCTCGAAAGACGACGCAACAAGCATCGCTTGTTCATCCTGTCATACCAGGATGCTTCTCACCCACCTACTCATCGTCGATGTAATGTCCTGTTCAAATATGAAATGGTATGATGATGAACCCATGGTACATGCGTACTCCCTTTGTCTATTCAGGCTGGGGGGCACCTCTATTCTAATCCTTTTGATCCATTGATCAAATGGTCACAGCCGAGAAAGATGCAGTCTTAAACGGCCTTTATGCATTGGGGCTCTATTGAATGATCAGCATATTGGATCGAAAAAGCCGGTGGTTTGCATCAGGCTTAGTTCATATGCTTTTGGTTCGTCAACCTCCACCAATAGGCAGGGGGCATATGTTGAGCACTAGAAACGACCGCGCGGACGGACCTTCCGCGGTGGTGGTGCGGACGGTCCGCGCGTGCGCAGAGTCAGTTAGGGTTCCTAGTTTCTCGCGGGATTTGTTACCTAAAACCGCGGGATTAGTTCGGGAAACAGTTTGTAGCGGATCTAGACCTCCCCTTTATATAGATGAAGGGCTACGGCCGATGAAACCCTCCAACAATCGATCAAATCAAGTCTATTTCTTGTTTTTACCTTATGCATTAGGAGTAGCTCTAGTTTAGTATCCCAATCCTCAAATTCTCCGCTTCTCCTCGACTCTACATTGATCAGAGGAGTCTAGGTCGGCCTGCCGAGCCTAGATAACACCTAGGATCTCTCCTCCCCGACGGGGTCCCTCCCGGGAGTGGGATCCAGGCGCCGCCGGCGACCTTCGCCGTCCCTGCGTACGCGCGGACCGTCCGACTCGTCAGGCAGTGAACTCTGTTGGAACCGGACCGCCGACACACGGCGTGTCCGTCGGGGTCGCCCGCACACACGGCGCGCCCACCCAGGCTGTCGAGCCGCAACACACGCGCCCGTACGTATAACAGCGGGTTTTAGGTCTCTTGGGCCAACACTCCCCCCAAAAAGCTAGCCTGTCAGGGGGTTGCACCCTCAACCTTATAAACCATGCTATCACACTCTCACCACACAATGTGGGACTATTCCCAAGAATCTCCCCCTCACACATTGTGAGCCGAGAATTGTCTGAGAATGCACTAGGCCAACCTGGCTCTGATACCAATTGTTGGAACCGGACCGCCGACACACGGCGTGTCCGTCGGGGTCGCCCGCACACACGGCGCGCCCACCCAGGCTGTCGAGCCGCAACACACGCGCCTCGTACGTATAGCAGCGGGTTTTAGGTCTCTTGGGCCAACACTCCCCCCAAAAAGCTAGCCTGTCAGGGGGTTGCACCCTCAACCTTATAAACCATGCTATCACACTCTCACCACACAATGTGGGACTATTCCCAACAAACTCGAGCCCGGCCCTAGGTCGCGGACCGTCCGGACCCTGGCCACGGACCATCCGCGTCTGTGCAGAGTGCACCGCCGCCGGTTCTCGTTATAGTGATTGGCGCCCGAAAAGGTGTCAACACATTTAGCTGCAAAATTAGAATCACTGCGAGACCACTTTTTCGCCGATTTACATTCGTAGGTAAAAAAACTTAATCGCTTGGAACCGTTTCTACATGAAATGTTTCACTTGCTAGCTGTTTGGCAGATTCTTGGGTTGTGGGCAAGGATCTGAAACGGCCCCTCAAGTTTCAGTAAACTTGATTGATGCTAGTAGATAGTGCTGAATTCGAAAATGCAGCATGTTGCCACCCCATTGCGACTATTGACACCGACAGCTGAGAGCCTGAGAATTGTCTGAAGCGAGACACTGCTTAATAGTTGCATAAGAACTGGCAGTGTTCAGAAAAAATATGTTCTCTTTCAAGACTACGAACTCCACGCTGTTCATGAAACACGACATCTGATCTTTTCATCTGAATTGTTCTCATTTCAGGCTCGGGGCAGTGCGTCTTCACAGGAAGGTGAGCATCTTGAGGTCACAGAAGCGCACACTATACATGTCACTGTCAGTCAGAATTCAGAAACGTGCAAGTTGTAGCACGTAACGTTTCTCTTTTTGGCATGCAGCTCCATGGCAGGAGGCGGCACGCCGGCTGCGAGCGCCCCCAGCGGCCTCTCCCCGCCGTCGTCGTTCACGCCGGGCATTGGGAGCCCCTCCAACACCCTGATCCCTCTGGACGGCGCCGAGAGCCTGGTGTCCAGCGTCTGGTCGGCGATTTGCGCCCCGCTGCTGGCGTTGCCGCTCTTCTTCCTCTGACCACCAGCGGCCGGCGGCAGATGAGTGGCCGGTGCTTGCTAGTAGAGCGCTTATTATGTTTTTGTTCTTGTTCCTGGGTAGATCGCTCTCGTGTGGTGGTGCTGATGTACATGTCAGGGTCGTGTTGGATGCGCTGGGATGGGAGATTACATAAGATGCTACAGAGATCGATTCATACGTAGAAAGTGGACCGGACTCCGCCGTGTTTCCGTGTGTTCTGGTCTCAGATCTGTTCGTGGCAGAAACCAGATGTAAATGTATCATGTTCACTGCTCTCTGTGTACAGGCCAAGGGAAGCTGCAGTCCACTGTCCACACACACACCCCACGCTAGGATTCAGAGGCTTCGTCTCTGTCCGATGCCGTCGCGCCCAGCGTCGGCGTGGCCCTGGACGCTGCCGCCTTCTCCCGGCGAAACTTCCTGAAGTCGGCGACGAGTCCGACGTCCACGTCCCGCTTCATCTTCTCCGCCAGCGTCGACAGGACCTGCAGTGCGTTACTGGGCTCCAGTTTTCAAGGAACCGGACGAGGACTACGTATTTTGGATGCCTGGCGTGACGAGAGCTAGGTACCGATTCGGCGACGCCACGCAGGACGGTCTCTGGCACGAGGCGCAGGGGCGGCGGCAGGACGCAGGTGATGGCGATCTCCAGGTGGCCCCTCATCCGGCACCCGCGGCTCCGGCTCCGGTCGGCGTACAGCGACCCGCTCACGCCGAGGTCGAAGCTCGATGGCGCGTAGCTGACGTCCAGCCCCCTCAGCTCCCACTCCGTCTGTACAAGTACAGGTCGCATCGATCAACGCTCGTAGTTGCAGGTGCCGGTACACGATGGGAAGGAAGGGAAGACGTGGCCGGTCAAGCGATACGCACGACTCGGAGGTCGAGCCCGCCGGCGCGGTGCCGCAGCTGCATGACGACGACGGGGCGCACGGTGAGGAGGAGGAACTGCAGCGGCAGCATGTTGACCCGCCATTCCCCCTGCACAATAACCCAAAATCGATAGGTTTCGCCGGGCGAGCTGAAGAAATCGGCAGGAGCGTGCGCGTGATGAGGTGGTTAATACGTACGTCGCCGACCCGCTGGCTCCTGCTCTCGTCGGGGAACATGGCGCGGAACACGCGCGCGCGGTCCTGGATGTACTCGTCGAAGACCTGCACGCGCGCGCACAGGGCCCGTCGGGGCCGGCCAGCTTCAGTTCTTGCCCCAATCCACATCTATCCATGGCCGCACTCGCAGAGAATGTCATAGGTTGGTAGGTGGCTTACCCCGGGGGGTTCGTGGAGGGGCGTGTCCGTGGAGATGCTCGCGCTGTAGGTCACGGCGTCCGGCGGCGACGACGGCCGCGCCTCGGCCGCGCCGGCCTTGGCCCTCACGGTCCGCCGAGCTGCAGGTGGCGGTGGCATCCCCGTCCATGCGTTCGGCGCACCGCCAGCCCCCACTCCTGCTGCTGCGGCTGGCCGGCTAGTGCGGCGGCTCGCGCTCGCTCTCGCTGGGACCACCAGCTGCCACGGCCGGTGACACTGAGGTGTGTTCGCCGCGGCGGCCATGGCCGGCCGTAGGGCCCCACTGCCCCGCCCCCAGAGCTAGCTGACAGCCTGACACAAGACGCAGTCACGCAGCAGCACAGCAAAGGCGAAGGGTAGCGACTAGCGACACGCGGACAACGGCGCGCCGAGAAATGCTGGCCTCACATGCCTCTCATCAATCAATCAATGTGTCGGGCCGGCGAAGCAAGCGAGACCCAGAAGTGGATTGCCGGTCAGTGCTGCACTGCTGCAGTGTCAGCCTGCCAGGCCAGCAGACGGCTCCCCTCCACCTCGTCGAGACCTTGTGTGCTGGCGCAGACGTGGATGTCGCATGCAAAAGGAAGGACGCGCGCATGCGGCAGTCTATACGTAGTAGAGCACACTGCACATGTCATTTTTTAAGATCGAGCTGTCCTTTTTATTCTCATAGTAATACGAAGCAATCCAACATATAAACAATAGATAAATCATATTTAACAAATAAAAATATATCCACGTAACAAATTAAATCTACCTTAAAGAATACAACACAAGCACAAGTAACAAACTCATTATTACTTACAGCAACGATCGATCTAGTTTGGTCGAAGATGAGTTTATGGTGTCGTTGAACTCAGTAGATGTTATAGTGTAGATCAATTCAGTGAGAAGTAATCATGATCGTCGTCCAAAACTTGATTTACCTTCATCCGTTCAAGTTATTTAGCAAAGCGAAGTTTCGAAGGCACAACTCTCAACGTCGACTTCGTCAAACTGGTGATAGAGATGGAGAAGCCTGAAGTCGCACATCACCAAAGACTCATCTGAAACTCTAGTAAATTTGTTGTTTCTACTATCTTTCGTACACAAAACCATCTTTGTTATATAGTGGATTAGTCTTAGGATAAGCATACATAAAAAGTAAAAGAACTGACTCGGCTATAATTTGGTCGATTCAGTTTTGAAATTGTCACATAAGATAATTGTTGAACGTCAAAAATGTCCTAGTAGCGTGGACCGTCCGCGCGTGCGCAGAATTAGTTGGAGTTCTGGATTTCTTGCAGGGTTTGTTAGCTAAACCTGCATGATTAACTTGAGAACCGACTTGTAACAAGTCTACACCTCCACCCTTTATATAGATGAAGGCGTACAACCGATTGAACCCCCACAATCGATCTAATCAATTCTACTTATCATGTATTAGGAGTAGACCTAGTTTAGCCTTTCTCCGCCTCGAATCTTCACCTCTCTTTAGTTCTACGTCGACTAGAGGCGTCTTGGATGGTCTGTCGACGCCAAGACACACACTAGGATCTCTCCTCCCCGATAAGTAGAATTGGATGGTCTGCTGCGAAGACACACACTAGGATGGACACGCCAAGGCACACACTAGAGGTGTCTTGGATGGTCTGCTGCGAAGAAGATGACCCTTTGCGCCATCACGTACCATCCAAGCCCCAGGCATGGACCGTTTGGACGTATGCAGAGAGGGATTCGCTCCTGCGCCTAGGTCACGGATCGTCCGCGCCACTGCAAAGAGCACCGCCAGACGGTTCGTTCCAGTGTTTGGCGACTCTGCTGGGAAACAGGTGTCTAGATCTACTAAAAATCAGGCCCTCAAATGACCGGTTCTAAAGATCACCACCGATATCTCCCCAGACAATATCCTAGAGCCGGATGTTGAAAGTCTGACGGTCGATGAGCAACAGCAATACAATGACTACATGCGTCAAGCGAAGGAGAAATTTGGATCGCCACCAGAAGGTTGTCAAACATAGAGAGATCAATATAGCATATCTTCTATCTTCGCTTTAAATCACCAACATAAGTAAATCCGATGACATCCAGTCTATTAAACAATATGTAGATCAGCAACAGAATCAAATGAAACAACAGATTGTAGGGTTAGAGGAATCAAATAGAAAATTAACACGTTTGTTGGAGAAATCTGTTGCTCCTAGTTTCCCATCATATGAAAACTAGTAATAGGATATCTATGGCTAATACATAGGCAACAAATGGAGATTTGCAGCCCCAACCATTATATGGTATGCCGATGAACTCATATACAAGGCAAATACCACCACCGTCGTCCCTGCTTGGCAGATCGGTATCCCTGGACACGGTCAGACCGTTCGAGTTTTTGCCCGGTTACGTGGACCGTCCGACTTTCTCTAGCGGACAGTCCTGGGCTACACCAGGACCACCATGTGGTGCCCCAATAGCAATGAACACAACCAAACAGAGTGGACTTACCATCGGACAACCTGGCATCTCGTCGAACCATTCGGCCACCTGGCCCAGACCGTCCGGATACGCATGCGCAAAACCTACTATTGCACACTATGCAACAACTTATTACCCACATAGTAGCAGTACGTTCCACACCCTACATATTTAAACCACATCACACCATATGACCACAGATTGATCAACATTATCGATCAGTCACTGCAAAAAAGTTGGCATAGCAATGCCCGACCAAATGAGCCCCACAGCCCAGAGTCCGGTGATCTGCCACCAGTCGCAATATAGAAAACTAAGGAAGAGATGGCTGAATTATTTTGAGATAGCCTCGGAGTTAGTGTAGCGGGCAGTCATATTAAAAGTCATATGATCACTGGTTTGATACTATCCTCCACCCACAAGGGGCAACGATAATGGAGTTTTCTAATTTTTCTAGTGAAAGTGGTACAAGCACACACGAACATGTAGGCAGGTTCCGAGCACACCTAAGGTGAATTGGCCGATGAGGAAGCCTTTCGTGTTCGTTTATTTTCTTTATCCCTTACTGGTACCGCTTTTGTATGGTACGCCGCACCACCTCCTAATTCCATTATACCCTTTAATGATTTAAAGAGTAAATTTCACGAGTATTTTTGTTCCAGGGAATATGAAATAGGGTTGGGTGATTTAGCCTCGAGCCGACAGGGACGCGAAGAATTGGTTGATGATTATATCTGAATTTTCCAAAAAGTGCTCCTATCCGAAATAATCTACGTTATTCCAGACAGTCCGCATTAGGGGCTTAGACGGTCTTGAAAGGGAAATGTGCCCTTGGGCCATTTCTAAGTATTTTGGTGATTGAGTGCCAACACAAGTGCTTAAGTGTTAAAGTATCCAAGTGATGGACAAAGTGCAAATCAAAAGTAAAGATATGTTTCTAGACTTAGTACATTGTTTTATGGACTAATGTATTGTGTCTAAGTGATGGAAACAGGAAAAATCAAGTTGGAAAAGAGATGACTTTGTTCAGCCAAAGTCTGCTCAGTCTGGGTGCACCGGACTGTCCGGTGGTGCACCGGACTGTCCGGTGGTGCACCGGACAGTGTCCGGTGCGCCAGGCTGGCTCTGGCGAACTTGCTGCTCTCGAGACTTCGACGGTGGTGTACGGCTATAAATCACCGGACTGTCCGGTGGTGCACCGGACTGTCCGGTGGTGCATCGGACTGTCCGGTGAGCCATTCACAGGCGAACTCGTCGCTCTCGGGAGATGATTAACGGTGTACGGCTATAATTCACCGGACTGTCCGGTGGTGCACCGGACTGTCCGGTGAGCCAACGGTCGGCCGGGCCAACGGTCGGCCGCGCGATCTGCGCGGGACACGTGGCCGAGCCAACGGCTAGAAGGGGGCACCGGACTGTCCGGTGTGCACCGGACAGTGTCCGATACGCCAACGGCTCTCAATCTGCAACGGTCGGTTTCGCCAAACAAGGAAAGAAATCCGCACCGGACAGTGTCCGGTGGTGCACCGGACTGTCCGGTGCGCCAGGCGACTGAAGGCAAGAATTGCCTTCCTGGAATGCTCTCAACGGCTCCTAGCTGCCTTGGGGCTATAAAAGGGACCCCTAGGCGCATGGAGGAGATCACCAAGCATCCTTTGAGCATTGTTGATCACTCACACTTCATTCTTGCGCACTTGTTCGACATTCTTAGTGATTTGAGCTCCGTTCTAGTGAGAAACTCGTGATACTCTTTTGAGCTCAAGTCTGGGTCTTGTGTGTGCGTATTTGCTGTGATCTTTGTGTCTTGTGTGAGTTGCTCATCCCTCCCTTACTCCGTGCTTCTTGTGAACATCAAAGTGTAAGGGCGAGAGACTCCAAGTTGTGGAGATTCCTCGCGATCGGGATATAGTGAACAAAACAAAACACCATGGTATTCAAGTGGGTCCTTGGACCGCTTGAGAGAGGTTGATTGCAACCCTCGTCCGTTGGGACGCCACAACGTGGAGTAGGCAAGCGTTGGTCTTGGCCAAACCACGGGATAAACCACTGTGCCATCTCTGTGTTGATCTCTTGTGGTTATTGTGTTTTGTTAAGACTCCTCTCTAGCCACTTGGCATTATTGTGCTAACGCTTAACCAAGTTTTTGTGGCATTAAGTTTTCAAGTTTCACAGGATCACCTATTCACCCCCCCCCCCTCTAGGTGCTCTCAATTGGTATCAGAGCCGTTCTCTTCAAGAAAGGGACTAATCGCCCGAAGAGATGGATCCTAAGAGGAAGGGAATTGTGATCAATGATAAAGAGAAGGAGTCCTTAGTCAACGAGCCGAAAGACGACAAGCCTACCGACTCAGGCTCGGGCCACAAACGAAAAGATGGGAAGAAGAAGAAGACGAGACGCATCAAGGAGATCATCTACTACGACGACAGCGACGAGTCCTCTTCTTCCCAAAAGGACGACTACGACTACGAGAAAAAGAAAACGGTCAATTCAAACTTTTCTTTCGATTACTCTCGTATTCCGCAAAGTACAAATGCTCATTTGCTCTCCATTCCACTTGGTAAACCTCCTCACTTTGATGGAGAGGACTACGGATTTTGGAGCCACAAAATGCGTAGTCACTTGTTCTCTCTCCATCCTAGCATATGGGAGATAGTAGAGAGTGGAATGAAATTTGATAGCTCGGATAGTCCTATGTTTATCAATGAACAGATTCATAAAATGCACAAGCTACTACTGTGTTGTTAGCCTCTTTGTGCAGGGACGAGTATCATAAGGTGAGCGGCTTGGACAATGCCAAGCAGATCTGGGACACCCTCAAGATCTCTCATGAGGGGAACGACGTCACCATGCTCACCAAGATGGAGTTGGTGGAGGGCGAACTCGGGAGATTCGCGATGATAAGGGGCGAGGAGCCAACCCAAACGTACAACCGGCTCAAGACCCTCGTCAATAAAATAAGGAGCTACGAAAGCACGCGATGGACGGACCACGATGTTGTCCGCCTAATGCTAAGGTCCTTAACTGTTCTTGATCCACATCTTGTGAACAATATTCGTAAGAATCCTAGGTACACCAAGATGTCGCCCGAAGAAATTCTTGGGAAATTTGTAAGCGGGCGGATGATGATCAAGGAGGCAAGATACGTTGACGATGCACTAAATGGACCAATCCAAGAGCCTCAAACTATTGCTCTCAAGGCAACGAGGAGCAAGGAGGCACTACCTAGCAAGGTGGCGCAAGTTGAGGCGGCGGGGCTCAATGATGAAGAGATGGCCCTCATCATCAAGCGCTTCAAGACGGCGCTAAAGGGTCGCAAGGGGCAGCCAAGCAAGACCAAGACAAAGGGGAAGCGCTCATGCTTCAAATGTGGTAGGATTGGTCATTTTATCGCTAATTGTCCCGATAATGATAGTGACCAGGAACAAGGGAACAAAAGGGAGAAGAAGAAAGCTTACAAGAAGGCTAAGGGCGAGGCATACCTTGGCAAGGAATGGGACTCGGATTGTTCGTCGTCCGACTCCGACAACGAAGGACTCGCCGCCACCGCCTTCAACAAATCGGCCCTCTTCCCAAACGAGCGTCACACATGCCTCATGGCAAAGGAGAAGAAGGTATGTACTCAGAATACTACTTATGCTTCTTCAAATGAGGATGAGTCTAGTGATGATGATGAAATAGATTATTCATGTTTATTCAAGGGCCTAGATAGAACCAAGGTTGATAAAATTAATGAATTAATTGATGCCTTGAATGATAAGAATAGGTTATTAGAAAAGCAAGAGGATCTTTTGTATGAAGAATATGATAAGTTTGTAGAGGCTCAAAAATCCCTTGCTTTAGAAATTAAAAAGGAATGAAATGCTTTCTTGTGAATTGTCTGCATGCCATGACTCTATTTCTAGCTTAAAGAGCATAAATGATGATTTGAATGCTAAGTTAGAAATAGCAAATAAATCAACATCTTGTGTAGAACATGTTACAATTTGCAATAGGTGTAAAGATTTTGACGTTGATGCTTGTAGTGAACACCTAGTTTCAATTTCTAAATTGAATGATGAATTGGCTAGTCTTAATGCCCAACTTAAGACTAGCAAGAGTGAAATTGATAAAATAAAATTTGCAAGGGATGCCTACACGATTGGTAGACACCCCTCAATTAAGGATGGTCTTGGCTTCAAGAGAGAGGTCAAGAACTTAACAAGCCATAAGGTTTCCATCTCCGCTAAGGAGAAAGGGAAGACCCCTATGGCTAGTAGTGCTCATAAGAACCATGCTTTCATGTATCATGATAGGAGACATTCTAGGAATGTTTTAGAAGTTATGATGCTTTTGATTCTCATGCCATGGTTGCTTCTAGCTCTTCTATTATGCATGATAGAAATGTTGCTAAGAAAAATGCTATGCCTAGAAGAAATGTTGTTCATATGCCTAGGAGAAATGTTGCTCATGTTCCTAGAAAGATTAATGAACCTTCTACAATTTATCATGCTTGCAATGCTTCCTTTGCAATTTGTAGAAAGGATAGAAAGGTGATTGCTAGGAAATTAGGGGCAAAATGCAAGGGAGATACAACTTGCATTTGGGTCCCTAAGGATATTGTCACTAACCTTGTAGGACCCAACAAGAGTTGGGTACCTAAGACCCAAGCCTAAATTTGCCTTGCAGGTTTATGCATCCGGGGGCTCAAGCTGGATTATCGACAGCGGATGCACAAACCACATGACGGGGGAAAAGAGGATGTTCTCTTCCTACGTCAAGAACAAGGATCCCCAAGATTCAATAATATTCGGTGATGGGAACCAAGGCAAGGTAAAAGGGTTAGGAAAGATTGCTATTTCATCCGAGCACTCTATTTCTAATGTGTTTTTAGTTGAATCACTTGGATATAACTTGTTGTCTGTGAGTCAACTTTGCAATATGGGATATAATTGTTTATTCACAAATGTAGATGTGTCTGTCTTTAGAAGAAGTGATGGTTCATTAGCTTTTAAGGGTGTACTAGACGCAAAATTTATTTAGTTGATTTTGCAAAAGAGGAGGTCGGTCTAGATGCATGCTTAATTGCTAAGACTAGCATGGGCTGGCTGTGGCATCGCCGCTTAGCACATGTGGGGATGAAGAACCTTCACAAGCTTCTAAAGGGAGAACACATGATAGGTCTAACTAATGTGCATTTCGAAAAAGATAGACCTTGTGCAGCTTGTCAAGCAGGTAAACAAGTGGGAAGTGCTCATCACATCAAGAACGTGATGACTACATCAAGACCCCTGGAGCTGCTGCATATGGACCTCTTCGGACCCGTCGCCTACCTAAGTATAGGAGGAAGTAAGTATGGTCTTGTTATAGTTGATGATTTTTCCCGCTTCACTTGGGTATTCTTTTTGCAGGATAAATCTGAAACCCAAGGGACCCTCAAGCGCTTTCTAAGGGGAGCTCAAAATGAGTTTGAGCTCAAGGTGAAAAAGATAAGGAGCGACAACGGGTCCGAGTTCAAGAACCTTCAAGTGGAGGAGTACCTTGAGGAGGAAGGGATCAAGCACGAATTCTCCGCTCCCTACACACCACAGCAAAATGGTGTGGTAGAGAGGAAGAACAGGACGCTCATCGATATGGCGAGGACGATGCTTGGAGAGTTCAAGACCCCCGAGCGCTTTTGGTCGGAAGCCGTGAACACGGCTTGCCACGCCATCAACCGGGTCTACCTTCACCGCCTCCTCAAGAAGACTTCGTATGAGCTTCTAACCGATGAAGGAGACGTTCCAGCGGCCGCAATGCGCACCATGGCGATTGGCGATGTGCGACCACAGGAACAATTGGAGCAAGATCAACCTTCTTCCTCAACAATGGTGCATCCCCCAACTCAAGACGATGAACAGGTTCATCAGGAGGAGGCGTGTGATCAAGGGGGAGCACAAGATGATCATGTGAGGGAGGAAGAAGCACAACCGGCACCTCCAACCCAAGTTCGAGCGACGATTCAAAGGAATCATCTCGTCGACCAAATTTTCGGTGACATTAGCAAGGGAGTAACTACTCGTTCTAGATTAGTTAATTTTTGTGAGCATTACTCCTTTGTCTCTTCTATTGAGCCTTTCAGGGTAGAAGAGGCCTTGCTAGATCCGGACTGGGTGTTGGCCATGCAGGAAGAGCTCAACAACTTCAAGCGTAATGAAGTTTGGACACTGGTGCCTCGTCCCAAGCAAAACGTTGTGGGAACCAAGTGGGTGTTCCGCAACAAACAGGATGAGCACAGGGTGGTGACGAGGAACAAGGCTCGACTTGTGGCAAAAGGTTATGCCTAAGTCGCAGGTTTGGACTCTGAGGAGACTTTTGCTCCTGTAGCTAGGCTAGAATCAATTCGTATATTGCTAGCATATGCCGCTCACCATTCTTTCAGGTTGTTCCAAATGGATGTGAAGAGCGCCTTCCTCAACGGGCCAATCAAGAAGGAGGTGTACGTGGAGCAACCCCCTGGCTTCGAGGATGAACGGTACCCTGACCACGTGTGTAAGCTCTCTAAGGCGCTCAATGGACTTAAGCAAGCCCCAAGAGCATGGTATGAATGCCTTAGAGACTTTTTAATTGCTAATGCTTTCAAGGTTGAGAAAGCCGATCCAGCTCTTTTCACTAAGACTTGTGATGGTGATCTTTTTGTGTGCCAAATTTATGTCGATGACATAATATTTGGTTCTACTAATCAAAAGTCTTGTGAAGAGTTTAGCAGGGTGATGACGCAGAAATTCGAGATGTCAATGATGGGCGAGTTGAACTACTTCCTTGGGTTCCAAGTGAAGCAACTCAAGGATGGCACCTTCATCTCCCAAACGAAGTACACGCAAGACTTGCTAAAGCGGTTTGGGATGAAGGACGCCAAGCCCGCAAAGACTCTGATGGGAACCGACGGACACACCGACCTCAACAAAGGAGGTAAGTTCGTTGATCAAAAGGCATACCGGTCAATGATAGGGACTTTACTTTATTTGTGTGCTAGTAGACCGGATATTATGCTTAGTGTATGCATGTGTGCTAGATTTCAATCCGATCCAAGGGAGTGTCACTTAGTGGCCGTGAAGCGAATTCTCAGATATTTAGTCGCTACGCCTTGCTTCGGGATCTGGTATCCAAAGGGGTCTAACTTTGACTTGATTGGATATTCAGACTCCGACTATGCTGGATGTAAGGTCGATAGGAAGAGTACATCGGGGACGTGACAATTCTTAGGAAGGTCCCTGGTGTCATGGAACTCTAAGAAACAAACTTCTGTTGCCCTATCCACCGCTGAGCCGAGTATGTTGCCACAGGACAGTGTTGCGCGCAACTACTTTGGATGAGGCAAACCCTCCGGGACTTTGGCTACAATCTGAGCAAAGTCCCACTCCTATGTGACAATGAGAGTGCTATCCGCATAGTAGAAAATCCTGTTGAGCACAGCCGCACAAAGCACATTGACATCCGGCATCACTTTTTGAGAGACCACCAGCAAAAGGAAGATATCGAAGTGTTTTATGTTAGCACCGAGAACCAGCTAGCCGATATCTTTACCAAGCCTCTAGATGAGAAGACCTTTTGCAGGCTGCGTAGTGAGCTAAATGTCTTAGATTCGTGGAACTTGGATTGATTTATAACATACATGTGTTTATGCCTTTGATCATGTTCCTTATGCATTTTGTTGTTTACTTGTGGTGCTCAAGTTGTACGACCCTTTGAGACTAACCGTGTGCTTGAGTTTGCTTGATTTAGTCTCAAAGGTAGATTGAAAGGGAAAAGGTGGACTTGGACCATGCAAGACTTCCACTGCACTCCGATGAGAGGGTAACTAATTCCAAGTTCATCTTCATGTCCTTATTGCCTTTATACTCTTATGTGAAGATTTTGGTGAGGCAATGAGGTTTAAGGGCCAAGATTGATCCCGTTTTGGTGCTTGATGCCAAAGGGGGAGAAAATAAGGCCAAAGCAATAAATGGATCAGCTACCACTTGAGAAATTTTGAAAATAGTAGAATAGAGCTTTAGAGCTTTTGGTTTGTCAAAACTCTCTTGTTGTCCCTTTTGTCAAAAGTTGGCCTCTTGTGGGGAGAATAGTCGATTATGGGAAAAGGGGGGAGTTTTTGAAATCTTTGATCAATTTCTCTTGGAACAACTCTCTTTATGTCTCTACAATTGTGTTTGAATTAGAGATAGGAGAGAGAGGTTGATTTGCAAAAACAAAACCAAGTGGTGGCAAAGAGTGATCCATATATGCCAAATTTGAATCAAAACAATTTTGAGTTCTCATTTGTATTGATGTTGCACTTCTTTTAGTTGCTTTTTGTTGTGTTGGCATAAATCACCAAAAAGGGGGAGATTGAAAGGGAAATGTGCCCTTGGGCCATTTCTAAGTATTTTGGTGATTGAGTGCCAACACAAGTGCTTAAGTGTTAAAGTATCCCAAGTGATGGACAAAGTGCAAATCAAAAGTAAAGGTATGTTTCTAGACTTAGTACATTGTTTTATGGACTAATATATTGTGTCTAAGTGCTGGAAACAGGAAAAATCAAGTTGGAAAAGAGATGGCTTTGTTCAGCCAAAGTCTGCTCAATCTGGGTGCACCGGACTGTCCGGTGGTGCACCAGACAGTGTCCGGTGGTGCACTGGACAGTGTCCGGTGCGCCAGGCTGGCTCTGGCGAACTTGCTGCTCTCGGGACTTCGACGGTGGTGTACGACTATAAATCACTGGACTGTCCGGTGGTGCACCGGACTGTCCGGTGAGCCATTCACAGGCGAACTCGTCGCTCTCGGGAGATGATTAACGGCGTACGACTATAATTCACCGGACTGTCCGGTGGTGCACCGGACTGTCCGGTGAGCCAACGGTCGGCCGCGCGATCTGCGCGGGACACGTGGCCGAGCCAACGGCTAGAAGGGGGCACCGGACTGTCCGGTGTGCACCGGACAGTGTCCGATGCGCCAACGGCTCTCAATCTGCAACGGTCGGTTTCGCCAAACAAGGAAAGAAATCCGCACCGGACAGTGTCCGGTGCGCCAGGCGACTGAAGGCAAGAATTGCCTTCCTGGAATGCTCTCAACGGCTCCTAGCTACCTTGGGGCTATAAAAGGGACCCCTAGGCGCATGGAGGAGATCACCAAGCATCCTTTGAGCATTGTTGATCACTCACACTTCATTCTTGCGCACTTGTTCGACATTCTTAGTGATTTGAGCTCCGTTCTAGTGAGAAACTCGTGATACTCTTTTGAGCTCAAGTCTGGGTCTTGTGTGTGCATATTTGCTGTGATCTTTGTGTCTTGTGTGAGTTGCTCATCCCTCCCTTACTCCGTGCTTCTTTGTGAACATCAAAGTGTAAGGGCGAGAGACTCCAAGTTGTGGAGATTTCTCGCGATCGGGATATAGTGAACAAAACAAAACACCGTGGTATTCAAGTGGGTCCTTGGACCGCTTGAGAGGGGTTAATTGCAACCCTCGTCCGTTGGGACGCCACAACGTGGAGTAGGCAAGCGTTGGTCTTGGCCGAACCATGGGATAAACCACTGTGCCATCTCTGTGTTGATCTCTTGTGGTTATTGTGTTTTGTTAAGACTCCTCTCTAGCCACTTGGCATTATTGTGCTAACGCTTAACCAAGTTTTTGTGGCATTAAGTTTTCAAGTTTCACAGGATCACCTATTCACCCCCCCCCTCTAGGTGCTCTCAGGTCTGTACTTGACGATTTCAGAACTTGAGTTTTTGACTTGTCGTTGATTTTTGAACTATCTTCTCCAAGTGGCTTTGACTTGAACTTTGAGACATCCTATGACTAGATATGTCAATGGGGACCCAATACCTGATAACCCGTGGGGAATTCCTCTATTAGGGTACGGGTATAGGATAAAAATTGTCTCCATGGGTATGGATATGGGACAAAATCTCCACCCATTGGGTAAACGGGTATGAGTTTGGGAAGCAATAATCTGAACCCGATTACCCATGGATATGAAGTGTCCCGGTCCTTTGGGACTCAAATGTAAAACAATTACTAGTCTCAGGAGGCTAGTAACCACATTCCTTACTTCAAATAGTACAGAGTTTGGATAAAAGTTATTACAATACCAAAGTACAAGCTCCAGCGAGCCTGAAATACAAAGCACAGTGGAAGATCAACTAGCCCAAGCCACAGGCAGACTGGGTGTAGACACAGCCCCGTTCTAGTTGAGCATAGCAGAAAAGAAGTCTTCAGCTGCTGAAAAACATAAATAAATTTGGGTGAATACAGTAGGTATTCTGCGAGCCCATCCCGCCCGTAAAGAGAGAGGGACCTATATAATACATGCTTTATAAGGTGGAGTTGAAGTCACTCTTCTTTTTTAGAAAAAGGCAATACTTTGATGGTTTTCCCCAAAGAAAGAAGTAGCACATTTTCACACTCAACCACCACTGAGCTTCCTGCTCCCGTGGCATTGTTTTTATTTCCAAAAAACACCCACACACACACTTCCCTGCTCGTGGAGATCATAAACACTAATTGTCATACCACACCAGACTCGTCCATACCAGTGGACACGGACTATTCGAATAGGTTTGAACTCTGCGCAGAGGGGTACACTTTACCCACTAGTCCGGCTCTGTAGTCTCATGGCCAATGAGACCCGAATCCGAATCTCTTTCTTTCCTCGCACGTCCTTACCTTAACGGTTATACCAGAAGGAGTCAGGCCACCGCCATGTCCAAACCGACAAAACATTCCCCCCTCCTTATCCTCCCGGTGCTCCCCAGCCATCATAACCCTAGGGTTTGGACCGTACGAGTTCAGATTGAGTGACTGCCCATACAGTATCGAGTGGTTGTACTTGTCATGATTACAGGTAGTGAAGGATGACAAACTGGTCCTTATATGCGGGGACAATCCTTCTACAAACACCTAACCCGGCTGAGCCAACACCTGAGGCCCTCCCCTAAACTAGGGAGTCCCTGATTATCCCACTCAAAAGGTGATAAGGATGAATACCCTTCATCATTCACTTTTTGAAAACATTATTTATTAAAAACCCCACCCTTTTCTCATCCCACATTTTGTACTCAAAAGATATTCTTTAATGCGGGCTATCTCTCTTCTCACAATGCAAAGGACCCAATCCTTATTCCCGGCTTAGGTAGTGGTAGAAAGAGTAGGTAATTTATGCATCAAGGGAAGAATGGACTTGCCTTCGTCGAAGTTCTCCTGGCACGAAAGGTCTATTTCGGAAAGGTCGGGTTCCTACCCTTCTTCTGGAGCTATAAATTCCGAAGGATCGGATCCGTCTTCTCCTAGCAAAAATAAGCAATGAACAATGCAACAACCATGGTGGCTTAGTGGAGTGTGCCAAGTTTTAAATATTATTATTTTGTGCTCTCTAATTTATTTAGACTATTTTTGGTGCATAAAATATCAATATATGCATTTATATATGAAAATAGGAAAAAGAAATGGGAAAAAGAAAAGGAAAAGGATTTCCTTGCTAACTAGGCCCGGGGGGATTTCAGCCCAGCCGGGGCGCGCGCGTGGCCACGTGGGCAGGCGGCCCATGAAGAGGGGGAACGGCGCGGGGATGGCGCCGTGGGCGCGGGCCCACTCGCCAGAGAGGGGGGCTGACGGCGTCGGCGGTCTGATGGGGAGGGGGTGAATCGGTCGGGGTCGATCGCTGGTGAGGTTCCGCGGCGGTTCTTTGTCGCGGTTCCGATTTCGGGTGGTCGGGGAGGTGGCTTAGCATGGACAGTAGTAGGGGGTCACGACGGCGAGGTCAATTTGGTCGGAGAGTGCTTGGGATGGCCAGTCCACGGTGAGGTCGCCGACGAGGCCAACGGGGATAATAGGTGAGCAAAAAAGGTGCGCCGTGTTCGTGGTGAAGTGGCGGAGTTCAAGAGCTACAATAATTTTACTAGAACCCAACAGAGAGAGGGAAGGGAGGAGCTCACCGAAGATGAATGAAGATGACGGTGGCGCTGGCTCAATAGAGCTCGGGAAGGGGGAAGAGGTGGCCGAGGCTGGGGTGAAGAAAGGTGGAGCTCGGGTGGTCCTTTTTATAGGCGCCTGGGGAGGAAGCGGCCAAAGGCCAGCTGGCACCGGCGAGGAGGGCGCACAGCGCCGGGGACGAGACCGCTCGGGTAGACGGGGTGACGTGATGGCTCGGGGCAGGCGTAAGGTGCCAATTCGGCTGGTGGGCGAGTAATGGTGAGGGGATGTGGCGGAGCGGTGGCCGGAAGTGATCGCGTCGATAGCCGATCACGGGCGAGAGAGAGAGAGAGAGCTGACAGGCGAGGCCCGCTTGCCTGAGAGAGGGCGATCGTGAGGGAGGAGGGCAGGCGCGGCTGACGGGCTGCCAGTGGGAGAGCGCGGGCGCGCGGGAGTTGGGCCGCGTGGGCCGCGAGGGAGGGGGGAAGCGCGGGCGTGTGGGAGAGGGGGGAGACTGGGAGAGGCTTGGGCCGGAATTGGCCCAACCGAGGGGAAGAGGAATTCCTTTTTCTTTTTCTATTCCTATTTCCAAATCTATTTTTCTTTCTCCTTTTCTATAATCTCCTTTTTTCCTTTAAACAAATATTTATCTAAATTTCTTGGGTGTCAAAATATTCTATGTGAGGTGCTACTAACAACCATGGTGTATGCATATGATGAATGAAATGTCTCATGAAGTGGGGGTCTTAGGAGATAAATAAGGGGGGTTTAGGAGTTTAGGGTTTCTAACCTTGGGATCAAAATTGGGATGTTACAAACCTACCCCACTTAAAAGAATCTCGCCCTCGAGATTCAGACTGGGTTTGAGAAAAGGTAAGGGTATTCCCTCCTCAAAGAGTCCTCACTCTCCCAGGTAGCCTCCTTTTCTCCTTCCCTGCTCCACTGAACTTTACAAAGTTTCACTTCTGATTTTTGAGTCTTTCGGATGGCTGAATCAAGAATCTTCACTAGCTTTACTCGGTACTTCAGATTCTTCTGAATCTGAATTGTCTCTTCTTCGATGTGACTTTCTGGTACCTCCAGACATTTGCGGAGCTGGGATACATGAAACACATTGTGGATATCTGATATGGATTCTGGCAATTTAAGGCGGTAGGCTGCGGGCCCTATTCTGCTAATGATAGGATAGGGGCCAACAAATCGTGGAGCTAGCTTCCCTTTCACTTGAAATCTTTTGACCCCGCGCATTGGGGAGACCTTGAGGTAGACGAAGTCTCCTTCCTCGAAACTGAGTTATCTTCTTTTGTTGTCTGCGTAACTCTTCTGCCGACTCTGAGCTTCGAGTAGTCTTTTGCGGATTAGGGCAACTTTCTCTTCTGCATCCTTGATGAAAGCAGGCCCTTCTAGTGTCTTTTCCCCTATGTTGGACCACATCAGAGGGGTCTAGCACTTTTGTCCATACAAGGTTTCAAACGGTGACATCTTGATATTGGCCTGGTAGCTGTTGTTATAAGAAAACTCTGCATACGGCAAACTGGACTCCCAACTCTTGTCAAAGGTCAACACACAAGCTCTTAATAAATCCTCGAGGACTTTGTTGACTCTTTCTGTCTAACCATCTGACTGGGGGTGATAGGCGGTGCTGAAGTCTAGCTTGGTGCCCAAAGCTTGCTAAAGACTCATCCAGAATTTTGAGGTGAACTGTGTTCATCTGTCTGACACTATCTTCCGTGGAATACCATGGAGTCTGATTATTTCTTTAAGATATATCTGGGCAAGGGTGGCTCCTCCAAAGGTAGTTTTTACTGGAATGAAGTGGGCACCTTGGTAAGACGGTCGATTATAACCTAGATATAATCATTCCCTTTTTGGGTCCGAGGCAGTCCGATTACGAAATCCATGCCTATTTCTTCCCACTTCCATTTGGGCACTGGGAGGGGTTGCAGTAGACCTGCAGGCTTCTGATGCTCTGCCTTAGTTCGCTGGCAAGTGTCACACCAGGCCACATACTGAGCTATCTCCTTTTTCATCCCTCTCCACCAGTATCTGGTCTTGAGGTCTAGGTACATCTTGGTGGTCCCTGGGTGGATAGAGTAGGCTGAGTTGTGAGCTTCATCGAGCAAGATTCCTCGTGCCTCTCCCTTTGGTATACACAAACGGTCCCTGAACCAAAGGGTTCCTTCTTCATCTATCTTGAGGTCCGGGAGTTGTTCTTTGCGAGCTCTTTCTACAAGACTTGCCGTCTCGGTGTCCAGGCGCCGAGCCTTGCGTATGAGGTCTTCTAGCATTGGCTTAATTTCTAGGTTGCCACTGTCTCCCAAACAAGCATTTAGTTGAGCTAATTCTCTCTTCCAGTCTTCCAAGAAGTTGGTTGCTTTCTCCCCAAAAGGTTTTTGGCTAAGGGCGTCTGCTACAATATTGCCCTTTCCGGGGTGGTAGTGGATCTCAATGTCATAATCCTTAATTAATTCCAACCATCTTCGCTGACGGAGATTGAGGTCTGGCTGAGTGAAAATGTACTTTAGGGTCTTGTGATCTGTGAAGATGTGACATTTGTTCCCAATCAGGTAGTGCCTCTATATTTTTAGGGCATGCACTATGGCTGCCAATTCCAAATCATGTGTTGGATAATTCTACTCATGCAACTTGAGTAGGCGTGATGCATAGGTGATGACTTTCTCATTTTGCATAAGCACACATCCTAAACCTTGCCTTGAAGCATCATAGAAGATGACGAAATTCTAGTGAATATCTGGTAGCGTCAATACCGGCGCGGTCGTGAGTTTCTTCTTTATGATTTGGAAGCTTTCCTCACACTTTGGGGTCCACACAAATTTATTGTCTTTCTTGAGGAGCTCAGTTATAGGTCTTGCTATGCTGGAGAACCCTTTGATAAAACGGCAGTAATATCCTGCCATTCCCAAAAAGCTTCGAACTTCACTAACGTTGGATGGCTGCTTCCATTTGGACACTGCTTCTACTTTGGATGGGTCCACTTCTATTCCTTCTGCAGTTAAGATATGCCTGAGGAAGGCTATCTTCTCTAACCAGAATTCACATTTGCTGAGCTTAGCATAGAGTTGATGTGCTCTGAGTCTTCCGAGGACAATCTAGAGGTGATGCTCATGATCCATGCGACTTTTGGAGTAGATAAGGATGTCTTCAATGAAGACTACGACAAACTTATCCAACTCTTCCATGAATACCTTATTCATAAGATTCATGAAAAAGGTGGGTGCGTTGGTTAGTCCAAAGGGCATTACTGTGAACTCATATTGTCTGTACCGGGTGACAAACGTCGTCTTCTGAATGTCTGCTTCCTTGATTCTCAGCTGGTGATATCCTGACCTTAGGTTTATCTTGGAGAAATACTTGGCCCCTTGAAGCTGGTCCAAGAGGTCATCGATCCGAGGTAGTGGGTACTTGTTTTTTATTGTAACTTCATTTAAGGATCGATAATCAATGCACATCCTCATACTTTCATCTTTTTTTGTGACGAACAGGATTGGTGCTACCCAAGGAGATGAGCTAGGACGAATGTACCCTTGCTGTTGAAGTTCTGCGATTTGGAGTTTTAGTTCCGCCAATTCGGTGGGAGCCATGTGGTATGGTCTTTTTGCGATTGGTGCGGTGCCGGGAATTAGATCAATGTAGAACTCCACTTCTCTTTCTGGCGGCATTCCTGGCGATTCTTCTAGGAATACTGAAAGGGAAATGTGCTCTTGGGCCATTTCTATAAGTGTTTTGGTGATTAGATGTCCAACACAAATATTTTGAACTCTTATGTGATAAATGAAGTGAGAAATGAAAATCATATAAGAAGCTATGTTTCTAGACTTAGTACATTGTTTTTGTGTACTAACATGGTTATCTAAGTGCTAGAAACAGTACTGAGAAGACGAAATGGAAAAGAGTTGGCTGAGCTTGGCCTGGCATACCGGACTGTCCGATGGTGCACCGGACAGTGTCTGGTGCCCCAGGCTGGTCGACGGGTGAACCGACTGCTCTCGGGAATCGACGGAGTCGTACGGTGATAATTGACCGAACTGTTCGGTGGTGCACCAGACTGTCCGGTGAGTCATCCATGACGAACTCGTCGCTCTCGGGAAAAGAAAAAAAGGAGATGTGGCTATAATTCACCGGACTGTCCGGTGGTGCACTGGACTGTCCGGTGAGCCAACGGCGCCAGCGCCAATGGTCGTCCGTGCGATCAACACGCGACACTTGGCCCGCTCCAACGACCGGCTGGGTGCACCGGACTGTCCGATGTGCACCGGACTGTGTCCGGTGCGCCAACTAGCCCCGAGGAGCAACGGTCGTATGCGCCTGATTTGGAAGGAGATCGCGCACCGGACTGCTACAGTGGCTGTCCGGTGGTGCATCGGACTGTCCGGTGCACCACCCAACAGAAGGCAAGATTGGCCTTCCAAGATTGATCTCCAATGGCTCCTAGCTGCCTTGGGGCTATAAAAGAGATCCCTAGGCGCACAGAGGAGAATACCAAGCATTCTCTAAGCATACTTAGACATCCAGACTCCGCCTCCACGCATTTGATTCATAGTATTAGCGATTTGAGCTCCCTTCGAGTTGTGAACTCCCTGTGCTGTGCTTTGAGCTCAAGTCTTGGCTTGTGTGCGTGTGTGTACTGCGGATTGAATCTTGTGTGTGTTGCTTTTCCCTCCCTTACTTATGTGTTTCTTTTGTGATCATCACTGTAAGGGCGAGAGGCTCCAATCTGTGGAGATTCCTCACAAACGGAAGAAAGACTATAAGGAAGAAAGCCGTGGTATTCAAGTTGATCATTGGATCGCTTGAAAGGGGTTGAGTGCAACCCTCGTCCATTGGGATGCCACAACGTGGAAGTAGGCAAGTGTTACTTGGCAGAACCACGGGATAAAAATCGCGTGTCTCGTGTGTTGCTTCTTGTGATTGCTTTGTTCACACGAGCGTGTTCCATAGCCACTTGATTTCACTAACTCCTTAACAATCAAGTTTGTGGTTATTTAGTGTTTAATTTTACAGTATCACCTATTCACCCCCCCCTCTAGGTGCTCTCAATTGGTATTGGAGCCGTACTCTTCATCTAAGGGACTAACCGCCCGAAGAGATAGATCCTAAGGGAAAGGGGATGGTGATCAACGACAAGGAGAAGGAGTCCCTCTTCGACGAGCCAAGAGACGACAAGCCCACTAACTCAGGCTCGAGTCACAAGAAGAGGGACGGGAAGAAGAAGAGACGCATCAAGAAGATCATCTACTACGACAGCGATGCATCTTCTTCTTCACCAAGGGACGACAACGACTCCTCGTCAAAGAAAAAGACGGTCAATCAAAACTATTCTTTTGATTACTCTCGCATTCCCTACAATTCAAATGCGCATTTATTATCAATTCCCCTCAGAAAACCTCCACACTTTGATGGAGAAGACTATTCGTTTTGGAGTCATAAAATGCGTAGTCATCTATTTTCTCTCCATCCTAGTATATGGGAAATTGTAGAAAACGGGATGCATTTTGATAGTACCGATAATCCTGTGTTTATTAGTAAGCAAATTCATAAAAATGCCAAAGCCACTACTGTTTTGCTAGCATCTTTGTGCAGGGATGAATACAACAAGGTTAGCGGCTTGGACAATGCTAAGCAGATCTGGGACACCCTCAAGATATCTCATGAGGGAAACGACGCCACTATGATCACCAAGATGGAGCTAGTGGAAGGCAAACTGGGGAGATTCGCGATGATCAGGGGGAGGAGCCAACACAAACCTATAACAGGCTCAAGACCCTAGTAAACAAGATCCGAAGCTACGGAAGCACAAGATAGATGGATCATGATGTCGTCTGACTCATGCTAAGGTCATTTACTATAATTGACCCCCATCTTGTCAACCTCATCCGTGAAAATCCCAAGTACACCAAGATGACGACCGAGGAAATCCTTGGAAAATTCGTGAGCGGGCGCATGATGGTAAAGGAGGCGCGATACGTGGACGATGTGCTAAATGGTCCACTACCCATCTACGAGCCGCAATCCGTTGCTCTCAAAGCAACAAGCAGCAAGGAGGCGCTACCAAGCAATGTAGCTCAAGTGGAGGCTGCCGGACTCAACGAGGACGAAATGACGCTTATCATCAAGCACTTCAAGACTGCGCTTAAAGGACGCAAGGAGTACCCCAACAAAAACAAAACAAGGGGAAAGCACTCATGCTTCAAATGCGGTAAGACTGGTCATTTTATTGCACAATGCCCCGATAATGATAATGACCAGGGACAAGAAAAGAGCGGGAAGAGGGAAAATAAGAAGAACTACAGGAAGGCGAAGGGCGAGGCACATCTAGGAAAGGAATGGGATTCTGACTGCTCGTCATCAGACTCTAACGATGAAGGACTTGCTGCCTCGGCCTTCGATAAGTCTTCACTCTTCCCCAACGAACGCCATACATGTCTTATGGCCAAGGATAGGAAGGTACATGTTCGAGATACCCCTAAGTACACTTCTTCTAGTGATGAGGAATCGTCTGATGATGAAGTAGATTACTCTGATTTATTTAAGGGGTTAGATCGAGCTAAAGTAGAGAAAATTAATGAATTAATTGATGCTCTCAATGAAAAAGATAGATTGCTAGAAAAGCAAGAGGATATTTTATATAAGGAACATGACAAATTTGTTAGTGTGCAAAAATCTCTTGCTTTAGAAATTAAGAGAAATGAAATGCTATCTTCTGAGTTATCTGCTTGCCATGAATCTGTCTCTAGTCTAAAGAATTTAAATGATGAATTAAAAGCTAAGCTAGAGGAAGTTAGTAAAACTAGTTCATGTGTAGAGCATGTTATTTGTAATAGATGTAAGGATTTTGATGTTGATGCCTGTGATAAACATCTTGCTTCTATTACTAAATTGAACAATGAGGTGGCAAGTCTTAATGCTCAACTTAAGACTTGCAAAGTTGATTTTGATAAATTGAAATTTGCTAGGGATGCCTACACTGTTGGTAGACATCCCTCAATTAAGGATGGACTTAGCTTTCAAAAGAAAACCCAGGACTTAACAAGCCAAAGGACTCCCTGAGAGCACCTAGAGGGGGGGGTGAATAGGTGATCCTGTGATGCTTCAAAAACTTAAGCCACAAAACTTGGTTAATTGTTAGCACAATAATTGCCAAGTGGCTAGAGAGGAGTCAAAACACAATAACCACAATAAATCAATCACAGAGATGGCACGGTGGTTATCCCGTGGTTCGGCCAAGACCAACGCTTGCCTACTCCACGTTGTGGCGTCCCAACGGATGAGGGTTGCAATCAACCCCTCTCAAGCGGTCCAAAGACCCCACTTGAATACCACGGTGTTTTGCTTGCTTTACTCAATCCCGATTGCGAGGAATCTCCACAAATTTGGAGCCTCTCGCCCTTACACTTGAAATTCACAAAGAACACGGAGCAAGGGAGGGATTAGCAACACACACAAGACACAAGAATCAAAGTGTCAACACACACACAAGTCGCAACAAGAGCTCGCAACACGACTCAATGAGTTCACAACTCCACTAGAGCTCTATATGCTATCACAATGAAATGAATGCGCGAAATCGATGTCTTGGTGCTTAGGAATGTTGTAGGAATGCTTGGTGTACTCCTCCATGCGCCTAGGGGTCCCTTTTATAGCCCCAAGGCAGCTAGGAGCCGTTGGGAGCAATCTGGGAAGGCAATTCTTGCCTTCTGTCGTCTGGCGCACCGGACAGTCCGGTGCACACCGGACATGTCCGGTGCCCGATTTCTTTCCATAAACAGCGTAGTCGACCGTTGGCAGCCTGGGAGCCGTTGGTGCACTTGACATGTCCGGTGCACACCGGACAGTCCGGTGCCTTCTTCTAGCCGTTGGCTCGGCCACGTGTCCCGCGCAGATTGCGCGGCCGACCGTTGGCCCGGCCGACCGTTGGCTCACCGGACAGTCCGGTGCACACCGGACAGGCCGGTGAATTTTAGCCGTACGCCGTTGATGGTTTCCCGAGAGCGACGAGTTCGCCTGTGAGCGGCCCACCGGACAGTCCGGTGCACATCGGACAGTCCGGTGAATTTTAGCCGTACACCGCCGTCGAAGTCCCGAGAGCAGCCACTTTGCCCAAGCCAGCCTGGCGCACCAGACACTGTCCGGTGCACCACCGGACAGTCCGGTGCACCCAGACTGGGCAGACTTTGGCTGTTCGAGCCATCTCTTCTCCAACTCGATTTATTCTGTTTCCAGCACTTAGACACAATACATTAGTCCATAAAATAATGTACTAAGTCTGAGAAACGTACCTTTATCCTTGATTTGTACTTTGTCCACCATTTTACAATTAGGCACCTGTGTTGGGCACTAAATCACCAAAATACTTAGAAATGGCCCAAGGGCACATTTCCCTTTCAATCTCCCCCTTTTTGGTGATTTATGCCAACACAACACAAAGCAAGTAGAACAAGTACAAAATCACTTCAAATAAGAACTCAAATTATTTTGATTCAATTTTGACATATATGGATCACTCTATGCCACCACTTGGTTTGTTTTTGCAAATCAAACTCAAATTCCTAACTCTAAGTCAGAACCACTTGTAGAGACATAAAGAGAGGTTTTCCAAAGAAATTTGATCAAGGATTTCAAAAACTCCCCCTTTTTCCCATAATCAAACACTTCTCCCCACAAGAGGCCAACTTTTGACATAAGAGATAATAAAAGAGTTTTGACAACCCAAAAGCTCTAATCTACTATTTTCAAAATTTCTCAAGTGGTAGCTGATCCATTTATTGCTTTAGCCTTTATTTTCTCCCCCTTTGGCATCAAGCACCAAAACGGAATCAATCTTGGCCCTTTAACCCCATTGCCTCACCAAAATCTTCAAATAAGAACACAAAGGCAATAAGAGTATGAAGATGAACTTGAAAAAGTTACTCTTTTCATCGGAGTGCAGTGGAAGTCTTGCATGGTCCAAGTCCACCTTTTCCCTTTCAATTTTCCTTGGAGACTAAAACAACGAAACTCAAGTACATGGTTAGTCTCAAAGGGTCAAGTTGTAGCACATCTCCCCCTAAATATGTGCATTACTTGCAAACAGGACTTGTGAGGTCCAGGGAGTGTTTGTACAACTTGAGCACCACAATAAGCAACAAAATGCAGAATGAACATGATCAAAGGCATAAACACATGTATGCTACATTTCAATCCAAGTTCCGCGAATCTAAGATATTGAGCTCACTACGCAGCCTGCAAAAGGTCTTCTCATCTAGAGGCTTGGTAAAGATATCGGCTAGCTGGTTCTCGGTGCTAACATGAAACACTTCGATATCTCCCTTTTGCTGGTGGTCTCTCAAAAAGTGATGCCGGATGTCAATGTGCTTTGTGCGGCTGTGCTCAACAGGATTTTCCGCTATTCGGATAGCACTCTCATTATCACATAGGAGTGGGACTTTGCTCAGATTGTAGCCAAAGTCCCTGAGGGTTTGCCTCATCCAAAGTAGTTGTGCACAACACTGTCCCGCAGCAACGTACTCGGCCTCAGCGGTGGATAGGGCAACGGAGGTTTGTTTCTTAGAGTTCCATGACACCAGGGACCTTCCTAAGAATTGGCACGTCCCCGATGTACTCTTCCTATCGACCTTACATCCAGCATAGTCGGAATCTGAGTACCCAATCAAGTCAAAGTTAGACCCCTTTGGATACCAGATCCCGAAGCAAGGCGTAGCGACTAAATATCGAAGAATTCGCTTCACCGCCACTAAGTGACACTCCTTAGGATCGGATTGAAATCTAGCACACATGCATACGCTAAGCATAATATCCGGTCTACTAGCACATAAATAAAGCAAAGAACCTATCATGGACCGGTATGCTTTTTGATCAACGGACTTACCACCTTTGTTGAGGTCGGTGTGTCCGTCAGTTCCCATCGGCGTCTTTGCGGGCTTGGCGTCCTTCATCCCAAACCGCTTTAGCAAGTCTTGCGTGTACTTTGTTTAGGAGATGAAAGTGCCGTCCTTGAGTTGCTTCACTTGGAACCCAAGGAAGTAGTTCAACTCGCTCATCATCGACATCTCGAATTTACACGTGGTCGGGGTACCGTTCATCCTCGAAGCCAGGGGGTTGCTCCACGTACACCTCCTCTTTGATCGACCCGTTGAGGAAAGCGCTCTTCACATCCATTTGGTACAACCTGAAAGAATGGTGAGCGGCATATGCTAGCAAGATACGAATTGATTCTAGCCTAGCCACAGGAGCGAAAGTCTCCTCAAAGTCCAAACCTGCGACTTGGGCATAACCTTTTGCCACAAGCCGAGCCTTGTTCCTTGTCACCACCCCGTGCTCATCCTGTTTGTTGCGGAACACCCACTTGGTTCCCACAACATTTTGCTTGGGACGAGGCACCAGTGTCCAAACTGTAGGATTACGGGGAGGCTACGCTAGCGCAAAACAAAATTTTCATCCCCATAATACCAAGAACTACTGCGGTTATAGGTCATGGAATTACCACTAGACGCGCAGAGCAGCGGAAGACGTCTCGATGTAGACGAACGCGTCGAGCAGTGCTGTGTAGTCGCCGGCATTCTTCACGTCCTCGCACGGTTCGTCCAAGTGCTCCAGATGCAGCACCTCCGAGGTATCCACACGTACAGGGAGGAAGCGCCGCGTACCGAACTGCTAGGTTCGCGACGGCGGTTTGGCGAGGGCGAGAGGCGAGCGGCGGCTGCTAGTTTGCAGGTGGCGAATTAGGTTATCCTTAACCGCGCCCCCGCCCCTCATTATATAGGCGTTATGGTGGGCTTCTGACGCCGAGGCCCATCATAAACCCTAAAGCCCAGTCTAAATTCGGATCTAATCCGAATTAGGCTTCCTTCCCCTTAAGTGTGTGACCCTATAGGTTCACGTACAAATAGACATAGCCCGAGTACTCTTACTTGGCCCAATAATTGACAGCGGCCTCTAGCAAGACATGTCAACTCCTATGTGTACGTAAAGATCATATCAGACGAACCATTGCGACATTACGTACATGCTGTTCCCTTTGTCTCACGATATTTGGTCTGGCTCCAAGCTGACCTCTCTTTCTCGATACTGTGAATTGGAATCCTTTCAATGGTTAACTCTTAACCCTAGCACGGCCATGCATTTCTTGATCCAATCACTCGAGGGGCCCAGAGATATCTCTCTCACAAAGAGAGGGACAAATTCCATCTTGACTGACCATGCCTCATAGCATGCTTCCTAACAAACCCAAAACTACCTTTATAACTACCCAGTTACGGGATAGCGTTTGATAGTCCCTAAGTAAGTCAATTCACATCTTGAGAACATGCGACAATCTCAGGTCTAAGGATACAGTATTCATGTTGCAAGAAGAGAACTATATTACAATATCTCACGTTGGGTCGGTCCAGCCACATGTCATACATGCGCCCACATTATTAGTTTAACATCTCCATGTTCATGACTTGTGAAATGTAGTCATCAACTAATACATGTGCTAGTCATCGACTCTGACTAGGGACATCATTTAGAATAACCATATAAGTAAAGAATCTCACAAACAATTCACATAATTGCTAATCAATACAAGGTGCCTTCCATGGATATTCAATTAAGCAATATATATATCATGGATACAAAGAAATATGCTCATCTCTATGATTATCTCTAGGGCATATTTCTAACACAAACTTCATTGCGCTTGAAATTGTTGAGTTCCTCTTGCATGGCCAACACCCAGTCCGGATCTAGCAAGGCCTCTTCTACCCTGAAAGGCTCAATAGAAGAGACAAAAGAGTAATGCTCACAAAAATTAACCAATCTTGAACGAGTAGTTACTCCCTTGCTAATATCACCCAATATCTGGTCGACGGGATGATCCCTTTGAATCGTTGCTCGAACTTGGGTTGGAGGTGCCTGAGGTGCTTCTTCCTCTTCAATTTGAACATCCTGTGCTCCCCCTTGATCATGCGCCTCCACTTGAGGTACCTGTTCATCATCTTGGGTTGGGGGGTGCACCATAGTTGAGGAAGACGGTTGATCTCTCTCCAGTTGTTCCTGAGGCCGTACATCTTCGATCGCCGTGGTGCGTATCGCGGCCGTTGGAACATCTTCTTCATCTACATTATCAAGATCAACAACTTGCTCTCTTGGAGAGCCATTAGTCTCATCAAACACAACGTCGCTAGAGACTTCAACCAAACCCGATGATTTGTTGAAGACCCTATACGCCTTTGTATTTGAATCATAACCTAATAAAAACCCTTCTACGGCTTTGGGAGCAAATTTGGAATTCCTACCCTTCTTCACTAGAATGTAGCATTTACTCCCAAATACACGAAAGTACGATACATTGGGTTTGTTACCAGTCAGCAGCTCATATGAAGTCTTCTTGAGGAGGCAGTGAAGATAGACCCTGTTGATGGCGTGGCAAGCCGTGTTCACGGCTTCCGACCAAAAGCACTCGGGGGTCTTGAACTCTCCAAGCATAGTCCTCGCCATATCTATGAGCGTCCTATTCTTCCTTTCTACCACACCATTTTGCTGAGGTGTGTAGGGAGCGGAGAACTCGTGCTTGATCCCCTCCTCCTCAAGGAACTCCTCCACTTGAAGGTTCTTGAATTCGGACCCATTGTCGCTCCTTATCTTCTTCACCTTGAGCTCAAACTCATTTTGAGCTCTCCTTAGGAAGCGCTTGAGGGTCCCTTGGGTTTCAGACTTATCCTGCAAAAAGAACACCCAAGTGAAGCGGGAAAAGTCATTAACAATAACTAGACCATACTTACTTCCTCCTATGCTCAGATAGGCGACAGGTCCGAAGAGGTCCATATGCAGCAGCTCCAGAGGTTTTGATGTTGTCATCACATTCTTGCTGTGATGTGCTCCTCCCACTTGTTTACCTGCTTGACAAGCTGCACAAGGTCTATCTTTTTCGAAATGAACATTGGTTAGACCTATCACGTGTTCTCCCTTTAGAAGTTTGTGGAGATTCTTCATCCCCACATGAGCTAAGCGGCGATGCCACAACCAGCCCATGCAAGTCTTAGCCATTAAGCATGCATCTAGACCGACCTCTTCTTTTGCAAAATCAACTAAGTAAAGTTTGCCGTCTAGTACACCCTTAAAAGCTAGTGAACCATCACATCTTCTAAAGACAGACACATCTACATTTGTAAATAAACAGTTATATCCCATATTGCATAATTGACTAACAGATAGCAAATTATATCCAAGAGACTCTACTAAAAACACATTAGAGATAGAGTGCTCATTTGAGATTGCAATTTTACCTAACCCTTTTACCTTGCCTTGATTCCCATCACCGAATATTATTGAATCTTGGGAATCCTTATTCTTGACGTAGGAGGTGAACATCTTCTTCTCCCCCGTCATATGGTTTGTGCATCCGCTGTCGATAATCCAGCTTGAACCCCCGGATGCATAAACCTGCAAGGCAAATTTAGGCTTGGGTCTTAGGTACCCAACTCATGTTGGGTCCTACAAGGTTAGCACAAATATCCTTAGGGACCCAGATGCAAGTTTTGTCTCCCTTGCATCTTGCCCCTAATTTTCTAGCAACTATCTTCCTATCCTTTCTACAAATAGCAAAAGAAGCATTTAAAGCATGATATATTGTAGAAGGTTCATTTACTTTCCTAGGAACATTAACAACATTTCTCCTAGACATATTATGAACAACATTTCTCCTACCAACATTTCTATCATGCACATAAGAAGAACTAGAAGCAAACATGGCATGAGAATCAAAGGCATTATATGCATTACAACTCCTATAAGCATTTCTAGTTTGTCTCCTACCATGGTACATAAAAGCATGGTTCTTTTTAGCACTAGTTGCCATAGGGGCCTTCCCTTTCTCCTTGGCAGAGATGGGAGCCTTATGGCTTGTCAAGTCCATGGCTTCCCTCTTGTAGCCAAGTCCATCCTTAATTGAGGGGTGTCTACCAATCGTGTAGGCATCCCTTGCAAATTTTAACTTGTCAAATTCATTCTTGCTAGTCTTAAGTTGGGCATTAAGACTAGCCAATTCCTCATTTAATTTTGAAATTGAAACTAAGTGATCACTACAAGCATCAATGTCAAAATCTTTACACCTATTACAAGTTTCAACAATTTCTACACAAGAATTAGATTTACTAGCTACTTCTAGTTTAGCACTTAAATCATCATTAACACTTCTTAAAGTAGCAATAGTTTCATGACAGGAAGATAATTCACTAGAGAGTATTTCATTCCTTTTAATTTCTAGAGCAAGAGACTTTTGTGCTTCTACAAATTTATCATGTTCTTCATACAACAAATCCTCTTGCTTTTCTAAAAGCATATTCTTATCATTCAAGGCATCAATCAACTCATTAATCTTATCAATTTTAGATCTATCTAATCCTTTGAATAAGCATGAGTAATCTATCTCATCATCACTAGACTCATCCTCACTTGAAGAAGCATAAGTACTAGTGTCATGAGTGCTTACTTTCTTCTCCCTTGCCATGAGGCAAGTGTGACGCTCGTTTGGGAAGAGGGATGACTTGTTGAAGGCGGTGGCGGCGAGTCCCTCATTGTCGGAGTCGGAGGAGGAGCAATCCGAATCCCACTCCTAGCCTAGATGTGCCTCGCCCTTTGCCTTCTTGTATGCCTTCTTCTTCTCCCTCTTGTTCCCTTGGTCCTGTTCACTATCATTGTTGGGACAGTTAGCAATAAAATGACCAAGCTTACCGCATTTGAAGCATGAGCGCTTCCCCTTGGCTTTGGTCTTGCTTGGCTGTCCCTTGCGACCCTTAAGCGCCATCTTGAATCTTTTGATGATGAGGGCCATCTCTTCATCATTGAGTCCGGCCGCCTCAATTTGTGCCACCTTGCTAGGTAGCGCCTCCTTGCTTCTTGTTGCTTTGAGAGCAAGAGGTTGCGGCTCGTTGATCGGTCCATTCAAGGCGTCGTCCACGTACCTCGCCTCCTTGATCATCATTCGCCCGCTAACGAATTTTCCGAGGACTTCTTCGGGCGACATTTTGGTGTACCTCGGATTCTCACGAATATTATTCACCAAATGAGGATCAAGAACGGTAAAGGACCTTAGCATCAGTCGGACGACGTCGTGGTCCGTCCATCGCGTGCTTCCGTAGCTCCTTATTTTGTTGATAAGGGTCTTGAGCCGGTTGTATGTTTGAGTTGGCTCCTCGCCCCTTATCATCGCGAACCTTCCAAGCTCGCCCTCCACCAACTCCATTTTGGTGAGCAAGGTGACGTCGTTCCCCTCATGAGAGATCTTGAGGGTGTCCCAGATCTGCTTGGCATTGTCCAAGCCGCTCACCTTGTGATACTCGTCCCTGCACAAAGAGGCTAGCAACACAGTAGTAGCTTGTGCATTTTTATGAATCTGTTCATTAATAAACACAGGGCTATCTGAGCTATCAAATTTCATTCCACTTTCCACAATCTCCCAAATGCTTGGATGGAGAGAAAACAAGTGAGTACGCATTTTGTGGCTCCAAAATCCGTAGTCCTCTCCATCAAAGTGAGGGGGCTTGCCAAGTGGAATGGGGAGCAATTGAGCATTTGAGCTATGCGGAATGCGCGAATAATCGAAAGAAAAGTTTGAGTTAACCGTCTTTCGTCTGTCGTAGTCGTCGTTGTCCTTTTGGGAGGAGGAAGATTCGTCGCTGTCGTAGTAGACAATTTCCTTGATGCGCCTTGTCTTCTTCTTCCTCCCGTCTTTTCTTTTGTGGCCCGAGCCTGAGTCGGTGGGCCTGTCATCATTGGGCTCGTTGACGAAGGACTCCTTCTCCTTGTCGTTGATCACCATCCCCTTGCCCTTAGGATCCATCTCTTCGGGCGGTTAGTCCCTTTCTTGAAGAGAACGGCTCTGATACCAATTGAGAGCACATAGAGGGGGGGTGAATAGGTGATCCTGTGATGCTTCGAAAACTTAAGCCACAAAACTTGGTTAATTGTTAGCACAATAATTGCCAAGTGGCAAGAGAGGAGTCAAAACACAATAACCACAATAAATCAATCACAGAGATGGCACAGTGGTTATCCCGTGGTTCGGCCAAGACCAACGCTTGCCTACTCCACGTTGTGGCGTCCCAATGGACGAGGGTTGCAATCAACCCCTCTCAAGCGGTCCAAAGACCCACTTGAATACCACGGTGTTTTGCTTGCTTTACTCAATCCCGATTGCGAGGAATCTCCACAAATTTGCAGCCTCTCGCCCTTACACTTGAAATTCACAAAGAACACGGAGCAAGGGAGGGATTAGCAACACACACAAGACACAAGAATCAAAGTGTCAACACGCACACAAGTCACAACAAGAGCTCGCAACACGACTCAATGAGTTCACAACTCCACTAGAGCTCTATATGCTATCACAATGAAATGAATGCGCGAAATCGATGTCTTGGTGCTTAGGAATGTTGTAGGAATGCTTGGTGTACTCCTCCATGCGCCTAGGGGTCCCTTTTATAGCCCCAAGGCAGCTAGGAGCCGTTGGGAGCAATCTGGGAAGGCAATTCTTGCCTTCTGTCGTCTGGCGCACCGGACAGTCCGGTGCACACCGGACATGTCCGGTGCCCGATTTCTTTCCATAAACAGCGCAGTCGACCGTTGGCAGCCTGGGAGCCGTTGGTGCACTTGACATGTCCGGTGCACACCGGACAGTCCGGTGCCTTCTTCTAGCCGTTGGCTCGGCCACGTGTCCCGCGCAGATTGCGCGGCCGACCGTTGGCTCACCGGACAGTCCGGTGCACACCGGACAGTCCGGTGAATTTTAGCCGTACGTCGTTGATGGTTTCCCGAGAGCGACGAGTTCGCCTGTGAGCGGCCCACCGGACAGTCCGGTGCACACCGGACAGTCCGGTGAATTTTAGCCGTACACCGCCGTCGAAGTCCCGAGAGCAGCCACTTTGCCCAAGCCAGCCTGGCGCACCGAACACTGTCCGGTGCACCACCGGACAGTCCGGTGCACCCAGACTGGGCAGACTTTGGCTGTTCGAGCCATCTCTTCTCCAACTCGATTTATTCTGTTTCCAGCACTTAGACACAATACATTAGTCCATAAAATAATGTACTAAGTCTGAGAAACGTACCTTTATCCTTGATTTGTACTTTGTCCACCATTTTACAATTAGGCACCTGTGTTGGGCACTAAATCACCAAAATACTTAGAAATGGCCCAAGGGCACATTTCCCTTTCACTCCCATTCTCAACAAGGAGAAAGGGAAGGCCCATATGGCTAGTAGTCCTCAAAGGAACCATGCCTTTATTTATGATAGGAAAATTGCTAGTCATTCTCATAGAAGTTATGGTCATGCTGCTTATTATGATTCAAATGCTACGTTTGCTTCTAGCTCCACTCATGATTATGGTAGAAATAGGCCTAGGAGAATGTGCAATAAACCTTCTACTAGCTATTTATCATACTTGCAATGCTTCTTTTGTACTTACATACAAAAATACAAAAGTAGTGGCTAGAAAATTGGGATCCAAATGCAAGGGAGACAAGACTTGTATTTGGGTTCCAAAAGTTATTGTGACTAACCTTGTAGGACCCAACAAGAGTTGGGTACCTAAAACCCAAGCTTAAATTGCCTTGCAGGTTTATGCATCTAGGGGCTCAAGCTGGATTATCGACAGCGGATGCACAAACCACATGACGGGGGAGAAGAAGATGTTCACCTCCTACGTCAAGAACAAGGATTCCCAAGACACAATCATATTTGGAGATGGGAATCAAGGCAAGGTCAAAGGTTTGGGAAAGATAGCCATCACAAGTGAGCACTCCATTTCAAATGTATTTTCAGTAGAGTTGCTAGGATACAATCTTCTGTCTGTAAGTCAATTGTGCCACATGGGTTACAATTGTTTGTTTACAAATGTTGATATATCTGTCTTTAGAAGGAGTGATAGTTCATTAGCATTTAAGGGTATATTAGATGACAAGCTCTATTTAGTTGACTTTTCGAAAGAGAATGCCGGTCTAGATGCATGCTTAATCGCTAAGACTAATATGGGCTGGTTGTGGCATCGCCGTCTAGCACATGTTGGGATGAAGAACCTTCATAAACTTCTAAAGGAAGATCATGTGTTAGGACTAACCGACGTCTGTTTTGAGAAAGACAGACCTTGTGCAGCATGTCAGACAGGAAAACAGGTGGGAAGCACTCATCACAGCAAGAACGTGATGACAACATCAAGACCATTAGAGCTTCTTCACATGGATCTCTTTGGACCCATTGCCTACCTTAGCATCAGGGGAAGTAAGCCTGGTCTTGTAATTGTTGATGACTTTCTTGCTTCACTTGGGTGTTCTTTTTGCAAGATAAGTTAGAACCCCAAGGGACCCTAAAGCGCTTCTTAAGGAGAGCTCAAAACGAATTTGAGCTAAAGGTGAAGAAGATAAAGAGTGATAATGGGTCCGAGTTCAAGAATCTACAAGTTGAAGAGTTTCTTGAGGAGGAAGGCATCAAGCGCGAGTTCTCCGCTCCCTATTCACCACAACAAAATAGTGTGGTAGAGAGGAAGAACATGATGCTAATCGACCTGGCAAGAACGATGCTTGGAGAGTTCAAGACGCCCGAGCGGTTTTGGTCGGAAGCTGTGAACACAGCCTGCCACGCCATAAACCGTCTCTATCTGCATCGTCTCCTCAAGAAGACCTCCTACGAACTCCTTACCTGTAACAAACCCAATGTCTCTAACTTACGTGTATTTTGGATCAAATGCTACATCCTGGTGAAGAAAGGTAGACATTCTAAATTTGCTCCCAAGGCAGTAGAAGGGTTTTTAATAGGGTATGACTCAAATACAAAGGCGTATAGGGTCTTCAACAAATCATCAAGATTAGTTGAAGTCTCTAGCGACGTTGTATTTGATGAGACTAATGGCTCTCCAAGAGAGCAAGTGGATCTTGATGATGTAGATGAAGAAGAAATTCCGACGGCCACAATGCGCACGATGGCGATAGGTGATGTGCGACCACAGGAACTACAGGAACAGGATCAACCATCTTCCTCGACAATGGTGCATTCCCCAACTCAAGACGGTGAATAGGTACCTCAAGAAGAGGGGCAGGATCAAGGGGGAGCACAAGAAGAACAGGTTATGGAGGAAGAAGCACCACGGGTCCCTCCAACTCAAGTCCGAGCGACGATCCAAAGACATCACCCCGTCGATCAGATTTTGGGTGACATCAGCAAGGGAGTAACTACTCGCTCACGATTAGTTAATTTTTGTGAACATTACTCGTTTGTCTCTTCTATTGAGCCTTTCAGGGTAGAAGAGGCCTTGCAGGATCCGGACTGGGTATTGGCCATGCAGGAAGAGCTCAACAACTTCAAGAGAAATGAAGTCTAGAGCCTGGTGCCACGTCCAAAGCAAAACGTTGTGGGAACCAAGTGGGTGTTCCGCAACAAGCAAGACGAGCACGGGGTGGTGACAAGAAACAAGGCTCGACTTGTGGCAAAAGGTTATGCCCAAGTCGCAGGTTTGGATTTCGAGGAGACTTTTGCTCCTGTGGCTAGGTTAGAGTCTATTCGAATATTATAAGCCTATGTCGCTCACCATTCTTTTAGGCTATTCCAAACAGACGTGAAGAGCGCTTTCCTCAATGGGCTAATTAAGGAAGAAGTATACATGGAACAATCCCCTGACTTTGAGGATGACAGGTATCCCGACCACGTGTATAAGCTCTCTAAGGCACACTATGGACTTAAGCAAGCCCCAAGAGCATGGTATGAATGCCTTAGAGATTTTGTAATTGCTAATGCTTTCAAGGTTGGGAAAGCTGATCCCACTCTTCTTACCAAGACTTGTGATGGTGATCTATTTGTGTGCCAAATTTATGTCGATGACACAATATTTGGTTCTACTAATCAAAAGTCTTATGAGGAGTTTAGCAGGGTAATGATGCAAAAGTTCGAGATATCGATGATGGGCGAGTTGACATGCTTCCTTGGATTCCAAGTGAAACAACTCAAGGACGGCACTTTCATCTCCCAAACGAAGTACACTCAGGATCTTCTCAAGAGGTTTGGGATGAAGGACGCCAAGCCCACGAAGACACCGATGGGAACTGACGGGCACATTGACCTTAACAAAGGAGGTTAGTCTGTTGATCAAAAGCCATACCAGTCTATGATAGGTTCATTACTTTATCTTTGTGCTAGTAGACCGGACATTATGCTTAGTGTATGCATGTGTGCTAGATTTCAATCCGACCCCAAGGAATGTCACCTTGTGGCTGTTAAGCGAATTCTTAGGTATTTAGTTTCTACGCCTTGCTTCGGGATCTGGTATCCAAAGGGGTCTACCTTTTACTTGATTGGATACTCAGACTCTGATTATGCCGGGTGCAAGGTTGATAAGAAGAGTACATCAGGGACGTGCCAATTTCTAGGAAGGTCCCTGGTGTCCTAGAGTTCCAAGAAACAAACATCTGTTGCCCTATCCACTGCTGAAGCCGAGTATGTTGCCGCAGGGCAGTGTTGCGCGCAACTGCTTTGGATGAGGCAAACCCTCTGGGACTTTGGCTACAATATGAGCAAAGTCCCACTCCTATATGACAATGAGAGTGCAATCCACTTGGCGGATAATCCTGTTAAACAAAGCTGCACTAAGCACATAGACATCCGGCATCACTTCCTAAGAGACCGCCAGCAAAAGGGAGATATCGATGTGTACCATATTAGCACCGAGAACCAGCTAGCCGATATCTTCACAAAGCCTTTAGATGAGAAAAGGTTTTGCAGGTTGCGTAGTGAGCTAAATGTCTTAGATTCACGTAACTTGGATTGATCTATAGCGTACATGTGTTCTATGCCTTTGATCATGTTACTTTGTGCATTTAAATCAATTATTGATTATTTGTGGTGTTCAAGTTGTACAAGTCACCCCCGGACCTCACAAGTCCTTATGCAAATGATGCACATGTTTAGGGGGAGCTGTGCTACAACTTGATCCTTTTGAGACTAATTTGTTTGTTCGAGTACACTTGATATAGTCTCGAAGGTACATTGAAAGGGAAAATGAAGTTGGACGACGTAAAGACTTTCACTGCACTCCGGTATTGGTGTATTTACTTCCAAGTTCATACTTGTGCTCTCACTGCCTTTTTGCTCTTAATTGACATTTTTGGTAAGGCAATGGGGTTAAAGGGCCAAAAATGATCCCGTTTTGGTGCTTAATGCCAAAGGGGGAGAAATTAAGGCCAAAGCAAATGGATCAGCCAACCACTTGTGAGTTTCAAAAATAGTAGAGTTAGAATTTGCATTTTGCTCAAAATCCTCTTATTGCAAAATTTTGTCTCTTATGGGGGAGAATTTTGATTATGGGAAAAGGGGGAGTTTTTGGCACTTGATCAATTATACTCATGGAATTTCTCTCTATTTGCCCAAACAAGCGTGTTTGACTTAGAGACAGGAAAAAGAATTTGATTTGCAAAAACAAACCAAGTGGTGGCAAAGAGTGATCCAAATATGTCAAATTATAGTTAAAAAATAATTTGGTCTTCAATTGCATTGATTTTGCACTTCTTTTGTTGCTTTTTGATGTGTTGGCATAAATCACCAAAAAAGGGGAGATTGAAAGGGAAATGTGCTCTTGGGCCATTTCTATAAGTGTTTTGGTGATTAGATGTTCAACACAAATATTTTGAACTCTTATATGATAAATGAAGTGAGAAGTGGAAATCATATAAAAAGGTATGTTTCTAGACTTATAGTACATTGTTTTTGTGTACTAACATGGTTATCTAAGTGCTAGAAACAATACTGAGAAGAGAAGAAACGAATTGGAAAAGAGGTCAACTCCAGCTCGGTCTGGCACACCGGACAGTCCGGTGGTGCACCGTAAAATTTAGGTGGGTGCAGCGGGAGAAAAGGTCGTCATAGTGGTTGTCAAGGGTGTGGAGATATCCAGCCATGTAGACTATGGTGGGGTCATCCTCATTAGGATCTCTCCCTGACAAGGCCTGAAGTCTTTTCCTCTAGGTAGGGGTATTTTGTGGCTGGGTGGAAAGTAACGAAGGGGTGTCTCGGAGAACTTCCTGCTGTAGTTTTGGCATAGCTGTCGGAGGGCTCTTTGGGCAACATTTTGGCAAGTGTCTGGGAAGCGGTGTCCAGTGGCCAAGGGTGAAAACGGGTCGGGTATACCCGTCGGATACCGGATACGGATAGTGCAAATATCCGTTTTTTCGGACACGGATTCGGGTATTTTTATATTCGGGACGGATACGGGTAATACCTGGATACTGTAGCTTCGAATACGGGTCGGATACGGAACGATGACTACCCGGTAAATACCTGGATATTCGGGTCGGATACGGGTACCAGTTTTTCTTTTTCTGCATAATAATATAATTATAAAATCATAACTTTTACATATGTAATCGGATGAAGAAAAAGTTTATATGAAAATTGTAGAGCTCGAAGAGATCTATAACTTTGTTGTACATCAATTTTTTGTTTAAACATATATTTAGGCCAAAATCATTAAAATTATGTCCAAATTTATATCAAATTAATATACTTTATCATTTTTATGTGGGGGTTTAAGGTTTCTATGACAAGAAATTAATAATATATAAATAGCCTCAAAGAATCATGAAATTTTACGGAGGCACAACATATGTTCATATATAATCATAAAAAAAATTTGGATCATGAGATCTATAAAGATGCCCGGGTTTCTTCCATTTCACGTTCACTAATTTGTATGAGTTACATGTGAAATCACTATAAGTATCCAAGTTTCAACATAATCAGTACTTTACTTTATCATTTTCATATGAGGACTTGAGTTATCTTCGTATAAAATGTTTATTTGTTTTTATAACTTATTTGCAATTTTTGAGTGAAACTAGAATATTTTATGGATTTTTAATATTGCGGTGTTGGTTCTATAATGTCCTTGTAATTAGTAACTTTGAACTGCATGATGTTAATTTTATTGGTTTCCTTTCCTACATTTGATCTATCATATGCATGATTATGTATTGCTTAATTTATGTATTTGTTGGGTGGTTGGACAATTAATATCATCGGGACGAACTACCCGACAATTATCCGGTACCTACCCGAGTAGTATCTGTTATCCATTTCTTACCCGCCCGGATTATTACCCGGTCTCATCCTGTATCCGTCCCAAATCTTAACCACCCGTATCTGGTCCCGTATTTGAGAGAAATACATTAGGGTAGGATACGGGATGACCCTGTATCCGTCCCGTTTTCATCCCTGCCAGTGGCGGTGACTTGGAAGGGGGGTCATGTCACACCCGGGTTTTAGGGGTCCAAAACCCGGGCGCGAACATAATCACCAGGTGTGCTGGGACCAAGTCTCACACATATGATGAATCATGGCACAGGATCAATTATCACATCTTTACTATATAATAGGAGTTATGTACAAAATAAATAAATAATTACATTATAAGGAGACAACGGTCCAACAACCCAAAGTTGACTGGGAGACGACGGCCTAGACCTCTCACGAACACATCACGACATCCTCCATGCGCCTCATCCTGTGGTACCTGTTCTTGACCTATGGGGGGTGAGACAGCAAGAGTGAGCTCACATACGTTCATCGCTCAACAAGTTGTGGGGAATTATGTGCATGAACTCGCCAAAGGTGGGAGCTCACATGAAGTGTAAGGCTTACCAAAGAGGATGGTTAGAGCTGAGCATTGCTTTTAAAGTTGGTCAAAATTTTATTAGCAATTACTAAGTATAAGTAAATACCAAACCCAATTAAGTAGTAGAACAAAAGTAACAACATCACCTGCGATGTAATGCATATGACAAATCGAATTTAGTTCCATAACTTAATCATGTGAGGGTCCGAGCTGCTCATGACCGTGAGCACGGCTAGTATACCGGTTTTACACTCTGCAGAGGTTGCACATCTTTACCCACAAGTCATGTTACCCATCTGCCAAGGGATCACGACTTCCCATACACCTCTACCGAGGAGGCGAGGCAGGGTAACACTACGAGGCCTTTACAAAGTTCCACTAGCTTCAAAAAACCCGCTACAGTTTATAGGAAGCTCCAATGCAGGGATCCCTCGCATGATCGCCATCGCAGCAAAATCATCCCAAGGACCTCCCTACACTGACCACTCCCCTACTGCCCTTGCCCCTTTCGAGTAAGGTAGTCTTCCACTAGCTTTTCTAATTAATCAGCTAAGGGCGTCCCATTAAACCCTTGTGGTAGCACTGTTTTCCCGGGTGGTCGCTCCATGTTCCAATTAACATAATGATCTTATCATGAACAATAATAATAAACAGATAATAAAAATGTGGTCATAAATAATGTATCTTTATACCCAAAACCACATAAAGCACTACCAAGTACTACCCAAAAAGTACAGTGGTAAACAAGGTATAAAGATAGACAAACTAGGGTAACCTATTGGGTCCCATCAAAATTAACCTATGCAGATCATTATGATTAATCAGAACATGGGTGGGTAAAAAGAAGTGATCAAGGGCACAACTTGCCTGGGACTTGAGATTCTAGGTACCAACTTGCTTTTTAGATGACACGTGTTCTCACTGCTAAACGTAGCAATACAGACAAACAGTGTATAGGCAAAATTAACATAACACCAAACAATAGAACTAACTACGTAATAATATTCTACGCGGCGTAACGAGATCGTAGGAACAAGAACCACTAAATTTGGAGTTACTGTTGGAAAGATATGGGTTTCGGGAGACCTACTCGATTAACCAATTAGATCTAGATCTTTATGTTGATTATATAAATCATGCAATAAAGATATTAAATAAATAAATCTAATCTACATTATACTTTGAGTATAGATCCTATTTTAGTTAGATCATAATCATAGATAAATCATCTTTGATTAAGGAGATTAATCTATTAAACATAGGTTTGAACAATATCTAATTATAAAAGTAAGTGATATGGTACAAATGATAATATTACCGTGCAGTTAATATTATTATGAAGCTAACACAACTGGAATGGGTTGAAACGGACTTAAAATGAGCAAGTTATGGATTTTCAAAGTTCTAGGAATTATTTTTATTCCAAAAAATCAATTTCCAGGGTTTTATTCATTTATTATGAATTAAAATGGACTGCGGGTATAATTAGTAAAGAAAACAGGGTCTGAAGTGAAAGGTTACAGGACCCGCTTGATATGAATCTTAAAGGTGGAAGGGTCGCGGGTTGATTTATAAAGGTTCTAGGGGTTCTTTTGTAAAACAGGTCGGCTGAAGGGGTATGGGTCATCTTGTAGCCGTTGGATTACAATCCGAGTGCTCGGATTAGATTTACCTCACTGATGAACCGGTATTGAATACAGGCCACCGGATCCGAGATCCATGGTTAACAATCGTCCACGCCGATGATGCACTCTTTCCCGTCCGATCCCAATCCGACAGACCAGATCAGGATACGTGAAAGGGGTATGCGTGTTCTCATCATAGCCGCACAACCCAGAATCCACGATCTAGCCACCGTCATCCTCCCATCCGCCCGACACCTAAGAGCAGACTCCGGCACGAGGGAAAGCTCGTTGGCGCCGCCACCGCAGCACCGGCAGACGCGGAGAGGCTAGTCTAGAGCCGGCCTTGGTGGATGCCGCCAGCTTCCCGCCCGCCGGTGAGCTTGTTTGCTCGGGCCCGATCAAGGAGCACCATGAAGTTTCAACGGGTGGGAACGGTGCTGGCGGGGCGAAGTTGAGAAGTTTCTGGAGGTTGGTTTGGATGGTCATGGAGCAGAGGAAGTAGCGGAAGATCATGAAGCAGTCAGTGGGGTCGTTCTCGGGCAGTCTGCGATGGCCCATTCGCTGGACGAGCGGGATGGGCGCGTAGGGCAGCATGACGATGGTACGGTAGATGCCCAGTCTTACTAATCCTGCCGATCGACTTCGTGGCAGAACACCACGCATTCCGCTTCCTTTCAGACCGGTCATCGAGGTCAGTCCAGCGACCAAGGCGGGAACCGACCGTGGACCACACCTCGATCTCTCTCTTCTCCGATGAGGTGCTCAGGCAATCTCGTTTGTCGTCGTGTCTGGTTGGATAGGAGAGATTGGCCTCGAGTTTTATAGCATAGCGGCGGAGTCCGACCCCAAGAGCCTAGGCCGAGGAGGCCCTGGTCTGGCGGCGGCAATCGCGCGGTGGCCGTTGCGGGAGCAGCGCCGACGCCGGATGCCGTTGGGGAAGGGTGCGAACTGGTGGCCGGGTTTGTTGCGGTGCTGGATGAAGTTGATTTGGAGAAGAACCCCGTCGTCGTGGTACGGTGACGGACATTGCGGAGTCCGCCGCGACGCCTGGTCCAACTGGTGCTGTGCGGGGAAGGAGAAGATACCCTGCCATCCCGGGCCCACCAATCGGTGAGAGCACGGTGTGTGCCCAGGTGAAGGCAAGCTGGGCCGCACAGTGAGGTAAGCGTTGGGTCGATCACAGGATTTTGGCCCAAGGGCAGGTGAAATTCCTTTCCCCCTTTTTTTCTGTTTTCTTATATTTTCTATTTTGTTTTCAAAACTTATCATTTGATTTCAAATATGGTTATATGTTTCCAATAGTTTAAATGCACAACTCAAAACTTATCAGCATGGATGCAAAATTGTATTGATATAATTACTTTATTAATTTATTTATACCATGTGGTGAAAATAAAATATACAATCATAATTTACTTCAAAAAATGATGTTTTCGATGACATTCAAGATTTCTATATTTATTGGTTATTTGAAGAAAAGTCGTTTCTATTGTATAACCTCTATTTAAAAGATTCTCTAACATCAATCTTACAGAGCACTTATAAAATTCCACAAGGGATAACTTAATGTATATAAGAATTTTTTTATAAAAACATATCTATTTTTGGTTGCAGTAAAAGAAATGAAGAAATTCCTTGCTAGAAGATATTTTCGTCCCATTATTTTGAGAAATATTTATAAATCCTAAAGTAAAATTTTAAGATGCTACAGGTCATTTGGGTAGTTTCGACTTTCTCCCAGGTAGACTGCCATAGAGCATTTCTCAATTCTGTTCTCGCGGTATTCCTTCCAAACGTACTCTGGCTTCTTGCGGATCCCCATGCGAAGCGCACAACTCCGTAAAAGATGAGGGAATCCTTCCACCTCTAAGAAGTAGGATGTCCTAATGACAAAGGAGCCTTCCATCTGGTAGCAAGATAAGAAGGGTTTGTTAATATCAGGGAAAGAAGAGAAAATTCTTTTTAGAGGGTAAGAGGTCTTTTCTTTTAAGGCAAACTTTTAAGGTCAGGGCTGCGATCTACGGCCAGTCCTATGGCTCTGATACCACCTGAAGTGTCCTGATCCTTTAAGACTCAAATGTGAAACAATTACTAGTCCCAGGAGGCTAGTAACCACATTCCTTACTTCAAATAGTACAGAGTTTGGATAAAAGTTATTACAATACCAAAGTACATGCTCTAGCGAGCCTAAAATACAAAGCACAGTGAAAGATCAACTAGCCCAAGCCACAGGCAGACTGGGTGCAGACACAGCCCCCTTCTAGTCAAGCATAGCAGAAAAGAAGTCTTCAACTGCTGAAAAACATAAATAAATCTGGGTGAATATACTGGGTATTCTGCAAGCCCATCTCGCCCGTAAAGAGAGAGGGACCTATATAATACATGCTTTATAAGGTGGAGTTGAAGTCATTGTTCTTTTTCAGAAAAAGGCAATACTTTGATGGTTTTCCCCTAAGAAGGAAGTAGCACATTTTCACACTCAACCACCACTGAGCTTCCTGCTCCCGTGGCATTGTTTTCATTTCCAAAAAACATTCACACACAATTCCCTGTTCGCGGAGATCATAAACACTAATTGTCATACCACACCAGACTCGTCCATACCAGTGAACATGGACTATTTGAATAGGTTTGAACTCTGCGCAGAGGGGTACACTTTACCCACTAGTCTGGCTCTGTGGTCTCATGGCCAATGAGACTCGAATCCGAATCTCTTTCTTTCCTCGCACGTCCTTACCTTAACGGTTATACCGGAAGGAGTCAGGCCACCGCCATGTCCAAACCGGACAAAACATTCCCCCTCCTTATCCTCTCGGTGCTCCCCAGCTATCGTAACCCTGGGGTTTGGACCGTACGAGTTCAGATTGAGTGACTGTCCATACAGTCTCGAGTGGTTGTACTTGTCATGAGTACAGGTAGTGAAGGATGACAAACCGATCCTTATATGTGGGGACAATCCTTCTGCTCACACCTAACCCGGCTGAGCCAACACTTGAGGCCCTCCCCTAAACCAGGGGGTCCCTGATTATCCCACTCAAAAGGCGATAAGGATGAATACCCTTCATCATACACTTTTTGAAAACAACATTTATTAAAAACCTCACCCTTTTCTCATCCCACATTTTGTACTCAAAAGATATTCTTTAATGCGGGCTATCTCTCTTCTCACAATGCAAAGGACCCAATCCTTATTCCTGGCTTAGGTGGTGGTAGAAAGATTAGGTAATTTATGCATCAAGGGAAGAATGGACTTGCCTTCATCAAAGTTCTCCTGGCACGAAAGGTCTATTTCGAAAAGGTCAGGTTCCTGCCCTTCTTCCGGAGCAATAAATTCCGGAGGATCGGATCCCTCTTCTCCTAGCAAAAATAAGCAATGAACAATACATCAACCATGGTGGCTTAGTGGAGTGTGCCAAGTTTTAAATATTACTATTTTGTGCTCTCTAATTTATTTAGACTATTTTTGGTGCATAAAATATCAATATATGCATTTATATATGAAAATAGGAAAAAGAAATGAGAAAAAGAAAAGGAAAAGGATTTCCTTGCTAGCTGGGCCGAGGGGATTCGACCCAGCCAGGGCGCGCACGGCCACACGGGCAGGCGGCCCAGCCGGCCCACGAAGAGGGGGAATGGCGCGGGCCCACTCGCTAGAGAGGAGGGGGGCTGACGGCATCAGCGGTCTAACGGGGAGGGGGCGAACCGGCCGGGGTCGACCGCCGGTGAGATTCCGTGGCGGTTCTTCTTCGCGATTCTGGTTTCGGGTGGTCGGGGAGGTGGCTTAGCATGGACAGTGGTAGGGGGTCATGGCAGCGGGGTCAATTTGGTCAGAGAGTGCTTGGGAGGGCCGGTCCACGGCGAGGTGGCGGGCACCCGCGGCGGTGAGGCCGCCGGCGAGGCCAACGTGTGTAATAGGTGAGGGAAAAAGGTGCGTCGTGTTCGTGGTGAAGTGGTGGAGCTCAAGAGCTACAATAATTTGACTAGAACCCAACAGAGAGAGGGAAGGGAGGAGCTCACCGGAGATGAAGATGACGATGGCGCTGACTCAATAGAGCTCGGGGAAGGGGAAGAGGTGGCCGAGGCCAGGGTGAAGAAAGGTGGACCTCGGGCGGTCCGTTTTATAGGCGCCCGAGGAGGAAGCGGCCAAAGGCCAGCTGGCGCCGACGAAGGACACCGCGACGGCGAGGAGGGCGCACAGCGTCGGGGACGAGACCGCTCGGGCAGACGGGGTGACGGGATGGCTCGGGGCAGGCGTAAGGTGCCAATTCGGCTGGTGGGCGATTAATGGTGAGGGGATGTGGCGGAGCGGTGGCCGGCGGTGATCGCGTCGATAGTCGATCACGAGCGAGAGAGAGAGAGAGCTGACAGGCGGGGCCCGCCTGCTAGAGAGAGGGCGATCATGAGGGAGGAGGGCGGGCGTGGCTGACAGGCGGGGTCGGGCTGCCAGTGGGAGAGCGCGGGCGTGCGGGAGTTGGGCCGCGTGGGCCGTGAGGGAGGGTGGAAGCGCGGGCGCGTGGGAGAGGGGGAGAGGCTTGGGCCGGAATCGGCCCAACCGGCGGGGGAGAGGAATTCCTTTTTCTTTTTCTATTCCTATTTCCAAATCTATTTTTCTTTCTCCTTTTCTATAATCTCCTTTTTCCTTTAAACAAATATTTATCTAAATATCTTGGGTGTCAAAATATTGTATGTGAGGTGCTACTAACAACCATGGTGTATGCATATGATGAATGAAATGTCTCATGAAGTGGGGGTCTTAGGAGATAAATAAGGGGGGGTTTAGGAGTTTAGGGTTTCTAACCTTGGGATCAAAATTGGGATGTTACATGATATTTCATACGTGTACACCTGTCATGTTTGTATGAATGGGTTGAGGCCGAGCTGGCCACCAAGCCAGCACGGCAGTGCACCAGGCCCTAGGTCCAAGCCCAACAAGGCAACATGGCAAGGCAACTAGCAAACTAGCAAAAAAACAAAACCCTAAAATAACCAACCATACGCTACGCCCTACCCACTCGGCCAACCGCTGCACGCCTCGACAATTACGCTGGCATTGCACACTACCGACTTCACCAGCGACAAGGAGCATCGTCGACTGCTAGGAGCCTAGGACGACAGTGATGACCATGGATCCTTAGGCGCCAACGAACTCGGATGGTGACCAAGGAAGGTGAGCAAACTCCATTTTTCTATTTCTTCTATTAGTCCAAAAGTACTGATTTCTTTTCCGATTGATGGATGAATGGATCATGGTTCATGGATGAGTGCTTGTTGATGTGGTGATGTCTGAAAACTAGATAGTCTGTGCTTGTTGTTAGTACCTAGTTAGCCCTTAATTAGGGATGGGGACCCACTGGGGATCCGAAACCCGAATGGGGATGGGTATGGAATAAGTTTTGCACCCATAACGGGTGTGGGGATAGATCAAACATGATGGGGATGGGGATGGGATGCTATAACCCGGTGGGGAATTCTCCATTGACATCTCTACCTATGACTTAGACAAATATATCTAGTAGTTTTTCAACTAGTCTAAGTCATGGATCTTGGACATTTTGTTTCTCTAACTCATATTTCTTCTTTTGCTCAAACTAGCGTCATGTAACATCCCAAAATCCTAACTTTGGAATTTCATAAAAGTTTGTCCAAAATATTTGAGTTAAAGTTTGGAACTGGGATTCAACTTGAAACCAGAAAAACAAATGAATAAAGATTTTATTAGCTTAGTAAATATTTCTTGGAAATAAGTAAATGGAAATATTATATATATATATTATTTTATCAAAGATAGATTTGAGTCTCAAAACTAAAAGTCCAAGTTGAAAATCTTTTAATAAATGTAAAGATTTCTAATCTAGGATGAGTGAATTATTCTTTTCTCTCTCTCATAAATTAGGCATCGATATTATTCAAATAGTAAAATAAATAATAAAATATTATCACATCACACTGGGTTTATTTTGTTTGTTAAACTAAGAATTGAATTTGTTTGAAGATCGAAATTAAAACTTGAAATAAAATGAAATAGGGAAATGAAATAACAAAATAGAAAAAAAGAAAAAGAGAACCACTCATCTTGGGCCGATTTCACCTGTCTCGGCCCACTTAAGTCTGCGCCCCACTGATGCTCGTGGGGGATGACGGGTGGGCTCCACCGCCAAGTCTCACTCCGCGCGCGCCTATCACTGCTGGTGGGCCCCGCCTCTGGATGCACACGGCTCTTCTCTGGGTACTGGATTGTGGGGCCCGCTCGCTCGGATCTTCTCCCACCTCCCGCGGCGCTCAACAGAACATCGATCCACCACCTAGAATCTCGCCTGGTTCCTGCTTGGACTCTGTATGGCGTGGGTATAAAAATGGGTGGAGCGGTCCTGGCTTGGCGGCTTGCCTTGAGAACTCATCCGTCGCCACACGCGAACGCAACCGAAGAGCGCCCCAGCCCACTGGTCTCCTCTGGCGGGATCGTCTTCTCCACGTCGCCAGGCGGCTCTGTGTCTGCTCTGTTCGTGCCCCTTCGCTGATCTACTCGCACCCCGCACTCGCAGTTGCAGGGCCAGCCTCCTCAGTTCTCACCCTCTCCGTCTCCCATGAGCCAGCCTGAAGACATAGCTCCACGCCCAAATCCTTGGACCGCGCCCAGCCGCCGGTGGGGTGAAACTGCGTTGGGAATGTTCCATCTAGGGTCGGCGGCACTTCCTGTTGGGGATCCGGATGGGCGTGTGCGGTCCATACACAGCTAATTTCTCATCGACGATCGGTTCCGCCGTGGACCACAAATCCTCCGTGGACAGGCCTCTGCATGTCATTTCCACCGGTGGGAACCTTAACCTTGTGATTGGCATACTATTTCCGAGGTGAAATACGCTGCGAATTGGAGTTTGGAATGCTAGGGCGGAGTTGGGCCACCATTGATGAACCAAGAGGGAGATCAGGGAGCGCAGAGAGAAGCAGGAGATGGTGAAAGGGAATTAGGCTTACACCTAGTTCCTAAATAATTTTGGTGGTTGAATTGTCCAACACAAATATTGGACTAACTAGTTTACTCTAGTGCATAAGTTATACAGGTGCAAAAGGTTCACATTTAGCCAATAAAAAGACCAAGTGTTGGATTCAACAAAGGAGCAAGGGGGCAACCGAGGGCACCTCTGGCTGGAGGCACCGGACTGTCCGGTGTGCACCGGACATGTCTGGTGCGACCAGAGGACTCCAACTCCAACTCTTCGCCCTCGGGAATTCTCGGAAGCCGGCGCACTATAATTCACCGGACTGTCCGGTGTGCACCGGACATGTCCGGTGCTTCAAGGAAGCGCGGCCTCCGGAACTCGCCAGCCTCGGGTTCACGCGGCAGTCGCTCCGCTAAAATTCATCGGACTGTCCGGTGTGCACCGGACTGTCCGGTGTGCCAGCGGAGCAACGGCTCCCTGCGGCGCCAACGGCTCCCTGCGGAGCATTTAATGCGCGCGCAGCGCGCGCAGACGTCAGGATCGCCCATACCGGTGCACCGGACATCAAACAGTACATGTCCGGTGTGCACCGGACACCCAGGAGGGCCCAGAAGTCAGAAGCTCCAACGGTCAGAATCCAACGGCAATGGTGACGTGGCAGGGGCACCGGACTGTCCGGTGTGCACCGGACTGTCCGGTGCACCATCGAACAGACAGCTTCCAGCAACGGTCACTTTTGGTGGTTGGGGCTATAAATACCCCAACCACCCCACATTCATTGCAATCCAAGTTTTCCACTTCTCAACTACTACAAGAGCTCTAGCATTCAATTCTAGACACACCAAATAGATCAAGTCCTCTCCAAATTCCACACAACACCATAGTGACTAGAGAGAGTGATTTGCTTGTGTTCTTTCGAGCTCTTGCGCTTGGATCGCATTCTTTTCTTTCTCACTTGTTCTTGAGATCATCACTCAATTGTAACCAAGGCAAGAGGCACCAATTGTGTGGTGGCCCTTGCGGGGAAGTTTTTGTTCCCGGTTGATTGAGAAGAAGAGAAAGCTCACTCGATCCGTGGGATCGTTTGAGAGAGGGAAGGGTTGAAAAAGACCCGGCCTTTGTGGCCTCCTCAACGGGGAGTAGGTTTGCGAGAACCGAACCTCGGTAAAACAAATCCTCGTGTCACACTCTTGTTTGCTTGCGATTTGTTTTGCGCCCTCTCTCGCGGACTCGTTTATCTTTCTAACGCTAACCCGGCTTGTAGTTGTGATTATTTTTGTAAATTTCAGTTTCGCCCTATTCACCCCCCCCCCTCTAGGCGACTATCAATTGGTATCGGAGCCCGGTGCTTCATTAGAGCCTAACCGCTCGAAGTGATGTCGGGAGATCACACCAAGAGGGAGATGGAGACCGGCGACAAGCCCACTACAAGCCAAGGGAGCACTTCATCGGAAGAGTCCCGCACCAAGAGAAGGGAGAAGAAGAAGAACTCCTCCAAGCGGAAGGAGAAAAGATCTTCCTCTTCTCACCACAAGGAGAAGAAGGAAAAATCTTCTTCTCACAAGCCGCATCGGAGTGGAGACAAGCACAAGAGGATGAGGAAGGTGGTCTACTACGAGACCGACACTTCATCGACATCCACCTCCGGCTCCGACGCGGCGTCCGTCACTTCTAAACGCCAAGAGCGTAAGAAGTATAGTAAGATCCCCCTACGCTACCCTCGCACTCCTAAACATACACCTTTACTTTCCGTCCCATTAGGCAAACCACCAACTTTTAATGGTGAAGATTATGCTATGTGGAGTAATTTAATGCGATTTCATCTAACCTCTCTCCACAAAAGTATTTGGGATGTTGTTGAGTATGGTGTACAGGTACCATCCGTAGGGGATGAGGACTACGACACGGACGAAGTGGCCCAAATCGAGCACTTCAACTCCCAAGCCACAACCATCCTCCTTGCCTCTCTAAGCAAGGAGGAATACAACAAAGTACAAGGGTTGAAGAACGCCAAGGAGATTTGGGACCTACTCAAGACGGCGCATGAGGGTGATGAACTCACCAAGATCACCAAGCGGGAAACGATCGAGGGGGAGCTCGGTCGCTTCCGTCTTCGCCAAGGGGAGGAGCCACAAGACATGTACAACCGGCTCAAGACCTTGGTGAACCAAGTGCGCAACCTCGGAAGCACAAAATGGGATGACCACGAAGTGGTTAAGGTTATTCTAAGAGCCCTTATTTTCCTTAACCCCACACAAGTTCAATTAATTCGTGGCAATCCTAGATATACACAAATGACCCCCGAAGAAGTCATCGGGAATTTTGATAGTTTTGAATGCATGATTAAGGGCTCCAAGAAAATCAACGAGCTTGACGAGCCTTCCACATCCGAGGCGCAACCGGTGGCCTTCAAGGCAACGGAGGAGAAGAAGGAGGAGTCTACACCAAGTAGACAACCAATTGACGCCTCCAAGCTCGACAACGAGGAGATGGCCCTAATCATCAAAAGCTTCCGGCAAATCCTTAAGCAACGGAAGGGGAAGGATTACAAATCCCGTTCCAAGAAGGTTTGCTACAAGTGTGGTAAGCCCGGTCATTTTATTGCAAAATGTCCTATGTCTAGTGATAGTGACAGGGGCGACGACAAGAAGGGCAAGAGGAAGGAGAAGAAGAGATACTACAAGAAGAAGGGCGGCGATGCCCATGTTTGTCGGGAGTGGGACTCCGACGAAAGCTCAAGCGACTCCTCCGACGACGAGGACGCCGCCAACATCGCCGTCACCAAGGGCCTCCTCTTCCCCAACGTCGGCCACAAGTGTCTCATGGCCAAGGACGGCAAAAAGAAGGTAAAATCAAAGTCCTCCACTAAATATGAAACATCTAGTGATGAGGATGATGATAAAAATGAAGAGGATAATTTGCGCATTCTTTTTGCTAACCTCAACATGCAACAAAAAGAAAAATTAAATGAATTGATTAGTGCTATACATGAGAAGGATGATCTTTTGGATTCTCAAGAGGACTTCCTTATTAAAGAAAATAAGAAGCATGTTAAGGTTAAAAATGCTTATGCTCTAGAAGTTGAAAAATGTAACAAATTATCTAGTGAGCTAAGCACATGCCATGACACTATTGCCAACCTTAGAAATGAAAATGTTAAATTAATTGCTAAGGTTGATTCTCATGTTTGCATTGATCCTAGAAATGATAATGTTGATTTGCTTGCTAGGATTGATGAGTTGAATGTTTCCATTGCTAGCCTTAGAAATGAAAATGAGAAATTAATTGCTAAGGCTAGGGATTTTGATGTTTGCAATACTACTATTTGCGACCTTAGAACTAAAAATGATATGTTGCATGCTAAGGTTGTTGAACTTAAATCTTGCAAACCCTCTACATCTAATGTTGAGCATGTTTCTATTTGTACTAGATGTAGAGATATTAATGTTGATGCTATCCATGATCACCTAGCCTTAATTAAAAAACAAAATGATCACATAGCACAACTTAATGCTAAAATTAGAGAGCATGACTTAGAAAATGAAAAATTTAAATTGGCTAGAAGCATGCTCTATAATGGGAGACGCCCTGGCATTAAGGATGGCATTGGATTCCAAAGGGGAGACAATGTCAAAATTAATGCTCCTCCAAAGAACTTATCTAACTTTGTTAAGGGCAAGGCTCCCATGCCTCAGGATAACGAGGGTTACATTTTGTACCCTGCCGGCTATCCTGAGAGCAAGATTAAGAAAATTCATTCTAGGAAGTCTCACTCTGGCCCCAATCATGCTTTTATGTATAAGGGTGAGACATCTAGATCTAGGCAACCAACCCATGCCAAGTTGCCTAGAAAGAAAACTACTAGTGCATCAAATGATCATGCCATTTCATTTAAAACTTTTGATGCATCTTATGTTTTAAACTAACAAATCCGGCAAGGTAGTTGCCAAGATTGTTGGGGGCAAACACAAGGGCTCCAAGACTTGTGTTTGGGTACCCAAAGTTCTTGTATCTAATGCCAAAGGACCCAAAACCGTTTGGGTACCTAAAACAAAGAACTAAACTTGTTTTGTAGGTTTATGCATCCGGGGGCTCAAGTTGGATACTCGACAGCGGGTGCACGAACCACATGACAGGGGAGAAAAAGATGTTCTCCTCATATGAGAAAAACCAAGATCCCCAACGAGCTATCACATTCGGGGATGGAAATCAAGGTTTGGTCAAAGGACTGGGTAAAATTGCTATATCTCCTGACCATACTATTTCAAATGTTTTTCTTGTAGATTCCTTAGATTACAATTTGCTTTCCGTATCCCAATTATGTCAAATGGGTTACAACTGTCTTTTTACTGATATAGGTGTTACTATCTTTAGAAGAAGTGATGATTCAATAACTTTTAAGGGAGTGTTAGAGGGTCAGCTATACTTAGTAGATTTTAATAGAGCTAAACTCGACACTTGCTTGATTGCTAAGACTAACTTGGGTTGGCTCTGGCACCGCCGACTAGCCCATGTTGGAATGAAGAATCTTCACAAGCTTCTAAAGGGAGAACACATTTTGGGACTAACCGATGTTCATTTTGAGAAAGACAGGATTTGTAGCGCATGCCAAGCAGGGAAGCAAGTTGGCATACATCATCCACACAAAAACATCATGACTACCGACAGGCCACTGGAGCTTCTACACATGGATTTATTCGGCCCGATCGCTTACATAAGCATCGGCGGTAGTAAGTATTGTCTTGTAATTGTGGATGACTATTCTCGCTTCACTTGGGTGTTCTTTTTGCAGGACAAATCTTATACCCAAGAGACCTTAAAGGGATTCTTGAGACGGGCTCAAAATGAGTTCGGCTTAAGAATCAATAAAATTAGAAGCGACAATGGCACGGAGTTCAAGAACGCTCAAATTGAAGGTTTCCTTGAGGAGGAGGGCATCAAGCATGAGTTCTCTTCTCCCTACACTCCACAACAAAATGGTGTAGTGGAGAGGAAGAATCGAACTCTATTAGACATGGCAAGAACCATGCTTGATGAGTACAAGACACCGGATCGGTTTTGGGCCGAGGCGGTCAACACCGCCTGCTACGCCATCAACCGGTTATATCTTCACCGAATCCTCAAGAAGACATCTTATGAACTCCTAACCGGTAAAAAGCCCAATATTTCATATTTTAGAGTTTTTGGTAGCAAATGTTTTATACTTGTTAAAAGAGGTAGAAAATCTAAATTTGCTCCTAAAACTGTAGAAGGCTTTTTACTAGGATATGACTCAAACACAAGGGCATATAGAGTCTTTAACAAGTCCTTAGGACTTGTTGAAGTTTCTTGTGACGTTGTGTTTGATGAGACTAACGGCTCTCAAGTAGAGCAAGTTGATCTTGATGATATAGGTGAAGAACAGGCTCCATGCATAGCGCTAAGGAACATGTCCATTGGGGATGTGTGTCCTAAGGAATCCGAAGAGCCTTCACAAGCACAAGATCAACCATCCTCCTCCATGCAAGCATCTCCACCAACTCAAGTTGAGGATGAGGCTCAAGATGTTGAACAAGAAGATCAAGAAGATGAGCCACCTCAAAATGACGGCAACGATCAAGGGGGAGATGCAAATGATGAAGACAAGGAGGATGAACAACCAAGGCCATCACACCCAAGAGTCCACCAAGCAATCCAACGAGATCACCCCGTCGACACCATCCTCGGCGATATTCATAAGGGGGTAACTACTCGATCTCGTGTTGCTCATTTTTGTGAACATTACTCCTTTGTTTCCTCTATTGAGCCACACAGGGTAGAGGAAGCTCTTCAAGATTCGGATTGGGTGATGGCGATGCAAGAGGAGCTCAACAATTTCACAAGGAATGAGGTATGGCACTTAGTTCCACGTCCTAATCAAAATGTTGTAGGAACCAAGTGGGTCTTCCGCAACAAGCAAGACGAGCATGGTGTGGTGACGAGGAACAAAGCTCGACTCGTGGCCAAGGGGTATTCACAAGTCGAAGGTTTGGATTTTGGTGAAACCTATGCACCCGTAGCTAGGCTTGAGTCAATTCGCATATTATTAGCCTATGCTACTTACCATGGCTTCAAGCTTTATCAAATGGACGTGAAGAGTGCCTTCCTCAATGGACCAATCAAGGAGGAGGTCTATGTTGAGCAACCTCCCGGCTTTGAAGACAGTGAGTATCCTAATCATGTTTATAGGCTCTCTAAGGCGCTTTATGGGCTCAAGCAAGCCCCAAGAGCATGGTATGAATGCCTTAGAGATTTCCTTATTGCAAATGGCTTCAAAGTCGGCAAAGCCGATCCTACTTTATTCACTAAGACTCTTGATAATGATTTGTTTGTATGCCAAATTTATGTTGATGATATCATATTTGGGTCTACTAACAAATCTACATGTGAAGAATTTAGTAGGATCATGACACAAAAATTCGAGATGTCGATGATGGGGGAGTTGAAGTATTTTCTAGGATTCCAAGTCAAGCAACTCCACGAGGGCACCTTCATTGGCCAAACGAAGTATACTCAAGATATCCTAAGCAAGTTTGGAATGAAGGATGCCAAGCCCATCAAGACACCCATGGGAACCAATGGGCATCTCGACCTCGACACGGGAGGTAAGTCCGTGGATCAAAAGGTATACCGGTCGATGATTGGTTCATTGCTTTATTTATGTGCATCTCGACCGGACATTATGCTTTCCGTTTGCATGTGTGCAAGATTCCAAGCCGACCCTAAGGAATCACACCTTACGGCCGTGAAACGAATCTTGAGATATTTGGCTTTTACTCCTAAGTTTGGGCTTTGGTACCCTCGGGGATCCACTTTTGACTTGATTGGATATTCGGATGCCGATTGGGCAGGGTGTAGGATTAACAGGAAGAGCACATCGGGGACTTGCCAGTTCTTGGGAAGATCCTTGGTGTCATGGGCTTCAAAGAAGCAAAATTCGGTCGCTCTTTCCACCGCCGAAGCCGAGTATATTGCCGCAGGCCATTGTTGCGCGCAATTGCTTTGGATGAGGCAAACCCTGCGGGACTACGGTTACAAATTAACCAAAGTCCCTTTGCTATGTGACAATGAGAGTGCAATCAAAATGGCCGACAATCCCGTCGAGCATAGCCGCACTAAGCACATAGCCATTCGGTATCATTTTCTTCGGGATCACCAACAAAAGGGGGATATCGAGATTTCATATATTAACACTAAAGATCAATTAGCTGATATCTTTACCAAGCCACTTGATGAACAATCCTTTATCCGACTTAGGCATGAGCTCAATATTCTTGATTCTAGGAATTTCTTTTGCTAAACTTGCACACATAGCACATGAATATACCTTTGATCATGTCTCTTTTGTATATGCTATGACTAATGTGTTTTCAAGTGAATTTCAAACCAAGTCATAGGTATATTGAAAGGGAATAGGAGTCTTCGGCGAAGACAAGGCTTCCACTCCACTCTACTACTCATTCTTCGCCATCGCTCCGCATCATCTCTCCAACTTTGGTATAATCTTCACTCATTCATTTCATGACCAAAGGGGGAGAACGTACTTCATTGGGCTCAAATGATTCCGTTTTTGGCGATTCATGCCAAAGGGGGAGAAAATATGAGCCCAAAGCAAAAGGACCGCACCACCACCTAATCTTATAAATTTGATGATTTTAAATTGAAAATTTCAAAATTGGTATCTCTTTGTGTTCTAAAGGGGAGCAACTAGTGTTTTCAAAATTGATATCTTAAAACCCTCTTGAACACTAAGAGGAGACCTTATTTGAGGGGGAGTTTTGTTTAGTCAGAGGAAAAGCATTTGAACAAAGGAAGAAAATTTCAAATCTTGAAAATGATTTGCAAAATCTTATTCATTTACCTTTGACTATCTTGCAAAATGACTTTGAAAAGGATTTACAAAAGAGTTTGCAAAAACAAAACGTTTGGTGCAAATGTGGTCCAATATATCAAAAACAAAAGAAAACAATCCATGCGCATCATGTAAGTATTTATTGGCTCAATTCCAAGCAACCTTTGCACTTACTTTATGTGAACTAGTTCAATTATGCACTTCTATATTTGCTTTGGTTTGTGTTGGCATCAATCACCAAAAAGGGGGAGATTGAAAGGGAATTAGGCTTACACCTAGTTCCTAAATAATTTTGGTGGTTGAATTGTCCAACACAAATATTGGACTAACTAGTTTACTCTAGTGCATAAGTTATACAGGTGCAAAAGGTTCACATTTAGCCAATAAAAAGACCAAGTGTTGGATTCAACAAAGGAGCAAGGGGGCAACCAAGGGCACCTCTGGCTGGAGGCACCGGACTGTCCGGTGTGCACCGGACATGTCTGGTGCGACCAGAGGACTCCAACTCCAACTCTTCGCCCTCGGGAATTCTCGGAAGCCGGCGCACTATAATTCACCGGACTGTCCGGTGTGCACCGGACATGTCCGGTGCTTCAAGGAAGCGCGGCCTCCGGAACTCGCCAGCCTCGGGTTCGCGCGGCAGCCGCTCCGCTAAAATTCACCGGACTGTCCGGTGTGCCAGCGGAGCAACGGCTCCCTGCGGCGCCAACGGCTCCCTGCGGAGCATTTAATGCGCGCGCAGCGCGCGCAGACGTCAGGATCGCCCATACCGGTGCACCGGACATCAAACAGTACATGTCCGGTGTGCACCGGACACCCAGGAGGGCCCAGAAGTCAGAAGCTCCAACGGTCAGAATCCAACGGCAATGGTGACGTGGCAGGGGCACCGGACTGTCCGGTGTGCACCGGACTGTCCGGTGCACCATCGAACAGACAGCTTCCAGCAACGGTCACTTTTGGTGGTTGGGGCTATAAATACCCCAACCACCCCACATTCATTGCAATCCAAGTTTTCCACTTCTCAACTACTACAAGAGCTCTAGCATTCAATTCTAGACACACCAAATAGATCAAGTCCTCTCCAAATTCCACACAACACCATAGTGACTAGAGAGAGTGATTTGCTTGTGTTCTTTCGAGCTCTTGCGCTTGGATCGCATTCTTTTCTTTCTCACTTGTTCTTGAGATCATCACTCAATTGTAACCAAGGCAAGAGGCACCAATTGTGTGGTGGCCCTTGCGGGGAAGTTTTTGTTCCCGGTTGATTGAGAAGAAGAGAAAGCTCACTCGATCCGTGGGATCGTTTGAGAGAGGGAAGGGTTGAAAAAGACCCGGCCTTTGTGGCCTCCTCAACGGGGAGTAGGTTTGCGAGAATCGAACCTCGGTAAAACAAATCCTCGTGTCACACTCTTGTTTGCTTGCGATTTGTTTTGCGCCCTCTCTCGTGGACTCGTTTATCTTTCTAACGCTAACCCGGCTTGTAGTTGTGATTATTTTTGTAAATTTCAGTTTCGCCCTATTCACCCCCCCCTCTAGGCGACTATCAGATGGCCGCCACCGACGCCTCACAGTTAGGGGTCGCCCAGGGTCCTCGGATGTGTCTTGATCGATTCGTCAGGATGTGGGGATGCCTATCATGGCTTCGGCGTGTGTGCTGCACTCTCTAGGAGACGGCGATTTCTCGCTAGTGTTCCTCCACCGCCGTGGTGCCGCATTGCGCCGTGGCTGGGAGCCTCCGCGCCGTAATCACTGGTATGGATCATCTCGATCGTTTCAGATACCTTGGTAGACCGTGTAGGATCGATCGGATTTAGGAGCAAGATTCTTGGGTGTCGGCTTAGCCAACTTCGGTTGCCAGACATGGCGCCGCCAGGGAAGGCTCTATGCTGCCGTGGCTGGGCGTTCAGCTTGGGAAGAAGAAACGTGGGCCATCGGATCGGCAATGCAGGGTCCAGATTATGACATCGCATACCCTTTCGCCCGATCGGATCTAGGCCGTAGATCGGCGGATGTGCGGTGTAGAGCAGAGCGCGCGACTTAAAAATCGGAATCGTTGGATGAAGATCCAACGGGTGGCATTAAATACCGGTTCATTGTAAATGGACATCTAATCTGGACCCTACGTTGGTAATCCAGCGGCTAGAAAAGCCCTCGTACCCCTTCGTCGAGGCAAACTTTCTAAAGAGCCCTCGCAGTTTTGGTGATTTAACCCACCATCCTATGGTGTTAGAAAGTAGTTGCATCAGGGTCCTAAAATTTAAGAGATAGACCCTGGACTCTTCTGAAATAGTGGCCCCAGTCCAGAAGTTGAATAAAATAATTATATTAATATAGAAAGTAGGTTTTTAGTATAAAAATAAATCCAGAAACTTGTGAAATTCATAGTTAATTCATTTTAACTCCAAATTGAGTCATTTCAGTTGCAATAATTTTGTATTAATATTGTTTACCACCTAATACCTTTGTTTAACCATGAAACTTGGATTAAAATTGTTCGTTTGAATTAATCTATTCTAGGTGCTAAATAATTTCAGAAATTCATAACTTAAAACCCATAACTCCAAAATTAATGGTTCCTGTTCCTATGATTTTATTTTAATAGGTAGATTATTAATATGTATTTTGCTCTTATGTTTGGTGTGATGTTAATTTTGCCTATACCATGTTTGTTTGTATTGCTACGACTAGCGTGAGGTTACGAGTCACCTGAAGATCATCCTGGTACCTGGAATCTCAAGTGCCAGGCAAGTTGTGCCCTTGATCACTTCTTTTTACCCAGTCATGTTCTAATTAATCATAATGATCTGCATAGGTTAATTTTGATGGGACCCAATAGGTTACCCTAGTTTGACTATCTTTATACCTTGTTCACCACTGAATTTTTGGGTAGTACCTGCTATCGCTTTATGTGGTTTTGGGTATAGAGATACACACTATTCATGATTATACTTTTATTATCAGTTGTTATTTACTGTTCATGTCAAGATCATTATGTTAATTGGAACATGGAGAACCACCCGGGAAAACAGTGCTACCACAAGGGTTTAATGGGACGCCCTTGGCTGATTAATTAGGAAAGCTAGTGGATGACTACCTTACCCGAAAGGGGCAAGGGCAGTAGGGGAGTGGTCAGTGTAGGGAGGCCCTTGGGATGATTTTGCTGCGATGGCGGTCATGCGAGGGATTTCTGCATTGGAGCTTCCTATAAACTGTAGCGGGTTTTCTGAAGCTAGTGGAACTTTGTAAAGGCCTCGTAGTGTTACCCTGCCTCGCCTCCTCGGTAGAGGTGTATGGGATTGACCGTCTCTTGGCAGATGGGTAACATGACTTGTGGGTAAAGATGCGCAACCTCTGCAGAGTGTAAAACTGGTATACTAGCCGTGCTCACGGTCATGAGCAGCTCAGACACTCACATGATTAATTTATGGAACTAAATTCAATTTGTCATATGCATTGCATCGCAGGTGGTGTTGTTACTTTTGTTCTACTACTTAATTGGGTTGGTATTTACTTATACTTAGTAATTGCTAATAAAATTTTGACCAACTTTAAAAGCAATGCTTAGCTTCAACCATCCTCTTTGGTAAGCCTTACACTTCACATGAGCTCCCATCTTTGGCGAGTTCATGCACATTATTCCCCACAACTTGTTGAGCAATGAACGTATGTGAGCTCACTCTTGCTGTCTCACACCCCCCACAGGTCAAGAACAGGTACCGCAGGATGAGGTGCTTGGAGGATGCTGTGATGTGTTCGTGAGAGATCTAGGCCATCGTCTCCCAGTCAACTTTGGGTTGCTGGACCGTTGTCTCCTAATAATGTAATTATTTATTTATTTTGTACAGAACTCCTATTATATAGTAAAGTTGTGACATTCGATCCTGTGCCATGATTCATCATATATGTGAGACTTGGTCCCAGCACACCTGGTGATTATGTTCGCGCCCAGGTCTTGGTGCTCTAAAACCCGGGTGTGATAGAAGTGGTATGAGAGGAATGTTGACTGTAGGACGAAACCTAGATAGAACTGGACAACCATTCTCTACTTACCTTTGTCACTTTGATTCTTTCTAAACTTTTCTTAATCTTTTCTCATCTATTTTCGCTTTACTCTGATTATTCTTACCTTTTTCCTTCTAAAGACAAATGTGGATTTCACACTTTGAAATCCTGTACCTAAAGTGACCTTTAGGAATAGGAGACCTACTCTTAGGAACAAAATCAAAACTATTTTTATAACTATTTGTACGCTTGAGTGTTTGTTCTTGTGATACTCGTCTGATTTGGATCTTTGATTGAGTGTGTTGGGTTGTGGATCAATGTCCACAATTACATCTGCATATACATCTAGCCATAAAGGATAGTATTTATAAAATAACAAGACAAACTAGATTATCCCTTATTAAAAGTATCTAGCCTAACAATATTCATCCCATCTTAAAAGATTTTATCCTACACTCATAGATCCATCTCATCCCAAAAGATCCTAACTTATCCTAATTAAAATATATTTAACTTAATAGATCCATCTTATCTTAAAAGATACTCTACTAGATTCGTCTTATCTTGAGAAGATTTTATCCTTATCCTAATAGATCTAACTAATCTCAAAATATTATATTTCATCTTGTCCTAATAAGCATACCTATACCAACCAATTTTCTTGTCTTATTATAATGCAACGACTAGGATCTAATCCAAAATAATGAGGTCTTATCTAGTCGAAGCTAGTCATACCTAGATTTGATCTAATGTGACAGGTTAATCTAACCTAACGAAGTCTAACCTTAAGTGGAGCTAATCTAATGTAAGTTGCTTAACAAGAAGGATAATACGGATAAAATGGATTTGACTCTACTCCTATAAAATATGTTTTAATTTAATTCACTCTGCACTAAATTAAGAACGATAGACCAACTCGGCCTTATGCAACTACCTTAACCTTTCGATGATTTCATAACCCCTCTGTTTTAACCTAACAAGAGATTTCGACCTACCTACACCTATCTCAAACGATTCTAACATATCCTAATAATATATATCCTACCCTGGTAGATCTATCTAACCTAAACTAGTCTATTCTAGTCATATCCAAGCCTATCTAATCTTTTACGATCAAGCCTATTGGGAGTCACTCAAACAGGATTTGATAATGCTGAGAAGATACATTAGACCCTACTCCTATAAACAAGTTTGAGATCTTAGATCAACCTGACCCTACCCAATAACTTGACCTACAAAAGCAGGTTACATAACTAGTCCCATCTAGCATATAACTACCTACTAAACCCTCTACCCATCTGCTACCTACAGATATATCCTAACCTGAGAGCACCTAGAGGGGGGGGGTGAATAGGTGATCCTGTAAAAACTTCAAACTTAAAGCCACAAAAACTTGTTAAGTGTTAGTACAATAATTGCCAAGTGGCTAGAGAGAAGTCTCAACAAAACACAATACCACAAGAGATTGATCACAGAGTTGACACAGTGGTTTATCCCGTGGTTCGGCCAAGACCAACGCTTGCCTACTCCACGTTGTGGCGTCCCAACGGACGAGGGTTGCAATCAACCCCTCTCAAGCGGTCCAAAGACCCACTTGAATACCACGGTGTTTTGCTTTGCTTTTCACTATCCCGTTTGCAAGGAATCTCCACAAATTGGAGTCTCTTGCCCTTACACGTATATGATCACAAATGAAAGCACAGAGTAAGGGAGGGAAGCAACACACACAAATCCACAGCAAAAAGCGCGCACACACGGCCAAGACTCGAGCTCACAAGAGTATCACAAAGTTCTCACTAGAACGGAGCTCGAATCACTTAGAATCACAAATGAACGTGCAAAGACTAAGTGTGGATGATCAAGAATGCTCAAGAGTTGCTTGTGTGTCTCCTCCATGCGCCTAGGGGCTCCTTTTATAGCCCCAAGGCAGCTAGGAGCCGTTGAGAGCAATTCTGGAAGGCTATCCTGGCCTTCTGTCGACGGGGGCACCGGACAGTCCGGTGCACACCGGACACTGTCCGGTGCCCGATTTGTTTCCTTTTCTGGCGCTTCCGACCGTTGGAAGACTGCCGGAGATCTGCGAGCCGTTGGCGCACCGGACAGTCCGGTGCACACCGGACAGTCCGGTGCCGTCTTCCGACCTTTGGCTCGGCCACGTGTCCCGCGCGGATTGCGCAGCCGACCGTTGGCCCTGGCCGACCGTTGGCTCACCGGACAGTCCGGTGCACACCGGACAGTCCGGTGAATTTTAGCCGTACGCCGCCGGCCAAATTCCCGAGAGCGGCCAGTTTGAGTCGAGGCAGCCTGGCGCACCGGACACTGTCCGGTGCACACCGGACAGTCCGGTGCTCCAGACCGAGCTAGGACTTGGCTGCACACAGCCAAGTTCATTTCTCCTCTTCTCTTTTCTTCTTCTTCCTGTTTCTAACACTTAGACAAATATATTAGCACACTAAACCAATGTACTAAGGCTTAGAAACATACCTTTATCTCATGATTTGCACTTTGTTCATCCATGTACATAAATTCACAATTAAGCACATGTGTTGGCACTCAATCACCAAAATACTTAGAAATGGCCCAAGGGCACATTTCCCTTTCAATCTCCCCCTTTTTGGTGATTTATGCCAACACAACATAAAGCAACTAGAACAAGTGCAAACCCACTTCAAATAAAATAAATTTAAGTTTTATTCAATTTTGGCATATATGGATCATCCTTTGCCACCACTTGGTTTGTTTTTGCAAATCAAACTCAAATCTCTATCTCTAAGTTAAACACACATGTTGAAGCACAAAGAGAGTCATTCCAAAAGAGATTGATCAAGGATTTCAAAAACTCCCCCTATTTCCTATAATCAATACTTCTCCCCACAAGAAGCCAATTATTGACAAGAGAGACAACATAGGAATTTTGACAAACCAAAAACTCTATTCTACTATTTTCAAAATCTCTCAAGTGGTAGCTGATCCATTTATTGCTTTGGCCTTTATTTTCTCCCCCTTTGGCATCAAGCACCAAAACGGGATCAATTTTTGGCCCTTTAACCCCATTGCCTCACCAAAATCTTCAATTAAGAGTAAATGGCAATAAGAGTAAATGAGATGGACTTGGAATAAGTTACCCCTCATCGGAGTGCAGTGGAAGTCTTTCATGGTCCAAGTCCACCTTTTTCCTTTCAATTCTCCTTTGAGACTAAAACAGGCAAACTCAAGCATATGGTTAGTCTCAAAGGGTCAAGTTGCAACACAGCTCCCCCTAAACATGTGCATCACTTTGCAACGGACTTGTGAGGTCCAGGGAGTGTTTGTACAACTTGAGCACCATAATAAGCAACAAAATGCAGAATGAACATGATCAAAGGCATAAATACATGTATGCTATGTTTCAATCCAAGTTCCGCGAATCTAAGACATTTAGCTCACTACGTAGCCTGCAAAAGGTCTTCTCATCTAAAGGCTTGGTAAAGATATCGGCTAGCTGGTTCTCGGTGCTAACATAAAACACTTCGATATCTCCCTTTTGCTGGTGGTCTCTCAAAAAGTGATGCCGGATGTCAATGTGCTTTGTGCGGCTGTGCTCAACAGGATTTTCCGCTATTCGGATAGCACTCTCATTATCACATAGGAGTGGGACTTTGCTCAGATTGTAGCCAAAGTCCCTGAGGGTTTGCCTCATCCAAAGTAGTTGCGCACAACACTGTCCTGCGGCAACGTACTCGGCCTCAGCGGTGGATAGGGCAACGGAGGTTTGTTTCTTAGAATTCCATGACACCAGGGACCTTCCTAAGAATTGGCACGTCCCCGATGTACTCTTCCTATCGACCTTACACCCAGCATAGTCGGAATCTGAGTACCCAATCAAGTCAAAGTTAGACCCCTTTGGATACCAGATCCCGAAGCAAGGCGTAGCGACTAAATATCTAAGAATTCGCTTCACCGCCACCAAGTGACACTCCTTAGGATCGGATTGAAATCTAGCACACATGCATACGCTAAGCATAATATCCGGTCTACTAGCACATAAATAAAGTAAAGACCCTATCATTGACCGGTATGCTTTTTGATCAACGGACTTACCTCCTTTGTTGAGGTCGGTGTGTCCGTCGGTTCCCATCGGCGTCTTTGCGGGCTTGGCGTCCTTCATCCCAAACCTCTTTAGCAGATCTTGCGTGTACTTCGTTTGGGAGATGAAGGTGCCGTCCTTGAGTTGCTTCACTTGGAACCCAAGGAAGTAGGTCAACTCGCCCATCATCGACATTTCGAATTTCTGCGTCATCACCCTGCTAAACTCTTCACAAGACTTTTGGTTAGTAGAACCAAATATTATGTCATCGACATAAATTTGGCACACAAACAAATCACCATCACAAGTCTTAGTGAAAAGAGTTGGATCGGCTTTCCCAACCTTGAAAGCATTAGCAATTAAGAAATCTCTAAGGCATTCATACCATGCTCTTGGGGCTTGTTTAAGTCCATAGAGCGCCTTAGAGAGCTTACACACGTGGTCGGGGTACCGCTCATCCTCGAAGCCAGGGGGTTGCTCCACGTACACCTCCTCCTTTATTGGCCCGTTGAGGAATGCGCTCTTCACATCCATTTGGTACAACCTGAAAGAATGGTGAGCGGCATATGCTAGCAAGATACGAATGGACTCTAGCCTAGCCACAGGAGCAAAAGTCTCCTCAAAGTCCAAACCTGCGACTTGGGCATAACCTTTTGCCACAAGTCGAGCCTTGTTCCTTGTCACCACTCCGTGCTCGTCCTGTTTGTTGCGGAACACCCACTTGGTTCCCACAACATTTTGCTTGGGACGAGGCACCAGCGTCCAAACTTCATTGCGCTTGAAGTTGTTGAGTTCCTCCTGCATGGCCAACACCCAATCCGGATCTAGCAAGGCCTCCTCTACCCTGAAAGGCTCAATAGAGGAGACAAAAGAGTAATGTTCACAAAAATTAACTAATCGAGACCGAGTAGTTACTCCCTTGCTAATGTCACCCAGAATTTGGTCGACGGGATGATCCCTTTGAATCATCGCTCGAACTTGGGTTGGAGGTGCCGGTTGTGCTTCTTCCTCCATCACATGATCATCTTGTGCTCCCCCTCGATCACACGCCTCCTGTTGATGAACCTGTTCATCGTCTTGAGTTGGGGGATGCACCGTTGTTGAGGAAGAAGGTTGATCTCGTTCATCTTGTTCCTGTGGCCGAACGTCTCCAATCGCCATGGTTCGTATAGCGGCCGTCGGAACATCTTCTTCATCTACATCATCACAATCAACAACTTGCTCTCTTGGAGAGCCATTAGTCTCATCAAATACAACGTCGCTAGAGACTTCAACCAAACCCGATGATTTGTTGAAGACCCTATACGCCTTTGTATTTGAATCATAACCTAATAAAAACCCTTCTACAGCTTTGGGAGCAAACTTAGAATTTCTACCCTTCTTCACTAGAATGTAGCACTTGCTCCCAAATACACGAAAGTACGATACATTGGGTTTGTTACCGGTTAGAAGCTCATATGACGTCTTCTTGAGGAGGCGGTGAAGGTAGACCCTGTTGATGGCGTGGCAAGCCGTATTCACGGCTTCCGACCAAAAGCACTCGGGGGTCTTGAACTCTCCAAGCATCGTCCTCGCCATATCGATTAGCGTCCTGTTCTTCCTCTCTACCACACCATTTTGCTGTGGTGTGTAGGGAGCGGAGAACTCGTGCTTGATCCCTTCCTCCTCAAGAAACTCCTCCACTTGAAGGTTCTTGAACTCGGACCCGTTGTCGCTCCTTATCTTCTTCACCTTGAGCTCAAACTCATTTTGAGCTCTCCTGAGGAAGCGCTTGATGGTCCCTTGGGTTTCAGACTTATCCTGCAAAAAGAACACCCAAGTGAAGCGGGAAAAGTCATCAACAATAACTAAACCATACTTACTTCCTCCTATGCTTAGATAGGCGACGGGTCCGAAGAGGTCCATATGCAGCAGCTCCAGAGGTCTTGACGTGGTCATCACATTCTTGCTGTGATGTGCTCCTCCAACTTGTTTACCTGCCTGACAAGCTGCACAAGGTCTATCTTTTTCGAAATGCACATTTGTTAGACCTATCACGTGTTCTCCCTTTAGAAGCTTGTGGAGATTCTTCATCCCCACATGTGCTAAGCGGCGATGCCACAGCCAGCCCATGCAAGTCTTAGCCATTAAGCATGCATCTAGACCGGCCTCTTCTTTTGCAAAATCTACTAAGTAAAGCTTGTCGTCTAGTACACCCTTAAAAGCTAGTGAACCATCACATCTTCTAAAGACAGACACATCTACATTTGTAAATAAACAATTATATCCCATTTGACATAATTGACTAACAGATAGCAAATTATATCCAAGACTCTCCACTAAGAATACATTTGAGATAGAATGCTCATTAGAAATTGCAATTTTACCTAACCCTTTTACCTTGCCTTGATTCCCATCACCGAATATAATTGAATCTTGGGAATCTTTATTCTTGACGTAGGAGGTGAACATCTTCTTCTCCCCCGTCATATGGTTTGTGCATCCGCTGTCGATAATCCAGCTTGAACCCCCGGATGCATAAACCTGCAAGGCAAATTTAGGCTTGGGTCTTAGGTACCCAACTCATGTTGGGTCCTGCAAGGTTAGCGCAAATATTCTTAGGGACCCAGATGCAAGTTTTATCTCCCTTGCATCTTGCCCCTAACTTCCTAGCAATTACCTTCTTACCCTTTCTACAAATAGCAAAGGGAGCATTACAAGCATAATAAATGGTAGAAGGTTCATTCACTACTTTCCTAGGCGCATGAATAACATTCTTTCTAGGAACATGAGCAATATCTCTCCTAGGCATATGTACAACATTTCTCCTACACATATTCCTATCATGCTTATAAGAAGAACTAGAAGCAAACATGGCATGAGAATCATAAACATGTGAATCAAAATCATTATAAGCATTTCTAGCATTTCTCCTATCATAATACATAAAAGCATGGTTCTTTTTAGAATTACTAGCCATAGGGGCCCTCCCTTTCTCCTTGACGAAAATGGGAGCCTTATGGCTTGTTAAGTTCTTGGCCTCTCTATTGAAGCCAAGCCCATCCTTAATTGAGGGGTGTCTACCAACCGTGTAGGCATCCCTTGCAAATTTTATTTTATCAACTTCATTCTTGCTAGTCTTAAGTTGGGCATTAAGACTAGCCAATTCCTCATTCAATTTAGAAATTAAAACTAGGTGTTCACTACAGGCATCAACATCGAAATCCTTACACCTAGTGCAAATCTTAGCATGTTCTACACAAGAATTAGATTTATTTGCTACTTCTAACTTAGCATTTAAATCATTGTTAACACCTTGTAAAGTAGAAATGGTTTCATGACAAGTAGATAGTTCATAAGAAAGCATTTCATTTCTTTTTACTTCTAAAGCATATGATTTTTGAGCCTCTACAAATTTATCATGTTCATCATACAATAAATCCTCTTGCTTTTCTAAAAGCCTATCCTTCTCATTCAATGCATCAATTAATTCATTGATTTTATCTATCTTAGATCTATCTAAGCCTTTGAACAAGCATGAATAATCTATGTCATCATCACTAGACTCACTATCACTAGAGGAAGCATAAGTGGAGTCTTGAGTACTCACCTTCTTCTCCCTTGCCATAAGGCAAGTGAGACGCTCGTTGGGGAAGAGAGCCGATTTGTTGAAGGCAGTGGCGGCGAGTCCTTCGTTGTCGGAGTCGGAGGAGGAGCAATCCGAGTCCCACTCCTTTCCTAGATGCGCCTCGCCCTTTGCCTTCTTGTATTGCTTCTTCTTCTCTCTTTTGTTCCCCTTTTCCTGGTCACTTTCATTATCGGGACAGTTAGCAATGAAATAACCAAGCTTACCGCATTTAAAGCATGAGCGCTTCCCCTTGGCCTTGGTCTTGCTTGGTTGTCCCTTGTGACCTTTAAGCACCGTCTTGAATCTTTTGATGATGAGAGCCATCTCTTCATCATTAAGGCCAGCCGCTTCAATTTGTGCCACCTTGCTAGGTAGCGCCTCCTTGCTTCGTGTTGCCTTGAGAGCAAGGGGTTGCGGCTCGTTGATCGGACCATTCAAGGCGTCGTCCACGTATCTTGCCTCCTTGATCATCATTCGCCCGCTAACGAATTTCCCAAGAACTTCTTCGGGCGACATCTTGGTGTACCTGGGATTTTCACGTATATTGTTCACCAAGTGAGGATCAAGAACGGTAAATGACCTGAGCATTAGGCGGACGACGTCGTGGTCCGTCCATCGCGTGCTCCCGTAGCTTCTTATCTTGTTGATAAGGGTCTTGAGCCGGTTGTATGTTTGCGTTGGCTCCTCGCCCCTTATCATCGCGAACCGTCCGAGCTCTCCCTCCACCAATTCCATCTTGGTGAGCAAGGTGACGTCGTTCCCCTCATGAGAAATCTTGAGGGTGTCCCAGATTTGCTTGGCATTATCCAAGCCGCTCACCTTATGGTATTCATCCCTGCACAAGGAAGCTAGAAGAACAGTAGTAGCTTGTGCATTCTTATGAATTTGTTCATTAATGAACATGGGACTATCCGAACTATCAAAATGCATTCCACTCTCTACAATCTCCCAAATACTAGGATGGAGAGAGAATAGGTGACTACGCATTTTGTGGCTCCAAAATCCGTAGTCCTCTCCATCAAAGTGTGGGGGCTTGCCGAGTGGAATGGAGAGCAAATGTGAATGTGAACTTTGCGGAATACGAGAGTAGTCAAAAGAAAAGTTCGAATTAACCGATTTCTTCCTCTCGTAGTCGCTGTGGTCGTCCTTTTGGGAGGAAGTAGACTCATCGCTGTCGTAGTAGACGATCTCCTTGATGCGCCTTGTCTTCTTCCTCCTCCCTTCCTTCCGTCTATGGCCCGAGCCGGAGTCGGTAGGCTTGTCGTCCTTCGGCTCGTTGACGAAGGTCTCCTTTTCTTTGTCGTTGATCACTATACCCTTCCCCTTAGGATCCATCTATTCGGGCGGTTAGTCCCTTTGTGAATAGAACGGCTCTGATACCAATTGAGAGCACCTAGAGGGGGGGGTGAATAGGTGATCCTGTAAAAACTTCAAACTTAAAGCCACAAAAACTTGTTAAGTGTTAGTACAATAATTGCCAAGTGGCTAGAGAGAAGTCTCAACAAAACACAATACCACAAGAGATTGATCACAGAGTTGACACAGTGGTTTATCCCGTGGTTCGGCCAAGACCAACGCTTGCCTACTCCACGTTGTGGCGTCCCAACGGACGAGGGTTGCAATCAACCCCTCTCAAGCGGTCCAAAGACCCACTTGAATACCACGGTGTTTTGCTTTGCTTTTCACTATCCCGTTTGCAAGGAATCTCCACAAATTGGAGTCTCTTGCCCTTACACGTATATGATCACAAATGAAAGCACAGAGTAAGGGAGGGAAGCAACACACACAAATCCACAGCAAAAAGCGCACACACACGGCCAAGACTCGAGCTCACAAGAGTATCACAAAGTTCTCACTAGAACGGAGCTCGAATCACTTAGAATCACAAATGAACGCGCAAAGACTAAGTGTGGATGATCAAGAATGCTCAAGAGTTGCTTGTGTGTCTCCTCCATGCGCCTAGGGGCTCCTTTTATAGCCCCAAGGCAGCTAGGAGCCGTTGAGAGCAATTCTGGAAGGCTATCCTGGCCTTCTGTCGACGGGGGCACCGGACAGTCCGGTGCACACCGGACACTGTCCGGTGCCCGATTTGTTTCCTTTTCTGGCGCTTCCGACCGTTGGAAGACTGCCGGAGATCTGCGAGCCGTTGGCGCACCGGACAGTCCGGTGCACACCGGACAGTCCGGTGCCGTCTTCCGACCGTTGGCTCGGCCACGTGTCCCGCGCGGATTGCGCGGCCGACCGTTGGCCCTGGCCGACCGTTGGCTCACCGGACAGTCCGGTGCACACCGGACAGTCCGGTGAATTTTAGCCGTACGCCGCCGGCCAAATTCCCGAGAGCGGCCAGTTTGAGTCGAGGCAGCCTGGCGCACCGGACACTGTCCGGTGCACACCGGACAGTCCGGTGCTCCAGACCGAGCTGGGACTTGGCTGCACACAGCCAAGTTCATTTCTCCTCTTCTCTTTTCTTCTTCTTCCTGTTTCTAACACTTAGACAAATATATTAGCACACTAAACCAATGTACTAAGGCTTAGAAACATACCTTTATCTCATGATTTGCACTTTGTTCATCCATGTACATAAATTCACAATTAAGCACATGTGTTGGCACTCAATCACCAAAATACTTAGAAATGGCCCAAGGGCACATTTCCCTTTCATAACCTCTTATCCCTAACCCGGATAAAGACATCAAGACTCGAGAAGATGGATATCAAACTCGTTAAGGAATAATAAGAGTCAAGCCCTACTTCCAAAGGAATCAAGATCCGCTATGCATGATGGAGTCCTTCCTTACCCTTCTATGTCCTACCCAAGCCTATCCATGCTTTAAGGACATTTTTTTTCTTACACATTTGGTGGATATACATATATACCCATGCCTTCCTAATTCCCTAATAATTTGATATACACTAAAATAAATCTTTTGGTACTAGAACTAATTAGAAACTGAAATCTAGACTACAAGCTAAACTTGTTGTATCCTCTCTCTTACAAATCTCGAGGACGAGATTTCTGTTAAGGGGGTAGAATTTGTAACATCCCAAAATCCTAACTTTGGAATTTCATAAAAGTTTGTCCAAAATATTTGAGTTAAAGTTTGGAACTGGGATTCAACTTGAAACCAGAAAAACAAATGAATAAAGATTTTATTAGCTTAGTAAATATTTCTTGGAAATAAGTAAATGGAAATATTATATATATATATATATATATATATTATTTTATCAAAGATAGATTTGAGTCTCAAAACTAAAAGTCCAAGTTGAAAATCTTTTAATAAATGTAAAGATTTCTAATCTAGGATGAGTGAATTATTCTTTTCTCTCTCTCATAAATTAGGCATCGATATTATTCAAATAATAAAATAAATAATAAAATATTATCACATCACACTGGGTTTATTTTGTTTGTTAAACTCAGAATTGAATTTGTTTGAAGATCGAAATTGAAACTTGAAATAAAATGAAATAGGGAAATGAAATAAGAAAATAGAAAAAAAAGAAAAAGAGAACCACTCATCTTGGGCCGATTTCACCTGTCTCGGCCCACTTAAGTCCGCGCCCCACTGATGCTCGTGGGGGATGACGGGTGGGCTCCACTGCCAAGTCTCACTCCGCGCGCGCCTATCACTGCTGGTGGGCCCCGCCTCTGGACGCACACGGCTCTTCTCTGGGCACTGGATTGTGGGGCCCGCTCGCTCGGATCTTCTCCCACCTCCCGCGACGCTCAACAGAACGTCGATCCACCGCCTGGAATCTCGCCTGGTTCCTGCTTGGACTCTGTATGGCGTGGGTATAAAAATGGGTGGAGCAGTCCTGGCTTGGCGGCTTGCCTTGAGAACTCATCCGTCGCCACACGCGAACGCAACCGAAGAGCGCCCCAGCCCACTGGTCTCCTCTGGCAGGATCGTCTTCTCCACGTCGCTAGGCGGCTTTGTGTCTGCTCTGTCCGTGCCCCTCCGCTAATCTGCGCGCACCCCGCACTCGCAGTTGCAGGGCCAGCCTCCTCAGTTCTCACCCTCTCCGTCTCCCATGAGCCAGCCTGAAGACATAGCTCCGCGCCCAAATCCTTGGACCGCGCCCAGCCACCGGTGGGGTGAAACTGCGTTGGGAATGTTCCATCTAGGGTCAGCGGCACTTCCTGTTGGGGATCCGGATGGGCGTGTGCGGTCCATACACAGCTAATTTCTCATCGACGATCGGTTCCGCCGCGGACCACAAATCCTCCGTGGATAGGCCTCTGCATGTCATTTCCACCGGTGGGAACCTTTCCCTTGTGATTGGCATACTATTTCCGAGGTGAAATACGCTGCGAATTGGAGTTTGGAATGCTAGGGCGGAGTTGGGCCACCATTGATGAACCAAGAGGGAGATCAGGGAGCGCAGAGAGAAGCAGGAGATGGCCGCCACCGATGCCTCACAGTTAGGGGTTGCCCAGGGTCCTCGGATGTGTCTTGATCGATTCGTCAGGATGTGGGGATGCCTATCATGGCTTCGGTGTGTGTGTTGCACTCTCTGGGAGACGGCGATTTCTCGCAAGTGTTCCTCCACCGCCGTGGTGCTGCATTGCGCCGTGGCTGGGAGCCTCCGCGCCGTAATCACCGGTATGGATCATCTCGATCGTTTCAGATACCTTGGTCGACCGTGTAGGATCGATCGGATTTAGGAGCAAGATTCTTGGGTGTCGGCTTAGCCAACTTCGGTTGCCAGACATGGCGCCGCCAGGAAAGACTCTATGCTGCCGTGGCTGGGCGTTCAGCTTGGGAAGAAGAAACGTGGGCCATCGGATCGGCAATGCAGGGTCCAGATTATGACATCGCATAACCTTTCGCCCGATCGGATCTAGGCCGTAGATCGGTGGATGTGCGGTGTAGAGCAGAGCGCGCGACTTAAAAATCGGAATCGTTGGATGAAGATCCAACGGGTGGCGTTAAATACCGGTTCGTTGTAAATGGACATCTAATCTGGACCCTACGTTGGTAATCCAGCGGCTAGAATTCTAGAAAAGCCCTCGTACCCCTTCGTCGAGGCAAACTTTCTAAAGAGCCCTCGGAGTTTTGGTGATTTAACCCACCATCCTATGGTGTTAGAAAGTAGTTGCATCAGGGTCCAAAATTTAAGAGATAGACCCTGGACTCTTCTGAAATAGTGGCCCCAGTCCAGAAGTTGAATAAAATAATTATATTAATATAGAAAGTAGGTTTTTAGTATAAAAATAAATCTAGTAACTTGTGAAATTCATAGTTAATTCATTTTAACTCCAAATTGAGTCATTTCAGTTGCAATAATTTTGTATTAATATTGTTTACCACCTAATACCTTTGTTTAACCATGAAACTTGGATTAAAATTGTTCGTTTGAATTAATCTATTCTAGGTGCTAAATAATTTCAGAAATTCATAACTTAAAATCCATAACTCCAAAATTAATGGTTACTGTTCCTATGATTTTATTTTAATAGGTAGATTATTAATATGTATTTTGCTCTTATGTTTGGTGTGATGTTAGTTTTGCCTATACCATGTTTGTCTGTATTGCTACGACTAGCGTGAGGTTACGAGTCACCTGAAGATCATCCTGGTACCTGGAATCTCAAGTGCCAGGCAAGTTGTGCCCTTGATCACTTCTTTTTACCCAGTCATGTTCTAATTAATCATAATGATCTGTATAGGTTAATTTTGATGGGACCCAATAGGTTACCCTAGTTTGACTATCTTTATACCTTGTTCACCACTGAATTTTTGGGGTAGTACCTGCTATCGCTTTATGTGGTTTTGGGTATAGAGATACACACTATTCATGATTATACTTTTATTATCAGTTGTTATTTACTGTTCATGTCAAGATCATTATGTTAATTGGAACATGGAGAACCACCCGGGAAAATAGTGCTACCACAAGGGTTTAATGGGACGCCCTTGGCTGATTAATTAGGAAAGCTAGTGGATGACTACCTTACCCGAAAGGGGCAAGAGCATTAGGGGAGTGGTCAGTGTAGGGAGGCCCTTGGGATGATTTTGCTGCGATGGCGGTCATGTGAGGGATTCCTGCATTGGAGCTTCCTATAAACTGTAGTGGGTTTTCTGAAGCTAGTGGAACTTTGTAAAGGCCTCGTAGTGTTACCCTGCCTCGCCTCCTCGGTAGAGGTGTATGGGATTGGCTGTCTCTTGGTAGATGGGTAACATGACTTGTGGGTAAAGATGCGCAACCTCTGCAGAGTGTAAAACTGGTATACTAGCTGTGCTCACGGTCATGAGCAGCTCAGACACTCACATGATTAATTTATGGAACTAAATTCAATTTGTCATATGCATTGCATCGCAGGTGGTGTTGTTACTTTTGTTCTACTACTTAATTGGGTTGGTATTTACTTATACTTAGTAATTGCTAATAAAATTTTGACCAACTTTAAAAGCAATGCTCAGCTTCAACCATCCTGTTTGGTAAGCCTTACACTTCACATGAGCTCCCATCTTTGGCGAGTTCATGCACATTATTCCCCACAACTTGTTGAGCAATGAACGTATGTGAGCTCACTCTTGCTGTCTCACACCCCCCACAGGTCAAGAACAGTACCGTAGGATGAGGTGCTTGGAGGATGCTGTGATGTGTTCGTGAGAGATTTAGGCCGTCGTCTCCCAGTCAACTTTGGGTTGCTGGACCGTTGTCTCCTAATAATGTAATTATTTATTTATTTTGTACAGAACTCCTATTATATAGTAAAGTTGTGACATTCGATCCTGTGCCATGATTCATCATATGTGTGAGACTTGGTCCCAGCACACCTGGTGATTATGTTCGCGCCCAGGTCTTGGTGCTCTAAAACCCGGGTGTGACACGTCAAAATGGTGAAAATGTTGATTACGAGCTTTCCAACCTCTCTAGATGTATAAAATATGTTCTTAGTGGTATTTAGAACTTATCCAAAGAGTATAGCTATTGGTAGTTCATCTATTCCCTGTTTGGTTGGATTTGAGCTGATTGTGACTTAGAAGCTTAAACTGTTGAATTTAAGAACTTGTGAATCAAAGATTAGGCAAACTAGTTAGTCCGAATTGTTGTGATAGTCATCAAGCACCAAAAACAATATAAGAAATGGGTCAAGGTCATTTCCCTTTTAGAGGGAGAGAGAGGGTGGCATGGGGATGACGGATGAGAGGATATCGATTGGTGGAAGAAAAACGAGAGAAGTTTCTACAAAAGTATGACGAGGGATACCGTTAAAATTAATACTTTATAATAGTAAATAAAGATATAGAAGGAAATATCCTCCCTATGATTAGACATTTCTCAGCGAAAGGGCAACTAGTCTAGTGTTTAAGGGCTTTCGAGTAGCACCTCAAAGTTTCGTGTTTGATTCCCTCGAGGGTGATTTTTTTGGCTTGGTTTAAAAAAATTCCTTATTTTGGCTCATTCGTTTTAGGGTTACGATGTCATGTGCGCCACCCTTCAGTTGAGCGTTGCAGAGTGGATGATTTGATGGTGGACCATTAGTGACGGGAGGCTAGGGTTTAGGAATGTTCTCGAATGAGACCAATGTTTCATTCTCCTCTTAGCTATTAGTGGGTTGTGTGCATCTTTGAGTGTCGACCCTAGTATTAATATCGGGAGAGCGGTCTTTCCCTCCTCGATTTTTATTAGACATTTCTCAAGTCAGATTACTCTAGTGAACATGAAATAATTTCAAAATTGAAATATGTAAATTTTAGTTAAACATAGTAACAAAATTAAGAATGTATGATTTCACTGACCATGCGTCTTTTCACCATCTTTAGCATGCACCGCCATCGAGTCAATCAGTTTATTATGCCAATCGAAGTTTTCATCATGACGTCGCACCATCTCATATCCATATTCCTCTTCCAGGTAAAAAAAAGGAAATTAGAATTTAGAGCTTGAATGTTTCATATCTAGTTCTAAGTTATGAACAATTGACAAATCGTTCTAATGCTTTATGACTGCATATGACCTTAGATTGTGTCGGGTCTAGTCTCCCATGCCTCCAGAGGTACACATCAATAGGTGGCAGCTTAAGGTCAGTTTGAGCTTCCTATGAAATCCAATTAGTAGTATAAAACTATAGATATGTTTATGAAAATAGTATTTATCATATAAAACTATCCCATTAGACCTGTTTGGTTGGTTTCTCCCCGCATCTTGGCTGCGTGCTGAGGCCGGCGAGAGGCTGGCTCGGCTGTCTCCAGCAATATCCCCCTAAATTTTATCTTCTAAAAAAATATTCTCTCTTTTACAGCACTCTCTAAAAGATTTTGTACTCTATATATTCTTCATCTACAACAATATCCCCTAAATTCCATCCTCTATATCAACAGTGTTACCAGATTTGACATTCTATATTATTTTTTATCGCTCATCAGCACGTGTACAGAAATCAACATAGTGTATAAAGCACCACCGAATATCCTCTATACATAGCACATGCATGACGTCCTCTAAATTTTAGAGGACCTTTTAGAGTCTCTTGTTGGAGGGATAAAGAATCTGACAATCCTCTATACAGGATACTGCTGGAGTCAGCCTAATACCAATTTGCTCGCATTCGCAGAGCCTAGCTACGCACTCAAGCAACCAAACATACATATTCCACGTGCTGGTTGATAGGGATGAAAGTGGTAATCCGAACTGTTAGAACAAATTTAATATTTTAAAATAGATATGTATAAAATTTGATGTTGATCTTTTCTTATGTTATCAAGCACATTAATACAAATATAAATAAAATATTATATAAGTTGTTTTATGTATTATTTGCTCTCTACAACACAAAAAGTTGAAAAAAATACCGAATTTGTTTTCGAATCCATACCGAAGTTTATATCTATTATTTGAGAAAATGTAGGATGAATTTGAGGTTTACCTTTTATGAATCTTAACAAGCTTGATATTAAAAACAAGAATACAAATTTGTATTGTATATTCTATATCATATTTATTCATAATCAAAGGAAAAACTAATTACTGAATAAATACCGTTTCCGACCGTTTTAGGTTGAGAACAACTAAACTAAGGCCTGTTTGTTTACCCTCATGGATTATATAATCTAGATTATTTTTGGAGGATTATATAATCTGGATTATATAATCTAAATTATATAATCTGATTAGTCCTGTTTGTTTACACAAATTATTTGAGTTGTTAATAGGATTCTTTTGTATGAGGAAGACAAGAATGCCCTCTATATTTGTACTAGGTCGAACCAGACAAGGGCACCTGGAGCCTGGCGGCTAGGGTTAGGAGGAGTCGAGGAGGAATTATGCTGGATTTGCTGGTCGCTGGATGCCGGATAGACGCAAAAACGATTCGGTGGATTATAATGGCATTGGTGAGTAATTTCTAGGAAACTTGAAAGGGTAGTGGGGAAGTAGAAAAAAATAATCTAAAATAAGCACCTCCTCACTTGCTTATGGATTATCATAATCCAAGGGGTTAGATTATATAATCTGGGCAAATAAGCTGGACTGTTTGTTTGCCTCTTAAGATTATTTAATCAAGATTATATAATCTGGGGGTAAACAAACATGCCCTAAACAACAGCTCATTTCATCCGGATGCAAGCACCAATAAATAAAGCAACCAAACGCAGACACGCAGTCATTCTGCCGGCCGCCGTCATGCTCGGCTTCCCCTCAGCCTCAGCATGTGCGTGAAGAAGAAACAAAAGCGCCCACGCGCGCACAAGCGGACAGCCGATTGCTTCCCCGAATCTCTTCCCCCAATCCGGCGCCCGGCAGAATGCGAGGCCGCCACCTCCTAAAACCCCTGCCCGTCCTCCTCAACACTACCCCTTCCCGCCCCCATGCCGCCCACTTCCGCGTCCGTGACGCAGCCCGCCCGCCCGCGCCGCTGGCAGAGCCCGACGTCGGCATCTCTCGCTTCGCCTCCTCCATCCCGGGCTTCCGCGGCGCGCTGAAGCAGCGGTACTCCGACTTCATTGTCCACGAGGTCGCCTGCGACGGCGCCCTCGTCCGCCTCACTTCCTTCGATCTCCCCGACAGCGAGGAGGTCTTTCTCTCCCGAACTCCCACGTTGCAGGCTTGCATTAATGGACTGTAATCCTATCCGCCATCTGCCATGTCCGAGGCTCTGACCTCGCTTCGACTGCGTGGTGTTTGTGGATTTGCAGAGTGGAGATAATGCGGAGGACGGTGACTCCGACGCCACCGCGGATCCATCGTGGGCGCTCGAGTCGTTCCGGCTGCTCTGCGGCGAAGCGGATTACCACGCGTTGAGGGGATTCCTGGAGAGGGTTTCGGAGGGAGGTGATGGTTATTTGTCGCCAATCATTCTGTCAGCTGATGCAGATAAGGCACATCGATCCGTGAGTTTGGTTATCTCGAGCGTGGTTTCAATGGATGTCTGGATGTGGACGATATGAGTGTCACCTGCCCCGCTGTAATTGTTTTGACGTAGGAGGTGCACGAGTTCATCAAGAGGAATTTCAAGTTCCTGAACACGGATACAGTTGAGCACAATGATGGTATTCAGAAATGCATTAGGGTGCGCTTGGGTTCAGGGCCACGCTGTGGTAGGGGAAGGAACAGGAGAGGCATGGACACTTCAGGCTGGAGAGATGACAAGCCGTTTGACAGTAGAAGCTCTACATTCTGGCCTTATCACCTGGGGAAGTTCCTGAGGTGCTGCCATTTTTCTTTTGTCATATGCATATATGACCTGCTGAGATAAGAATGTGTTAGGATGTGCTTTTGACTTGCGATTCACATTTCATGTATTCTGATTTTGAAATATAGTTGGTAACAGTAAGCAATGTTACCAGGTTTCACCTTTATAAGGAGAACAAGGACACACATGAGGCACTAGGGGTTATAGGAAAATTGGCAGGGGTTCAGGTAGTCTCCATGTTTTACTTCATCAAAGTACTTCACATGTTTTCTGTTGAGTCGCTCAATTTTCTCGTCACCTCCATTGATTGGTTGGTGGTATTAATTTCCACAGCCAAGGTCGTTTGGATTTGCAGGGACAAAGGATAAACGTGCTGTTACAACCCAACAGGTATCTCCTGTTTTTTTTTTCTTCCATTTATTGGTTTATTGTTGGACAGTTTGGGCCAATATGATCTGGTCACGGTCGGGAAACAAAGTATTTGAATAGCCTCGATGAAAGGCCGATCTCAGTGGGAAGCACCCCCTCTCTATCTCCCTCTTTCTTTTCCCCACTGTCCTGATTCCCTGCCTTTTGGTCAGGTGACAGTTTTTAAAGTGCATGCTAGCAGGCTGGCTGCTCTTAATAGCAAACTCACAGGTATCAGAGTTGGAGACTTTAGGTAACCAGTGAAGCATGTAGCTACGAAACCCTTTATTTAAAATCACCGACTACTTAACTGCAAATGGCTCTCCAGTTACGTGAAGGAGGGCCTTGCTCTTGGTCGACTCAGAGGGAACCACTTTGCAATTACTTTGAGGTGCGTACTCCTTGCTATGTGTTAGACTGCCTCTTCCCTTTCCTGTCTAAATGTAATGGGCCTAGAGCCCAGCCCATGTACCTGATATATATATGGAACCCTCAGCCCACTCTAGGGCTAGGGTTTTACACATTTCAGCACTATGTATGGCACTATTGGCAGCATAGCATGCTGGTTGCTGGTCGTATTGAACGGTCCTTGTGAAACTGCTGCACTTTGCCAAATTTTATGCTGCATGTGCACTATGAAAATGTCGTTAGAATCGCGGCAAAATTCCTAATGGCTTGTTTTTATTACAGTGTATCAATTATTATAAGTTTTAAGTTACAACTTATAAGGACTCTAGAATGTTGTCTATCATTATGCCCATAATGAGCGTCAACACCAATATGCTTGGTAAGATCATGCTTTACCGTACCACGAGCAATACTAATAGCATTGGCACTGTAAGACAAAAGAGGAGTCGGCATACAAACAGAGACACCAAAATCCTCAAGCAACCACTGCAACCAAGTAACCTCCGCAATCACAAGAGCCATAACACGTAACTCAGCCTCTGCACTCGAACGAGAAACCTCTACCTGTTTCTTAGTCTTCCAAGCAATGAGGGAACCACTAAGAAAAACACAATAGGCAGAAAGAGAGCGATGATCAGAGGAATTACTAGCCCAAGTAGCATCACAATATGCCTGGAGCTATAAAGAGTTGGATTGTGGAAAGAACAAACGACGAGAGATAGTTCCACGAAGATAACGTAGAACCCGGAGCAAGTGACTATAGTGAAGCTGAGTGGGGGCGGAAACAGACTAACAGAGAATATGTACAAAGTGGGAGATATTAGAACGAATAACATCAAGGTAAACAAGACTCCCAACAATGTGACGATAACGAGTAGGATCCTCAAGAGGTTCACCATACGTGGCACGAAGATGAACATTGAGTTCCATAGGAGTGTCAATTGTCCGCTGATTAGTAAGAGAGGCCCGATCAAGAAGATCTAGAATGTACTTCTCTTGAGACAGATAAAAACCCTTAGATGAAGAGGAAAACTCTATCCCAAGAAAATAACGAAGAGGACCAAGATCAGACATGAGAAACTGCTCACTAAGACGTGCCTTTACGAAGGCAATATACTCAGGATCATCTCCTGTGATGATCATATCATCAACATAAAGAAGGATAAGAGTCTAACCACGAGATGAAATATGCACAAAAAGCGTAGGATCATGAGTGCTGGCAGAAAACCCAGCCGCAATGACCACAGAATACCCAGGCGGCGGCTGCGTGTAGACCTCTTCACGCAGGTCACCGTTAAGAAAGGCATTCTTGACATCAAGCTGAGAGATGGACCACTCACAAACAGAGGCCACAACAAGAAGAGTGCGAACAGTTGTCATGTGAGCAACCGGAGCAAAAGTCTCATCATAATCACGACCATGTTTCTGCTGGAAGCCACGAGCAACCAAACGAGCCTTATAACGCTCAAGAGAACCATCTGAGCGGGTCTTAACCTTATAAACACCTGGTGGATAAGGTACGAGTTCCCATGTGCCAATGCACTCTAGAGCAGCGATCTCCTCAACCACTCTTGATGAAGAATGGCATCACGATAAGAAGTCGGCTCAGGAAGAGCAATATTCACAAAAGCTGATGGAGAATACCGATCAGTAGGCTGACGAAGACGGTGACTACGTCTAAGAGATGGCTCCGCTGTAGAAGCAGCAGGGAAAAACGACTCAGCGGAAGAGGACAAGTCAACAGGAGTAGATGACTCACAAGGAGATGCTGACACATCAAGAGAAGATGAAGCAACAGGAGATGGCTTATTAGACGAAGATGGCGCATTAGAAGGGATAGTGGTGCGGCGAGTGTAAACCTGTGTCACTGGAGGCTTCAGGGAATAATCAGGAAGCAAAGAAGAAGACTCCAAAGAAGACATAGAACACGATTGTGATGGATGTGAAGCCGATATAGTAGAAATAGGGGTATCAGGAAAGAACAGAATGGAGATGGGGTCAACTAATGACACAGAAGACACATCAGACGAGGGACGAGGATAGAAAGGACTAGTCTCATAAAAAACCACATCCTGAGAAGTCCTCATTCGACGAGCGATCGGATCCCAACAACGATACCCCTTGTGCTTAGCACTGTGCCCAAGAAAAACACACTCAGCAGACTGAGCCATCAGTTTGGTACGCTCACGTGGTGAAAGCAACACGTAGCACACACAACCAAAAAGATGAAGACTAGAATGGTTAGGCGTCTTACCACAAAGACGCTCAAAAGGAATCCCACCCTGAAGAGCGAAAGAAGGCTGAATGTTAATCAAATAATTTGCTGTAGAAACAGCCTCAGCCCAAAAATGTGGGGGAACAGAGGAAGCGCGCATAAGAGCACGAGCAGTCTCAAGAAGATGACAATGCTTGCGCTCATCAATACCATTCTGAGCATGAGTGCCAGGACAAGAAAACTGAGCAAGAGTACCTTGCGTAGAAAGAAACCGGCGAAGAGCATCAGAAAGATATTCTCCTGCAGAATCAGCACGAAAAACATATACTGTCAGAATCAGAATAAAAAACAGACGTCAGCACGCCTCGGCCATGGGTGTGACACCAAGGAGATGGCGACACAGCAGCTGACCGGCAGGAAGCAAAAAGGGATGGCGACAGGAAAAAAGAAAAAAAACAAGGCAGCAGAGATGGATCGGCAGGGAGCAGACTCACACATGTGACAAGAATCGGCCGATCAAGATGAGATCGGCGTCAGGAATCTGTCAGGTACTCAGGTAGATGAGAAAAACAGACGGACTCCTGTCCAGCGGAGGATCAGCGGCCAATCAGAAAAATGAGACGGAGTCCTGTCCAGCGGAGGATCGGCGGCCAATCAGAAAAATGAGGAAGAACCTTGGCAGAGAACGAGCAGGGCGGTGGCAGCCAGGAAAAATAACCCTAGAAACTGGCTTTGAATACCATGATAGAAATATGACATGTATTATGAGGGCTCTGGACCCAAATATATAGAAGTATAGGAGATTACAAATATGGGAACGTAAATACAAATCTGGACATGTATCTACAAATATAGACATATATCGCTAACATGGTCCACTTACTCAGGCCATGACCTTGTTTTCTAATTAAAGATTGAATTCACGTTTCCCGTTTCTTTTATCTCTTCCAGGAATGTTATTGCAGAATCGGCCGATGTTATAAATGCTGCAGTTAATGGTCTAAGTAAAAATGGATTTATCAATTACTATGGCTTACAGGTACAGGAAACATGCTTCAAGTCACTACTATTTTTATGTTATTGTGTGATGTGTAGTTCATCGTTTTGCTTCTTATGCCTTTTAAGAAATGATTTTTTGTTTGTTATTCTGCACAACATAATAGTCTGTTCCATTGTGTTTGCTAGCGCTTTGGCAGCGGTTCTGTACCTACCCACTTTGTTGGTGCTGCTTTGCTCAGAGGAGAATGGAGACATGCTGTTAGCTTGATTCTTGGTACAAGGGTAGGCGATATTGTTTTTTTCTCTGTTGAATAACTAGATAATTTATGTTAAATGTGAATATTTTTCTAGCAGTTTCATGCAATGATGACGTGCAGGTACATTATAAATGGCATGTTGATGTTGATGCAGCACTTAGGGGCATGCCCCGACATCTCACAGTGGAGAGAGCTATTGTAAGTTTCCGTGATCTTTTTGCAAGCATGGCACATGTAACGAAATAAATTCATACACCTTTTCCCTCCTAGCACATTTACTGCATAGTTTTGTGATGCTGGGATTTTATTGGTATTAGGCTCCTACTCCGTAGTTTCCTGCAGAGTCCACTTATATTAAAAAGTAAGCTGTAGGCATTTGTGTTTCCAGCCTGCCAAGAGCTTTCTTGAGTACAGAATACACAGTCTATATAACTGTTGAGGTGTTTGGTGCAGTTCACTCATGAAGTTTAAGTTTAGCAGCTCGGTTTTAGCTTCCATTTCAAACTAGGACGCTTTGAGAGGTAAACAAAGCCTTGCAATTGGTCCAGAGTGGTGAAAGTTGCTCAAATACTTGCATGCCTTGATAGTGATAGACATGTGCTCACTATACTAATTTAGGCACCTCTAGGTACTACAGTACTAGGCAGCGCCATACAGACAGCCTTACTCATAACAATTTGAAACATCGAGCGGTACACAATTAGTTCTGTAAAAAATGTATCCACCATAAGATAAAAGTTGTTTACTTGCACAGTAAGGTAATAAATTGAATATTTTCTTTCTGTCTTGCTTTTGTGGGACTGAGTTTGCATTTTCTGTTCCAAACTTCCAATATTTACTAAGTGGTCAGATAATTCATGAATGCCATATTTTACTGTTCATTCTTGTTACCATTTTAAGATTTTACATTCTTGGTTGCTGTCAGTCTGAATTAAATTGCAATAATGTGGTAGCCTTAGGACTATGTTTTCTTTCATTTCCAGCTTCAGAGATTGAAGAACTACCCTGGCAATTATCTACAAGCACTAATGGCTATACCTAAAGCACTGAGGCTGATGTATGTTGCAATACATTATCTAAATTTCATTCGTATTCAATGTTTTCAAGTCGGATGACTCGCTGGTTGTTCTAGTTGACCGACTTGGACGATTAATCGCGATTAGTCGGACGACTTGGCGATTAATCGTGATTGGTCCAAACTGACTTGGACGATTAATCGCGATTAATCGGACGACTTGAAACATTGTTCGTATTGCTAAGTATGTAATGGAAGGGCAGGCCTGGTGCAGTGTTGAGAGCTGTCTCACTCAGTCACCAGGTCGCGGGTTTGAAGTAGCCCCTTCGCATTTGCGGGTGGAAGGCTTGGTTTAAAGTAGCCTTGGTTTATCTCTTCCCCAAACCCCACTCATGTGAGAGCCAGTGAGCCACCATCACTGGGTCTGCCCTTTTATTGCAAGTATGTAATGAAGAATGTGGTACATCACTGTTATGTAAGAAACTAGTATTCAAAATCTACTGTCAGAATATATTGTTAGGGCTTTTCGTATTTACTTTGTGCTCTGGTACTCCAATGGATCCATGCTGTGCAGGTATGTACATAGCTACCAGAGTTACTTATGGAATCATGCTGCAAGTATGAGAGTGGAAAAGTATGGTAAGTTTATTTGTGCATAGGATTCTGCTGCTCGTTCAAGCTGTTGTTCTAAAACTAACCTTTACCTTTTTTAAACGGGAAAACCTTTGGCTTTCTAGGGAGTGGGAACTAATATATACTCTTGTTTCGTCTTTATATGCTAATGGCTGAACTCACAGGTATTTCACAAGTTGTAGAAGGTGACTTAGTTTACAAAACCGGGTCCTCCCTTGGAGAAGCAATTACCACAGATACATTTGATGACGATGATAGCCACGTTAATTCACCTGAAATGGAAATGTCTTGTGAAACACTTACTGAAGAAATGATCCAGTCTGTGAAGGTATGCTATAGAAAATCGTTATTGATCATACTTCTGATGGCGTACCTTTGCATAACACTGATATAACAAAATTCCCAATCATGCTTCTTTTCTAGGTAGTTGATTCTGAAGATTTATTGAAGGCAGTCTATTCGTTTGAGGATGTTGTTCTCCCTTTGCCTGGGTGAGGACTGGGGAGCATATGTTTATGTTGTATGTTTTTGTGATTTTAGTGTTATGCACTTATGCTTACCCTTTTCCACGTGCAGGTCAGAAACATTGTTTCCTGGGAATGAAGTTACTACGATTTATCATGAAATAGCCAAGAAGGTAATGGATTTTGTAATGAACTTTTCAGTTATTCAAGAGGTTCATTGTGTTATGAACTGAAGAAGCATCTGTAATGATTTCTAGGTTATGTTGTACAGGCATCTTATGCTCTTTTATGCCCAAGAAAGTACATATTTGGAAATTTTCTGTTTACATGCATATTATTTAGACTATCTAGTTATGATATATTATTTGGAAAGTTATGATGAGGAAATAATTTATTAGGTCATGAAGTTCCTTTTAACTTTTAGAGTGGTTCTTTCATCAATTACTAAATCTATGAGATTCATTTTTTATAAACTCATGGAATACATAATTCTTCCAGTCATAGTATGAAGTTGATAGGAATCGGGGTGGATTCCCGGATTGATCGCAGGTTGTAGTGGTGGGTGATTGGTGGCCGGGGTTTGAGGCGCGATGCACAGCGGCGGGGCGCCGTGTTCACCGCGCGTGAGAGAAGAGACGCGAGGAAAAGGGGCAGCTCGGTTAGAGTAATCTCCCAGCTCCCTCTGGGAAGCTGGAACAATCTTGTTTCTGCTTGATCTATAGAGTGGTGCTTACAATTATTTATACTCCCTTCTAGTCCTTATCTAATGAGATAGATCTCCTCTTTTCTCTCTAACAAATCTTATCTTCTAATCCCTATCTTCTCTCTAACAAATCTTATCTTCTAATCCTTATCTGCATGCTTATCTTCTAATCCTTATCTGCATGCTTATGCTGTTGCCCGGCGCCTATAGTGGCGGCCGGTCATAACATCTCTCCCTGCCTGCGCAAACAGCTCGTCCTCGAGCTGGAAGTCTGGGTAGTGCGCCTTGAACTCGTTGACTGTCTCCCACGTTGCGTCGTCTTCAGGAAGGCCGCGCCACTTGATCAGCACGCGCCAAACGCCTCGGCGCTGCTGCACCTGTAGGGCGCGCTCCGGCCCCGGAAGGATGCGTCCATCCATGACTGGCGGAAGGGAGGCCGGAGTTGCTGGAGGTTCGCCATGGTGAGGCTTCAGCAGCCCTACGTGGAAGATGTCGTGGATGCGTGCCCCGTCAGGAAACTGTAGACGGTAGGCGACGCTGCCGATGCGTTCCACCACTTGAAATGGCCCCGCATAGCGCGGCCCAAGCTTGCGCTTGGCACGGGGGTCCAAGGACTGCGCCGTTCGGTGCAGCAGGCGCAGCCAAACCCAGTCTCCCACAGCATACTCCACGTCGCGGTGGTTGGCGTCGTAGTATTTCTTGGACATCTGCTGGGCTTGAAGAAGACGTTGACGAGCTTCAGCAAGTATCTCGTCCCGACTGCGTAGAAGAGTCTCAGCCGCCTCTGTCCGTGCTGACCCTGGTGTATAGGGCAGGATGGGTAGCGGGGGACGGCCGTAGACCACCTCAAAGGGGGTGGCTCGCAGAGCGGTGTGGAAGGAGGTGTTGTAGCAGTATTCCGCCCACGCGAGCCAGTCAACCCACGCGCAGGGTCGATCGCCTGTGACGCAGCGCAGGTACATAACGAGCACCTTGTTTACCACCTCGGACTGGTCGTCCGTCTGTGGATGGAAGGCGGTGCTCATGCGCAGCTGCACGCCTGCCATCCTGAAGAGGTCGCGCCAGACGTGCCCTGTAAAGACGGGGTCTCTGTCGCTGACGATGGAGGAGGGGAAGCCGTGTAGACGAACAATGCCCTCGAAGAACGCTCGAGCGACCGTTGTCGCAGTGTAGGGGTGCCCGAGCGCAATGAAGTGTGCATATTTGGAGAAGCGATCGACGACCGTCAAGATCACCGACTTGCCACCCACCTTGGGCAACCCTTCAATGAAGTCGATGGAGATATTAGCCCACACTTGCGAGGGCACCTCCAGCGGCTGCAGCAGCCTTGCCGGCTGCGATGTCGCCGTTTTATTGCGCTGGCATGTGGTATAGGTGCGCACCAAGTTCTGCACCAATGCACGGTCGCCGGGGATGTAGAAATCCGCTCGCAGGCGATGTAGAGTCTTCTGGATGCCCTCATGGCCGGCGGAGTGGGCCAGTGAGAGGGCCTGGTGGCGCAGGTCAGCATGGCCTGGCACGTAGATGCGGTTACCATGGAGTAGTAGCCCGTTGTCGATGCGCCATGGGCCCGACAGCTCGCCCGCCTCGAAGCACCGGCGCACATCCTTAGCATCGGCCGCTTGCGACGTCGCGCGGCGGATGTCGTCGATGAAGGTGAAAGATGACCCCGAGCGCACGCATAAGGCCACCCCACAGCTGTTGCTGCCCTCCTCAGCGTCGCGGCGGGACAAGGCGTCTGCTACGACGTTGAGGCGCCCTGGACGGTACACGACGTCGAAGTCGTAGCCAAAGAGCTTGCTGATCCATTGGTGCTGAGGCACGGTCGACATGCGCTGGTCCAGCAAGAACTTCAAGCTGTAATGGTCAGTACGAATAATAAAATGACGCCCCCACAAGTAAGGGCGCCAATGGCGCACTGCCTGCACCAGTCCAATCAGCTCGCGCTCATGTGCTGCCAACTTGAGGTGGCGAACGGCCTGCTGAAGAAAGCGAGAGGCTCGACGCCCTGGTGTAGAACGGCGCCGAACCCCACGCCGGAGGCGTCGCAGTCCACCATGAAGTCCTTGTCGAAGTCGGGCATCTGGAGGGCCGGCCCGGTGGTGAGGGCGCGCTTGAGCGCTTGGAAGGCCACCGCGGCCTCCTCATCCCATGCGAAGGCGTCTCGGCGCAGCAGACGTGTCAGGGGCGCCGCGATGAGGCCGAAGTCCCGGATAAGTTTCCGGTAGTAACCGGCCAAGCCCAGGAAACCACGGAGACCCCGGGCGGAACGCGGCGTTGGCCACGAGGTGACTGTCGCCACCTTGGCAACGTCCATGGCCACACCGTCCTTGGAGATGACGTGGCCCAAATAGGCCACCGAAGGCGCCCCGAATGAGCACTTCGAGCGCTTAAGGTGGAGCTGGTGCGCCCGAAGCTCATTCAGGACGATGGCGACTTGTTGCAGATGCTCCGCCCACGACGAGCTGTAGATAAGAATGTCGTCGAAGAAGACGAGCACAAACCTCCTTAGGTACGGCCGTAGGACGTCGTTCATCAAGGCCTGGAATGTCGTCGGGCATTGGAAAGCCCGAACGGCATCACCAGGAACTCATAGTGGCCATGATGAGTGCGGAACGCCGTCTTGGCGATGTCGTCGACGCACATCCGCACCTGATGATAGCCCGAGCGCAAATCGAGCTTGGTGAAGAAGCGAGCCCCATGGAGCTCGTCGAGAAGCTCGTCCACGACGGGAATGGGAAACTTGTCCTTCGCAGTCTTGGCGTTGAGGGCGCGGTAGTCGATGCAGAAACGCCAGGACTTATCCGCCTTGCGGACAAGGAGTACTGGCGCCGAGAATGGTGAAGTGCTAGGGCGGATAATCCCCTGAGTGAGCATGGCGTCGCACTGGCGCTCCAGCTCATCCTTCTGCAGCTGGGGGTATCGGTATGGTCGCACGGCAACCGGTGCTGTGCCCGGGAGCAGATGGATGCGGTGGTCGTACGGTCGGGCCGGCGGCAGGCCTCGGGGCTCCTCGAATGTGGAGGCATGCTAAAGAAGGAGCCGGTCTAGCATGGGTTGTTGGTCACTTGCGGCTACCACCGCGGCTATGGAGGGTCGAGGTCCAGGAGGGTCGGCACCCCCAATGCCCCGCCATAGTACACGGCGGTCGTCGCGCTGGAATGCCATCGTCATGGCCTCGAGGTCCCAAGTGATGGGCCCCAAGGTCCGCAGGTAATCGACGCCGAGGATGAAGTCGAAGCAACCCAAGTCGAGGCCGACGCACGTGATGGAGAAGTGCTCGTTCTCGATGGAGATGGGCACATCGCGGGCCACCCCGGCGCAGCGAAGGTTGTCACCATTTGTGACAGTGACCCTGAGGTGCTCCCCTGCGGCGGGTACCAGCCCCAAGCGACGCATGGTGGCACTCTGGAGGAAGTTGTGCGTGGAGCCGGTGTCCAGCAGAGCCATAAGCCGCTCCCCCTTGACCATTACCGGAAGCAGCATGGAGCTCTCTGTGCGAATGCCTGCGAGTGCCTAGAGGGAGACCACAAAAGCAATGGCGGCCTCAGGATCCTGGACGGACGCAACCGGCAGTCCTGCGTCATCAGTAGCCGCGGGCGTGCCCTCGTCGACGATGTAGTCTCCGCACTCCAAATAGAAGAGGCGCTGGCACACGTGACCCGGAACATATGGCTCGTCACAGTTGTAGCACAGCCCTTGACGACGTCGCTCTTGCATCTCCGCCGGCGTGAGCCGATGAAAGGGGCGCCCTCCTGGAGGTGTATGCGCCGCTGCAGGAGGTTGCCCCCCACTTGCGCACGCGCCGGTGGCTGCTGGGGCGGGCGAGGGGCGTGTCGCGTGGGGCGGGATGTCGGAGCCGGCTGTGCAGCTGCCGTGCATAGCTCAAATGCGCGAGCATAGTACATGGCGGTCTGAAGATCCCGTGGATGGTGCATCTGCACTTGCACCCGTATGTGGTCGGGGAGGCCGCCGACGAAGAGTTCTGCCCACTGAACCGAGGATACGTTGTCGACGTGACACGCAAGCGCTTGGAAGCGCTCGGCGAACTCCTGCACCGTGGACTGAAAGGGAAGTCGGCCCAACTCCGCAAGTCGGCTGCCCTGTATTGGCGGCCCGAAACGCAGGTGGCAGAGTTCCCGGAACCGTTCCCACGTCGGCATGCCCTCGTCCTGCTCGAGGGCGTAATACCACGTCTGGGCCGTGCCCCTCAAGTGGTAGGAGGCCAGCCATGTGCGGTCGGAAGCGAGCGTGCGTTGGCCCCGAAAAAACTGCTCGCATTGATTGAGCCAATTTACGGGGTCAACAGTGTTGTCGTATGTTGCGAACTCCAGTTTGTAGAAGCGTGGAGGCGGGGGATCGGATGCCGCAGGTGCCGTCGGTGGTGCTGCTGGCGGGGGCGAGCACTGGCCCCTGGACACCGGGGGCAGAACGCTGCTGCCGTGGAACAGCGACCCATCCATCCCGCCGTAGAGGACACCGGCCGTCGATGAGCCCCCGTGAGAGGGAACTCCCCCAGCGGTTGCCTGAAACGGCACGTGTGGTTGTATGGCGGCCGATCCGAAGACGGGCGCCGATGTCACGTTCGCCGATGCCGGCAGTGGTGAGGGCGAGGGCGGAAATCGGATCATATGGATGGGGAGGCCCTGGGACGGCTGTGGCGAAGAAGATGACGCGGAACCCGCCCAGTCCGGCGGCATCCCGTACTGGTACGAGGTCGCCGGCGCGGACGATTGCTGAGGTGGGGGTAGCTACGGCGGAGGTAGCTGCGGCGGAGGTAGCGGTGGTGGCGGCGTATAGGGCCCTGCCAGGAAGGCGCGAATCCTAGCCACCGCCTGGCCCAGCTCTAGGATGGCCGCCGTCATCTCATGCGGCGTGAATGCCTGGAGGCGGGAAGAGCATGCTAGGGCGTCGGCTGGCGACGCAGTGGGCACCAGCGCGGCCGCCGTGTGGTCGCTGAGCCCCTGGGATGCTGGTGCCTGTGGCTGGGCGCCCGGCGGCTGGGACAGCCCCGGAGATGGTGGCGGCTGCGGGTGGTGGGGAGAGGGTGGAGGGTTGGGGCTGGACATGGTGATCGAACCTGAAATTTCTGATACCAGGTTGATAGGAATCGGGGTGGATTCCCGGATTGATCGCATGTTGTAGTGGTGGGTGATTGGTGGCCGGGGTTTGAGGCGCGATGCATAGCAGCGGGGCGCCATGTTCACCGCGCGTGAGAGAAGAGACGCGAGGAAAAGGGGCAGCTCGGTTAGAGTAATCTCCCAGCTCCCTCTAGGAAGCTGGAACGATCTTGTTTCTGCTTGATCTATAGAGTGGTGCTTACAATTATTTATACTCCCTTCTAGTCCTTATCTAATGAGATAGATCTCCTCTTTTCTCTCTAACAAATCTTATCTTCTAACCTCTATCTTCTCTCTAACAAATCTTATCTTCTAATCCTTATCTGCATGCTTATACTGTTGCCCGGCGCCTATAGTGGCGGCCGGTCATAACAGAAGTGGTGATAGAGTTTCACATGTTCAAATGATTTCTTCTCCAATGATTACTATAGTCATCTTAATTTTGTGACACAGGATGGCATTAGCCTGATAGAGAGCGCCCATGGTATCAAGTGAGTCACTCTGTCACAAGGTCCTTTTGTTTGCTATCTTACTCCTCTTTTGAACACATTGCCACTTGAAAGTTCCTTCTGAATTCACCAGAAGGAAAATGAGTGTTTAAAATGGCATTCATCTATATAGGTTTCAAATGAGCAAGTTTTTTATGTAGGCATTTGCATATTGGGGATAGATTCCTTTTGGTTCCTTATGCACAATATACTTAGGCCAGTGGAGCAAGTTCTTATTTGTCATGCATTTCTTTGACCATCATTGTTAGGGACTTCTCGATTACAAGCATGAAAGGAGGTTACCGCCGCGTACTCCAACGCCCTATTGATTTTGAATGGTACATGCAATACAAGTAGACTTTTTCTGTTCTGTGGGATCAAATGCTTTGCCCCTTATCTTTTAGATTTAAACTTTTTTTCTATATTTTTATTCATAGTGAATTTAGATGAACAACCCAAGCTGTACATGTATATTGTAGGACATTTGGTGCTATGATTTGTTTTTAATGAATGCAGGGACCTGATGACTTACACAGATGACAATACACCTTTAGTACCAACTGATTTAGATGTTCTATCAGAAACCCAGTTATCAGAAACAAATGAGCCATTATCTGATGGGACTTGCAGTTGTCCATCAAGTGATTCCAGGTTGCAAGTTTTATTGGACACCTCTGGACCAACCATTGAAGCTAGCTCAGTAGAAACCAAATCAATTGGCATCTCAGATCTGTCACCAGAGAAACTGGCTGTGAAATTAGAATTTACTCTACCAGCATCATCTTATGCTACAATGGCCATAAGGGAGTTGACGAAAACTTCAACTTCGGTGACTTCCTGTTCAATTCTTTTTTTTTGGTTTTGTAAATACTTAAATTATCTTTGCTACTCTTTTTTTTCACCTTTTGGTCATTGAACTGAACCATTTGAGCTCCACCACGATCACACAATTTTCTTTAGGGCATCTCACTCAATGGTTTCTCTTTGACAGACTATTATCGTACAAAACAATGTATTCAGTTTGCACTCCAATGCTTGAACTCATCCACCAACATCCTCTCTTATAGGCTTATAGCCATAATGTTATGTTTTTCTTTGGTAATGTACAGGTTGCTTGCCAGAAAACATTAAACGGCTGACCAAGCCTTGCAGTGTAAAATGCTTTCTTCGCAAGCTGGTATCCATTGTGACAAAACACACCATGTGGGTTTAACTGGTATGTCACAAGTGAACATTTTCTTACTAGAATATACCTTTTCTTCAATATCTTAATCCCACATTATGAGTTTTGGACTTGTTTCTGTACTTGGTTGCATGTAGATATTTTCTTTTCTGAATCATACAACTTGGAGGATTTCTCTACTTATGGAGCTTCTAAAACAGATGGTGCGAGGGTGTGCCAGATGGTCAATTACATGGCCGAACCTGAACTACTTGACATTAGTTATTGAACATGAGAATTGTGTGTTTAGATCCTAAAAACTTTATAATAATTCTTGGTAGTAGCTTGCCTTGAAGTTATATAATTTAATTTAGAGTAATTTGCACAGGAAATTCCTAGGCTTGCTTCTCATGGTTGTGTTGCATGGATCCTTGACATGAGAATTGAATGTTTAGGTCCTAACTTTATAAGTTGATCAATGGAGATCAAAATTTTAATTAGAAAATGTAATTGGGGATTATATAATGCTATGGCTAGTCTGAATGTTGTTTCATTTCGTGATCAATTCAAAATTTCAAACCACTAATTTTATAGTCTTTCTTTCCAAAAGTTAGTTTTATCCCCAAATTGGCATAAATCTGAATTTCTCTTTGATCAAATTCTTCAAATCTAGTTTGAACTGTATTTGCATTTGACAATTGGTAAGTAGTGAATTAGTGGTTGTGTGTGCAGACTGCAGAGCAGGAAGATGAGCACTTAAGTAGCAGTTTAAGTTAGTTTGAATTAATATTTCCTATCATATAAGGACCAAATGGTTCTTAAAAAATGTCCAGATAATCATTAATGTACTTATTGCTAGTGTAATTCCAAATTCAGACATGGCATGGAATAACAATCTGTAGATTTGTCAATATATTGCCACTGTTTTTGACCGGCAAAGTTAATGATTTTGCCTTGTTTTACCAGTTGATTTCAGCTTTATTTGATCAACAAATTGTAGATTTGTAAATTTACCCTGCTACGTTTGGCTTGTCTTATTTCATCTTCCCAGTGTTTTGTTGAGAGCTACCCTGATACATTGAGACTTTGATGTACTAGAACTCTAGATTGTAACTACCAGTTGCTCTTGATGCTAGTTGTAGATTACACTGGTACGTGATCGTGTATCTCATAGCACATCGTTTTAAAAACCATGCATTTCAGGGCCCAGGGGATGGAACCAAGCTTCGGAAAAGAAGGAACATTTCGGTTCTTTGCTCTCACTAGGAATGATGTTCCATGATTTTTTAGAAAACTGGAACAGGTATTGGTCTGTCATACATGGATGTAAACTTAGATGACTGAAAAGTAGCTTTACCTTTTGCAGACAGATCTTTTTGTCTTTAGTTTATGCATCGTATATTGTGATGTCTGAACTAGGGTCGCAACCTCGTGGGCATGCACGTATGACCATGCACTTTTTTGAGGCGTGCACTACCTCATAACATTCATGTCCTTACCAGCACTGGGTCATTTTGTGCACGGCAATCATATCCTGAAAGAATATGCATAGCGACTAGCGAGCAACAGAAGCTATCCATTCTGTGTTCGCTCTGTCCACGAGTTACTGCTGCTTTGCGGTAAAGCTACTTTTTTTCAGTCATGTTGATTGTTGACACAAGGCTCGGCAATCCATCTATACGTCAGCGAACTACATAGATGTCATCCACTAAAATTTATTGGTGGTCCCTGCAGCAACGCACAATAAGGGGAATAATAACAGACAAGGAGCAACGCCGCAATAAGAGGAATAACAGGTATGTTACAGAAAAGATGGTAAAGGGCAACTTTACCATATTTTTCGTCCTTCGTCTACTTTGAGGCTGCAACTTTGTGAGAGGATAGTTAAGAAGTCAATGCTAAAAGCATATGGTTTCATCCTTTGCCCTGAGGGAAATGCTCAAAATTTTATTGTCCTCCCGTCTGATCTTTAATCGAGCTTTCCTTTCCAAAAGGATATGTTCAAACGCATTTGTTTAATTTCAGTGGTTTCTGACTAGAGCCATTACCTCGCCCGATTCTCAGAATGGTATCCAGTGGTGCTGGTTAACGCAGCGTCCCATTTCTTAACACAAAAAAAACTTGGCCCTCGATGCTTATCTCTTGTACAGTAGGCTACCATGCGTTGAACCAATATTTGTTGTCACAAACTATGAACATCAGTTCGAAAGTCCCACTGTAGACGTCGGCCATTGGATAAGCGTGCTTGACCCATGCACGGCCACCCTGAAACTTGCCGGTCCGACGGTTTTTTTTTTTTTTTTGAGGATAATGACATGCTGGTTAGAATGGAGACCGTCGCGTAACGAGACCGGAGCACGAGTCATCCTTCGAGAGAAAAAACAAACAGGCGCCGTTGCTATCCTTCTCGGCCGACAAAAGAATAGCAGCATCCCTATCCTTTCAGAGTCTCAGTCGCCTCCTCAGAAAGCCACGCCACGGAAAGGCACGGCGGAGGGACCGGTTCCGCACCTGCAGCGACCGGGAGCCGAAGAAGCATTTGCCAAATCCTGGGCGGCGCGGAAGCGGAATCCATGTGCCGCACATGGAATCGCCCAGTGGACGATGGGTGAACGCCTGGACTGGAGGACGGTGATAAGCGCAGCGCCCTCTCGCTCTCACCGCGGGATTCGGAATGGGAGCACCGCACCCAGCGAGAGATACGCCACGTCGCCGCCGCACACGCCAGCGGCGTTCAGAGTGGCCGAAAAAAAAAGCATCCACGTGTTTGGATGCCGAGATGCAGACGCACAGGCCCGTTCGCGCCTGCACGACAGCATACCGGTCTTTTTCACATCTCTGCGGATGCAGCCAACGTTCTCCAAAACAACCTACCTTGCACCCGCGCGTGCATTTTCTAGGTCCATTACGCAGGTAACCAAACGGACGCACTTGCTCAGTCAACGCATGACATGGGTCTGGACGCGTACATCTGGGCAACCAAACACACGGCATGCGTATGAGCACATCACATCCCTGCGGCTGCGGTGGTAGAGGTACGCAGGAATGGCTACCGCGTCCCGGGACCGGCGCCGACCGGAGAGGGGAGCGCGATGGGGAACCGGGGAGCACGCGCTCTCGCCCCGTAACGGGCGCAGGCGCAGCTGCGCACCTGCAATTTTGCCATAGCAAATCACTGTCAGCGCACCTGCCATCGGTACTAGGTTAGTTATTGGTTGCCTACACCGTCTTCTGCACGATGAATTCGTCCGAGTTCGGCGCGGGGGGCCGTGCTCACCGGTCACCACCCACAGTTGAGTTGGTACGGCGCGTGCGGATCAGTGCAAAAAATGGCACCAACTTGGCGGCAGTTTCGCGAAGAACTCGGATATTTTTGCGGGAACAGGCAAAGCAGACCGCATGAAAAGAGAGCAAAGACTGCGTCAGCTCCAGCTCCAGCTCCGTGGAAAAATCGCCGGTTTTGGATGCATCCCTCTCACGGACGGGCAGGGCCAGACCGGCAGAGACTGACTGACTGACTGATTGATGCAGCCATAATAGCTAGCCTCCTGGAGTCCTGGTCGGGTGGGTCGCCCAGGCGGCCAGGGCCCATTCCCAATGGCCCATGCCCATCCCAGCCTGGCACATACGACAAGTGGGAGGGAATCAGTTATTAGCGGGTTCCTTATAACTGGGTTAGCAGTCGCTTGGCCCTGTGATTAGCTCGCTCGGACGCTACACAGTCACGGGTCAGATCCGATTCAGATCTCGCGCACTGCACGCGAGCCGAAGGCGATTGATAAAGCCCCCCAGCACCCCCACGCACAGGAATAGTAGGATTTCCAGAGAGACAGAAACAAACGGAGACGCAGAGAAACCCTTTCCACCCAGATTCGTTCGGTTCGGTTCGGTTCCGACCACGCAGACGCGGGGGCGGGCGCGGGAGAGAGAGGGGGGAGATGAGCGCGGCTGCGGAGGACGCGGCTGCGGCCGATGGGGGATCCGGAGGCGGGAGCAGCGGCGCGGGGTCGTCGGAAGGGGGCGCGCGGCGCCGGTTCGACGACAAGGGCCTCGTCGCCCGCACCTCGCTCATCCTGTGGCACACGCACCAGAACGACGTCGGCGCCGTGCGGAAGCTGCTGGAGGAGGACGCCGCGCTCGTCAACGCCCGGGACTACGACAGCCGCACGCCGCTCCACGTCGCCGCGCTCCACGGCTGGCACGACGTCGCCGAGTGCCTCATCGCCAACGGCGCCGACGTCAACGCCCAGGACCGCTGGCAGAACACGGTGGGTGGGTGGGTGGGTCGGCGTGGGACAGGCCAACCTCATCCTGCGACGATCCTCTTGCATCTGCGTTTGATTTGCATGCTCTGTCTGCTCCGATGCCGCGGGCTCGATCTGGGTCGGTGCTGCGCTTGCGCTCTAGCTGTTTGCTCTCGTGTTGGGACGTTTCAGAGGTTTCAGATCCTACTCGCTTCCGTTGGGATACGATTTGTTTGGTCGAATTTGGAAAGGCACGCGATCAGCTGGCTCCGCAGCTTTTCAACCTACTATTGGCTGGTACACTGGTACTCCTGTCATCTTCTTGCCTTGGCCTTCGGAACCGGTTTCTCTTAATGTCTCGGCCGTGCTGCGAATTCATGGGGCCTCGTGCTATGTTGGCTTGTCAAATGTGCCGTTGCTACAATGATCGGTTCATTCCGCTCTTTAAAGCATGTATGGCATTTTTGCACCGCGACGAGTCGTACTTTCATTTAGTTGCTTATTTGATCCGGTTTGGTCTTAAGTTTCGAGGTAGAAGCGTGGAGTGCTCGTGTTTTTGTCCCGTGCACTTCTAGGTCTCTGCTTTCTGATTGGATATATTTGTGCTGCAGTGCTGTAAATATTGACTGGGTTGGTCCAGACTCTAATATTGCGATGTCACACTTAGGATGATTGCTAATCATGCTAACATTTCTTTGGTTTGTGTACAGCCACTAGCTGATGCGGAGGGCGCAAAGAGGCAGCCCATGATTGAGCTGCTCAAGGAGCACGGTGGATTGACATATGTATGTGGTCGATAACTTGATTTAACAGGTTGTCTTGGTTAATGGATTGCAAAGTTTTAGGGTTCTATAGGTTTGACCTGTAGATCAAGATTACTAAATCTGTAACTTGAACACCAGGTATTCCAATTCCACCTGTCACTGTATGGTATGGATTTAGTGGGTGAGTCCCCCCTGTATATTGCTCTGCAGCTGTTATCGCCTTTATTGGTGCAATGTTTCTAAATACATGTCCAGGACGCATGGTCCCCAATATTGTTGTTGGAAGTAGAGGTGTCATTTCTTTTCTTTGGCAGCATATTAGGTGACCTAAGGGGATATTATGTAGGACTTGGAGAGCTTGATAATTTACACATGCCTCTGTTGATATTTTGGTGCACCTTTTGCTTGCAACTAAATTAATCATGCTCTATTTGACTAAGAGTTTTTAAACTGGCCATTGTAAATATAATATGATTTTGTAGGTTGATGCATCGTTTGATCTTTCTTATCTCCTTCGAATTTGTTCTGTGTATACATTATGTAGGGGAAAACTGGAAGCCATTTTGAACCAAAGACGATTCCACCACCTCTAACAAATAAGGCTGACTGGGAGATTAACCCACTTGAATTGGACTTCACAAAAGCAACTGTTATCGGAAAGGTTTCAAGTCTTGAGACATTTCCTACTCAATACAATTATTTGATAAAGTATTAGCATAGTTCTTTTTGTATTGGGTTATCTTAAGTTCGTCAAACCTGCTACTTACAACAGGGCTCTTTCGGTGAAATTCTGAAAGCAAATTGGCGAGGAACACCTATTGCTGTCAAGCGCATTCTTCCATCCTTATCTGATGACAGGCTGGTGATGTAAGTCAATCATATCAGAATAACTATCGATCTCCTTGCTTGCTCCAACTGATTAACTGTACACTGACTTTTCATCAATCGTAGTTAACTATAGCGTTCTAGTTACAAGATACATGTTTCTGTATTCATATTTATGTAATGTTTTCCCCCTTTCCTGCAGCCAAGATTTTAAGCATGAAGTCAACTTGCTAATAAAGCTGAGACATCCAAATGTTGTCCAGTTCCTTGGAGCAGTTACAGAAACCAAGCCTCTAATGCTAATTACTGAGTTTCTACGAGGAGTACGTATTTTGCTTTGTGTTCTGTTATCATTTTGCTTCCGTGGTCTATTTGGAACCTTCTCATGTTAAGTTATATGCATTTTCAGGGTGATCTTCATCAATATCTGAAGGACAAAGGTGCACTCAACCCACTTACCGCTGTTAATTTTGCACTGGATATTGCAAGGTACTCTCACCTCATGTCCTTGACTCTTAGTGCATACACCCTCTGTTTCACTGTGTTTGTCTTGCGCACCAACCCTGTTAATTACATGATTTGGGATAGGGAGTGAAAATATGTATACAATAAGTACAGAATTGATGTCCTCAATGGACGAACATTGTGAGATGTATTAGGCTGAGGACAAACATAGCGAAATGCCCTCGAGTAATAATGTGTTCACCTTGAGGCCTTTATAGTTGTAATATAATTGTTAAGAACAGCCGTTATAGTGTTTAAATAATTTATCGTGTAATATAGTAGTTAAGAATGGCCTTCCACTGTGAGTACCTTGATCCTGCAGCTACAAATACATCTATTTATCATCCCCTCGTAAGATCATGTCAAATCTATTTAGTTAACAGCATTATAAACTTATAGTAGCGTTGTCTGTTGGATCTGTTTGAACTGTAGATTGAGATAGTCTGCCATAATAGTATTTGCATTCTAGTTAAGCCACAAACACCATATCCTTGAGCCTTCATATACTGCCTGCATGTATTTCTGACTCACCTCACTGCATACCACTATCTCTGCAATGTATTAGCTGGTTTTCCGTAATTCTTAGCTGAGATACTTGATTCTTGTGTTATTATCTTCATTATGTTTTTTTTTCATTTGCAGAGGAATGGCATATCTTCATAATGAGCCTAATGTTGTGATTCACCGAGATTTAAAACCAAGGTTTGTCGTGGGATTGCTTGGTTTTTTATAAAGTGGCTTTTTTTTTTGTCCCAGTCAAACTCATCTTGTCAACTTCTAGAAACATTCTTCTGGTGAATTCTGCTGCCAACCACTTGAAGGTTGGAGACTTCGGCCTTAGCAAGATCATCAAAGCGCAGCATGCGAATGATGTATACAAGATGACTGGAGAGACAGGAAGCTGTAAGCTTCAGGAGCTACCATTCTCCTTTGAATATCTTCTTTTGAATTCAATATATTATGTAATTGTTAATTGTTATGTTTTAACTTTGGACAAACATTAGATCGGTACATGGCCCCTGAAGTTTTCAAGCACCGGAAATATGACAAGAAAGTTGATATCTTCTCTTTTGCCATGATTCTATATGAGGTAATTTCATCCCCGAAAGTAGAAGCCAGCACCCAGAAGTAAGGTGGTATCACTGAATGACAAATTATTCTATATGATCGTAGATGCTGGAAGGTGATTCACCCTTCTCCAACTACGAACCTTATGAGGCTGCTAAGTACGTGGCAGATGGGCATCGTCCGGTTTTCCGTAAAAATCATACCACTGAGTTGAAGGAGTATGTATAAGTCAAAATATCCTTGACACCCGTACAATTGCCACGTTAGCATGGAGTGTGTTTTAACTTGTTTTTTTTTATTATTGCAGTTTGGTTGAGCTATGTTGGTCTGGGGATATCAGTCTGAGACCATCTTTCTTGGAGATCCTCAAGAGGCTTGAGAAGCTCAAGGAGCATTATTCACACGAGAACCACTGGCATTTGTTCCAGTAGCAGTGCGCATATAATCATACAGTATATTTTTTTACTATGACTGTTGTCATGATTGGGGCTTTCTCGGGAGATCTGACATTGATGAATGTACAAAATTGGGTGCCTCTAGAAAGGTCCACTGAGACTGAAAAATCTTCTTGCTGTTTTACGTCGATGCTATTTCTGGTAAAAAAAAAACAGAAGCTTTCTTTGTACCACATCCTCTACAACTTTGTCTTTAGGCTTCTCTCCGTAAATGATGGAAAATCTTGAACTATGTTCTGCAGCATTTAGGTTGATGTGGTGTTCTATATAGATCGGTTGATTTTCTTTTTCTATTCTTTTCTGTTGCCAGGATCTTTATACTCTTAGACTCATTGGCTATGGGAAGTGTTTTTACCGTGCATATTCTGCAAGTGTTACTTGTCATAGAAGTTACTGTAAACTTTATAAAGGGAAATATTTGCGGATTACAAATTCGTTGCACTCAGGGTTTGTTGCAACTGTAGCATATAATAGACATTCACACCACTACACATCATACACACGCATGCATCCAATACACACACTAACTATTTGTTTGGTTACCTGCTTCGGTGGGTGAAGCCATGTAGCTGCGGATGCAACTTTTGGCAGAATGATTTTGTTAGGTTCTCCAATACAAGCACAGAAGCAGGCTACGCGCATGCAGAAAAAAGGCTTTGGGGCTTTGGGCCAGGGTGCGGGGGAACGAAGGCCAGGGTGCGGGGGAACGAAGCGAGCGGCTGTATCTCGGCGTGCAGGCGCCCTGGATGCAGGCTAGGAAGAGATGCAGGCTAGAAAGAGCTTGGCTCTCCACGTACAGGCCAGCAGGGCTAACCTCTAGTACTCTAGTACGTGGACACACACAATACCATTAAACACATATGCCCGTGTAGAGCATGATTGGATGCAGGCCTTGCATGACCAAATATTGGCTTTGCTAACACAATTTGGCCCGTGTTTGGTTGGTGGCCTAATTTTGGCCTTGCCCATGAAAATTTGGCTTGGCCACATTGCATTTTGGCTATAAACTAAGGTCCTGTTTAGGAGAGCTTCACTTCAAGAATTTCAATTTCGTTCTAACTTCTTTAACCCAAACAGGTCCAGCTCCACGAGCTTTAGTTTTAAAAAAATCGAAACTAGAGGCCCGTTTCATGAAATTCATGAAGCTCCTTAGAGGGTGCTTCAAAAACACTGTTTTTATATCTCCTCATGAAGCTGTACGAAAATTACCCACCATGTCACTGGTTACGTAACATACAACTTCCGTTCTCTAGCGACAACATACTAATCATCAAGGGTAATCAAGGAAACCCACACAAATCAATTGTACTATAGAAAATGGAGTCCATATACAAACCAAACGCTTCTAAAACTCACCTTAACAATTTGCTGGAGTTGTTTTCTAGTGAAACTGGAAAACCAAAGCTGAAGTTTTTGAAGCAAAGCTCTCTCAAACAGGCCCTAGATAGCTAAACTTGAGCCCAATTTTTTCTTAGCCCGGCTTTAGCTAGCTACCTAATTTTGGTCAGGTTTTTTTTTTGTCTACAACCAAACAGGCTCGTAATCCATCCTAGCTAAATAGTGCGTCAATCACCCTGGGAGGGAGCGCTTCCCGCTAGTGGTCTATGCCACTGTTGCGCTGTGAGGCTATCCGCACTCATTATACTCTAAATTTCTACTCTAAAAGGAATATTCTATCCTAGTCATCAACATTTTAAAATACAGTAGCCAAACTCCCGCATCCACAACTACTCTATATCTCAACCCTATACAAACTACCACATTTTTTATCAATATATATCAAAAATTCCCACCGTGGGCCCCACCACCCACTCCTTTTTTTTGCCCCACTAGTACGCTACAGTGTATGGAGTAGCGTATCGCCTTTACGCCAGATTTAGCGCTCACTCGTGAGCTACAGTGTATAGAGTAGCGCATAGCGCACGCGAGTGCAGCAAAATTTGCTACGCTATCCTTTACCGTTCGGCTGTGCAGTACGTGAGTGCGGCTAGCCTGAGCCCCTTCGCAGGAGCTTCAGCTTCGTGCTTTTTATAGCTCTTTCTAGCCCACCTTTTCAGATAAAAAAAACAGGCAATTCACAACTACTCTCTCCGTCTCAAAATAAACCACTTTTTTCGTCCATATTTGATATAGTTCTTTCTAGCCTACTTTTTTTCATCCACGTTCATTTAAACTATAGTTAATAAATGAATATTAGTCTAAAACGAATTATATTTTAGGATATAGATTAATAAATGAATATTAGTCTAAAACGAATTATATTTTAGGATGTAGGGACGTAGGGAGTATCACAAAGAAGAGTCAACACTGCTCCAGAATCCAGATGTCCAAATTACAACACGAGCTAAAATGCAAGACAATTTAGTTTCTCTTTAAAGTTCCTTAGAGGTTCACTGGACAGGCTAAAGCATAGTGAAGCATATTTCTCTAGTATCTGGCATAGCGTTTGCTACATGGGATTCCAAGCATAGTGAAGTATATTTCTCTAGTATCTGGCATAGCGTTTGCTACATGGGATTCCAAGCATTGTGAAGCATATTTCTCTAGTATCTGGCATAGCGTTTGCTACATGGGATTCCAAGCTCTGTAACACATCTGACAGTTCACCCAAAAATATACCGTGGGGCAACTACAGCAACTTCTTCCTCTCAAAGAAGGTCTTCAGGTGCCACAGCTGCAAACCTGCCACCGATAAGCAGACGCCAAGGGAGAGGAACCCTAACCAAGCCATCCTTGAGTTTGTTCGCCTGTTCAGGTCCTGCATTTCCTCTTCCCTGGATTTTACAAGACATGGCCATGTGTTATCTGAATTGCTTTTTAGTTTTCCACAAAATCCATTTTCTCCCTGACTTAACAGACTACTACCTTTCACGCAGATAAAACATCTCTTCATGTATATTTTTTATAGTTTCCTCTAGCTTCTTCAGCTCCAATTCCATCATCTGTAACATATGAGCAACACACGTGCATGAACAGAGGCACTAGCCATAAGAAACAACATGGCAAAAGGCAGTACTATTTCACAAACAAGACAACTTTCTCAGTATTGGAAATTGATTCTGACTTATTAGCAGTGTCAACACAACCAATAATAACTAGAGGAGCAAATGCTACATGGGACACATTAGGCCTTATTCGGTTATTCTCATTCCATATGAATTGGATAAGATTGGATAAAATTAAGATCTTTTGACTTGATAGGAATTTAAAGCCATCCAATCCCGTCCAATCCACATGGATTGCGATCGAAATGAATATGCCCTTAGCGAGATTGGTTATGTTCAATTCCTAGATAGCACTAAAAGTTTAAAATTACAACCCAACGATTAGGAAATATGAGGTCAAAAGAAGATAAGCTACACAGCCACCAAAATGCCCAGTTTCAAGTTCTAAGAAGTCAGGAAAAGGACAAGTCTTCTTTTCTCTCATTCCTTTTTCTTTCAATGGAAAGTTCAAAAAATACCCTTATGTTCAACATTAACATACAATAGTTCAATGTTGAAACCATGACATTCCACCTTCATCACATATCATCTCTCTGAGTCTAGTTCTCTAGAATTTTATGCCAAGGGACCAAACTTGTTCAGTAAGATGTTCAATAAGATATAATACCGGGAGGGCGGTCTCCCTCCCCGGCCGAGTTTTTTAGATGTTCAGTAAGAATCTGACTCTAAATCACACATGATGCTTACCCCATTAAGTCATGCATTATTAAAACGAGATTAAAAAAACACCAAGTGAGGGGTTAAAACATTACAAATGCCAATTGTGTACCTGTTATTCATTCAAGTACAATCAACAATGTGCACAACTTGTATGAAACAAGTACACATCACAATGAAAACCAAGAAAAAACACCATAAAAGAAGTAACGAGCAACCTGTTGGTTACTAACTTATGACCTTTCTATATCCACATTGAAGAATATATAATTGAACTGTGGCAATAACATATTAATATCAATACACTTTAAAAAACGAATTTATTAATTCAAATTCCAAAACCACACGGATTTATATTCCCCCCCCCCCCCCCCCTCCCTCCCAAAAAAAACAGCACTAGGACCAGAAAATATCAGCATACCACTTACAAATATACTCCTTGACAGAAAAAAAAGAGTAGCAAAACTAAAAGGAACTCATTATGAAGCACATAAAACAGGCTACAAAAGCATACACAATACATACTCAAATTGAACCGAACTTATTTCAGAAAATTGAAAAGCTCCAACAAGTAAAATCTAGCAGTCCAGCAAGTAAACAAACCAAAATCACTAGCAAGTCCAAAGTTACAAAACTAAATGCTCTTCAACATCAATGTAGACCAACAAACTATCAGCATCCACAGTCAGTAAACTATTCCTGTCTAAACATACTAGTCCCACACCTCATAGGTAACTCCACACCAAGCAGCCAAATCGAAGGAGCAATCCTATAATTATGCTGCCAGAAATAAATTAGAACCCACGATCTTTTTTCTTAATTCCGAAAAGTGAACCACTAACAAACGCTGTGGCTATCGACGTGACCCGATTGGAGGTGAATTGACCAAAACAAAGGTAGGAATATGGAGGGCGAAGCTAAATACTCACATCGACCTTGCCCTTCTTGGCGACGCTGGGATAGTCCTTGGCGGAGACGCCGCTCCTCCAATCGAACTCGAACCCGATGGTGACCGGTGGCTTATGGTCGGGCGCCCAGAAGCAGGCCAGGTAGTCGCCGGCCTCCGCCGCCGTGAAGGCGAAGTGGCCCGACTGCACGTTCTCCGCGTAGTGCATGCTGTTCCCGTACGGCGACGTCACCTGCACGTCAACCGAATGAAAGCGCCCCCAATCGTCACGCGCACATCGCCACGGGTTCCTCTCCCAAACCAGATCACCGAATAGCCGCTTGGCGCCGCTCGCTTGCGTACCCTGAGGGAGATGCGGTGCGATTCGGGGAGCTGGGCATCGGGGAAGTTGGGGTCGGGGCTGACGATGTGGTACTTGCCGACGGCCATGGCGTTAACCTTGATCTCGTCGGAGATGCACTTGGTGTGGCCGGACTCGAGGTCGAACCGCAGCGCGCGGGCCGGCGAAGGGGCCGAGAGGAGAGCGGAAGCGACCAGGAGGAGCAGCGCGGACGGGCGCAGCCACCTAGAGGCGGGGGATCCGAGGAGCCGCGCGGCCATCGCCTGAGATAGGGAGGTCACGGCACGGGAGTTCGCGTTTGGCGTGTGGAGGGAGGGGAAGGCGACGATGACTCGTGCCGTCGTGCGGGACCGTGCTAGAGATAGTGGGTACATCACGATCTAAATGTTTATTTATAAAATAGTAGAACTCTAAAATATATTTTAGTTAAAAATAATAGAAATAGATCTGATTCTAATCTAATTTGAAACTTAAATTCTATAGTATAAAATTTAGAGCTTATTGTCACCACTAACCAGAGGACGACGAGTTGAAGAGAGTTAAGATGAAAACGGTCGGAAACGATATTTTTTCGGTAATCAGTTTTTTAGTCGTTTTTCTTTGATTGTGAATAAATAGAATATAGAATATATAATACAAATTTGTATTCTTGTTTTTAACATCCATCTTGTTAATATTCATAAAAGATAAACTTCAAATTCATCCTATATTTTCTCAAATAATAGATATAAACTTTAGTATGGATTCGGAAATAAATTCGGTAATTTTTTCAACCTTTTATGTTGTAGGGAGTAAATAATACATAAAACAATATATGTAATATTTTATTCATATTTGTACTAATGTGCTTGATAACATAAGAAAAGATCAACATCAAATTTTATACATATCTATTTTAAAATATTAAATTTGTCCTAACAGTTCGGATTACCACTTTCATCGTATACATGGTGGCCGTGCCGATTTAATGAGGCCAAGGCACGACACTGATAAATAGTAGGTCGTGTCGTGTCTGTCTATGGGCCAAAGTGGTCCGACTAGTTTCAAACAGGTCATGCCAGGCTATCATGTCGTATCGTGCTATCGTGACAGGCGACTCAAGGCCCGCCTTATAACATAGCTCGAAAATAACTTTTTTTTGTATTTTTCTTGCTCATTTTTCTCCATGTTTTGTAACAGAACTCGAAAATATTTTGAAAGTGGGGGGGTCGATTTGGTCATATTTATATATATGGTGAGCTAGATTAGGACAAGTATGGTTAAGCCACAAACAGATCGTGCACGGTTTGATGGGCTATCCGTACTTAACATCGGGCTAAATGGGCTGACAATAAACAAGTTATGCTCGTGCCGCCCGATGGGCTTGTACCTAAGCCCAAGCACAGCACATGATAGGCCTTGTGCCGGCCCGACCCCACTTACTATCGTGTCGTGCCAAAATGGCCTCATGCCGGTCCATATGGCCTGGCCCATGTAGTCACCTATATAAGAGGGTAAAAAAGTGGTTGTTATCTCCGTCCATGAATAACAGAGGAATCCACAAAAGAGTTCAAGAAATAGCACATGTTTTCAAGCAATTCAAATAACGACAACGGTTTCCTCAAATGAATTCAAAAAACAGACATATATATTTTTCATTCTTTTATTTGTCACCTCACAAGCAAATGGACCAAATTGCCCCTACCATTTTCTAGCCTTATTTTTTTATCTCTTCTGTCCACAAGAACAACATAAATGCATACAAATATATGAGCTATATTTTTATATTATTAAGAATAGTGTTAAACATACAAACAAACACTAGTGTTCTATAAAGGAGGAAGGTTATATTTAACAAATGAACTTTAAAATTATATTCTGGGATGGAGGGAGCAGTTTTTATAGAACATACAGATTTTTTGAATAAGGCGAATGATCCTTGTTCAAGTCGACGCGAGGCATCCAACATGTTGCTGGAACATCTGATCATGTCTATGACCGAATTATGAGGATATTAAACAGATCTTTAATGGACAAGGACTAACCGCAACAGGTTAGATCTACTCGACGGAACGGAGCAAGGCGCCGCCCTCACGCTCGAGAATGTGCACGAGGACGGCTAGACGCTTATTATCGGCAACAACATGCATACTTATGAAACTATCGATGCTACTCCATGAATGCTACGATAAATAGGTCTTCTTGTCATAAAAATGCTGAAGTACGAGAACATATCGAGATAAATGAGTAAAGACAACAACAACACCTTGATCGCAAGACACGATCAGGGTGGCATGGCACTTACCCTTGCAAAACCCTGTAAAGAAAGCCGGCGGTACGCCAAAAGCTTGCGATCACAAAACGAGTGAAGATTTACAATCCCCATAATAAGTGAACTAGGGTACATATTTATAGTCCGGAGACTTACTAACCCTAATGCGTCCAGGTTGAACTCTATCTTACTATTTTTAATCTAATCCTCTAAGCTAGCCTATTAGATACTGAAAGGGAAATAGGGTCAAACCTTTTCCTATAAATGATTTTGGTGGTTGAATGCCCAACACAAATAATTGAACTAACTAGTTTGCTCTAGATTATATGTTCTACAGTTGCCAATGGTTCAACAAAAACCAATAAAAAGAACAAGTTAGGGTTCAAAAGAAAGGAGCAAAAAGAAACCGAAGAGCCCTTGGTCTGGCGCACCGGACTGTGCACCAGGGGAGATCAACTTCAAACTCTTCACCTTCGTGTTTTTGGGACCACGCTCCGCTATAATTCACCGGACTATCCGGTGTGCCACCGGACTGTCCGGTGTGCCAGTGGGGCAACGGCTGGTGAGCGCAACGGTCGACTCCAACGATCGCCTGCAACATGAACAGTGTGCGGACAGTTTACGTAGAGTCAGAGCAGCGCCAGAAGGCGCACCGGACAGTGAACAGTGCATGTCCGGTGCGGCACCGGACTGTCCGGTGCCCCAAGAAGTCAGAGCTCCAATGGTCAAAACCGTCAGAACCCTAACGGTTAGGTGACGTGGCTGGCGCACCGGACTGTCCGGTGCGCCCATCGACAGACAGCCTCCCCAACGGCTTTGTGGTGGTTGAGGGCTATAAATACCCCCCAACCACCACCACTCCAAGCATCTAAGTTTTTCAGACATCTCATTCAATACAAGAGCTAGTGCAATCAATACAAGACACAATTCAATAGAATCAAAGCCTCTCCAAGTCCCAAATCCACTCCAAACTCATAGTGACTAGAGAGGGAGTTTTGCTCGTGTTCTTTGAGCTCTTGTTCTTGGATCGCTTTCTTCTTCCTCATTCTTGTTCTTAAGACACTTGTAATCAAAGCAAGAGACACCAAGTTGTGGTGGTCCTTGTAGAGGTCTAAGTGACCCATTTAATTAAGGAGAAAGCTCATTCGGTCTAGGTGACCATTTGAGAGAGGGAAATGGTTGAAAGAGACCCGGTCTTTGTGACCACCTCAACGGGGACTAGGTTTGCAAGAACCGAACCTCGGTAAAACAAATCACTGTGTCACTCGTTTTATTTCTTGGTTGATTTGCTTTCACCCTCTCTTTCGGACTCGGTTTTATTTCTAACGCTAACCCCGACTTGTAGTTGTGCTTTAAGTTTATAAATTTCAGATTACGCCTATTTACCCCCCCCTCTAGGCGACTTTCAATTGGTATCGGAGCCCGGTACTTCATTAGAGTCTAACCACTCGAAGTGATGTCGGGAGATCACGCCAAGAGGGAGATCATGACCGACGATAAGCCCGCCACAAGCCACGGGAAGGCTCCATCAAAGGAGTCCGGCAACAAGCTAAATGAGGGATCATATCCTCACAAGTCGCATCGGAGTGGCGACAAGAAAAAGAAGATAAAGAAGGTGGTCTACTACGAGACCGATTCTTCGTCGCCATCCACCTCTAGCTCCGACGCGCCGTCCGTCACTTCTAAGCGCCATGAGCGCAAGAAGTTTAGTAAGATCCCCCTACGCTACCCCCGCATTTCTAAACGCACTCCTTTACTTTCCGTCCCACTAGGCAAACCACCAGTTTTTTACGGTGAAGATTATTGTATGTGGAGTGATAAAATGAGGCATCGCCTAACCTCATTCCACGCTAGCATTTGGGACATTGTTGAGTTTGGAGCACAGGTACCATCCATGGGGGATGAGGGCTACGATTCGGACGAAGTCGCCCAAATCAAGCACTCTGATTCCCAAACAACTACTATACTCCTCGACTCTCTATGTAGAGAGGAGTATAATAAGGTGCAAGGGTTGAAGAGTGCCAAGGAGATTTGGGACATACTAAAAACCACGCACGAAGGAGACGAGGTGACCAAGATCACCAAGCGGGAGATGATCGAGGGAGAGCTCGGTCGGTTCGTCCTCAACCAAGGAGAGGAGCCACAAGTCATGTACAACCGACTCAAGACCTTAGTCAACCAAGTGCGCAACCTCAGGAGCACAAAATGGGATGACCATGAGATGGTCAAGGTTATTCTAAGATCACTCGTTTTTCGCAATCCTACACAAGTTCAATTAATTCGTGGTGATCCTAGGTATAAGCTAATATCTCCCGAGGAAGTGATAGGAAAGTTTGTGAGCTTTGAATTGATGATCAAAGGCTCCAAACAAATCATCAACTTGGAGCAAGGCGGCACCTCCACACCCGAGGTGCAACCCGTCGCATTCAAGGCGACAGAGGAAGAAAAGAAGGAATCTACACCGAGTAGGATTCTGAGAGAACCTAGAGGGGGGGGGTGAATAGGTGATCCTGTAAAAACTTGAAACTTAAAGCCACAAAACTTGGTTCGGAGTTAGCACAATAAAATCAAGTGGCTAAGGAGAGCTCTTGTGAAGCAAAATAGACACAGTGAGAACAAGCACAAGAGACACGAGGATTTATCCCGTGGTTCGGCCAAGTACAACACTTGCCTACTCTATGTTGTGGCGTCCCAACGGACGAGGGTTGCACTCAACCCCTCTCAAGTGATCCAATGATCGACTTGAATACCACGGTTCTTCTTTCTTTACTCTTTCTCGTTTGCGAGGAATCTCCACAACTTGGAGTCTCTCGCCCTTACAATATGGATCAAAGTGAAAGCACTAGAGTAAGGGAGGGAAGCAACACACACAAATCCACAGCAATACGCACACACACGACCAAGACTCGAGCTCAAAAGAATATCACAAGGTTCTCACTAGAACGGAGCTCAAATCACTAAGAATGACAAACGAGTGCGCAAAGACGGAGTGTGAATGATCAAGAATGCTCAAAGTATGCTTGGTGTACTCCTCCATGCGCCTAGGGGTCCCTTTTATAGCCCTAAGGCAGCTAGGAGCCGTTGAGAGCAATCTAGGAAGGCAATTCTTGCCTTCTGTCGACTGGCGCACCGGACAGTCCGGTGCACCACCGGACACTGTCCGGTGCGGATTTCTTTCCTATTCTGGCGCAGCCGACTGTTGAAGACTTGGAGCCGTTGGCGCACCGGACACTGTCCGGTGCACACCGGACAGTCCGGTGCTCCCATCCGACCGTTGGCTCGGCCACACGTCACGCGCGGATTGCGCGGCCGACCGTTGGCCCGACCGACCGTTGGCTCACCAGACAGTCCGGTGCCTCACCGAACAGTCCGGTGAATTATAGCCGTACGCTGTTGACTTGGTTCCCGAGAGCAGCGACTTCGCCGCAGGCGACTCACCGGACACTGTCCGCTGCTCCACCGGACAGTCCGGTGATTTATAGCCGTACGCCGCCGTCGAGACCCGAGAGCAGCCAGTTGACCAGACGCCAGCCTGGCGCACCGGACACTGTCCGGTGCACCACCGGACTATCCGGTGCACCCAAACTGAGCAGAGTCTTGGCTGCTCGAGCCAAGTCTTTTCCAATTGTATTTTCTCTGATTCTAGCACTTAGACAAATATGTTAGTACACAAAAACCAATGTACTAAGTCTAGAATCATACCTTTGTGTTGACTTTGCACTTCTTCCACCATTTGACATAGTTTCACACTTAAACTCTTTGTGTTGGCACTTGATCACCAAAATACTTAGAAATGGCCCAAGGGCACATTTCCCTTTCAGATTCCAATCGATGCCTCCAAGCTTGACAACGAGGAAATAGCGCTTATCATCAAAAGCTTTCGCCAAATCCTCAAGCAAAGGAAGGGGAAGGATTACAAACCCCGTTCCAAAAGGGTGTGCTACAAGTGTGGTAAGCCCGGTCATTTTATTGCAAAATGTCCTATGTCTAGTGACAGTGACAGGGGCGACGACAAGAAGAGAAAGAGGAAGGAGAAGAAAAGATACTACAAGAAGAAGGGCGGTGATGCCCACGTGTGTCGGGAATGGGACTCCGATGAGAGATCCATCGACTCCTCATCTGACTAGGATGCCGCCAACATCGCCATCAACAAGGGCCTCCTCTTCCCCAACGTCGGCCACAAATGCTTCATGGCAAAAGATGGCAAAAGGAAGAAGGTAAAATCTAGAGTCTCCACTAAATATACAACATCTAGTGATGAGTGTAGCTCTAGTGATAATGAAGATGATTTGCTTAGTCTTTTTGCCAATCTTAACATGCAACAAAAGAAAAAATTGAATAAATTAATAGGAGCTATTCATGAGAAGGATGAACTCTTGGATAGCCAAGAGGAATTCCTTAATAAGGAAAATAAGAAGCATGTTAAGGTGAAGAATGCCTATGCTCAGGAAGTAGAAAAATATGAAAATTTGTCTAATGAGCTTAGAGTTTGCCATGAATCAATTTCCAACCTTAGAACTGAAAATGCCAATTTATTTGCTAAGGCTGAGAAGTTAAATGTTTGTGATGATTCAATTTCCAATCTTAGAAATGATAATGCTAGTTTAATTGCTAATATTGATAAGTTGAATGAATCAATTTCTAGCCTTAAAACTGAAAATGCTAGTTTAATTTCCAAGGCTAGAGATTTAAATGTTTGCAATGATTCCATTTCCTATCTTAGAGATGAAAATGCCATGCTAAAATCTAAGATAGATGAATTAGATTCTTGCAAACCTTCTACATCTACTGTTGAGCATATTTCTATTTGTACTAGATGTAGAGACATTAATGTTGATGCTATTCATGATCACCTAGCTTTAATTAAACAACAAAATGATCATATAGCTCAATTAACTAGTAAAATCAATGAGCATGGGATAGAAAATGAAAAATTTAAATTTGCTAGAAGCATGCTCTATAATGGGAGACGCCCTGGCATCAAGGATGGCATTGGTTTCCAACAGGGAACAAATGTCAAAATTAATGCCCCTAAGAAATTGTCCAATTTTGTCACGGACAAGGCTCCCATGGTTCAAGATAACGAGGGCTATATTTTATATCCTGCTGGTTATCCCGAACATAAAATTAGGAGAATTCATGCTATGAAGTCTCATTCTGTCTGCTTTTATGTACAAGAATGAGGCATCTAGCTCTAGGCATTCTACCTGTAGGAAACGGGTGACGCCTAAGAGGGGGGGGTGAATTAGGACTTCTAAAACTTTTACTAAACTAGGCGACAAATAAATCCCTAGAGCAAAACCTATGCAAATAATCAAAACTAGAATGTGCAAACTAGGTTTTGTCTAAGTGTTGCTATCTCTACCGCAAAGGCTAAGTTTCAATCTACACTAAAAAAGTATGACTACAAGATTGAAACTTAAATGCTTAATATAAATGCGGAATGTAAAGAGCCAAGTAGAGAAGCAAACTCTCGTGGATGACGCCGGTATTTTTACCGAGGTATCCGGAACCACGCAAGGTCCCGACTAATCCTCGTTGGTGCCCCTACGCAAAGGGAAGCCCACGCGAGGGCCAAGCACCACGGTCGAGTAACTCCGTAGAGAGCCACGGGCCTTCTCCACGCGCAAGTGGTGCTCCGCTTCCGGCTCCTCTCGGACGCTCCCCGCCGTCTCCACTATCGAGCTTCCGGCCGAAACGCCGCGGGCCTCGTTCCCTCCGGTACACGGTGGCGGTCGTGACACAAACGCGGTTGTCACGGTCTCGCAAGACTCTCGCCCCACTTGGTACAATTACAACGACTCACGCAAGAGTCGAGGGGTTGTGTGGTTTTACAAAACTCACTCAACTAACTAGGGTTCACCTAGAGCAAGCGCTAAAGCGGTCTAACTAACCTAAGCACTTCGCAAAGCACCTACGCTAATCACCGAGTGATTCTATTAAGCACTTGGGTGTTTGAGCTCTTGGAAATATGCACTATGTGTCTTGGTATGTTGCTTGGGCTCTCACACTTGAGAATGGCCGGTTGGGGTGGTATTTATAGCCTCCACACTTCAAACTAGCCGTTGGACAGAAAGCAGCAGCTTTCTGTCGTCGGGTGCACCGGACAGTCCGGTGCACCACCGGACATCTACTGTGCAGTGTCCGGTACACGCCATGTCAGCCGACCGTTGGCGCCTGTAGCAGTTGACCGTTGGATCCGACCGTTGCCGTCTGCCCGTGGCACACCGGACAGTCCGGTGCACACCGGACAGTCCGGTGCACACCGGACAGTCCGGTGCTACAGCCAGAGAGCGCCTGTCTGTGGCCTCTCTGCGCAGACTGTCCAGTGCCACACCGGACAGTCCGGTGCACACCGGACATCAATGTCCGGTGCGCCACCAGGCGCTGGCTGACAGCCCGCATCTTGGATTTCTTTGCTGATTTCTTCGGGCTTCTTTTGTTCTTGAGTATTGGACTCCTATGCATCTTTTTATCTTCCTTTGAGGTGTTGCATCCTCATAGCCTTGGTCCAATTCTCTTCACATCCTGTGAACTATAATTATAAACACTAGCAAACATATTAGTCCACAGGTTGTGTTAACCATCAAACACCAAAACTCAATTAGCCAAAAGGCCTGGGGTCCATTTTCCTTACAATCTCCCCCTTTTTGGTGCTTGATGACAACACAACCAAAGCAAACAAATAATACAAGTATTTGAATTAAAATATGCAATCTACTTGCTAAGATGCATGATTGTCCCCACAATGTGATATTATGGACTTAAGCCTCCCCCTAACTCCATAATTCACTTACTTCCTATTTTTGGACCAAATAACCAAAACCACTGGAAAAACCATTTATAGATATAAAATTTTAAATTGGTGGTGTTTGGTGTTTGATATAGTTTTCATTGCTTTGGTCCCTAAACTTCTCCCCCTTTGGCATCAACCACCGAAAAGGAAGACATTAAAAGCATGTAGGAAGTAAATAAAAGCTTGCCCTCAACAAGAATTGAATCAAATGATATCACTAGAAGGATATTAAAATAAACCATATGAATGATACCAGTTGAAAAGAACTCCCCCTAAATGAGTGTTCTCTTTAGAAAGAAGTTTCTCCCACTTTTTAGAGATGAAGAAACACTCCCCCTGACAGAGATCCTCTACTTAGGAAAAAGCATGTGAAAATTAGAGGTGCAAGACATGATTTGAAAAGACTAACTTCCCTTATGCATAGGTAACAGAATATGAGTTAATTACTTATGCATTTTTGCAACATGGAAGCATATGATATGAAATATAGTCTAATCAAATTTAGGAGAAGACATGTAAATAATACTGAATGTAGTCTCAAAAGATACCAATTGAAAGTCAATGGTGAGCTTGAGATATCTTAGAGATTTTGCAGTGGAAGATTGTTGTCTTTCTCCGGGGACTTCATTTTCCTTACAATGAGACTATCACATGAAATAGACTTGAAAAGATGTTAGTCTCAAAGTGTTAGATTATAGAGTAACCTCCCCCTAAAGGTGTGCATACAAGTTTTGAATACTTGTAGGAGACATGCACTTTGATTTGATATCAAGAGGGGCAAATTATCTATAATCCTAACTTTGGCACATATAAGTTAAATGATACAACTTGTAGAAATCAAAATTTTCAATTTATGCATCATTTACTATGGAGTGATATAGAAGCTATGTGCCGTGCTTAAATAAACATTTTAAGCCATGTAGGTTTGCTTAAGTATATGAATTAAAAACAAGCAATCCTACCATATGATTTACCTAGTATTCATGATTTTAAACAAAAGTACATAACAAATGTAATACTAGGCAAGAAACGTAAACTAGATAAAAGGTAAATAGATACGCATATCTAAAAAACGAAGAATACAATAAAACTAGTTACCTTAGTCATGGGTGGGAAATTTGGGTCCAAAATTTTCACTAATCCACTTGGCAATAAACTTGATCCAATATGATGTATCCCATGATATACATCCCAATTTTACCAAGTCTCCAAATTTCCCGAAGGTCCTTCAGTCCACTCACTTCCCTTTCGGGATCCAAACCTTCTTGGTGCTTTTCATGGTTGAAATTATCTCCTTTGGCACACAGATGCGTTTGGCCCCTTTTCCTTTGTTGGCTTGCTTGTTGGCCTTGATTGCTATCACCTTTCCATTCTTTTTCTTCTTGATCAAATATGGTGTAGCATCCTTTTTGTTCACCTTTTTGATGTAGGTGTTGGAGATTTTGCTTGATGGCTTTTGCTTGAGCCTTTGCCTTTGTTTATCCCCGGTCATCGCCTTGCATTGGAAAGACTTGTGGCCTTCCTTGTGGCATAGCCTACAAATCACAGTTTCTCCCTCCATAGGCTTGTTCACTCCCGCAGTGGTGTTATCCTGTGGAGGTTGGATTTGTTTGGCTTTGCCTTTCTTGTCATACAAAGCCTTGCCAAGGCGAGCCACTTCTTGCTTTAATTGTTCATTTTCCTTTGCAACCTCATCCGTACATGTCTCTATAACGATATTCTCAACAACGACTTGGTTGCAGGGGTTAGAATCATCAATTAAATCAAAGCAGGAAGTAGAAGCATCTTTCTTAATTATTTCAGGTATTTCAACTAAAGATGCTGCTGGGGTGCTACCAATGTTTTCTAGCTTAGTAGTTAGCTCATTATTGTGTATGCTAAGAATTTCCATTTTCTCTAGCAAATTTTCAATAGCTTCTTGGGAGCTAGCTAACTTAGCCTTAAGTTTTTCATTCTTTTTAATAAGGTTGTCATCGGTAGCAGTGGATGGAGCACTAGATTCTAATAGCTCAATTTTAGTTGATAGCTCACTATTTAAGTTTGCAAAAGTTTCAAATTTTTCTAGCAAACCTTTGTAATCATTTTAAGAGCTAACCAACTTATTTTTCAAAGTTTTAAGTTGAGCTTTTTGCTTAGTGCAAACATCCTGGAAAAATTCTACGGCTTCCGCAAGCTCATCTAGAGAGGGCTTTCCCTCACCTTCATCATCACTACTACTTTCATCACTAGAGGATGGAATGCTTTTGTTACCTCTTTCCATAAGGCATTTGTGTGATGACCGTGATGATCGTGACGAGGACCGGTGGCTGCGCGTCCTTGGAGGTTTATCTTCACTTGAAGAATCATCCCAAGTTCTAACACTTGTTAGTGCCTTGCCTTTGCTCCTCTCCTTTTTGGGTTTGGCCATATTTGGACAATTGTCCCTGAAGTGGCCCTTCTCCCCACATGCGAAGCATCCTCTCTTCCTTTGCTTTTTCCTGTCAATATTAAAGAGAAGATCCTCGACTTGCAGGGGCACACCCATTAGATTAATCTTGCGAATCATCCTCATTACCTTTCCGACGCGTCGGATTGTTTCTTCGTCCTCGGAGGATGATGTGCATGGTTGATTATCTTCATATATCATCATCACTTTCTTCTTCTTCCTCTTCTTCACTTGAGGAACTTGGAGTGGGAGCCTTCTTTTTGCCCTTCCTTTCATCACATGCAAAAGCATATGGTCTTGAGGAAGTTGGCTCCTCTCCCCGACTCATTTTTCGTGACATCTCAAAAGCCGCGATTTTCCCAATCACGATGGTCGGGGTCATGTTGCTCAAGCCCTCCATGTTGTGAAGAATGGTGATGATGCTCCCATATCTTTGTTGTGGTAGCAGGGAGATAATCTTCCTCACAATATCCGCATCACCTAGCTTATTAATGCCAATAGAATTGAGCTCATTGATAATTAGATTCAAACGAGAATACATGTCTCTAACAAGCTCATCATCTTTCATAGCAAAAGTATTATACTCATTTAAGACTAGGCAATATTTTTTGCTCACGGACATTGGATGTGCCGTCATGGAGCTCATGCAATTTTAGCCAAATCTCATTAGCAGTTTTCAAGGTAAATACTTGATTAAAGATATCCATGCTAAGAGATTCATACAAGCAATTTTTGGCTCTAGCATTTAAATGAATTTCTTTTTCCTCACTCGTGGTGGGTTTCTCAGGATTCTTGAGGGGTTTCATCCCGTCACGAGTGACTCTCCAAACACCTAGATCAACGGCCTCTAGGTAACAAGCCATTCTAGCACTATAATATGGGAAGTTAGTGTCGTCGAAGTGAGGTGGCCTATGGGTATCCATCCTTTCCTCTAAAAGGCGTCGGCTCTTTTAGCGGTGAGGCTAAAACGTTGCAAATGAGCCAAGCCGGGCTCTGATACCACTTGTAGGAAACGGGTGACGCCTAAGAGGGGGGGTGAATTAGGACTTCTAAAACTTTTACTAAACTAGGCGACAAATAAATCCCTAGAGCAAAACCTATGCAAATAATCAAAACTAGAATGTGCAAACTAGGTTTTGTCTAAGTGTTGCTATCTCTACCGCAAAGGCTAAGTTTCAATCTACACTAAAAAAGTATGACTACAAGATTGAAACTTAAATGCTTAATATAAATACGGAATATAAAGAGCCAAGTAGAGAAGCAAACTCTCGTGGATGACGCCGGTATTTTTACCGAGGTATCCGGAACCACGCAAGGTCCCGACTAATCCTCGTTGGTGCCCCTACGCAAAGGGAAGCCCACGCGAGGGCCAAGCACCACGGTCGAGTAACTCCGTAGAGAGCCACGGGCCTTCTCCACGCGCAAGTGGTGCTCCGCTTCCGGTTCCTCTCGGACGCTCCCCGCCGTCTCCACTATCGAGCTTCCGGCCAAAACACCGCGGGCCTCGTTCCCTCCGGTACACGGTGGCGGCCGTGACACAAACGCGGTTGTCACGGTCTCGCAAGACTCTCGGCCCACTTGGTACAATTACAACGACTCACGCAAGAGTCGAGGGGTTGTGTGGTTTTACAAAACTCACTCAACTAACTAGGGTTCACCTAGAGCAAGCGCTAAAGCGGTCTAACTAACCTAAGCACTTCGCAAAGCACCTACGCTAATCACCGAGTGATTCTATTAAGCACTTGGGTGTTTGAGCTCTTGGAAATATGCACTATGTGTCTTGGTATGTTGCTTGGGCTCTCACACTTGAGAATGGCCGGTTGGGGTGGTATTTATAGCCTCCACACCTCAAACTAGCCGTTGGACAGAAAGCAGCAGCTTTCTGTCGTCGGGTGCACCGGACATCTACTGTGCAGTGTCCGGTGCACGCCATGTCAGCCGATCGTTGGCGCCTGTAGCAGTCGACGTTGGATCCGACCGTTGCCGTCTGCCCGTGGCACACCGGACAGTCCGGTGCACACCGGACAGTCCGGTGCTACAGCCAGAGAGCGCCTGTCTGTGGCCTCTCTGCGCAGACTGTCCAGTGCCACACCGGACAGTCCGGTGCACACCAGACATCAATGTCCGGTGCGCCACCAGGCGCTGGCTGACAGCCCGCATCTTGGATTTCTTTGCTGATTTCTTCGGGCTTCTTTTGTTCTTGAGTATTGGACTCCTATGCATCTTTTTATGTCTTCCTTTGAGGTGTTGCATCCTTATAGCCTTGGTCCAATTCTCTTTGCATCCTGTGAACTATAATTATAAACACTAGCAAACATATTAGTCCACAGGTTGTGTTAACCATCAAACACCAAAACTCAATTAGCCAAAAGGCCTGGGGTCCATTTTCCTTACACTACCCATGTTAAAATGCCTAAAAAGAAATCTCCTACTGCATCAAATGAGCCAATTATTTCATTTAAGACTTTTGATGCATCTTATGTTTTAACTAACATATCAGGCAAAGTAGTTGCCAAATATGTTGGGGGCAAACACAAGGGCTCCAAGACTTGTGTTTGGGTACCCAAGGTGCTTGTTTTTAATGTGAAAGGACCCAAGACCGTTTGGGTACCTAAGAACAAGGCCTAATTTTTTTTGCAGGTTTATGCATCCGGGGGCTAAAGTTGGATCATTGATAGTGGATGCACAAACCACATGACAGGGGAGAAAGCAATGTTCTCCTACGAGAAAAACCAAGATCCCCAAAGAGCTATCACATTCGGGGATGGAAATCAAGGTTTGGTCAAAGGACTTGATAAAATTGCTATATCACCTGACCATTCTATTTCCAATGTTTTTCTTGTAGATTCGTTAGATTACAATTTGCTTTATGTTTCTCAATTATGCAATATGGGCTACAACTGTCTTTTTATAGATATAGGTGTTACTGTCTTTAGAAGAAGTGATGATTCAGTACCATTTAAGGGAGTGTTAGAGAGTCAGCTATACTTAGTTGATTTTAATAGAGATGATCTTGACACTTGCTTAATTGCTAAGACTAATATGGGTTGGCTCTGGCATCGTTGACTAGCCCATGTTGGAATGAAGAATCTTCACAAACTTCTAAAGGGAGAGCACATTTTAGGACTAACCAATGTTCATTTTGAGAAAGACACGGTTTGTAGCGCATGTCAAGCAGGAAAGCAAGTTGGCGCCCACCATCCACACAAAAACATCATGACAACGGACAGGCCACTGGAGTTACTCTACATGGATCTATTCGGCCTGATAGCTTACATAAGCATCGACGGGAGTAAGTACTGACTAGTTATTGTGGATGACTATTCTCGCTTCACTTGGGTGTTCTTTTTGCAGGAAAAATCTCAAACCCAAGAGACCTTGAAGGGATTCTTGAGACGGGCTCAAAATAAGTTCGGATTGAGAATCAAAAATATTAGAAGCGATAATGGGACGGAGTTCAAAAACTCTTAAATTGAAGGCTTTCTTGAGGAGGAGGGCATCAAGCATGAGTTCTCTTCTCCCTACACACCTCAACAAAATGGTGTAGTGGAGAGGAAGAATAGAACTCTACTAGACATGGCAAGGACCATGCTTGATGAGTACAAGACACCGGACCGGTTTTGAGCCGAGGCAATTAACACCGCCTGCTACTCCATCAACCGGTTATATCTTCACCGAATCCTCAAAAAAACATCATATAAACTCCTTACCGGTAAAAGCCCAATGTTTCATATTTTAGAGTCTTTGGTAGCAAATGTTTTATTCTTGTTAAAAGAGGTAGAAAATCTAAATTTGCTCCTAAGGCTATAGACGACTTTTTACTAGGATATGATTCAAACACAAGGGCATATAGAGTCTTTAACAAGTCCACTGGACTAGTTGAAGTTTCTTGTGACATTGTGTTTGATGAGACTAATGGCTCCCAAGTGGAGCAAGTTTATCTTGATGAATTAGATGATGAAGAGGCTCCGTGCGTGGTGCTAAGGAACATGTCCATTGGGGATGTGTGTCCTAAGGAATCCGAAGAGCCTCCACAAGCACAAGATCAACCGTCGTCTTCCATTCAAGCATTTCCACCTACCCAAGATGAGGAACAGGCTCAAAATAATGAAGAAGAGGATCAAGAGGATGAGCCACCTCAAGATGAGGTCAATGATCAAGGGGGAGATGATGAAAATAATGACAAGGAAGATGATCAAGAAGTACAGGGTCAAAGACCGCCACACCCAAGAGTCCACCAGGCAATTCAAAGAGATCACCCCGTGAACTCCATTCTTGGAGATATCCATAAGGGGGTAACTACTCGATCTCGAGTCACACATTTTTGTAAGCATTACTCTTTTGTGTCCTCTATTGAGCCTTACAGGATTGAGTATGCACTGAGAGATTCGGATTGGGTGCTGGCAATGCAAGAGGAGCTCAACAACTTCACGAGAAATGAGGTATGGCGTTTGGTTCCACGTCCTAATCAAAATGTTATAGGTACCAAGTAGGTATTCCGCAATAAGCAAGATGAGCATGGTGTGGTGATAAGGAACAAAGTTCGACTTGTGGCCAAGGGTTATTCACAAGTCGAAGGTTTGGACTTTGGTGAAACTTATGCACCCGAAGCTAGGCTTAAGTCAATTCGCATATTACTTGCCTATGCTACTTACCATGACTTCAAGCTTTATCAAATGGAAGTGAAGAGTGCCTTCCTCAATGGACCAATCAAGGAAGAGGTCTATGTTGAGCAACCTCCCGGCTTTGAAAATATTGAGTATCCTAACCATGTCTATAAACTCTCAAAGGCGCTTTATGGGCTCAAGCAAGCCCTAAGAGCATGGTATGAATGCCTGCGAGATTTTCTAATCACTAATGGCTTCAAAGTCGGAAAAGCCGATCCTACTCTCTTTACTAAAACTATTGAAAATGATTTGTTCGTATGCCAAATTTATGTTGATGATATTATATTCGGGTCTACTAACAAATCTACTTGTGAAGAGTTTAGTAGGATCATGGTACAGAAATTCGAGATGTCTATGATGGGGGAGTTGAGATATTTCTTAGAATTTCAAATCAAGCAACTCCAAGAGGGCACCTTCATCAGCCAAACAAAGTATATTCAAGACATCCTTAAGAAATTTGGAATGAAGGATGCCAAGCCCATCAAGACACCCATGGGAACCAATGGGCATCTCGACCTCGACACAGGAGGTAAATCGGTAGATCAAAAGTGTCGGCGTTTCGACCCCGGGGGTCCCTGGACCGACGAGTAAATTGTCGCTACGTGTCCCAGCCCAAATGGGTCGGCGCGAGACGGAGACACAAGGGGGGAAAACAGTAAGGGGAACCGCGGCCTCGTGTTGTCCTGCGCCCAGGGCGAATGCGCTTGCAGTAGGGGGTTACAAGCGTTCGCGAGGGAGAAAGAGAGAGAGAGCCTGTGCGTCAGCCCGTCCTCCTGCGTGGCCACCCTTTTTCGTACGAGGGCCCTAGACCTTCCTTTTATAGACGTAAGGAGAGGGTCCAGGTGTACAACGGGGGGTGTAGCAGTGTGCTAACGTGTCTAGCAGAGGGGAGCCAGAGCCCCATGTACATGCCGACGTGGCTGTCGGAGAGGTGTTGGAGCCCTGTTCACGTGGCGTCGTGGCCGTCGGAGGAGCGCTTGAGCCCTGTAGAAGTACAGCTGTCGGGGCTGTCGGATCCTTGCTGACGTCTACTTGCTTCCGTAGGGGGCTAAGAACTGCCGTCGTCATGGAGCACGCGGGGTGCCATCATTACTTGTTTTACCGGGGCGAGCCAGATGGGACGCCGGTCTTGTTCCCCATAGCCTGAGCTAGCTAGGGGTAGGGTAGTGATGTACCCCCCTGCGACGTGGTCGGTCCGAGCCCGAGGTCGGGCGAGGCGGTGGCTCCTCCGAGGTCGGGGCTGAGTCCGAGCCCGGGGGTCGGGCGAGGCGGAGACCGTCGTCCGGAGTCGGGGTTGAGTCCGAGCCCGGGGGTCGGGCGAGACAGAGACCATCGTCCGAGGTCGAGGTTGAGTCTGAGCCCTGGGGTCGGGCGATGCGGAGACCGTCTTCCGGAGTCGAGGTTGAGTCCGAGCCCGGGGGTCGGGCGAGGCGGAGACCGTCTTCCGGAGTCGAGGTTGAGTCCGAGCCCTGGGGTCGGGCGGGGCGGAGCTTCCTATGGCGCCCGAGGCTGGATTTGGCTGCCGTCAACCTCACCCTGGCAGGTGGCACAGCAGTTGGAGCAGCGCAGGCGGCGCTGTTTTCCTGTCAGGTCAGTCAGTGGAGGGGCGAAATGACTGCGGTCACTTCGGCCTTGCCGACTGGAGGGTGTGCATCAGGATAAGGTGTCAGGCGATCCTTGCATTGAATGCTCCTGCGATACGGTCGGTTGGCGTGGCGATCTGGCCAAGGTTGCTTCTCCGCGAAGCCTACTCGAGCTGGGCCTCGGGCGAGGCGAAGGTGCGCCCGTTGCTTGAGGAGGCCCTCGGGCGAGGCGTGAATCTGCCTTGGTCTACCGTTCCTGCTCGAGGCTTGGCTCGGGTGAGGTGAGATCGTGTCCCTTGAGTGGACGGAGCCTTGACCGGAATTGCGCCCATCAGGCCTTTGCAGCTTTGTGCTGATGGGGATTACCAGCTGAGATTAGGAGTCTTGGGGGTACCCCTAATTACGGTCCCCGACAGTAGCCCCCGAGCCTCAAAGGGAGTGTGGGTACTCGCTTGGAGGCTTTGTCGCACTTTTTTGCACGGGGACTGGCCTTTCTCGGTTGCATTTTGGAGGAGTGGTTTGACTCCTTCGAGGTCTTAATGCCTTTTGTGATGCCTCGGCCGGTCTGGTTGTTCCCTCATGCGAACTGGTCGTTGCCCGGGTGCATAGTCAGGTTCCGAGTTCTCGGGCTGGTATGTTGACGTTGTCAACGGGTTGGCCGAAGCTGGGTTTTGCGAGAGCAGCCCCCGAGCCTCTGCATAGGGCGAGAGGACTGTCAAGGACTGACTCGGCTTTTTTCATACGCCCCTTTGTCGCCTTTCCGCAAGGAGGAGGGGGGAAAGCGCCATGTTGCCCTCGGAGCGCGCCGAACATGGTGTCTCCGGTGAGTTGCTAATGGGTGATCCGAGTGGACGCCCGTGCCCCGTTCGATAAGGGTCGGCTAGTGGCCCAGAGGCGCGCTCCAAAAGTACCTGCAGGTGATTTGCCGGACCCGGTCCCGTTCGATAGGGTCCAAGGGCTTGATGCCTCCCTCTGATGGGATTCCGTTACAGAATCGCTCCTGCTGGTCTCAGAAATGTCCTAGGGTACCTCGGGAGCGTAGCCCGAGCCTTGGTTATGTATCGAACGTACCCAGAGTCATCCCTCACTCTGCGTGTTCTAGGGCGGCTGTCGAACCCTTCGAGAGGCCAGCCTGCGAACCCCTGATCAGTAGTGGGCGCGAAGCCCGAGTGGCCTGAGACACCTATTGAACCCTTCCGAGGGGCCAGCCTTCGAACCTCTACCAGTAGTGGGCGCGGAGCCCGAGTGCTCTGAGGCGGCTGTTGAACCCTTCCGGAGGGCCAGCCTTCAAACCTCTGATCAGTAAGGGGGCTCGGGGCCCGCTTCCTTCGCAGAGAAGGATCCCTTTCGGAGTGTCCCCTTTCCCAGTCCCTGTAGCAAGAGAGAGAAAGGGGAAGCGAAAAAGGATACGAAATTGAACGACGTGGCGTACCTTTTTTGACACGGTCATTATGGCGGAGGTGAAGCGTCGCCCGCTTCGCCTACCAAAGGTGTCGTCTGCCCTACCGTAGAGTTAATGCGACGCGACGAGTGGTTCGCGGGGCAGTCGTTGTGCATGCGCGAGCCGTTCGAGGAACGGAACACGGGCGCGTCGTCTTCACGCCGTGGGAGAGGGCTCTCTCGCTGTTCCAGGAGGGGACTTGAGCTTGCAGACAATTTGACCGCCGCTTCCGCTCGCCTGCTGCCACCATTACTGTCGGCCCACTTCTGGCCATATCGACCGTCGTGCCTTCTCCCGCGGCTGACTGACCTGTGATCGGCGTGCCTGGTTGGCACTGCTGGGCCGTGTGCAGGGTTGCCTCGAGTCACGGCACCGATTCTGCGGTCGAGGATGTGCGGCACTGGCGCAAGTGGCGGTGCCGTTTCTCGCACGTAGTAACCGGCGTGCCGGTTACATGACGTGTGGGCCTAGGCCTCCATGCTGGATGCGTCGAAGTCGAAAGGGTGCGCCCCCTTGGTGTAGTTGCATGCCGCCTGCATGGCGGTCTGCCCTTTCACCCACTGGTCTGGGCGAAAGTGGAGGAGTGCTTGTAACCGCTGGGCAGTTGCGCGCTCCGTGCACGGCGGTTTGGCTTCTTCTGTCCTAGGCCATCTCGCATGACACGTGGGACCCAGCCCCCGTGTCGTAGGGGGAGGACCTTGGAGCGTGTTGGTGAAGACTTAGTCTGCGATGGCTGAGGACGCGAGCTAGGAGAGTTGCCTTTAAAAAGGGATCGACCTCCTGGGTGGTAGCCATGCCTTCGCACTTTCCTCATGCATCGCGTCCTTCCGCCTCCCGAGCCCCCGGATGGGGAGCACCCGCGTTGTCTTTGTCTCGTTGTGGAAGGAGCGCAACCTTATGGAGGTCGGTACCTTTCAGCCATCGTTTGGCTTCAAGGATTTTCATCTGGCAGCCCGGCCGCATCCCCTCGCCGATGGTCACCCAAGACGGTGACCACCAGTTTGATGGTGGGTAGAAGCAAGCCAGGTTGCGGCTTCTGCCCTGCCCTCAGCTTCAAGGATCTTCATCATCCTTGCTGGGGCGGAGGGCGAGCTGAGCCAGAGCTCTACCTCCCGTACGGGCCAGCGAGCCACCTCCTCCTTCAGCGTTCATGGGAGAGGGCGCTCACCAGCTTAGCGAAAGGGGCGGACTTCGACAACGCGTGGCCGAGTGGCCGCACGCGTCGTCAGCTCTAGCATGCCTGGTTCGCTAGCTCAGCTAGCTCTGGCATGGCTTCCGGTGCCACCTCCCACCGCTGGGCGGAGTGTGGCTACCTGCCCGCCATACAGGTGGTTGTTGCGCCGTGCGTACCGGGGGACCGCCCAAGACATCGCGCGCTGCTAGGGCGGCGTTCGTGTTCTTGGGCTGTCCTACCCTTGCTCTGGCACGACGCCTTCGCGCGGGGGTCGGTGCTCGCCCGTCCGGGAGGACTTGAGTGGGGATCTGCCAATGGACAGATGGCCGGAGAAGTCCTCGTCGCCGACGAGATCACCGCTGCCATCTGCGCTCTGGGCCTCCGGCTCTTTGGCTTTGACAGCTTGTCCTCGCCCCTCGAGTGGGGACGTGGGCGAGGGCCTTGTTGCAGCGGTGTCTGCCCTGAGGTCATCGCTGCTGCTGTTTGGCCGCCCGGAGCGGAGGTCGTTGTCGCTGCTGCAGGAGTGAGTGGCGGTGAGCCGCTTGGAGTTCGTCGTCCCGCGGGCCTCCTGGTATGGAGGTTGTTCATACCCGCGAGAACGGAACCGGAGTCCCGTTTGTAATGGCACCTTGAGTGCTGGTGTATGTTCATTGCGGCTGTCGGGGCCTGAACACCTGTGTATTTGGGTGTAAAGCCGTGTTTCTTCCCCATTTCGAGCACCAGGACTCGCCTGTCGGCTAGCTGGACCGCTTAACCAAGTGTGAGTTGCCCTGTGCGGAAGGTGACGAGTGAGGTATCCGTATCCTGGAGGCGTAGGAGTCCCTCGGCTCGGTCAGCCTTGCCGCTCAAGGCTTCTCTTGCTCAGTGAAGGAACCCTCGGCTGCTCTGTGATGAGCCGAAGCCAGAGGCAGCGGTGTCAACACGGACAGAGGTGGAGTTGGCTAGGGAAGAAACTCCATCGGCCCAGAAGTAGGGGACTTCCCAGGCTGAGGAGGTGTAGCAGCGGCGGCTGGAACCTGGCCAGGTTGTCCACTAGCGAGACCAACCCTGGAGTCGGGCTACCGAGGCCATGAGCCGGGCCGGTGTCCTCGGGGGACAGCCGGCTGAGGCTACAGAGCGGCCGGTCCGGCCGTCTGCTTGGGTCGGGTTCCTAGAGGAGACCCTGGCGATGATGGCCCAGACGTGGTGCTGACATTTTCCTTCGAGGTGGAGATCCTTCCGACCGTGTTGCTGCTCCCCCTACTGACGTATGAACCTGCAGGAACAGTTTGTCTGTAGTGTGCGTATGTTTTTTGCGGCCGCCGAGGCCCAAACACATCGTCGTCGTGTTGTAAAGCTACGTTTCTTTTCCCCTTGTTTCGAGTATCAAGACTTGTTCGTCGGTAACAGAATTGTTTATTCGAGCGAGAGTTACTTATCGCTGAAGGTGATGAGTGAGGTATCCGTATCTCGGAGGCATAGGAGTCCCTCGACTCGGTCGGCCTTGCCGCTTACATGTACTCTTACTCATCCGTAGGATTCTGTTACCGATATAGTCGAGATGGCACGAAAAATCGTTTCGGCCGAAAAATTTTCAAGCGCTAAGACTTGTTCGGACAGCGGAATCGCTTATCCGAGCGTGAGTTACTTATCGCGGAAGGTGATGAGTGAGGTATCTGTATCCCGGAGGCATAGGAGTCCCTCGGCTCGGTCGGCCTTGCCGATTACATGTACTCTGTCGTTTTCAGGATTCCACTATCGAAGTAGTCGAAAAGCACGAAAGAAATTCTGGCAGGAAGACTTTTTTCGAGGAAAATTTTGACGCAGAGGGGGTTCCCCCCTTCTAGCCCCCGAGGGAGGGTCGGGCTTTGCCGAGGCAAGGTTGACCCTTCCTTGATGGTTAGACTTTATTTGTGTATGTGAACGAGGTATATGAACGACTTGAAAACATCTTAAGGGTAGAAGCGACGTAGCTGTCGGATGTTCCAAGCGTTGCTGTAGACCTCGCCTTGACTGTTGGCCAGCTTGTATGTTCTGGGCTTCAGAATCCTAGCGATGATGAACGGCCCCTCCCAGGGAGGCGTGAGCTTGTGGCGCCCTCGGGCGTCTTGTCATAGCCGAAGCACCAAGTCGCCCACCTGGAGGTCTCGGGACCGAACCCCTCAGGCGTGGTAGCGTCGCAGGGACTACTGATACCGCGCCGAGTGTAGCAAGGCCATGTCCCGAGCCTCTTCCAGCTGGTCCAGTGAGTCTTCTCGGTTTGTCTGGTTGCTTCGGGCGTCGTATGCCCTCGTCCTCGGGGAGCCGTATTCTAAGTTTGTGGGCAAGATAGCCTCGGCCCCATAGACTAGAAAAAACGGCGTGAAGCCCATGGCTCAGCTTGGTGTCGTCCTCAGACTCCAGACCACCGAGGGGAGTTCCTTCATCCACCGCTTGATGAACTTGTTGAGGTCGTTGTAGATCCTCGGCTTGAGTCCCTGTAGAATCATGCCGTTGGCACGCTCTACCTGCCCATTCGTCATGGGGTGAGCTACGGCGGCCCAGTCCACCCGGATGTGGTGGTCCTCGCAGAAGTCCAGGAACTTCCTGCCGGTGAACTGGGTGCCATTGTCGGTGATGATGGAGTTCGGGACCCCGAAGCGATGGATGATGTTGGTGAAGAACGCCACCACCTGTTCGGACCTGATGCTGTTTAGGGGTCGGACCTCAATCCACTTGGAGAATTTGTCGATGGCGACCAGTAGGTGCGTGAAGCCCCTGGGTGCCTTCTGCAAGGGACTGACGAGGTCTAGACCCCACACAGCAAACGACCAGGTGATGGGTATTGTTTGCAGAGCCTGAGCGAGCAGGTGGGTCTGCCTTGCGTAGAATTGACACCCTTGGCAGGTGCGGACAATCCTAGTGGCGTCGGCCACCGCGGTTGGCCAGTAGAAACCTTGTCGGAAGGCGTTTCCAACGAGGGCTCGAGGCGCTGCGTGGTGACCGCAAGCCCCCGAGTGTATTTCTTGCAATAGCTCCTATCCTTCGGTGATGGATATGCATCGCTGGAGGATGCCCGAGGGGCTGCGATGGTAGAGCTCCTTTCCGTCACCCAGCAAGACGAACGACTTTGCGCGCCACGCCAGTCGCCGAGCTTCGGCTCTATCGAGGGGTAGCTCTCCTCGATGGAGATATTGCAGGTATGGGGTCTTCCAATTTCGATTAGGCGTGACCCCATTCCGCTCTTCCTCGACGCGTAGTGCCTCACCCTCGGGGGTCGAGGGTGCCTCAGGCGGGGCCGAGGCTGCCTCGGGCTGAGCTGAGGGCGCCTCGGGCAGAGCTGAGGCCTTCTCAGGCTCGGGCGTGTCGTCGGTCTTGACAGAGGGTTGATGTAGGTCTCGGGAGAAGACGTCCGGAGGAACCGTTGTCCGCCCCGAGGCTATCTTAGCCAGCTCGACTACGGTCTCGTTGTATCGTCGAGCGACGTGGTTGAGCTCAAGCCCGTAGAACTTGTCCTCTAGGCGCCGAACCTCGTCGCAGTAGGCTTCCATCTTCGGGTCGCGGCAATGGGAGTTCTTCATGACTTGGTCGATGACAAGCTGCGAGTCGCCACGAGCGTTGAGGCACCGGACCCCTAGCTCGATGGCGATGCGCAACCCGTTAACCAGAGCCTCGTACTCGGCCACGTTGTTGGACGCTGGGAAATGGAGGCGCAGCACGTAGCGCAGGTGCTTCCCGAGGGGTGAGATGAAGAGCAGGCCCGCGCCCGGTCCTGTTTTCATCAGCGACCCATCGAAATACATGGTACAGAGTTCCGGTTGGATCGGAGCTGCTGGAAGCTGGGTGTCGACCCATTCAGCCACAAAGTCTGCCAAGATTTGGGACTTGATGGCCTTTCGAGGGGCGAACGAGATTGTCTCGCCCATGATCTCCACTGTCCACTTTGCAACCCTACCAGAGGCCTCTCGGCACTGGATGATCTCCCCCAGGGGGAAGGATGACACCACAGTCACCGGATGGGACTCGAAGTAGTGTCGCAACTTTCGCCGCGTCAGAATTATCGCGTACAGTAGCTTCTGAATTTGCGGGGAGCGGATTTTGGTTTCGGACAGTACCTCACTGATGAAGTAGACCGGCCTCTAGACGGGCAATGCGTGCCCTTCTTCTCGTCTCTCGACCACGATCGCGGCGCTGACCACCTGAGTGGTAACGGCGACGTAGATCAAGAGGGCTTCTCCGGCAGTGGGGGGCACCAAGATGGGCGCGCTTGTAAGGAGCGCCTTTAGGTTCTCGAGGGCTTCCTCAGCCTCGGGGGTCCAAGTGAAGCGCTCGGTCTTCCTCAAGAGGCGATACAGAGGTAGGCCTCTTTTGTCGAGGCGTGAGATGAAGTGGCTCAGAGCCGCAAGGCATCCCATGACCCTCTATACTCCTTTCAAGTCCTTGATGGGCCCCATGTTGGTGATGGCCGCGATTTTCTCCGGGTTGGCCTTGATGCCCCGCTTGGAGATGATGAACCCCAAGAACATGCCTCGGGGGACTCCGAAGACACACTTCTCGTGATTGAGTTTTACGCCTTTTGCCTTGAGACACTTGAATGTCGTTTCAAGGTCGGAGAGGAGGTCGGAGGCTTTCCTCATCTTGACTACGATGTCATCGACGTAAGCCTCGACCGTTCGACCAATGTGCTCCCCGAACACGTGGTTCATGCACCTTTGGTATGTCGCACCCGCATTCCTCAAACCAAATGGCATAGTAATGTAGCAGTACATGCCAAAAGGTGTGATGAAAGAAGTCGCGAGCTGGTCGGACTCTTTCATCCTGATTTGGTGATACCCTGAGTAGGCATCGAGGAACGACAGGGTTTCGCACCCAGCAGTGGAATCCATGATTTGATCGATGTGAGGCAGGGGGTAGGGAACTTTCGGGCATGCTTTGTTTAGACCAGTGTAGTCTACACACATCCGCCATTTCCCACCTTTCTTTTTCACAAGCACAGGGTTGGCTAGCCATTCGGGATGGAATACCTCTTTGATGAACCCGACAGCCATCAGCTTGTGGATCTCCTCGCCTATGGCTATGCGCTTTTCTTCGTCGAATTGGCGGAGAGGCTGCTTCACGGGTCGAGCTCCAGCTCGGATATCCAGTGAGTGCTCGGCGACATCCCTCGGTATGCCAGGCATGTCCGAGGGACTCCACGCAAAAACCTCGGCGTTTGCGTGGAGAAAGTCGACGAGCACTGCTTCCTATTTGGGGTCGAGCTCGGAGCCGATCCGGATCAGCTTGGAGGTGTCGTTGCTGGGGTCGAGAGGGACGGACTTAACCGCCTATGCTGGTTCGAAGTTGCCTGTAATACTCAAAATTGTGTACAATAAATACATGGTGATTTCCTTATTTTATGTGCCTCATTTGCATCATAAAAAGAGCATACACAAAATTTAGAGTTTAATTCAAACAAATGATAAAAAAATGCATCATGATGGAGTTTATATGTTTGTGCATTAAATAAAATAATAATGTTAATGATAATAAAATAATAATTACTAGAAGTTGAATTAAACCCTAATTTGAATATAGGGTTTTGAAAATAAAAAAAAGAAAAGAAATACCACATAACACATAGGGAATAAATATACACATAAATATATTCTCTTCAACTTCAAATGTAAATTGGCACATTTGAGATAAGTACAAATCCATGACTGAAATTCAAATTTGAATTTGAAATCTAAAAGGAGAAATGAAAATCTAAATTTGAAAAAGAAAAGAGAAAAAGAATAAAGAAAAAAAAAGAAAAAGAAAAGGATAAAACCTTGCTTGGGCCGAGTCTGTTTCTGGCGGCCCACCTAACCCACCCCTGCGCGGCCCAACTTCATCCCGCGTGCGCTGACGGCACGGGCCCGCGAGACAGCTTCTCCTTCTCTCGGCGCTTGCGGACTCCTGCTGTCGCCGCCCTGCGGGTCCCATCTGTCTGCCGCTGCGCTATCTTCCCTCGCTCGCGTCTTGAGGCTGTATCGCTGACGGGTGGACCTGATAGGTAAGCTCCATCCTCAACAGAGCTTCCGAGCATGGCGGCATGCGCGACTCTCGCGGGAGGCCGCTGAGCGCTTGACCACGCCCGCGTCCTTAAAGGTAGCACATCCGGGCTCGCCTCCCCCTCTTTGTCCTCCTACCTCCGCGACCCATCCACCTCCTCTGCCAGTTCGACGACGGCGCCGAGAGAGAGGAGAGAAACCTTCGTCACCGCCACCACGGTAGTTGGTCGTTGTTCCATAATCAGGCTCTCGGGTGGTGCCGGGGCATCGCTCCACTCGCTCCGTAGGTGTGTGACCCCTCGGGGGGCACGAATTCCGGTCACGCCGCTCTCAATTCCTCGTCGGAGCTTGCGCCTGGTCCCTGTTCCGCCCTCCGCCATGGCCTACTTCTGCCAGTGGTCTGCACGCCCGGTAAATCACCTCACCGTGTTCGCCTCAGTTTAATTGTTGCGCTGTGTCAGTTAATCGATCAGGGGGGTCTTGGTTGGGCCGGAATCCACTGCGCCGTTCATGGCGCCGCCGCTGGGGGTCGGCTTGTCGTGGTCGAGTTCGGTCAGTAGGGAGAATCGCGTGCGCGGTGCTGGGAACCATTGATCCTCTGCGCAACGGCCAGGATTAGACAATCAAGTACCCGTTTGCGCGATTGATCTGGCGCCGTAGATCTGTGATCCTGCGGTTCATGTTAGAACTAGCTTCATTAAATCTGGGCCGTACATTAGGAATCCGATGGTGTCTGGTGAGAGTGAGGGTTTACAATGGTTTGATCTAATCGTGGTCGTTCACAGTCGATCGGACGGCTAGAATACCACAGTACCCCTTCGGCCTCGGATTTTTATTAAAGAGCCCCTGGAGTTTGAAATAATTAACCCGCAGTCCATCGCTACTATTCACTGTGCCTTGGAAATCCTTACCCCGAGGCCCCTGAGTTTTCTGTAAATAGTGCGCCCAGTCCAGAGTAGATTAAAAACAGTGAAATAATTATGGAAATTCGTTTTTAATACAAAAACAAATCTAGAAACTTGTAAATGCATAGAAAATCCATTTTTAGTCCAAATCACTCCATTCCAGTTCCTAAAATTTTGTAATTTTATTCTCCATCATCTAGAGTCTCTGTCCTGGCATGAAAATAGTAAGAAAATTAATTTATCATCTAATCCTACTTCAATCACATTAAACCTTAGGAAATTCATAACTTGAAATCTATAACTCCAAATTTAACAATTCCAGTTCCTATGATCTCATTTTAATGAGTAGATTTTTACTGTATATTTTATTTGCATGTTTGATGTGATGTTAATTTATGCTATACTATGTATGTATTGTGTTGATGCGAGTAGACGAGCAAGCTACTGTGGATTCTGAGGTTCAGCAAGTAGAAGTAGCTGAGCAGGAGCTCATTGAAGGCAAGTTGTGCCCTTGTGAGAGCACCTAGAGGGGGGGTGAATAGGTGATCCTGTAAAACTTCAAAAACTTATAGCCACAAAAACTTGGTTAATTGTTAGCACAATAATTGCCAAGTGGCTAAAGAGGAATCCTCAACAAAACACAATAACCAACAAGGATCAATCACAAAGATGGCACGGTGGTTATCCCGTGGTTCGGCCAAGACCAACGCTTGCCTACTCCACGTTGTGGCGTCCCAACGGACGAGGGTTGCAATCAACCCCTCTCAAGCGGTCCAAAGACCCACTTGAATACCACGGTGTTTTGCTTCCTTTTTCTCAATCCCGTTTGCGAGGAATCTCCACAACTTGGAGCCTCTCGCCCTTACACTTGAAATTCACAAAGAACACGGAGCAAGGGAGGGATTAGCAACGCACACAAGACACAAGAATCAGAGTGTCAACACGCACACAAATCGCAACAAGAGCTCGCAACTCGACTCAATGAGTTCACAACTCCACAAGAGCTCTATATGCTATCACAATGAAACAAACGCGCGAAATCTATGTCTTGGTGCTTAGAAATGTTGTAGGAATGCTTGGTGTTTAGAAATGTTGTAGGAATGCTTGGTGTTTAGAAATGTTGTAGGAATGCTTGGTGTGCTCCTCCATGCGCCAAGGGGTCCCTTTTATAGCCCCAAGGCAGCTAGGAGCCGTTGGGAGCAATCTTGGAAGGCTGATCTTGCCTTCTGTCGACTGGCGCACCGGACAGTCCGGTGCCCGATTTCCTTCCTTAAATAGCGAAGCCGACCGTTGGCAGCCTGAGAGCCGTTGGCGCACCGGACATGTCCGGTGCACACCGGACAGTCCGGTGCCCCCTTCTAGCCGTTGGCTCGGCCACGTCTCCCGCGCAGATCGCGCGGCCGACCGTTGGCTCACCGGACAGTCCGGTGCACACCGGACAGTCCGGTGCACACCGGACAGTCCGGTGAATTATAGCCGTACGTCGCCGGTGAATTCCCGAGAGCGGCCAGTTCGCTCGAACCAGCCTGGCGCACCGGACACTGTCCGGTGCACCACCGGACAGTCCGGTGCTCCCAGACTTAGCAGATTCTTGGCTGCTCGAGCCAAGACATTTCCAATTGGATTTTTCCTGTTTCCAGCACTTAGACACAATACATTAGTCCATAAAACAATGTACTAAGTCTGAGAAACATACCTTTATCCTTGATTTGTACTTTGTCCGCCTCTTTACACTTAGGCACTTGTGTTGGACACTAAATCACCAAAACACTTAGAAATGGCCCAAGGGCACATTTCCCTTTCAATCTCCCCCTTTTTGGTGATTTATGCCAACACAACATAAAGCAAGTAGAACAAGTACACAAATAATTCAAATTAGAACTCAAAATTGTTTTGATTCAATTTGACATATATGGATCACTCTATGCCACCACTTGGTTTGTTTTTGCAAATCAAACTCAAATTCCTATCTCTAAGTCAAAACCACTTGTAGAGACATAAAGAGAGGTTTTCCAAAGAAATTTGATCAAGGATTTCAAAAACTCCCCCTTTTTCCCATAATCAACACTTCTCCCCACAAGAGGCCAACTTTTGACATAAAAGACAATAAAAGAGTTTTGACAAACCAAAAGCTCTAATCTACTATTTTCAAAATTTCTCAAGTGGTAGCTGATCCATTTATTGCTTTGGCCTTTATTTTCTCCCCCTTTGGCATCAAGCACCAAAACGGGATCAATCTTGGCCCTTTTAACCCCATTGCCTCACCAAAATTTTCAAATAAGAACACAAAGGCAATAGGAGTATAAAGATGAACTTGGAAGAGTTACTCTTTCTCATCGGAGTGCAGTAGAAGTCTTGCATGGTCCAAGTCCACCTTTTCCCTTTCAATTCTCCTTGGAGACTAAAACAACCAAACTCAAGTACATGGTTAGTCTCAAAGGGTCAAGTTGTAGCACAGCTCCCCCTAAATATGTGCATCACTTGCAAAAAGGACTTGTGAGGTCCAGGGAGTGTTTGTACAACTTGAGCACCACAATAAGCAACAAAATGCAGAATGAACATGATCAAAGGCATAAACACATATATGCTACAATTCAATCCAAGTTCCGCGAATCTAAGATATTGAGCTCACTACGCAGTCTGCAAAAGGTCTTCTCATCTAGAGGCTTGGTAAAGATATCGGCTAGCTGGTTCTCGGTGCTAACATGAAACACTTCGATATCTCCCTTTTGCTGGTGGTCTCTCAAAAAGTGATGCCGGATGTCAATGTGCTTTGTGCGGCTGTGCTCAACAGGATTTTCCGCTATTCGGATAGCACTCTCATTATCACATAGGAGTGGGACTTTGCTCAGATTGTAGCCAAAGTCCCTGAGGGTTTGCCTCATCCAAAGTAGTTGCGCACAACACTGTCCTGCGGCAACGTACTCGGCCTCAGCGGTGGATAGGGCAACAGAGGTTTGTTTCTTAGAGTTCCATGACACCAGGGACCTTCCTAAGAATTGGCACGTCCCCGATGTACTCTTCCTATCGACCTTACATCCAGCATAGTCGGAATCTAAGTACCCAATCAAGTCAAAGTTAGACCCCTTTGGATACCAGATCCCGAAGCAAGGCGTAGCGACTAAATATCTAAGAATTCGCTTCACAGCCACTAAGTGACACTCCTTAGGATCGGATTGAAATCTAGCACACATGCATACGCTAAGCATAATATCCGGTCTACTAGCACATAAATAAAGCAAAGAACCTATCATGGACCGGTATGCTTTTTGATCAACGGACTTACCTCCTTTGTTGAGGTCGGTGTTTCCGTCGGTTCCCATCGGCGTCTTCGCGGGCTTGGCGTCCTTCATCCAAACCTTTTTAGCAAATCTTGCGTGTACTTCGTTTGGGAGATGAAAGTGCCGTCCTTGAGTTGCTTCACTTGGAACCCAAGGAAGTAGTTCAACTCGCCCATCATCGACATCTCGAATTTCTGCGTCATCACCCTGTTAAACTCTTCACAAGACTTTTAATTAGTAGAACCAAATATTATGTCATCGACATAAATTTGGCATACAAAAAGATCACCATCGCAAGTCTTAGTAAAAAGAGTTGGATCGGCTTTCCCAACCTTGAAAGCATTAGCAATTAAAAAGTCTCTAAGGCATTCATACCATGCTCTTGGGGCTTGCTTAAGTCCATAGAGCGCCTTAGAGAGCTTACACACGTGGTCGGGGTACCGTTCATCCTCAAAGCCAGGGGGTTGCTCCACGTACACCTCCTCCTTGATCGGCCCGTTGAGGAAAGCGCTCTTCACATCCATTTGGTACAACCTGAAGGAATGGTGAGCGGCATATGCTAGCAAGATACGAATTGATTCTAGCCTAGCCACGGGAGCAAAAGTCTCCTCAAAGTCCAAACCTGCGACTTGAGCATAACCTTTTGCCACAAGCCGAGCCTTGTTCCTTGTCACCACCCCGTGCTCGTCCTGTTTGTTGCGGAATACCCACTTGGTTCCCACAACATTTTGCTTGGGGCGAGGCACCAGTGTCCAAACTTCATTGCGCTTGAAATTGTTGAGTTCCTCCTGCATGGCCAACACCCAGTCTGGATCTAGCAAGGCCTCTTCTACCCTGAAAGGCTCAATAGAAGAGACAAAAGGGTAATGCTCACAAAAATTAACTAATCTTGAACGAGTAGTTACTCCCTTGCTAATATCACCCAAAATTTGGTCGACGGGATGATCCCTTTGGATCGTCGCTCGAACTTGGGTTGGAGGTGCCTGAGGTGCTTCTTCCTCTTCAATTTGAACATCCTGTGCTCCCCCTTGATCATGCGCCTCCACTTGAGGTACCTGTTCGTCATCCTGGGTTGGGGGATGCACCATAGTTGAGGAAGACGGTTGATCTTGCTCCAAATGTTCCTGAGGCCGTACATCTCCAATCGCCATGGTGCGTATCGCGGCCGTTGGAACGTCTTCTTCATCTACATCATCAAGATCAACAACTTGCTCTCTTGGAGAGCCATTAGTCTCATCAAATACAACGTCGCTAGAGACTTCAACCAAACCCGATGATTTGTTGAAGACCCTATACGCCTTTGTATTTGAATCATAACCTAATAAAAACCCTTCTACGGCTTTGGGAGCAAATTTGGAATTCCTACCCTTCTTCACTAGAATGTAGCATTTACTCCCAAATACACGAAAGTACGATACATTGGGTTTGTTACCAGTCAGCAGCTCATATGAAGTCTTCTTGAGGAGGCGGTGAAGGTAGACCCTGTTGATGGCGTGGCAAGCCGTGTTCACGACTTCCGACCAAAAGCACTCGGGGGTCTTGAACTCTCCAAGCATAGTCCTCGCCATATCTATGAGCGTCCTGTTCTTCCTCTCTACCACACCATTTTGCTGAGGTGTGTAGGGAGCGGAGAACTCGTGCTTGATCCCCTCCTCCTCAAGGAACTCCTCCACTTGAAGATTCTTGAATTCGGACCCGTTGTCGCTCCTTATCTTCTTCACCTTGAGCTCAAATTCATTTTGAGCTCTCCTGAGGAAGCGCTTGAGGATCCCTTGGGTTTCAGACTTATCCTGCAAAAAGAACACCCAAGTGAAGCGGGAAAAGTCATCAACAATAACTAAATCATACTTACTTCCTCCTATGCTCAGATAGGCGACAGGTCCGAAGAGGTCCATATGCAGCAGCTCCAGAGGTCTTGACGTGGTCATCACATTCTTGCTGTGATGTGCTCCTCCCACTTGTTTACCTGCTTGACAAGCTGCACAAGGTCTATCTTTTTCGAAATGAACATTGGTTAGACCTATCACGTGTTCTCCCTTTAGAAGCTTGTGGAGGTTCTTCATCCCCACATGTGCTAAGCGGCGATGCCACAACCAGCCCATGCAAGTCTTAGCCATTAAGCATGCATCTAGACCGGCCTCTTCTTTTGCAAAATCAACTAAGTAAAGTTTGTCGTCTAGTACACCCTTAAAAGCTAGTGAACCATCACTTCTTCTAAAGACAGACACATCTACATTTGTAAATAGACAGTTATATCCCATATTGCATAGTTGACTAACAGATAGCAAATTATATCCAAGAGACTCTACTAAAAACACATTAGAGATAGAGTGCTCATTTGAGATTGCAATTTTACCTAACCCTTTTACCTTGCCTTGATTCCCATCACCGAATATTATTGAATCTTGGGAATCCTTATTCTTGATGTAGGAGGTGAACATCTTCTTCTCCCCCGTCATATGGTTTGTGCATCCGCTGTCGATAATCCAGCTTGAACCCCCGGATGCATAAACCTGCAAGGCAAATTTAGGCTTGGGTCTTAGGTACCCAACTCATGTTGGGTCCTACAAGGTTAGCACAAATATCCTTAGGGACCCAAATGCAAGTTTTGTCTCCCTTGCATCTTGCCCCTAATTTTCTAGCAACTATCTTCCTATCCTTTCTACAAATAGCAAAAGAAGCATTTAAAGCATGATATATTGTAGAAGGTTCATTTACTTTCCTAGGAACATTAACAACATTTCTCCTAGGCATATTATGAACAACATTTCTCCTACCAACATTTCTATCATGCACATAAGAAGAACTAGAAGCAAACATGACATGAGAATCAAAGGCATTATATGCATTACAACTCCTATAAGCATTTCTAGATTGTCTCCTATCATGGTACATAAAGGCATGGTTCTTTTGCACACTACCAGCCATAGGGGCCTTCCCTTTCTCCTTGGCGGAGATGGGAGCCTTATGGCTTGTCAAGTTTTTGGCTTCCCTCTTGTAGCCAAGTCCATCCTTAATTGAGGGGTGTCTACCAATCGTGTAGGCATCCCTTGCAAATTTTAGCTTGTCAAATTCATTCTTGCTAGTCTTAAGTTGGGCATTAAGACTAGCTAATTCCTCATTTAATTTGGAAATTGAAACTAAATGATCACTACAAGCATCAATGTCAAAATCTTTACACCTATTACAAGTTTCAACAATTTCTACACAAGAATTAGATTTACTAGTTTAGCATTTAAATCATCATTAAAACTTTTTAACGTAGCAATAGTTTCATGACAAGAAGATAATTCACTAGAGAGCATTTTATTCCTTTTAATTTCTAGAGCAAGAGACTTTTGTGCTTCTACAAATTTATCATGTTATTCATACAACAAATCCTCTTGCTTTTCTAAAAGCATATTCTTATCATTCAAGGCATCAATTAATTCATTAATTTTGTCTACCTTGGTTCTATCTAGGCCCTTAAACAAACATGAATAATCTATTTCATCCTCATCACTAGATTCGTCCTCACTTGAAGAAGCATAAGTAGAGTTTTGAGTACATACCTTCTTCTCTCTTGCCATAAGGCATGTGTGACGCTCGCTTGGAAAGAGGGCCGATTTGTTGAAGGCGGTGGCGGCGAGTCCCTCATTGTCAGAGTCGGAAGAGGAGCAATCCGAATCCCACTCCTTGCCTAGATGTGCCTCACCTTTTGCCTTCTTATACTTCTTCTTCTTCTCCCTCTTGTTCCCTTGTTCCTGATCACTATCATTGTCGGGACAGTTAGCAATAAAATGACCAAGCTTACCGCATTTGAAGCATGAGCGCTTCCCCTTGGCTTTGGTCTTGCTTGGCTGTCCCTTGCGACCCTTAAGCACCGTCTTGAATCTTTTGATGATGAGGGCCATCTCTTCATCATTAAGTCTGGCCGCCTCAATATGTGCCACCTTGCTAGGTAGCGCCTCCTTGCTTCTTGTTGCCTTGAGAGCAAGGGGTTGCGGCTCGTTGATCGGACCATTCAAGGCGTCGTCCACGTACCTCGCCTCCTTGATCATCATTCGCCCGCTAACGAATTTTCTGAGGACTTCTTCGGGCGATATTTTGGTGTACCTGGGATTCTCACGAATATTATTCACCAAATGAGGATCAAGAACGGTAAAGGACCTTAGCATCAGTCGGACGACGTCGTGGTCCATCCATCGCGTGCTTCCGTAGCTCCTTATTTTGTTGATAAGGGTCTTGAGCCGGTTGTATGTTTGAGTTGGCTCCTCGCCCCTTATCATCGCGAACCTTCCAAGCTCGCCCTCCACCAACTCCATTTTGGTGAGCAAGGTGACGTCGTTCCCCTCATGAGAGATCTTGAGGGTGTCCCAGATCTGCTTGGCATTGTCCAAGCCGCTCACCTTGTGATACTCGTCCCTGCACAAAGAGGCTAGCAACACAGTAGTAGCTTGTGCATTTTTATGAATCTGTTCATTAATAAACACAGGGCTATCTGAGCTATCAAATTTCATTCCACTTTCCACAATCTCCCAAATGCTTGGATGGAGAGAAAACAAGTGAGTACGCATTTTGTGGCTCCAAAATCCGTAGTCCTCTCCATCAAAGTGAGGGGGCTTGCCAAGTGGAATGGGGAGCAATTGAGCATTTGAGCTATGCGGAATGCGCGAATAATCGAAAGAAAAGTTTGAGTTAACCGTCTTTCGTCTGTCGTAGTCGTCGTTGTCCTTTTGGGAGGAGGAAGATTCGTCGCTGTCGTAGTAGACAATTTCCTTGATGCGCCTTGTCTTCTTCTTCCTCCCGTCTTTTCTTTTGTGGCCCGAGCCTGAGTCGGTGGGCCTGTCATCATTGGGCTCGTTGACGAAGGACTCCTTCTCCTTGTCGTTGATCACCATCCCCTTGCCCTTAGGATCCATCTCTTCGGGCGGTTAGTCCCTTTCTTGAAGAGAACGGCTCCGATACCAATTGAGAGCACCTAGAGGGGGGGGGGTGAATAGGTGATCCTGTAAAACTTCAAAAACTTATAGCCACAAAAACTTGGTTAATTGTTAGCACAATAATTGCCAAGTGGCTAAAGAGGAATCCTCAACAAAACACAATAACCAACAAGGATCAATCACAGAGATGGCACGGTGGTTATCCCGTGGTTCGGCCAAGACCAACACTTGCCTACTCCACGTTGTGGCGTCCCAACGGACGAGGGTTGCAATCAACCCCTCTCAAGCGGTCCAAAGACCCACTTGAATACCACGGTGTTTTGCTTCCTTTTTCTCAATCCCGTTTGCGAGGAATCTCCACAACTTGGAGCCTCTCGCCCTTACACTTGAAATTCACAAAGAACACGGAGCAAGGGAGGGATTAGCAACGCACACAAGACACAAGAATCAGAGTGTCAACACGCGCACAAATCGCAACAAGAGCTCGCAACACGACTCAATGAGTTCACAACTCCACAAGAGCTCTATATGCTATCACAATGAAACGAACGCGCGAAATCTATGTCTTGGTGCTTAGAAATGTTGTAGGAATGCTTGGTGTTTAGAAATGTTGTAGGAATGCTTGGTGTTTAGAAATGTTGTAGGAATGCTTGGTGTGCTCCTCCATGCGCCAAGGGGTCCCTTTTATAGCCCCAAGGCAGCTAGGAGCCGTTGGGAGCAATCTTGGAAGGATGATCTTGCCTTCTGTCGACTGGCGCACCGGACAGTCCGGTGCACACCGGACACAGTCCGGTGCCCGATTTCCTTCCTTAAATAGCGAAGCCGACCGTTGGCAGCCTGAGAGCCGTTGGCGCACCGAACAGTCCGGTGCCCCCTTCTAGCCGTTGGCTCGGCCACGTCTCCCGCGCAGATCGCGCGGCCGACCGTTGGCTCACCGGACAGTCCGGTGCACACCGGACAGTCCGGTGCACACCGGACAGTCCGGTGAATTATAGCCGTACGTCGCCGGTGAATTCCCGAGAGCGGCCAGTTCGCTCGAACCAGCCTGGCGCACCGGACACTGTCCGGTGCACCACCGGACAGTCCGGTGCTCCCAGACTCAGCAGATTCTTGGTTGCTCGAGCCAAGACATTTCCAATTGGATTTTTCCTGTTTCCAGCACTTAGACACAATACATTAGTCCATAAAACAATGTACTAAGTCTGAGAAACATACCTTTATCCTTGATTTGTACTTTGTCCACCTCTTTACACTTAGGCACTTGTGTTGGACACTAAATCACCAAAACACTTAGAAATGGCCCAAGGGCACATTTCCCTTTCACCTTGATCACTTACTTTTTCCCAGCCATGTTCTTATTAATTATAATGATCTGCATAGGTTAATTTTGATGGGATCCTTTAGGTTACCCCAATTTTGGTTATCTTTATACCTTGTTCACCCCTGAAATATTTTTGGGTAGTACCTGCTATTGCTTTATGTGGATTTGGGTATGAAGATACACTATTCATGATTATTCTGTTATTATCTTGTTATTACTACTGTTTATGTTAAGATCATTAAATTAATGGGAACATGGAGCGACCACCCGGGAAAACAGTGCTACCACAAGGGTTTAATGGGACGCCCTTGGTTGATTAACTAGGAAAGCTAGTGGAGGTCTTCCTTACCCGAAAGGGGCAAGGGCAGTAGGGGAGTGGTCAGTGTAGGGAGGTCCTTGGGTTGATTTTGCTGCGATGGCGGTCAGGCGAGGGATTCCTGCACTGGAGCTTCCTATAAACTGTAGCGGGATTTCTGAAGCTAGTGGAACTTTGTAAAGGCCTCGTAGTGTTACCCTGCCTCGCCTCCTCGGTAGAGGTGTATAGGATTGGCCGTCTCTTGGCAGATGGGTAACATGACTTGTGGGTAAAGATGCGCAACCTCTGCAGAGTGTAAAACTAGTATACTAGCCGTGCTCACGGTCATGAGCGGCTCGGACCCTCACATGATTAATTATGGAACTTAAATTTAATTTGACATTTGCATCGCATTTGGGATTATTTTACTATTACTTTTCTTTATTATTATTAAGGTTTGGTATTTACTTACACTTAGTAATTGCTAATAAAATTTTGACCAACTTATAAAAGCAATGCTCAGCTTCAGCCTTTATTTCATTGATCAGCCTTACACTTCATGAACTCCCACCTTTGGTGAGTTCGTGCCACATTATTCCCCACGACTTGTTGAGCTATGAACGTATGTGAACTCACTCTTGCTGTCTCACACCCCCCACACAGGAGAAGAACAGGTGGTCGAAGAGGAGCTGCCTAACACTGAGGCATTCGATCTGATCTAGGTGGCGTTTCTCAGTTGACATTGGCGTCGTCGATCCTTAGTTCGTTTTATGGTTATCCCTTTATTTTGTAATAAGACTTCCGCTATGTAATAAATACTCTGATGTTTTGTGACATTTATCTCTATACACTCTGTTATTATATATGTTGTCTTCTTTGGCGCATGTATGAGATGCACCCGGATTTGTCCCTTAAACCCGGGTGTGACATTGCCGGCATGGCGCTTCGCATCTGGCGCCTCCTTGGAGAGGTTTTCCAGGTCGGTGATGAGGGCCTCGGATTCAGCGAGGGCCTCGGCATACTCCACGCACTCCACGTCGCATTCGTACGCGTGTCGGTACGTGGGGCCGACGGTGATGACCCCGTTGGGGCCCGACATCTTGAGCTTGAGGTAGGTGTAGTTGGGGACGGCCATGAACTTGGCGTAGCATGGTCTCCCTAGCACTGCGTGGTAGGTTCCTCAGAACCCAACCACCTCGAACGTGAGGGTTTCCTTTCGGAAGTTGGAGGGAGTCCCGAAGCAGACGGGCAGATCGAGTTGTCCAAGGGGCTGGACGCGCTTCCCGGGAATGATCCCGTGAAAGGGCGCCGCACCGGCCCGGATCGAGGATAGATCGATCTGCAGGAGCCCGAGGGTGTCGGCGTAGATGATGTTGAGGCTGCTGCCTCCGTCCAGGAGGACCTTGGTAAGCCTGACATTGCCGACGACGGGATCAACAACGAGCGGGTACTTCCCCGGGCTCAGCACGCGGTCGGGGTGGTCACCTTGGTCGAAGGTGATGGGCTTGTCGGACCAAACTAGGTAGACTGGCGCCGCCACCTTCAACGAGCAGACCTCCCGGCGCTCTTGCTTGCGGTGCCGAGCCGAGGCGTTCGCCACTTGCCCACCGTAGATCATGAAGCAGTCGTGGACCTCGGGGAACTCTTCTGCCTTGTGACCCTCCTTCTTGTCGTTGTCGGGGGCCCTGCCACCTTCCGCCGGGGGCCCGGCCTTGTGGAAGTAGCACCGAAGCATGACGCACTCCTCAAGGGTGTGCTTGACGGGACCCTGATGATAGGGGCACGACTCCTTGAGCATCTTGTCGAACAGGTTGGCGCCTCCGGGAGGCTTTCGAGGGTTCCTGTGCTCGGCGGCGGTGACAAGGTCTGCGTCGGTAGCGTCGCGTTTCGCTTGTGACTTCTTCTTGCCCTTCTTCTTCGTGCCGCGCTGAGCGGACGCCTCGGGGACGTCTTCCGGCTGGCGCCCCTGAGGCTGCTTGTCCTTCCATAAGATGGCTTCGACCGCCTCCTGACCAGAGGCGAACTTGGTGGCGATGTCCATCAGCTCGCTCACCCTGGTGGGAGTCTTGCGACCCAGCTTGCTCACCAGGTCGCGGCAAGTGGTGCCGGCGAGGAACGCGCCGATGAGATCCGAGTCGGTGATGTTGGGCAGCTCGGTGCGCTGCTTCGAAAATTGCCGGATGTAGTCCCACAGGGATTCTCCCGGCTGCTGGCGGCAGCTTTAGAGATCCCAGGAGTTCCCAGGACGCACGTATGTGCCCTGGAAGTTGTCGGCGAAGGCTTTGACCAGGTCGTCCCAGTTGGAGATCTGCGCAAGAGGCAGATGCTCCAGCCAGGCTCGGGCGGCGTCGGAGAGGAACAGGGGGAGGTTGTGGATGATGAGGTTGTCATCGTCCGTTCCACCCAGCTGGCAGGCCAGCCGGTAGTCTGCGAGCCACAGTTCTGGCCTTGTCTCCCCCGAGTACTTGTGATGGTAGTCGGGATTCAGAACCGGGTCGGGAACGGCGCCCATCGTATGGCTCGGCTGAAAGCTTGCGGACCGGGTGGTTCGGGCGAGGGGCTCTGATCCTCCTCGCTGTCGTAGCGCCCTCCACGCCTGGGGTGGTAGCCTCGGTGCACCTTCTCGTCGAGGCGGGCTCGACGGTCGCGGCGGTGGTGCTCGTTGCCGAGGCGACCCGGGGCCGCAGGCGCTGTGTCCCGCGTGCGCCTGGTGTGGACCGAGGCTTCCCGCATGAATCAGGAAGTCGCGGCGCGATGCTCCGGGGGGTATCCCTGCCTTTGGGAGGCAGAGCTTTCGGCCCGTCGGACTACGGCATCCTCCAGGAGATTCTTGAGCTCTCCCTGGATACGCCGCCCCTCGGTGGTGGATGGTTCCGGCATCGCTCGGAGTAGTATTGTTGCTGCAGCCAGGTTCTGGCCGACCCCACTGGAAGTCGGGGGCAGCCTTGCCCTGGCATCGTCGGTGATGCGGTGCTGGACGTCCTGAGCCAGATGATGCGCTTCTCTGGCTGGTGCTCGGCCTGCCCACTCCTGCCCGATGTTCTGCCGGAGCTGCACAAGTTGTCCTGCTTCCTCGTCGAGCCTGGCCTGTATCTCGCGGATTTGCTCGAGCTGTGCGTCCTGACCCCCCACAGGGACTGGGACCACAACTAGCTCCCGAAGGATGTCAACACGAGGCGCAGGCCTAGGGGGATCGCCGTTCTCCGGTATACCAAGGTGGTTGCCTTCGTCGAGACCCCTTGATCGACGTGGAAACATTCGCGACTTGGGCCACAGTCCTCGTCGCCAAGGCTGTGGCTACCATCGGAGCAATCGGAGAGGCAGTAGTCACATGCGGTCATGAAGTCCCGCATGGCGCTGGGGTTATCGAGCCCGGAGAAATCCCAACCAGAGTCGGGCTCGTCGTCTTCCTCGGAACCCGGGGGCCCGTAGGTCGAGACGGCCGTAAATCTGTCCCAGGTTGACCACATATGGTACCCTGGAAGGTTTGGATATGCCTTTATGAAAGTGTCCACCGAAGCGGGGTTGCTTGGTGGGTCGAAGCTGAATCTAAAAGGCACAGGATGGGAAACGGACGGTACCTCTTGATCGACGGATGGTGACGAAGTCGCGTCGGGGACGGACTGCACCGTTATCTCAGGTACGAGGCTAACGCCCAGCAAGTCCTTCGCGAGCGTGCTGGCGTCGTCCGTCTGCTTGGGGTTGGCGTGTTGCGGGGAAACGACGCTCGTCTTCGTCTCAGACGCGAGGTCAACGCCCGACGTGTCCCCCGCTGGGGCGCCGGCACCGTCGACTCGCTCGACAGCCGACGAGGCGCCGCCTCCTGCTTGGCCATGGTTGCCCCGCCTCCTCCTCCGTCGACGGGGAAGGTGACGGGACAGACCCGGATGCTGTTCTTCCATCACGCAGGAAAGACGTCGTCGATTCTGCCGCCGGCGGGCGGGCTGACGGCCGCCATTGTCGTTGTCGCGCGGCGGAGGAAGGTGTATCATGTCGTAGCTGCCGTCGAGGGACATGAACTCAAGACTCCAGAAATGGAGAATCGTCCTAGGTTGGAGAGGTTGCTGGAGGCTACCCATCTGGAGCTTGACGGGAAGCTGTTCGTCAACACGCAGCAGGCCCCTACCTGGCGCACCAACTGTCGGCGTTTCGACCCTGGGGGGTCCCTGGACCGACGAGTAAATTGTTGCTGCGTGTCCCAGCCCAGATGGGTCGGCGCGAGACGGAGACACAAGGGGGGAAAACAGTAAGGGGAACCGCGACCTCGTGTTGTCCTGCGCCCAGGGCGGATGCGCTTGCAGTAGGGGGTTACAAGCGTTCGCGAGGGAGAAAGAGAGAGAGAGCCTGTGCGTCGGCCCGTCCTCCCGCGTGGCCACCCTTTTTCGTACGAGGGCCCTGGACCTTCCTTTTATAGACGTAAGGAGAGGGTCTAGGTGTACAACTGGGGGTGTAGCAGTGTGCTAACGTGTCTAGCAGAGGGGAGCCAGAGCCCCATGTACATGCTGACGTGGCTGTTGGAGAGGTGTTGGAGCCCTGTTCACGTGGCGTCGTGGGCTCGTGGCCGTCGGAGGAGAGCTTGAGCCCTGTAGAAGTACAGTTGTCGGGGCTGTCAGATCCTTGCTGACGTCTCCTTGCTTCCGTAGGGGGCTGAGAACTGCCGTCGTCATGGAGCACGCGGGGTGCCATCATTACTTGTTTTACCGGGGCGAGCCAGATGTCGGTGTTTTGGGTCCGACCGCACACCCGGGGTTACCCCTCAAGGTGCTTTTAGGAGTAGGACGGTGTTATCGACTGTAGCTCAATGGTTCGTGTTGGTTGCACGAGAAATAGTAGACAATGGTTTATAGGTTTGGGCCGCTTTGAAATGCGTAACACCCTACGTCCTGGCGAGAATGCTTTATGTGGTGGGTTACAAGGGAGTTCTCTAGTGTGGGGGATGTGGAGAGTTGGGGTGGATGGCTGAGTAGTGAGTCCTATTGTGCGGGGCTCCAGTGCGAGAAGGTCGGGTCACTGTTGCGATCCTTGTTTGAATTCATTGGGCCATCTGGGCTCGCGCCGATCCGTCCCTGTATCAATCTGCTTCACTGGTCGTTCCTCCCCAGGCCCACGAAGGGATGACCTTACGATTTTTGGGCCTTCGGGCCTTCCGTGAGGTCTTTCATCCTTCTAGTGGACCCGGGGGATATCCATACCCCACAAGCCCCCGATCTTTGGGTTGATTTTGAAATAATCGGCCCAAAGATCCTAGGTCCAGCTTGCGGTCTTTGTTTATAACGGGGATGCTTTGGAGATAAGCCTGTCGGGCCACTGCTTCTGAATTCTGAGTGATCCGGTAAAAACAATTTCTTACTGTCTCCTTCTGCTTTTATCTCTCGACAATTGTTCTGTTTTAGACTCATGCTTCGGAGGTCATCATTTCGTACTGTAGGACTTCGAACTTCGTTGGGTGCACCAAAGGTGCACCCAATGGGTGTAGCGCCCGAGCTTCGAGTGGATTTTTGAGAATAATCCACTCGAAGGTCTTCACTTTGAGTATTATCAGAAATCATTTTCATCTTCCACTTGTACTTTGTCGGAGGTCAGCCTTGTTTTGATCTTGCCTTATGCTTTAGAGGTCAGCATTGTCTTGATCTGAGATGATGATTCAAGGTGCACCCAATGGGTGTAGCCCCCGAGCTTCGAGTGGATTTTTGAAGATAATCCACTCGAAGGTCTTCATTTCATGCCTTTTTCTGGGAATCATCCTCCCTTCTTGCCGAATGCCTTAGAGGTCAGCACTATGTGATTGATATTATGCTTTAGAGATCAGCATATATTTTGTCTTTGAGGCCGAGTTCGTGATCTGCCCATATCTTGCTAGGTAGTGCAATTTATTTGATCTGTGACTAATTGGACATTCGACAGATGACCTTTGGCTAGTCTTCGTTATCACTTCTTGCTTCAATGCTTCTGTCGATTAGACTTGTACCTTGTTGGCTATATTTGGCTTTCCTTTTATCCTTGTTGATATCTCACTTTTGTCTTGGAGTATTCATTGCGCGTACTGCACGGATGTGACAGTTTTGAAAAATATACTGATATTTCCTGGGCGTCCCCCCCCCCAATGGGTGTAGGCAAGGGACGGCTTGGTACGCTGAGTGTTTAGCAAACTGCTTCTGAGTAGTAACTTGATGTGACTGCGGGTGTAATCATATCGCCCGCGCAGTTGACTGGAGTCCCAATGGGTGTTGTGTTGCGTGAAACAGCATCAGCCGCCTGAAGTGTGTTCAGACGGTTTGAATTGCATATTGAATTTTTGCGACTGTTCAGTGGTCGTGGTAGGAGGTGAGCGGTTGCCTTCTTCTTCTATAAATAGCGTTCTTGCTTCCCCGGCCTTTTCACATCTCTTGCTGCTCTCTGCTGCTTGCTCTCTTCTTCTTCTTTCCTTTCCACCATGGGCAAGAGTAAGAAAGGTAGCGGTTCTTCGCCTCGCTCTGGTGACAAATGCAAACATGAGCCGACTCCTCCCTCGGAGGATTTTGGCAACTCGGAGTACTCGGAGGAGGAGTTCTCCTCCGAGTCCGAGGGATCTCCGGCCCTCGTCTCTCCCCCGGCTTCGTCTAATGACTCAGACGACTCCCAGGGGATTACCGCGGAGGTCTGGACCTACATCCGGGCCGTCGAGAGCGCCGGGCTCGAGGGCTCGGATGAGTCCGAGTAGTCCTCGGACGAGGAGGACTCCTCGGACTCGTCCGAGGAGGGCAGCGGCGGCGATGGCGGAGACGGCAGCGATGACGGAGGCGACGGTGACGGCGGCGACGGCAGCGGCAAGGGCGGCGGCGGCGACGGTGGCAGCGGTGGCAAGGGCAGCAGCAGGGGCAGCAACCGGGCCAGTGGCTAGATGCCACTGGTTTTTAGATGCTAGTGTAGATTAGTAGTAGAAATAGTATTAGTGAAATAATGTAGTAGTAGCTAGTAGTATAGAGTAGTGGAATGTAGTGTAGTAGTAGTAGGGAAGTATCAACTCATAACGAGTTGATTTGTAAGTTCTGTAGGTTCCCTTTATGAAGAATGATTTCGTCTCTTCCTGCGTTAATTATTTTGCCTCCTGGTCAGTTGACGATTGTTGTAATATTTATTGTCCACGATGTTCCCTGTCTGCTATGCTTGGGTAGTAATTTGGAGTTCTCGAATCATTCTTCCGTTCGCTTTATCTATGACGTCGGTGCCTCAGAAGTAGTAGCCGAGTCACTCGGGGTCACATTGTTGCTTTCAGGGGTGACGGCCAAGTTATTATTGACAACATTAGCGCTTCTGAAGTAGCGTCCGAATGATGGCGGGGCCACATCGGTGTTTTTAGAATTAACGACTGAGTGGTTACTGGTGATATCAGCGCTATAGAGGTAACAACCGAGTGACTGCTGGCAACATCGGCGTTTTAGAGGTAACAGCCGAGTAACTGCTGGCAACGTCGGCGTTTTAGAGGTAACAGCCGAGTGTCTAACGGCAACGTCGGCAATTTAGAGGTAACAACCGAGTGACTGATGGCGATGTCGGCGTTTTAGAGGTAACAGCCGAGTCAATTTGAGTCACGTCGGCCGTTTTGGAAATAATGGCCGAGTGATGACATGGCACGCCAGCTTTTAGAAATAACAGCCGAGTGATGAGTTGGCACGCCAGCGTTTTAGAAATAACCGTCGGGTGATGACATGGCACGCCAGCGTTTTAGAAATAACCGCCGGGTGATGACTGTGCGCTTTTTGGAAACGGCATCTGGCCCGGTAAAGCCCCATATGTACCGCACTGTAGCACGACTCCACGCTCCGTGCCCTAGTTCTTGCTTTCCTGCATCTAGGCCCTCTCTGCCCTTTTGTGATTCTGCTTCCGCTCCGCTCGCCGGCGAGATTAAGATGGCGCCCAAGCGGAAAACATCGAGTTCATCTGTCGCATTCATTCCCCCCATCTATCCCAACAGCCAGTTGCCTTTCGCAGGTAACCATATGTCTGTTGTATCCGAATCTGACCTCTTTCATCTCGTGTCGATCGAAGTTCTTCCTCCAAAAGAGCTCTGTTCTTGGCGGATCTGTCGTGGGGTCACTGTTCCAACAGAAGACACTCATGAGTCCGTTGTCTACATTCCATTCCTCCTCCACGGCCTTGCTCTTCCTATTTCTCCCTTTTTCTGCGGTCTCCTTGATTTTTATCACTTGAATCTGACACATCTGAATCCCAATTCCATTTTGCAAGTCTCCATCTTTGTTCATTTGTGTGAGGCTTTTCTTGGCGTTCTGCCGCACTTTGGCCTGTGGAAGTACTTGTACCATTGTCGACCTGGGATGGCCGGAGGGCAGCACCAACGGGTAGGGGGCGCGAGCTTGGAGATGCGCTGTGGGAGGAAGACTAACTACCTTGACATCCCATCAAAGACAGTATCAAAGGATGGCGCTTAGAGTGGTTTATCATAGAGAATCATGGGAATTCCCTCCCCCACGGTCAGGGAGACAGCCGGATGTTCGTACTTCGAGCTGGACCGAATCCCCCACAGACCAGAAGGTGGCTGAAGCAGGGGCTCTGTTAGCCGAAGTTGGATTGTTGAAGGAGAGAGGTCTGACTGCAGAGGCTGTGGTTGATGATTTTGTCTTCAAGAATATTCAGCCACTGAAAGACAGGGCACACCCGGCCTATCTGTACCGAGGCCTGGCTGACTCAACCCGGGTCACCAACAGAAGAATTCCTGCTGTGGACTTGGTGAGCCGGCTCGAAATGATACTCAGGGGCAAGGTATCAAATGTTGGCGCCCCTGTTACGTATTTGGCCTGGAACCTGCCTCCTTCCAAGGCCTTCACCCATTTTGTGTCAAATCCTCCTGCTGGTGATGGAGGTTTGGGCCTTAGAGTGCGACCCTCCGCCGAAGAAGTTAGCGCTTTGGTTGCTTCGCTTGACAAAATTCCTGATAATGAAAGGCAGGTTCATTTCGAGGTGCCTTTGGATCCCAGTGATGCAGAGATAGGTGACATGCTAGATATGTTGGCTGAGGATTCTTTTGATGCCGCTCCTGCTGAAACATTAGTGGTGGTGCCCATCCCTGAGGCTGACAAAGCTTTGGACGCTCAGAAGTCTGTCAATGTTCGTCCAAAACATTCTCGCCGAGCTGATCAAGCCTCTTTTCCTGCTGAGGGGGAGAAAAAGAAGAAAAGACGTCTTCGTCGGGTGTCTAGCTTGGACCAGGGTGCCGGTCCTTCTGCTCCTGTTGCTGAGGAAGTGCCAGTGCCTGAATTTACTGAAGCTGATCCCAATGGGTGTGACGCATCTGACGTTGATCCCAATGGGTGTGTTGTCCGTGTTGTTGGTGAGGATGATGAAGAAGAGGACGAAATCCCTCTGATTCGGAAGAACAGCCGTCGTTACATAGCTAGTGGGGAAAGTAGTGGTGTTCCTTCTCCTGCCTTGTCTGCCCTCATTGGTCTGCAAGAATTATCTCTGGCGAACTTTGATCAAACTCTTAAAGACATGGTTCTAGAAGATATGTTATCAGAACCAGCAGATGGTGGCGCGATGGATGTTTGTGTTGATGTGCTTGACGCCGGGTTGGGGTCTTCCCGGGCAGCGTCCCGCGCCTCATCGACCTTGGAGTGCGGTCTTGAGGGTCAGGAAGCAGGTTTGGACTGCCCTGCTCCCATGGAAGTGCCTGAGGGACCTTTAGCCTTAGAGGTGGTTGTTGCAAAGAACTCGGCCCTCGAGGACGGTGCTGGCACTTACCCAGCCCCCGAGGGTGTTGCCGGAGATGATCCGGCTGGGATGGGTAGTGCAAGCTACGACCCAGCCCCCGAGGGTGTTGCCGGAGATGATCCCGCTCGGATGGGTAGTGCAAGCTACGGCCCAGCCCCCGAGGGTGTCCGAGCGAGTTCTCCCTCTTGCACTTCCATGAATGTTCACGTAGGGTCTTCTCCTCCACACTCTGGTTGCATGGTGATAGCCTAGGCCCTTGGTCAAGGGGTTGCTTTAGAGGCCAGCGCACCCGATGACAGAGTTTTGGGTTCTGCTGATGATACTAAATTGGTTCCTGCTGATTTGTTGCGAGTTGCTCCAGATGGTGATCCTTCGCCGAGCCATCAGTTGATCTCTCACGATTTGGGGGTCCCCTCATTCTTCTCCAACCTCCAGGTATTTTGGTTTCTTCTGGCCTGACTTTTGTCCGAGCAAATATTTATTCTCATGCTTGTCTGCTTTTTAATGCCAGGCGTTGGTCGATGAGATGTCTAGTCGGCTGAAGTTGCAGGGTGCTTCTGTCCCAGAAGGAGCTTTGTCTCTGGCGTGTTGGAATCTGGTGCTGCTTCAGTGGCGTGTTTCTGACTTAGAGGTGGCGAATGCTGGTCAGTGCTTCTTTTGCTTCCTTTTGGCTGCCTTGTTGAATTGCTTCTTATTTTAACACCTTTGCTTGACTGTTTCTCGCCAGATATGACTCGGCGGTATTCTGATCTTGAAGAAAAACATTCTCAAGGTCAAGCTGAACTGGTCCGGCGGTGCTCTGATCTTGAGGAAAAGTATTCCCAAAGTCAGACTGAACTGGCCCAGGTTTCTGCTTCTCTGAATGATGCTAACACGCTGAACTCTACTCTCCGTGCTCAGCTCGACTCTGAAAAGGTGACCTGTGAATTCGGACTTTGTTTTGCCGTGTTCTTATTGCTTGCTTGACGTTTGAAGAAGCTGATTCTTGCTTGCAGGAAGAAAAACGTGCCCTTGTTACTTCTCGCGACAATCTTGACAGACTTTACCGTGATTCCAGCAACTCGTTGACCATCTTGGAGAGGAGTCATCGCTTCACCAGGGAGGAGTTAGACAATCTTCGTTTTAAGCTGCAGGAATCCTTGGATGACGTGATTCGCCTTAGGCAGTTGATATCGGCCAAAGATGTTGTCATCAAGAATCTGCGTGCTTCCAAGAAATCAGTCGCCCAGGAGCTAGAGACCGCTCAGTTGGCTGTCAAGGTTGCTGAAGAGACCTCTGCTACTCTGAGGGCCTAGCGCGATAAAGCTATGGATAAAGCTATTCGCGCGGGGCAGATTCTGATGAGGAGACCTGGTGTGGTTGTCCCTGATGACATAAGGGCTGATGTGAACGCTGCTCCTGATTCCTCAAGTCGCCCTTCTTCGTCGGTTGCTCCTGAGAAGAATGTTGCAAAATAGAAAAACATTGCATGCTTTGAGCGCGTGGTTAACGTGCTCGGATGTTTTGTTAGAGGACACATTTAAGTACTGAATGCTAATATTGTTCTCCTATTGTTTAGAATTCAACAGTATCTACACTTGTAGAAGTAAAATGCAGCGTGATGGTTTCGAGACTTCTTCATGGGACATAGAGGCCGCCCCTGGATGAGTAACTGTATACGCGCCGAGTGTGTTGCGCCAGTTTGAGTTAGTATCAACTCCAACCGATTGCTTTGTTGGTGCGGTATGGTGACCACCCTGAGTTAAGTAAGTGTGAGCACGTTGCACCGTCTTAAGTCATCGCCGACTTAAGCCGATTGCTTCGTTGGCAGGGTATAGTGGTCATCCTGAGTTAAGTAAACGTGAGCATGTTGCACCGTCTTAAGTCATCACCGACTTAAGTTGATTGCTCCGTCGGTAGGGTATAGTGGTCACCCTGAGTTAAGTAAGCGTGAGCATGTCGCACCGACTTAAGTCATCGCCGACTTAGGCTGATTGCTCCGTTGGCAGGGTATAGTGGTCACCCTGAGTTAAGTAAACGTGAGCATGTCGCACCGTCTTAAGTCATCGCCGACTTAAGCTGATTGCTCCGTCAGTAGGGTATAGTGGTCACCCTGAGTTAAGTAAGCGTGAGCATGTCGCACCGACTTAAGTCATCGCCGACTTAGGCCGATTGCTCCGTTAGTAGGGCATAGTGGTCACCCTGAGTTAAGTAAGCGTGAGCATGTCGCACCGACTTAAGTCATCGCCGACTTAGGCCAATTGCTCCGTTAGTAGGGCATAGTGGTCACCCTGAGTTAAGTAAACGTGAGCATGTCGCACCGACTTAAGTCATCGCCGACTTAAGTCGATTGCTCCGTTAGTAGGGCATAGTGGTCACCCTGAGTTAAGTAAGAATGCAGGTCAACAATGAATAATTCGAGCGCTCTTGAGGTCTTTTTATTGATGATATATTTCCAAGTTTGCAGAGTACATTGTCGTCCCAATAGCTTTCGAAATACAGCTAGGGGTAAAACTTCCTGAGGTGCTCTATGTTCCATGAGTTCCCAATTTATGTGTCGTCCATCTGAGTGAGGCGATATGATCCCGGCTGAGTGACTTCTGCTACTATGAATGGTCCTTCCCATAGAGGTGACAACTTGTGCCGTCCTTCCCCCGTTAGAATTCGGCAGAGGACGAGATCTCCTACTGTGAAGGATCGATGTCGCATGGTCTTATCGTGATAGCGCCTCAGAGTTTGCTGGTACCGTGCTGATTGAATTACCGTGTTCAGCCGCTCTTCTTCGAGTACATCAACATCCTCCAGCCTAGTAGCCTCGGCTTCTGCTATGTTTTCAAAGATCAACCTTGTCGCCCCAAACTTGAGATCAGCAGGTAGTACTGCCTCTGAACCGTAGACCATGAAGAAGGGAGTATTTCCGTGCAGAGCTCGACTAGGTTGAGTTCTTAGGCTCCAAACGACGTAGGGCAACTCCCTTATCCATTTTCCTGCGAATTTTTCATTTTTATCGAAGACTTTTTTCCTGAGGGCCTCCAATATCATCCCGTTAGCTCTTTCAATCTGCCCGTTGGCTCTTGCGTGTGCTACCGAAGCATATTTGATCTGAATGCTCTTCTACTCATAGAAATCAAAGAACTCTGAACTTGTGAAGTTGGATCCCAGGTCAGTTATGATGCTATTCGGTATTCCGAATCTGAATATTATGTCTTGTATGAATTCCACTGCCTTGGCTGAAGTTAAGGAAGCAATGGGTTTGAACTCTATCCATTTAGTGAATTTGTCGATAGCCACCAGTACATGAGTGTATCCTCCTTGAGCTTTCTTGAAAGGCCCAATCATATCCAATCCCCAGCATGCGAATGGCCAGGTTATGGGTATAGTCTGTAGCTGCTGTGCTGGCAGATGCTGCTGTTTCGACAAGTACTGGTAGGCTTCGCACCTCTGGACTAGCTCGGCTGCGTCACTCTTCGCTGTTGGCCAATAGAAACCTGATCTGAAGACCTTCCCAACTAGGGTCCTGGATGCTGCGTGGACTCCACATTGCCCAGCATGGACCTCATCCAGAAGTTGCTTTCCAGTAGCTGAGAGAATGCATTTCATGAGGACTCCTGATGCACCCCTTCTGTATAGTGTTTCCCCAATGAGTGTATAGTGAGCAAACTGTCGAGCAATGCGCTCGGCTGCATTTTTGTCATCTAGCTCTTCTTCATTCTTTATATATCTGATAATCGGCTTCCTCCAGTCATCAGAATCTAACTCTAGTTGGCTCAAGGTATTACATTCTTCTGCCTGATCCGGTGAGATGCTTGGGTGTGATATTTCTTGAACAAAGACTCCAGGTGGGACCTGAGTCCGACTGGATCCTAGCTTGGACAATACATCAGCTGCCGTGTTTCGATCTCTCTCCACATGGTGAAATTCCAGACCTTCAAATTTATCTTCTAGTTTCCGGACGGCAGTGCAGTATTTTCCCATGGAATCGCTTGAACAATCCCATTCTTTGTTTATCTGACTTATGACTACCATAGAATCTCCATATACCATCAGTCTCTTGATGCCCAGTGATATAGCAATATTCAGTCCATGAATCAAAGCTTCATATTCTGCTGCATTGTTAGAGGCGGGAAATAATAGCTGAAGGGCGTATCTGAGGTGCTCGCCTCCAGGTGCGGCGAAGAGGATCCCTGCGCCTGCTCCCTGTAGCTTTAACGAGCCATCAAAATACATTCGCCATACTTCTGTAGTTTCTGGGTTATCTGGTACTTGCTGCTCGGTCCACTCTGATATAAAGTCAACCAGTGCTTGAGTTTTAATGGCAGTGCGGGGTCGAAATTCAATGTCATGAGATCCCAGCTCGCAGGCCCATTTGGCTATTCTCCCGATGGCTTCTTTGTTGCGAAGAATATCTCCTATCGGAAATTCAGTGACTACTATGACTTTATGGTCGTCAAAGTAGTGACGGAGCTTGCGTGCAGTTAGAAGTACTGCATATAATAGCTTCTGAACTTGAGGGTATTTTTTCTTCGAGGGACCCAGAACTTCACTGATGAAATAAACAGGGTGTTGTACCAGATAGGCATGCCCTTCTTCTGCTCGCTCGACTACCAACGCGGTGCTCACCACGTGAGTCGTGCAAGAGATGTATAGTAGCAGATCTTCAGCCGGTTGAGTCGATGTGGCCCGTCGTGGCGGTTTCAGCACTGGTGGTGTCGTCAAGAACTTTTTCAATGCATCTAGGGCTTCCTGTGCTTCTGAAGTCCACTGAAACTTGTCCACCTTTTTGAGTAACTTATAAAATGGTAAGCCTTTTTCTCCCAGCCTGGATATGAATCTGCTCAGGGCTGCCATACATCCGGTAAGCCTTTGAACTTTCTTCTGTGATCGCGGTGCTTCCATCCTCATGATAGCTTCGATCTTTTCTGGACTAGCTTCAATTCCCCGGTGGCTGACAATAAACCCGAGTAATTTTCCTGCTGGTACCCCGAAAACACATTTTTCGGGATTAAGCTTCCATTTATACCGTCGTAGACTGTCGAAAACCATCTGTAAATCTTCAATGAAATTTCCCGAATTTTCTGTTTTGATTACCACGTCGTCCACATAAGCTTCCACACGCTTGCCCCAGTGATCGGCTAAGCATGTTTGAATAGCTCTCTGATAACTCGCTCCAGCGTTTTTGAGGCCGAACGACATGGAGGTATAGCAGAAAGCACCGAATGGAGTGATGAACGCAGTTTTTTTCCTCGTCTTCTTTCGCCAGGCTAATCTGATGATACCCAGAGTAGCAATCCAAGAAGGACAGCATAGAACATCCAGCGGTGGAATCTACCACCTAGTCTATCCTAGGGAGCCCGAAGGGATCCTTTGGACAGTGTTTGTTGAGATCCGTATAGTCAACGCACATGCGCCAATCCACCTTATTCTTTTTGAGTACAAGAACAGGGTTGGCTAACCACTCGGGATGTAACACCTCTTTGATAAATCCAGCCGCAGCCAAGCGAGCCAGCTCAATGCGAATGGCCTCTCCCTTGTCGGGCGTGAAACGATGTAATTTTTGCCGAATCGGCCTCGCCTGGGGGTAGACCTTCAATTTGTGCTCGGCCAGTTCTCTCGGGACTCCCGGCATATCCGCAGGTTGCCATGCGAACATGTCCCGGTTATCTTGCAGGAACTGGACGAGCGCGCCTTCCTATTTGTCATCCAGACTGGAGCTGATGACGGCGGTCTTGCGCTCGTCGGCGAATCCAAGGTTGATCCTTTTGGTTTCTTCGGTTGGCCGCATAGAGGCCGCAGCTTGAGCCTCGTTCGCAGGTACCGCGAGGTCTTCCTTAGGCTTAGATTTTGCCTGCACAGAAGAAGTTGCCGACGGTTTGGTGGTGTGGGCCGCCTGGATGGCCACTCGGAAACATTCTGCGGCGCCTTGGAAGTCAGCGCGCACAGTTATGATCCCTTGTGGTCCTGGCATCTTCGGTACCATGTATGTGTAATGCGGAATGGCCATGAATTTCGCCAATCCAGGCCTCCCGATGATGGCGTTGTACCCGCAGTCGAAGTTTGCCACTTTGAACCTTAGGAACTCGGTTCTGTAGTTTTCCAGAGTTCCAAAGGTGACCGGCATGTAGATGTGGCCCAGCGGGTATTCTCCTTCAGTCGGCACGATGCCGAAGAAAGGTGTGTCCGACTCATGGAGCTCTTTGAGGTGAACTCCTAATCCTTGGAGCGTCCGGGGGAAGGTGACGTTGATGCTGTTCCCCCTGTCCACTAATACCTTTTTCACCCTGCTCTCTCGGATCATCGGATCGACGAGGAGCGGGTACTTGCCTGGGTGGTCAAAGTTAAGCCACTAATCTGCCCGAGTGAAGGTGATCGGGTGCTCCGACCATCGGTACGGAGCGGAAGGACCGGTGGTCGCCACCAGTATTTGGCGATCGTTGAGCTTTTGTTGTCTCTTGTTCTCCTGCGATCCGTGTCCGCCGAAGATGACGTTGACCTCTCTATCGACACGCGGGAAGGCTCTACCTCCTCCCTCCTCCTGTTGCTGGGGTTGTCGCAGTTCTCCTGGTCCTCCCCGCGGCGGAGGAGGAGGTAGAGGTTGGAAGGGTCGGTCGTGCCCGACGGAGTGCTTGAAGTCTCTGCAGTTCCGAAGGGTGTGGCGCATGTCCTTGTGGTACGGGCACTGGGCGTCGAGGATGTCGTCCAGCGTGCGCTCGCCTTCACGAGGTCCTCCTCGGGCGCGAGAGGTAGGCGGTCCGGCGGCATGAACCTCTTCGCGAGGTCTTTTCTCCCAATGCTTGTCGGGCTGCTGGTTCGTGTCGCGTCGCAGTGCCGCCGGTGCCGGCTTCGTTCCTCCGATGAGGTCCCGAGCTCGCTCGTCGGCGGTGATATAGAGGTTGGCTTCCCGGAACAGCTGTTCGGAGGTAGTTGGCGCCTTCTGTAGTATAGTTCGGACGAAGGCTGAGTCATCGGATCCCCGGTAGAAGTCTTCGATCACCGCCGCTTCCACGACCTCGGGGATACGATTTCTCATGGTCTGGAATCTTTTGAGGTACGACCGGAGAGTTTCATCCCCCCGACGCTTGATGGATTTGAGGTCCCATGGTTGCGCCGGCTTGTCGGAGAGGGACTGGAAGTTGGCGATGAAGCATCGACTGAAATCACTCTAGTCGTCAATGCAGTGTCGTGGTAGGTGTCGCAGCCATTGCAGTGCATCTTGCCCGAGGACGATGGGCAAATACACGGTCATCACGTCCTCGGTTGCCCCGGTAGCTCGGGTAGCGGTGGTGTAGACGGCCAGCCAGCCTCCTGGATCCTGCTTAGGTTCATATTTGTCAACGTTGGATACCTTGAAGTTAGGGGGCCATTGAACGGCTCTGAGGCGCGGAGTAAGTGCCGACACTCCACACGTGTCCTCCTGTCGTCGGGGATGATGTATGTCCCGTAAGGGGAGTGGTTGTCATGGTGCCTCAACCGTCCCCGGGTGGTGCCGCCAGTCGAAGCCGTTGCCGACTCAGTCCTGGTGGCCTGATTCCAGGATGGGACGATGTGGTCACTGTCGTATTCTTCCCGGCGACGGATCTCGCTCTCATGTCGTCGTTCGCGCGAAGCGTTGATGGAGCTCCGTGCGTCCCGCCGACTGTTGATGGCGTGTCGTAGATCGTTCGGCGGATGTGCGAGGGGTAGAAGATGGTTGGCTGCTCGAGTGAACAGTCGCCGGTAGCCCTCGGCGTCGGGAGTCCGAGGGAGACCGTCGGCTATCCGAGCCAATACTCCGCCGACTTCACTCGACGTGTTCAAGGCTCGGGCGAAGCCGGGGTTCAGGTTGCGCCCGAAGAATGGATTTTCCCGACGTTGCCTTGTTTCCTGCTCGGCCTGTTCTTGACCTCGCCGGCGATCGCGTCGTCGGGAATTCCTCCTTTCTCGGAAGACACGCTCTTCCGGGGTTTCTCCCATCTCCGAGGCCTCGTCTCACGACACAGGCTGCGCCAGTTCCCGCTCTCCGGCCTCGTGATGTCTCCGGATATTTCGGCGTCGGTTCCTTCGTCGGCGGGATTCCCGCTGAGGAGGTTCCTCTCCGGGTGCAGTCGGTTCGTTGTCGGAGATGGGGGGCGACTCCGCTCTCCCGATGAAGAGGACATCAGGGTAGAATGGTGCAGTTGTCGTGACAATCTTCCTTCTGTTCTCCTTTGAGGGCAGAGGCACAGAAAGAACAACTTGCTTCCTCCCAATTTTATTTATTTCTTTCTTTCTTGTGATTTGTGTCCATTCTTTTGTCGGGGAGGTAGACAGTGGAGTTCTCCGGGTTCACGAATCCTGGGTCTCTAGCTTGCTAGAGGCAATCTTTTTTCGGAGCATTGGGGGTTGCGCCTTTTCCTGCCTTGCCCCGATTTTCCTGGAGATTTTTGAGGAAGATCTTCTCTCCATCGGATCCGCAATGCGATGCAGAGTTCCCTCCTCATCCGCTACAGATGAGATGGTTCCGAAGCAGAATGTGGACCCAGGGCGGAAGACGATATTATGCAGGAAGGTGACGGTCATTGAGCTAGCTTGGATCGACGACACACCCCCTACCTGGCGCGCCAGCTGTCGGTGTTTTGGGTCCGACCGCACACCCGGGGTTACCCCTCAAGGTGCTTTTAGGAGGAGGACGGTGTTATCGACTATAGCTCAATGGTTCGTGCCGGTTGCACGAGAAATAGTAGACAATGGTTTACAGGTTCGGGCCGCTTTGAAATGCGTAACACCCTACGTCCTGGCGAGAATGCTTTATGTGGTGGGTTACAAGGGAGTTCTCTAGTGTGGGGGATGTGGAGAGTTGGGGTGGATGTCTGAGTAGTGAGTTCGATCCTGTCGGGGACCATAATTAGGGGTACCCTCAAGACGCCTAATTCTCAGCTGGTAACCCCCATCAGCATAAAGCTGCAGAGGCCTGATGGGTTTGATTAAGTCAGGGATCAGTCCATACGAGCGACTCGATCACGCCACGCCCGAGCCTAGCCTCGGGCAAGGGCAGCCGACCCTGAGATGTTTCCGTCTCGCCCGAGGCCTCCTCTTTCACGGCAGACGCATCTCCGGCTCGCCCGAGGCCCTGCCTTCGTTAAGAAGCAACCCTGACTAAATCACCGCGCCGACCGACCAAGTCACTGGGGCCTTTAACGCAAAGAGTAAGATTGACGGGCAGCCAGGCTTGGCCAAAAGCGCCAGAAGAAGCTCCGCCCGACCCAGGGCTCGGACTCGGGCTAAGGCCCCGGAAGACGGTGAACTCCGCTCCGCCCGACCCAGGGCTCGGACTCGGGCTAAGGCCCCGGAAGACGGCGAACTCCGCTCCGCCCGACCCAGGGCTCGGACTCGGGCTAAGGCCCCGGAAGACGGCGAACTCCGCTCCGCCCGACCCAGGGCTCGGACTCGGGCTAAGGCCCCGGAAGACGGTGAACTCCGCTCCGCCCGACCCAGGGCTCGGACACGGGCTAAGGCCCCGGAAGACGATGAACTCCGCTTCGCCCGACCCAGGGCTCGGACTCCACCCCGACCTCTGCCGAACGACCTCCGCCTCGCCCGACCCAGGGGCTCGGGCTCGGGCTCGGCCTCGGCCATGCAGGACAGACTCGACCTCGGCTTCGGAGGAGCCCCCACGTCGCCCGACCTAGGGCACGAGTCCGCCACGTCGACAGGAAGCGCCATCATCACCCTACCCCGAGACGACTCGGGCCGCAGAGAACAGGACCGACGTCCCATCTGGCTAGCTCCGCCAGATAGGCAATGATGGCGCCCCGCTGGACCCATGACGACGGCGGTTCTCAGCTCCCTTACAAAAGCAGGGGGACGTCAGCAAGGGCCCAACCACTCCGACAGTTGTCCCTCCGCCCGGCTCCATTGCTTCTCCGACAGCCACGACGCCACACTAGCTGGGTGCCAAGATCTCTCCGGCTGCCACCTTGGCATGTACTTAGGGCACTAGCTCTCCCCCGCTAGACACGTAGCACCTTGCTACACCCCCATTTGTACACCTGGATCCTCTCCTTACGTATATAAAAGGAAGGACCAGGGCCTTCTTAGAGAAGGTTGGCCTCGCGGGAACGAAGGGCAGGGGCAGGCGCTCTCTCGGGGCCGCTCGCTCCCCTCACCCGCGCGGACGCTTGTAACCCCCTACTGCAAGCGCACCCGACCTGGGCGCGGGACGAACACGAAGGCCGCGGGATCTCCGACTCCCTCACGACCCGGCTCCGGCCACCTCGCTCTCGCTCTCTCCCCCCTTCGCGCTCGCCCACGCGCTCGACCCATCTGGGCTGGGGCACGCGGCACACTCACTCGTCGGCTCGGGGACCCCCCGGTCCCGAAACGCCGACAGTTGGCGCGCCAGGTAGGGGCCTGCTGCGTGTTGACGAGTAGTTTCCCGTCAAGCTCCAGATGGGCAGTCTCCAACGACCTCTTCAACCCGGGACGGTGCTCCGTCTCGGGAGCCTCGAGTTCATGTCTTTCGATGGCAGCTACGACATGATACTCCTTCCACCGCCGCGCGACAGCGACAATGGTGGCGGACAGCCCGCCCGCCGGCGGCGAAACCGACGACGTCTTTCCCGCGTGGGGGAAGGACAACTTTCGAGCTCACCCCATCCTCTCCCTCGCCATCGAAGGAGGAGGCGGGGCAACCGGGGCCGAGCGGGAGGTTACGCTCAGTCGGCTGTCGAGCAAATCGACATCCCCAGCGCCCCAACGGAGGACGCGTCGGGCATCACCCACGCGTTTGAGGCGAAGGCGAGCGCCGCCCCCCCGCGACACGCCGACCCCGAGCAAGTGGACGACGCCAGCGCGCTCATGGAGGGCCTGCAGGACGTCGCCCTCGCACCCAGGACGACAGCACGATCAGCCCCCGATGCGACTTCGTCGATCCTCGTCGACCAAAAGGTACCGGCTGATTCCCATCCTTTGTCATTTCGACTCGGCCTCAACCCGCCTGGCGACCTCGCTTTGGCGGGCGCTCACGTTGAGGCGAGTGCAACCCCTCTGGGGTTTCGTGTGCGGTCGCCTTGGGGCCGATTGACGGGTGTCTCGACCTACGGACCCTCTGGGTCCGAGGAAGATGACGACCCCAGCATCTGCTGGGATTTCTCTGGATCTGGCAACCCCAGTGCCATGCGGGACTTCATGACCGCATGCAACTACTGCCTCTCCGACTGTTCCGACGGTAGCCGCAGCCTTGACGACAAGGACTGCGGCCCAAGCCGCGAATGTTTCCACGTCGAGCTAGGGGATCCCTCCGGAGGCAGCTGTCTCGGCATGCCGGAGGATGGTGATCCCCCTAGGCCAGCGCCTCGCGCCGACATCCCGCGGGAGCTAGCTGTGGTCCCCGTTCCGGCGGGGGGTCACGACCCACAGCTCGAGCAAGTCCGCGGGGCGCAGGCCGGGCTCGATGAGGGAGCAGGAGCGCTCGAGGCAATCCGCCGGAACATCGGGCAGGTATGGGCGAGCCAGCCCCTGGCCGGAGGAATACGTCACCCGCCCCAAGGTCTCCAGCACCGCATCGCCAACGATGCCAGGGACAGACCGCCACCCGCATCCGGCGGAACCGGTCAGGACCTGGCCGCCGCAGCGATGCTCCTCCGCGCGATGCTGGAGTCATCAACCACCGAGGGTCGGCGAATCCAGGGAGAGCTCATGCATCTCCTGGAAGGCGCTGCGGCCCGGCGGGCCGAGAGCTCTGCCTCCCGGAGGCAGGGGTACCCCTCGGAACCTCGTGCCGCGACTTCCCGACTCACGCGAGAAGCCTCGGTCTACACCGGGCGCACGCGCAACACCGCGCCTGCGGCCCCGGGCCACCTCGGCGACGAGCACCCTCATCGCGACCGTCGGGCCCGCCTCGACGAAAGGGTGCGCCGAGGTTATCACCCCAGGCGTGGGGGACGCTACGACAGCGGGGAGGATCGGAGTCCCTCGCCCGAACCACCCGGTCCGCAGGTCTTCAGCCGGGCCATTCGGCGGGCGCCGTTTCCGCCCCGATTCCGACCCCCGACTACTATCACAAAGTACTCGGGGGAAACGAGGCCGGAATTGTGGCTTGCGGACTACCGCCTGGCCTGTCAACTGGGTGGGACGGACGACGACAACCTCATCATCCGCAACCTCCCCCTGTTCCTCTCCGACACTGCTCGCGCTTGGTTGGAGCACCTGCCTCCGGGGCAGATTTCCAACTGGGAGGATCTGGTCCAAGCCTTCGCTGGCAACTTCCAGGGCACGTACGTGCGCCCCGGGAATTCCTGGGACCTCCGAAGCTGCCGGCAACAGCCGGGAGAGTCTCTTCGGGACTACATCCGGCGATTCTCGAAGCAGCGCACCGAGCTGCCCAACATCACCGACTCTGACGTCATCGGCGCATTCCTCGCCGGCACCACCTGCCGTGACTTGGTGAGCAAGTTGGGTCGCAAGACCCCCACCAGGGCGAGCGAGCTGATGGACATCGCCACCAAGTTCGCCTCTGGTCAGGAGGCGGTCGAGGCCATCTTCCGAAAGGACAAGCAGCCCCAGGGTCGCCCGTCGGAAGATGCTCCCGAGGCGTCTACTCCGCTCGGCGCCAAGAAGAAAGGCAGGAGGAAGTCGCAAGCGAAACGCGACGCCGCCGGCACCGACCTTGTCGCCGCTGCCGAATACAAGAACCCTCGGAAGCCCCCCGGAGGCGCCAACCTCTTCGACAAGGCACTAAAGGAGACGTGCCCCTACCATCAGGGGCCCGTCAAGCACACCCTCGAGGAGTGCGTCATGCTTCGGCGCCACTTCCACCGGGCCGGGCCACCCGCGGAGGGTGGCAGGGCCCGCGACGACGACAAAAAGGAAGATCACCAAGCAGGAGAGTTCCCCGAGGTCCGCGACTGCTTCATGATCTACGGAGGGCACGCGGCGAATGCCTCGGCTCGGCATCGTAAGCAAGAGCGTCGGGAGGTCTGCTCGGTGAAGGTGGCGGCGCCAGTCTACTTAGACTGGTCCGACAAGCCCATCACCTTCGACCAAGACGACCACCCCGACCACGTGCCGAGCCCGGGGAAGTACCCGCTCGTCGTCGATCCCATCATCGGCAACGTCAGGCTCACCAAGGTCCTGATGGATGGGGGCAGCTGCCTCAACATCATCTACGCCGAGACCCTCAGGCTCCTGCGCGTCGATCTGTCATCTGTCCGAGCAGGCGCTGCGCCCTTCCACGGGATCATCCCTGGGAAGCGCGTCCAGCCCCTCGGACAGCTCGACCTTCCTGTCTGCTTCGGGACACCCTCCAACTTCCGAAGGGAGACTTTGACGTTCGAGGTGGTCGGGTTCCGAGGAACCTACCACGCAGTGTTGGGAAGGCCATGCTACGCGAAGTTCATGGCCATCCCCAACTACACCTACCTGAAGCTCAAGATGCCGGGCCCCAACGGGGTCATCACCGTCGGCCCCACGTACAAACACGCATTCGAATGCGATGTGGAGTGCGTGGAGTACGCCGAGGCCCTCGTCGAGTCCGAGGCCCTCATTGCCGACCTGGAAAGCCTCTCCCGAGAGGTGCCGGACGTGAAGCGACATGCCGGCAACTTCGAGCCAGCGGAGACGGTTAAGGCCGTCCCTCTCGACCCCAGCGGCGATACCTCCAAGCAGATCCGGATCGGTTCCGGGCTCGACCCCAAATAGGAAGCAGTGCTCGTCGACTTTCTCCGCGCAAACGCCGACGTCTTTGCGTGGAGTCCCTCGGACATGCCCGGCATACCGAGGGATGTCGCCGAGCACTCGCTGGATATTCGGGCAGGAGCCCGACCGGTCAGACAGCCTCTGCGCCGATTCGACGAGGAAAGGCGCAGGGTGATAGGCGAGGAGATCCACAAGCTGATGGCAGCAGGGTTCATCAAAGAGGTATTCCATCCCGAATGGCTTGCCAACCCTGTACTTGTGAGGAAGAAAGGGGGGAAATGGCGGATGTGTGTAGACTACACTGGTCTCAACAAAGCATGTCCGAAAGTTCCCTACCCTCTACCTCGCATCGATCAAATCGTGGACTCCACTGCAGGGTGCGAAACCCTGTCTTTCCTCGATGCCTACTCGGGGTATCATCAAATCAAGATGAAAGAGTCCGACCAGCTCGCGACTTCTTTCATCACGCCCTTCGGCATGTACTGTTATGTCACAATGCCTTTCGGTTTGAGGAACACGGGTGCAACGTACCAGCGGTGCATGAACCATGTGTTCGGCGAACACATCGGTCGCACGGTCGAGGCCTACGTCGATGACATCGTAGTCAAGACGAGGAAGGCCTCCGACCTTCTCTCCGACCTTGAACTGACATTCCGGTGTCTCAAGGCGAAGGGCGTCAAGCTCAATCCCGAGAAGTGCGTCTTCGGGGTGCCCCGAGGCATGCTCTTGGGATTCATCGTCTCCGAGCGGGGCATCGAAGCCAACCCGGAGAAGATCGCAGCCATCACAAACATGGGGCCCATCAAGGACTTAAAAGGCGTACAGAGGGTCATGGGATGTCTCGCGGCCTTGAGCCGTTTCATCTCGTGCCTCGGCGAAAGAGGCCTACCCCTGTACCGTCTCTTAAGGAAGGCCGAGTGCTTCACCTGGACTCCCGAGGCCGAGGAAGCTCTCGGGAACCTGAAGGCGCTCCTCACCCAGGCGCCCGTCTTGGTACCCCCAGCTGATGGAGAAGCCCTCCTGGTCTACGTCGCCGCTACCACTCAGGTGGTCAGCGCCGCGATCGTGGTCGAAAGGCGGGAAGAGGGGCATGCCTTGCCCATTCAGAGGCCAGTTTACTTCGTCAGCGAGGTGCTGTCCGAGACCAAGATCCGCTACCCACAAGTCCAGAAGCTGCTGTACGCAGTGATCCTGACGAGGCGAAAGCTGCGACATTACTTCGAGTCTCATCCGGTGACTGTGGTGTCATCCTTCCCCCTAGGGGAGATCATCCAGTGCCGAGAAGCCTCGGGACGGATCGCAAAGTGGGTGGTGGAAATCATGGGCGAGACAATCTCGTTCGCCCCTCGGAAGGCCATCAAGTCCCAGGTACTGGCGGACTTCGTAGCCGAATGGGTCGACACCCAGTTGCCGACGGCTCCGATCCAACCGGAGCTCTGGACCATGTTTTTCGATGGGTCGCTGATGAAGACGAGAGCCGGCGCGGGCCTGCTCTTCGTCTCGCCCCTCGGGAAACACCTGCGCTACGTGCTCCGCCTCCATTTCCCGGCGTCCAACAATGTGGCTGAGTACGAGGCTCTGATCAACGGATTGCGAATCGCCATCGAGCTAGGGGTCCGACGCCTCGATGCATGCGGCGACTCGCAGCTCGTCATCGACCAAGTCATGAAGAACTCCCACTGCCGCGACCCGAAGATGGAGGCCTACTGTGATGAGGTTCGACGCCTGGAAGACAAGTTCTACGGGCTCGAGCTTAACCACATCGCCCGGCGCTACAACGAGACTGCGGACGAGCTGGCGAAGATAGCTTCGGGGCGAACGACGGTTCCCCCGGACGTCTTCTCCCGGGATCTGCACCAACCCTCCGTCAAGATAGGCGACACGTCCGAGCCTGAGGTGCCCTCGGCCCCGTCCGAGGTGACCTCGGCCCAGCCCGAGCCATCCTCGGTTCAACCCGAGGAACCCTCGGCCCCCGAGGGCGAAGCACTGCGCATTGAGGAGGAGCAGAGCGGGGTCATGCCAGATCAAGATTGGCAGACCCCGTACCTGCAATATCTCCGCCAAGGAGAACTGCCCCTCGACCGAGCCGAGGCTCGGCGGGTAGCGCGACGCGCCAAGTCGTTCGTCTTGCTGGGCGATGAGAAGGAGCTCTACCACCGTAGCCCCTCGGGCATCCTCCAGCGATGCATCTCCATCGCCGAGGGTCAGGAACTCCTGCAGGAAATACACTCGGGGGCTTGCGGCCATCATGCAGCACCTCGAACCCTCGTCGGGAACGCTTTCCGCCAAGGCTTCTACTGGCCGACGGCGGTGGCTGACGCCACTAGAATTGTCCGCGCCTGCGAAGGGTGCCAATTCTATGCGAAGCAGACCCACCTGCCCGCTCAGGCTCTGCAGACGATACCCATCACCTGGCCCTTCGCTGTGTGGGGTCTGGACCTCGTCGGCCCTCTGCAGAAGGCGCTCGGGGGCTACACGCACCTGCTGGTCGCCGTCGACAAATTCTCCAAGTGGATCGAGGTCCGACCCCTAAACAGCATCAGATCCGAGCAGGCGGTGGCGTTCTTCACCAACATCATCCATCGCTTCGGGGTCCCGAACTCCATCATCACCGACAACGGCACCCAGTTCACCGGCAAAAAATTCTTGGATTTTTGCGAGGATCACAACATCCGGGTAGACTGGGCCGCCGTAGCTCATCCCATGTCGAATGGGCAAGTGGAACGTGCCAACGGCATGATCCTACAAGGGCTCAAGCCCCGGATTTACAATGATCTCAACAAGTTCGGCAAGCGATGGATGAAGGAACTCCCCTCGGTGGTCTGGAGCCTGAGGACGACGCCAAGCCGAGCCACAGGTTTCACGCCGTTCTTCCTGGTCTACGGGGCCGAGGCCGTCCTGCCCACTGACCTGGAATACGGCTCCCCGAGGACGAGGGCCTACAACGAAGAAAGCAACCAAGCTAGCCGAGAAGACTCGCTGGACCAGCTGGACGAGGCTCGGGACAGGGCCTTACTACACTCGGCGCGGTATCAGCAGTCCCTGCGACGCTACCACGCCCGAGGGGTCCGACCCCGAGACCTCCAGGTGGGCGACCTGGTGCCTCGGCTGCGGCAAGACGCCCGAGGGAGGCACAAGCTCACGCCCCGCTGGGAGGGGCCATTCGTCATCGCCAAAGTTCTGAAGCCCGGAACGTACAAGCTGGCCAACAGTCAAGGCGAGGTCTACGGCAACGCATGGAACATCCAACAGCTACGTCGCTTCTACCCTTGAGATGTTTCCAAATTGTTCACATACCTCGCACCCACGCAAAGTTTAGTCAACAAGGAAGGGTCGGCCTCGCCTCGGCAAAGCCCGACCCTCCCTCGGGGGCTAAAAGGGGGGAAACCCCCTCTGCGTCAAAATTTCCCTCGAACAGAAAATCTCTTTTACCAGAATATCTTTCATGCTTTTTGACTACTTCGAAAAGTGGGTCCTGAAAACGACAGGGTACACGTAAGCAGTCAAGGCTGACCGAGCCGAGGGACTCCTACGCCTCCGGGATACGGATACCTCACTCATCACCTTCTGCGATAAGTAACTCGCGTTCGGATAAGGTGACTCCGCGGATCGAACAGGTCTCTACGTTCGGAAGCTCTTCTGTCGAAGCGATTCTTCGAGCTTTCTCGACTAAGTCGGTGATAGGGCCTCATGGACGAGTAAAAGTGCGCGTAAGCGGCAAGGCCGACCGAGCCGAGGGACTCCCACGCCTCCGGGATACGGATACCTCACTCCTCACCTTCTGCGAGAAGCAACTTTCGCTCGCACAAACATCCCTGTCACCGACAAAAAGTCCAGAGGCTCGGAACAAGAGGAAAAGAGACGCAGCTTTACAACACAGCAAGGGTGTGTATTCTGGCCTCGACGGCCGCACAAAGCACACACTACAAGACAAGCTGATCCTGCAGGCTCGGGTCCCGACTCGGGAAGGGGGCAGCGACACCCTCGGCATCAAGGGCACCTTCGGCAAGGCCCGAACTAGCCTCGGACGGCGACACGATCTAGGGGCCTCCGCCCCAAAGGACGGCATCATCACCACGCCCGGGCGATCGTTGTCAGGGACTTCTCCGAGAATCCGGCCCGAACAGGCGGCTCGGCCAGCCACCTCCGGGGCCTCGGCCAACCACCTTCCGAGGGCACGAGCCCGGTCCGAAGCCTCGGCTGACCAACTCCGGCGTCGATCTTGCCAACGGACAACTCGGCTAGGCTCCGGCCAACCAGGTTTCATTTCCGAGCCAACTCCGCCTCTGCTCATACTGATATCGCTACCCCCGGCCTCGGCTCGTCGAAGAGCGGCCGAGGGGTCTCTTTAACTAAGCTAGAGGAGCCTCGGACAACAGGGCCGACCGAGCCGAGAGACTCCTACGCCTCCGGGATACGGATACCTCACTCGTCACCTTGACACGGGGCGACTCATGCTTGGTGAAGCGGTTCAGACAATCAGCAGACGAGACTTAGTGCTCGGAAATGAGGAAAAAACACGGCTCCGTGCCGCAATTACATACATGTTCAGGCCCCGAAAGTCGAAATGAACAAAAAACCCGGCACTCGAAGTGCCATTACAAACGGAACTCTGGTTCCCCCTCCGCAGGTACGAACAACCCCACTCGATAGGGGTGGGCCTGCGGGGCAACAGAAGACCGACGAACGGCATGTCGCCGACCGCCCCGACAGCGGCGACGATGAAGACTTCTGCCCCGGGGGACCGAACAGCAGCAATGATGGCCTTAGGGCGGATGCTGCTGCTAGGAGGCCCCCGCCCTTGCCCAAACTCGAGAGGCAAGGACGGGCAGAAGGCCGTAGAGTCGGAGGTCGGTCCGTGGCCAACTTTGGCTGCCGCGCCGACGGAAGAACCTCTTCCAGCTGCCGTGGCGAGAGGCGGCACCGGGAGCGGTTCCGAAACTGCTCGGCTCAGAGAGCCGGGCACGGTGCAGCTGTTGGCGCCACGGACGACTCCCGCCCTTCCCCCCGATCACTGAGGGAAGGAGCGGGCCACCGCCCGCGCAGGGGCCAACCCCAACTCGGCACACTCCCCTCCTCAGCCCTGGTGATGAAAATCCTTGAGGCTGAGGGAGGGGTAGAGGCCGCAGCCCGGCTCGCTTTCCCCCACCATCAAGCCGGAGGTCACCCTCTTGGGTGACCGCCGGTGGAGGGGTGCAGCCGGGCTGCATGATGAAAATCCTTGAAGCCGAACGATGGCTGAAAGGTACCCACTCCCACGGAGTAGTGTCCTCCGACGATGAGGCACGGAGACAGCGGTTTCCCCCATCCGGGGGCTTGAAAGGTGGAAAGACACGATGCATAAGGGAGGAAGAAGGCATGGTCGCCTTACGAAAGGGGTCGCCCTCCTTTTAAAGGCAACTCTCCCTGCTTGCGCCCCCAACCGTCACGGGCTGAGTCCTCTCCAACACGCCTCCAAAGTCCTCCCCTGCGGCGCGGGGGCTGGGACCCGCCTGTCATACAGACCGGCTCCGAGCAGAAGAAGCCGAACCGCCGCGCACGGCGCGCGCAACCACCCAGCGGTTACAAGTGACCCTCCACTTTTGCCCAGGCCAACGGGCGAAAGGGGCAGGCAGCCATGCAGGCGGCATGCAACCGCGCCAAGTGGACGCGCCTCTCCGACTCCTGACATGCCAGCACGGAGGCCCAAGCCCACGCGTCGCGCGACCGGCGCGCCGGATGCTGCATGTAAGCCACTATGCCACTTGCGCCACCACCGCACCTCCTCGGTTGCGGAACCAATGCCGCGACCCGAGGCGGCCCAGCGCGCGGCCCGGCTGCGCCAGCCTGACGCAGCGGTCAAACGCGGTCAAAAGTGGGCCGGCAGTAATGACAGTGGCAGGCGCGCAAGAGCAGCGGTCACGCCATCAGCCAAGCTCACGTCCCATCCGAAGGCAGCAAGAGAACCCCCTCTCTCACGGTGTGAAGACGACACGCCCGTGACCCGTTCCTCGAACGGCTCGCGCACGCGCAACGGCAGCCTCGCCAACTACTCGCCCCGGCGCATTAACTCCGCGGCTCGACGGGCAGCGCTACTGGCGGGAGCAACTGGCGACGTTTCGCCTTCGCCAAAACGGCCACACCAAAAAAGGTACGCCACGTCGTTCAATTTCGTATCCTTTTTTCCCTTTTCCTTCTTTCTCTATCTCTTGCAACAGGGACCGGGAAAGGGGATACCCCCAAAGGGATCCTTCCCCGTGAAGGAACTAGGCTCCGAGCCTCCTTACTGATCAGGGGTTCGAAGGCTGGCCCCCCGAAGGGTTCAACAGCCGCCTCAGATCGCGTGGGCCCGACACCCACTACTGGTCAGGGGTTCGAAGGTCGGCCCCCGAAAGGTCCCACGACCGCCTCAGGCTACTCGGGCTCCGCGCCCCTTACTGATCAGGGGTTCGAAGGCTGGCCCCCCGAAGGGTTCACAGTCGCCTCAGACACCGAGCGAGGGATGACCAGGGGTACGTTCGATACATAACCAAGGCTCGGGCTGCGCTCCCGAGGTACCCTAGGACATTTCCGAGACCAGCGGGAGCGACTCTGTAACAGAATCCCATCGGAGGGAGGCAACGAGCCCTCGGACCCCGTCGCCAGGGGACCGGGTCCGGCAGATCACCCGCAGGTACTTTTGGGCATGCCTCCGGGCCCCTAGCCGACCCCCAACGAACGGGGCACGGACGTCCACTCGGATTACCCGATTGCAGCTCACCGGAGACACCATGTTCGTTGCCCGTCGAGGGTAACATGGCGCTCTCCCCCCCTCCTCCTTGCGGAAAGGCGACGTAGGGGCGTATGTAAAAAAGCCGAGTCTGTCCCTGATCGTCCTCTCGCTCTGTGCGGAGGCTCGGGGGCTGCTCTCGCAAACCCGGCTCCGGCCGAACTGTTGACAGCGTCAATATACCAGCCCGAGAACTTGGGCCCCGACAGTGCACCCGGGCTACGGCCTGTTCGCATGAGGGAACCGCCAGACCAGCCGAAGCATTACGCAAGGCATTAAGACCTCGAAGGAGTGAAACCACTCCTCCGAGGCCTCGGGGGCTACACCCGGCGGGTGCGCTCGCGCGCACCCACCGGAACAAAGTGCAACCGAGAAAGGCTGGTCCCCTTGCAAAAAAGTGCGACGAAAGCCTCCAAGCGAGTGTTAACACTCCCTTCGAGGCTCGGGGGCTACTGTCGGGGACCATAATTAGGGGTACCCTCAAGACGCCTAATTCTCAGCTGGTAACCCCCATCAGCATAAAGCTGCAGAGGCCTGATGGGTTTGATTAAGTCAGGGATCAGTCCATACGAGCGACTCGATCACGCCACGCCCGAGCCTAGCCTCGGGCAAGGGCAGCCGACCCTGAGATGTTTCCGTCTCGCCCGAGGCCTCCTCTTTCACGGCAGACGCATCTCCGGCTCGCCCGAGGCCCTGCCTTCGTTAAGAAGCAACCCTGACTAAATCACCGCGCCGACCGACCAAGTCACTGGGGCCTTTAACGCAAAGAGTAAGACTAACGGGCAGCCAGGCTTGGCCAAAAGCGCCAGAAGAAGCTCCGTCCGACCCAGGGCTCGGACTCGGGCTAAGGCCCCGGAAGACGGTGAACTCCGCTCCGCCCGACCCAGGGCTCGGACTCGGGCTAAGGCCCCGGAAGACGGCGAACTCCGCTCCGCCCGACCCAGGGCTCGGACTCGGGCTAAGGCCCCGGAAGACGGCGAACTCCGCTCCGCCCGACCCAGGGCTCGGACTCGGGCTAAGGCCCCGGAAGACGGCGAACTCCGCTCCGCCCGACCCAGGGCTCGGACACGGGCTAAGGCCCCGGAAGACGATGAACTCCGCTTCGCCCGACCCAGGGCTCGGACTCCACCCCGACCTCTGCCAAACGACCTCCGCCTCGCCCGACCCAGGGGCTCGGGCTCGGCCTCGGCCATGCAGGACAGACTCGACCTCGGCTTCGGAGGAGCCCCCACGTCGCCCGACCTAGGGCACGAGTCCGCCACGTCGACAAGAAGCGCCATCATCACCCTACCCCGAGACGACTCGGGCCGCAGAGAACAGGACCGACGTCCCATCTGGCTAGCTCCGCCAGATAGGCAATGATGGCGCCCCGCTGGACCCATGACGACGGCGGTTCTCAGCTCCCTTACGAAAGCAGGGGGACGTCAGCAAGGGCCCAACCACTCCGACAGCTGTCCCTCCGCCCGGCTCCATTGCTTCTCCGACAGCCACGACGCCACACTAGCTGGGTGCCAAGATCTCTCCGGCTGCCACCTTGGCATGTACTTAGGGCACTAGCTCTCCCCCGCTAGACACGTAGCACCTTGCTACACCCCCATTTGTACACCTGGATCCTCTCCTTACGTATATAAAAGGAAGGACCAGGGCCTTCTTAGAGAAGGTTGGCCTCGCGGGAACGAAGGGCAGGGGCAGGCGCTCTCTCGGGGCCGCTCGCTCCCCTCACCCGCGCGGACGCTTGTAACCCCCTACTGCAAGCGCACCCGACCTGGGCGCGGGACGAACACGAAGGCCGCAGGATCTCCGACTCCCTCACGACCCGGCTCCGGCCACCTCGCTCTCGCTCTCTCCCCCCTTCGCGCTCGCCCACGCGCTCGACCCATCTGGGCTGGGGCACGCGGCACACTCACTCGTCGGCTCGGGGACCCCCCGGTCCCGAAACGCCGACAGATCCCTTCTGAAGGGGTGCCCCCTAGGCCTTATATATTCGACCGTGGGGCAATACATGCAGATATGATAACGACGTGCACCTAAGAAATAGTGAACCGATTGAATCTATCTTCCTATAGTTCCGCCGACCCATCCTCGCTCGGTCCTGTTGTGCGGGGCTCCAGTGCGGGAAGGTCGGGTCACTATTGCGATCCTTGTTTGAATTCATTGGGCCGTCTGGGCTCGCGCCGATCCGTCCCTGTATCAATTTGCTTCACTGGTCGTTTCTCCCCAGGCCCACGAAGGGATGACCTTACGATTTTTGGGCCTTCGGGCCTTCCGTGAGGTCTTTTATCCTTCTAGTGGACCCGGGGGATATCCATCCCCCACACCAGATGGGACGCCGGTCTTGTTCCCCGTAGCCTGAGCTAGCTAGGGGTAGGGTAGTGATGTACCCCCCTGCGACGTGGTTGGTCCAAGCCCGAGGTCGGGTGAGGCGGTGGCTCCTCCGAGGTCGGGGCTAAGTCCGAGCCCGGGGGTCGGGCGAGGCGGAGACCGTCGTCCAGAGTCGGGTTGAGTCCGAGCCCGGGGGTCGGGCGAGGCGGAGACCGTCGTCCGAGGTCGAGGTTGAGTCCGAGCCCTGAGGTCAGGCAAGGCGGAGACCGTCTTCCGGAGTCGAGGTTGAGTCCGAGCCCAGGGGTCGGGCGAGGCGGAGACCGTCTTCCGGAGTCGATGTTGAGTCCGAGCCCTGGGGTCGGGCGGGGCGGAGCTTCCTATGGCGCCCGAGGCTAGATTTGGCTGCCGTCAGCCTCACCCTGGCAGGTGGCACAGCAGTCGGAGCAGCGCAGGCGGCGCTGTTTTCCTGTCAGGTCAGTCAGTGGAGGGGCGAAATGACTGCGGTCACTTTGGCCTTGTCGACTGGAGGGCGTGCATCAGGATAAGGTGTCAGGCGATCCTTGCATTGAATGCTCCTGTGATACGATCGGTTGGCGTGGCGATCTGGCCAAGGTTGCTTCTCCATGAAGCCTGCCCGAGCTGGGCCTCGGGCAAGGAGAAGGTGCGCCCGTTGCTTGAGGAGGCCCTCGGGCGAGGCGTGAATCTGCCTTGGTCTACCGTTCCTGCCCGAGGCTCGGCTCGGGCGAGGCGAGATCGTGTCCCTTGAGTGGACGGAGCCTGGACCGGAATTGTGCCCATCAGGCCTTTGCAGCTTTGTGCTGATGGGGGTTACCAGCTGAGATTAGGAGTCTTGGGGTACCCCTAATTACGGTCCCCGACAAAAAGGTATACCGGTCGATGATAGGATCTTTACTCTATTTATGTGCATCTTGACCGGATGTTATGCTTTCCATATGCATGTGTGCAAGGTTCCAAGCCGACCCTAAGGAAGTTCACCTTAGGGTCGTGAAACGAATCATGAGATATTTAGTATACACTCATAAGTTTGGGCAATGGTACCCCAGGGGATCCACCTTTGATTTAATAGGTTACTCCGATGCCGATTGGGCACAGTGTAAAATTGATAGGAAGAGCACATTAGGGACTTGTCAGTTTATGGGGAGATCCTTGGTGTCTTGGGCTTTAAAGAAACAAAATTCAGTAGCCCTATCAACCATTGAAGCCGAGTATACTGCCGCAGGACATTGTTGTGCGCAATTGCTTTGGATGAGGCAAACCCTCAGGGACTATGGCTACAAATTGAGCAAAGTCCCTCTCCTATGTGACAATGAGAGTGCTATCCGCATGGCGGAGAATCCCGTTGAACACAGCCGCACTAAGCACATAGACATTCGGTTTCACTTTTTGAGGGATCACCAACAAAGGGGGATATCGAGATAGCCTATATTAACACCAAAGAACAATTAGTTGATATCTTTATCAAGCCTTTGGATGAGAAAACCTTTACCAAACTTAGGAATGAGCTAAATATACTTGATTCTCGGAACTTTGATTGAAACATTGCACACATAGCTCATTTATATACCTTTGATCATATCTCTTTCATTTGCTATGACTAATGTGTCTCCTAGTGTATTTTTATGCTAAGTCGTAGATTGAAAGGGAAATGGAGTACTCGATGAAGGCAAGGCTTCCACTCCACTCTACCGATATCATTTACACTTCGTCATTACTCCGCCACTCTTACATTGGTATAATCTTTTCACTCATATCTATTTGTACCAATGGGGCAGAAAGTAAAGGGCTCACAAAGTTTCCGTTTTTGGCGATTAATGCCAAAGGGGGAGAGAGTATTAGCCCAAAGCAAAAGGACCGCACTACCACCAATTTCAAAATTTTTGAAATAAAGTTTTTCAAATTAGTATCCTTCAAATTGGTATTTCCCTAATAAGAGTATCTCAATTGGTATCTATATTTCAAATTGATATATATCTCAAAACCCTCTTGAAAACTAAGAGGAGAATTTCATTTAGGGGAAGTTTTGTTTAAGTCAAAGGAAAAGCATTTGAAATAGGGGGAGAAATTTCAAAATCTTAAAAATGCTTATTTCAATCTTATTCATATACCTTTGACTATTTTCAAAAGGATTTTGAAAAGAATTTTCCAAAGAATTTGTAAAAACAAAACTGTGGTACAAGCGGGGTCCAAAATGTTAAAGAAAAAGAAAGTAATCCATGCATATCTAGTAGAAATAAAATATTGATTTAATTCCAAGCAACCTATGCACTTATCTTATGCAAACTAGTTCAATTCTGCACTTATATATTTGCTTTAGTTTGTGTTGGCATCGATCACCAAAAAGGGGAGATTGAAAGGGAAATAGGGTCAAACCTTTTCCTATAAATGATTTTGGTGGTTGAATGTCCAACACAAATAATTGGACTAACTAGTTTGCTCTAGATTATATGTTCTACAGGTGCCAAAGGTTCAACACAAACCAATAAAAAGAACAAGTTAGGGTTCAAAAGAAAGGAGTGTCCGGTGCACCAGGGAAGATCGCTTCAAACTCTTCACCTTCGGGTTTTTGGGACCACGCTCCGCTATAATTCACCGGACTGTCCGATGTACCAGCGGGGCAACGGCTGGCGAGCGCAACGGTCGACTCCAACGATTGCCTGCAATGTGAACAGTGCGCGGACAATTTGCGCAGAGTCAGAGCAGCGCCAGAAGACGCACCGGACAGTGAACAGTGTCTATCCGGTGCGGCACCGGACTGTCCGGTGCCCCAAGAAGTTAGAGCTCCAACGGTCAAAACCGTCAGAACTCTAACGGTTGGGTGACGTGGCTGGCGCACCGGACTGTCCGATACGCCTATCGACAGACAGCCTCTCCAACGGCTTTGTGGTGGTTGAGGGCTATAAATACCCCTCAACCACCACCGCTCCAAGCATCCAAGTTTTTCAGACATCTCATTCAATACCTAGTGCAATCAATACAAGACACAATTCAATAGAATCAAAGCCTCTTCAATTCCCAAATCCACTCCAAACTCATAGTGACTAGAGAGAGAGTTTTGCTCGTGTTCTTTGAGCTCTTATTCTTGGATCACTTTCTTTTTCCTCATTCTTGTGCTTAAAACACTTGTAATCAAAGCAAGAGATACCAAGTTGTGGTGGTCCTTGTAGAGGTCTAAGTGACCCATTTGATTAAGGAGAAAGCTCATTCGGTCTAGGTGACCGTTTAAGAGAGGAAAATGGTTGAAAGAGACCCGGTCTTTGTGACCACCTCAACGGGGACTAGGTTTGCAAGAACCGAACCTCGATAAAACAAATCACCGTGTCACTCGCTTTATTTCTTGGTTGATTTGCTTCCGCCCTCTTTTTCGGACTCGATTTTATTTCTAACGCTAACCTCATCTTTTAGTTGTGTTTTAAGTTTAGAAATTTCAGATTACGCCTATTCACTCCCATCTATACGACTTTCAGATACACGGCTGACTTGGCCTGGAAATATCCGCGTAGGGGTCGATTCTCAAACTTTCCTTAATTGCTCCTCGAAACCTATTTAGGTTACAGTCAACTTACAGTCCAGTTAAACTACGATAATAACAATACTTGCTTATATATCAGGTAAAACTCGTTAGTTATTCGAGTTTCGGTTATCTATTTTCATCTCTGTCTCTCCTCCGCCTCCCGCTTCGCTTAATGAATGGAATCTGATCGTCCGGGCCGGCGACGCCAGCATGAGAACGCGATTGCATGATGGCAAGGCGATGAACAGGTAGTGGTTGCATGATGGCAAGGCGATGAACAGGTAGCGATTGGATTAGGCCTCATCCTCATGCAGTTGGGTAGCTGCTGGCCTGCTCTTTTTCCCAACACGTTTAGAAAGTTCCATGGCGTTTACATAAGGAAAATTTCTTTCTCTGAACTATTATTAATGACCAAATTAATTACCTTGCTTTCCCGAATAAAAGTGGTTCTCAAGGTTGTTTTGTTATTTTGTTTAAAATTCGATATACACCTGAGAAGATTTCAAACTACAAAAAATGACTCTAAGTTTGTGAATATCGTGACAAAAAAACATAGAGAACATGAAATTTCTCCGGAAGTTTCCAGAGATTAGATTTGGTATTAGAAGAATGAGGAAGTATTATAAAAATAGAGAATTTAAACAATACATGTCTAAATGCGTTTAAAACTTTCCACAACAAAAACACATCAATTAGAATGCTTTGGAACTATTTAGTTCCACACAAATATCTTTTCATTTCTTGTAAAGCTAAATCCATCTTTTTAAAAAAAAAAACTTCTTGAGATATTTTATGAGCTCTAAATATCAAGATATGACAAATGCGTATGTATAAAAATTTGATAAAAAATGTTTCTAATGCATATCTTTAATATGTAAAGGATAAGATATAGAGAATGTTGTTGAAGATGAATAGGATTTAAAAAGAATCTTTTTGAAAACTCCGTAAATGACAGATATAGAGTGAGAGATAGACCCTGTTTGGCACAACTGATTTTGTTCAAAAAAACATCTTATCTCGGAAGTTGGTGAAAAGTAGGTTCTATTTATTATCTACTTTTAGTTTATTCTAAGAAACAGTTTAACTGATAAGTTGCTGTACAAGCGTCATGTTTAATACAACTTCTGCTTGAATATGTGAAGAAAACGTGGAATAAGCATACTACACAGAGCCTAAGACCCTAAAGAACCAAACCCTATTATCCTTGGAATCGAAGACACTAAGAGCTTGTTTGAGAGTAAGAGTAATAGAGGGGATTGAGGGGCTAGAATCCCTCACTATTCAAAATTGAATAATGAGATATTACAGCCTCCTAAATCCCCTCTATTACTCTTGCTCCAAACAAGAGTCAAGGGTTTGCTCAGTTAGATGTGGATTGAAGAAATTGGAGATCATTAAATTCTTTGTTAGTCAAAATTGAATAGAAAGAGATTTAATCATATCATCCTTGTACAGTTGAACATGCCATCCCCTAAAGGCTTGTTCGTTTGAAGGGGATTAAATTTGCTCCTATTTAAATTCATATAGAAGAGAATTTAGGGTGTGTTTGATTAGGAGTGGAGAAGAATGGAGCGACTCCATTCTAGTTTTTTATGTTTAATTTCTAACAAAAGAGGAGCGGCTCCTAGAGTCTCGATAAGAAAATTTACCATAAATAGTTGGAATGCTCCGCTCCACCAAAATGGTCGGATGCGAGCTCTCTCTCGGATACGAGCGCTCTCCTCACTTTTCTTCTCTCTACACTTATATGACTCTCCAACCAAACAAAGAACGGAGTAGTTTAGCTATATTTTACTCTTCAACCAAACAAAAAATAAAGTGGCTTCATTCTGCTTGCCAAACGGAGAATAGAACGACTCTATTCTCGAAAACTAGAATGGAACCACTCTATTTTAATTAACTCTTCAACCAAAGACACCCATTCTAATCTCCTCCAATCTCATCAATCCCCCCTAACCCGACAAGCCGTATTCGAACATGGTGAGAAGGGGGGAGGGGCTGGCGGGCTGCCATTGCAGCCAGCCTTAGGCAATGCCGGTTTTCATTTTGAGCTGAGCTGAATACAAGTTTCCTTTTCTAGAGCTGAAATTTTTCACCCTACCTCATCAGAGACGGGGATTCATACACACGTGCCATCACGAACATTCAGGAAAAAGTGCTCTTGAATGTTTGTTATGTACGCATGTGGCACAACTTTGTTAAGATTTCTACTTCTGTTTGAAGGCGCGACGAGTATAGAAGGGCTGGGAAAAATATCTTCCTGTGGACAGCAGTTTCACTTCCAGTCTCTCATTATCAGCATCTTCTTGTTACTCATACGGAAGAAAGAATAGACGCTACAAACTAGAACTTGTGAACACACGCTATTGACCTCTAAACCACCTTAACAAAATCTCAAAATTCACGCCTGGGCTTTGATTCTGCAACCGTGACTCGGATCTGTCTACCATCCAAGTCCTGCAATGCGATAAAACATTCAGATTAGCACATCCTCTACGTACAACATTGTACAAGACACGCGAAAGGATCAAAATGGCATAGAACAAACTTACGATGCCATCAAGGTTTGATATGGCATTGTTGACCTCCTCGGCAGAGCCATAGGTGACGAAACCAAACCCCCTTGACCTGCCGCTATCCCTGTCGTAGATGACCTTAGCATCCAGCACCTGTCCTTGCTCACTGAATAGGTTCTCCAGAGTCGAGTTGTCAACGCCCCATGCAAGGTTCCCCACGTATACCTTGTTCGCTGAATCGACAAAGCTGCCGCCGCCACCACTACCAGCCCTTGGTGCTCTTGGTGCAGATCCATCTCTAGGTGGCGGTGGCCCGCAGTTCACCCTCAGAGGTCTTCCTTGAAATGTCTGTTTGCGAGGCAAGATTAATTATAATTAGTCAAGAGTCTTATCTGCAATCTGACGCACTATGTGTGTGCTCAGTAGAAGAATTCAGTCTCAAACAGCTAGCAGGAAGCTATAAGCAATGATTGGTTATAAGGTACGATTCTGATTTCAGGTTATTGAGTACTGCAAACTTTGGTGCAAACCCTGAATCTGAAAACCCTAAGAAGTGGTACAAAACACCAGCATTATAATCCTAGTATAGACCACTGTCTTATCAGTACCGCTGCATATTTTTCTTCAGTTAAATAGCTGATCATCAGATTCAGAAGCACACCAAGAGAACAGTTAGCTTAAAAGAGTGGAAGCGTCCTTACATAACCGTTGAATTGCTCGACAGCAGCCCCGGCTTCTTCAGCTGAAGACATTGTCACGAATCCAAATCCACGGCTCCGCCCAGTCATTCTATCGTATACAACCTAGTAAAAACACAAAGAAATCATGGGGTATTCAAACACAAAAAAAACTTAACGCATGCGTGCAGCTCTGTTGTCGGACATGACAATTTGAATACCATGACGATTCTTGTCACTACTTTCAGTAGTACGAATCAATTCAGCCATACAGATATTTAAACTGCGTGTAACCTTTAAATGTAACTTAAATTCAAACTAGTCGCCATAGCACAGTATACATATTTCTTTAAAAAAACCAAATACAACTTGAACTTCAAGTAAACTGAACTGACTGACGACTAGCAATTACAAAGACAGAAAGGACCGAAAACTTGTATATACCTCGACCATCTCGACGGAGCCAGCCTGCTCGAAGAGCCCGGCCAGCTGCGCGCTGTCGACGCTGAACGGCAGGTTACCGACGAACAGCTTGAGGTCCTCAGAGAACTCCCCATCCTGCTGCTCCGCGCCCTCGGTCCCGTACTCCGACGACACCGCGACGGCTACGGGCTCGAAGACCCGCCTCGCTGGTGCCGGCGCCGACACAGAGCGCAGCGGCAGCGTGAAGGGGAGGAAGGCCGAGGCCGCGGGCGCGGCCGGCTTCGGGGAGGATAGGGCGAGGAAGCGGGGCGAGAGCGAGGTAGAGAAGAGCGCGGCCGCCATGACGTGAGGATTTGGTGATAAGGTTCCGGGACCTGGCTGGTGACGAATGGGCGGGGATAGCACGGGAGGACTGGGGGAGTGAGGAGAGGGGCTTAAATATCCAACGGCTCGCGCGGTCGGGCTGGCTGTTCGGATATTTGCCAGAAACGAGATATTTTTTGCGGCGCTGGGAAGGGGATTAGGAACGTGTGGCCCACTGCCAGTGCAAGTAAGACTGGCCGACTGGAGTTGCTGGTCGAGCTGCTACCACGCAGCGCAGTGCTCTGCAATGGATGGCGCATGATTTGCGAGTTGCGAGCCACTAGTAACTAGGCTAGGAATTTCATGTAGCAGTCAGACCTAAAGCATGTGGAAACAAGGGGTGAAAAGCTGAGAGCAGCAAAATGTTTTTTCACCCGAACCAAAAATAAATCCAGCTCCGGGTAGAGTAAGAAGTGTTACCGTACGCGGAAAAAGAAAGATACAATTGCTACATGAAGGCAAAGGTCAGTCAGAAGTACGTTACATGGCAAATACACACTGCCCTGCAATTTCTTCCCGGTTTGACAGCTTTTTCCGTGAAGGAGACCATCATCATAACCATGCATCATGCTCACTCAAACATCAGGCCGATCAGCCTCCCCTGCCTACAGAATTTGTACAGCTAAGAACATCTGTTGTTGCCAGTGCTCTCTCTAACACGTCATTCACACGTCAAGGTAGCGGTATCTTTCAAGCGGTCACGCAATATGTCACCCAGCTTGATGCAAGCATCCATACAGAGCTCTACTGCCTGTTGACAAAGGTAACAAAAGGTTAGTATTTGTTAGAGCCTTGATACCATCTCGTCTAACGCAGTAGGCAGGTCATACATTGGTTATTCTGCCATCGCTCCACTCTCCAGTGAGCGTGAGCTGGGTGATCTCCTTGCGGGCTGGCATGAAAGCCACCACAAGGCTTCCGTCTTGCCATGCTTCCTCGTCAGAGGTTGGATCGATGATGATGTTCTTTCTGAAACAGGACTGGGCAAGGAAATAAAATCTGGTCATCATCAAGCTTAACTGATAACTGATGGTTTAGGTGCAAGTATCATAGAGCAGAAACAGCATGGGTGGCATACCACGGATACAGATGTAACAAGGTCATACATCATGATTCCAGCATCTGCCAATGCAAGACTAGCACATGATATAATGATGGGAAGATCACCTGAAACGAAACAACTGCAGGTAAGGTCCTGCATTTCAACAAGGAAACTTATGCAGAAAGAATTGGTCATAGAAGAAACGTTTCCATTGAAACAATAGAAATATATAATTGAAGATGGGCTGTAAAATTGTCCCCTTTTTGAAGGAAAAAATGTACCCACAATCCATCATTTCTACCAATAATATAGCAATATCTGACTGGCTTAAGAATTATCAACTCAAAACACATTAACCCCGTACAGTTTTGTAGAATAAGCAAATACTATGGAAGTATGGATAACACGTTCAATCTATGCATTTGTCATTTACGACTTAGCTCTAACTATTAGAGGCTCTAGCATGTCACAAAGATGAGCAGCATTCCTGCTTCTTAAAAAAGAACAGAACTTGCACATAAGTAAAAAAAATCTATGCATTATATTTTTCTCGAAAAATCAAGGCTAGAATAGTATCGTACTGCCACCAGACTCAAGAACCAAGGCAAAAACATCAACAGTGGTCTTTGGAAAAGTGTGCAGCATTACTGCGCCTTCCAGAGCTTTATGAAGCATCGATGAATACTCTTTGTTGTCTGCTCCCTGGAAATAAGATGAAGATAATCAACTACAAATACCTTACAACAGTTAGTCCAAACAGAGACACGAGAGGTAAGTACATGCTGTACCTGTCCACGCACTGGAGTGGCAAAGGTTGTATAGCTCACATTGCAATTGAGCCTACCAACGTCACTGTACATCATTGCTTTCTTACTTTCCCTTGGTCCAAACCTGCAAAGGTAATAATTAAAAAAGAGGAACGGTAAATCAATAAGACATTCAAGATAAGTAAAGAATCTCAAAACCATCAAGTTCACAGACAAGATAGAGGAAATTCAAATATAGCAATGCTAAGAAACACATATAAGAGTCCCAGTAATGTCTCCGGTGAGCAATGATTGACCTTATAACTAAACTCATGAGTGGCAAGAGCATAGCAGCACAAAACTAAAACCATGATTGTCAAATTACCAACAAGAAATACTGCTTGACCCTAACTTGCTCTTATTTCATTCCAAATATACCAATATAAATATTTAACAGGCCAAGGAGAGTGCGGTGATGTGCAGAATATTGAAGTGAAAGACTAGCTTTTCACATTTGATATCCAAAACCTAAAACATACTATGAAAAGGGTGGTATCAAAGAATGTTGCACTTACACCGATACAATGACCTTTGTCTTCCCAAATTCTGCATAAGCAGACCCTGATGCAGCAGTAGTTGGTCCTGTCTGCATAACTGCAAGACTCATTGTAAATTATTAATTAATTGGATAATCCAGAGATGAATGCTGCTAGTTTCAACTCCACAGAACAACAGGTAGTATCGTTTGAATGAAGGTTAAGGTTCGATTTGTAGTAGACCACACTGGCATACAAGCATGGGACAGATAGTTTAAAGAGGCATGGTACCCAACTACCCAAGCAGTAGATGACGCAGTAACTAAACCGAGTGTAACCCAACGAATGGCATGTCCGGCGTAGCTCAAACACGCCCTTACTCGTGACTCATCACTCGTAACGTCGAACACCATAAGCACGGGGCTGGCAGGGCAGAGGCAGACCAATGGCACACAACTAAAATTCTAAAGCAAGAGAAGAGAGAGAGAGAGGCCATGGGGCAGAGAGGTAATCACACGCTGGCCGGCAGTCGTGGAAGGAGCGGCCGTCGGCCCGCGGCCAGTCGGCGTCTTCGGCGAGGTGGCGCCGCAGCTCCTCCTTCCTCTCCCGCCGCTTGTCTCCTGCGGCCGCCGCAGGGGAGTACGTCCCTGGACCCGCCTGCGCCGACATCGCTGGAAACCACGAGCGCGTCGCCGCCGGCCGCCGGGTCGAACACTCGAACTATAACGGAGGAACGGAGCGGAGCCTGCGCCGGGCCAGTTGGAGAGTGGGAGGTGGCTTTGCTAGGGTTTTTGATAGATAAGCGGGCTGTGGCCTGTGGGCTAGTCCGGGATCCCTTCAGATGAAACTAGGATCAGAAGCCCAAGAGGTGCTGATCTATATGGCCTATGGGCCACAGCTGTTACAGAACCCTAGGCCGAAGTAAAGCGTGGTCATACTCCATGCGATTGGCCCAGGTACAGTTAGACAAAGTTGCGAAAAAAAAGAATTAAAATTGTTAATTAAAAAATTATGGCCCATGCAGGTCTCGAACCTGCGACCTTCGCGTTATTAGCACGACGCTCTAACCAACTGAGCTAATAGGCCTATTTGGTATATATCTTAAAAACATTGTATAATATAACATATATTAGTTCTGATCATGACTGAAGAATTCTGATACAAAGAAGCCGCTATCTGGAAAGCAGGAAATCCCGAATCTTATACCGCACGCACGTTGATTCAAAATTGGCCGCTTGTTAATTTATGCCGCGGAGAGTGAAGATCACTGCATATCTCGAAACCAGCCTCACGCGATCAGATTCTCACAGGAAAGCGGACAGACAGTTCTTAGCTCCTCCTCTCATTCTGATAGCGAGAATATATTCATGCATGCTGCCCGTCAGGGCGTCGTTTATCATGTGCCTTTCACCTCACAGCTACGGATCCATGACGCTGCATCCAGACTCCAGAGAGCGGTAGGTGCGGCCGTACCTCACCAGCGGCCCAGGCTATAGCTTCCTGACAGCTTCCGAGCCCGTGCGGGGGGACTGCTAGTGCTAGTGCTACTGCTAGCAAAGGCTACCCTACCCTGGCTTGGACCGTTCCGGGCACGTCGGTGTCATGCCGGCAAGTTTCCAACGCCACCCAAGTTCTCTGTGCCTCTGAAGTCTGAACTGAAGGAGACCCCTGCGAAACTTCGTGGAAGCGAAGGGCGCCGCCACGCCACAGCAGCATCTGGGTCAGGCCGGCATCGACGCCAACTAACAACAGGAACACATGAAAGCTGCGACCCTGACGAAACGGATCGGGCCAGATTCGGCGAATTCGGTGGGGACAGAACCACCCCCACCCCCAACAATGCTTTGAAGGTTGAAACCATTGCGCTTGAATTTTTGACCGAAGTTTGCAGAAATTCCAGGCGCGCGTGGTGGACTACGAATAGTGAGTTTCAAATTCGCCCCACATGGATTGACCTTCACGTGGAATGAAGCGGATGTATCATGCGTCTGATCATGCTAGAAATTACATTTATCGTCTCTTCAGATAAAAGCGTTCGAGTTGGCAAAAAAATAAAAAGAGGAAAAAAAACAAGTCATCCAGGATTTAGCATTGGTACAGATAGTAGAAGATCATCAAATCGAGATGTTTGCAACCGGCAAATTAGTTCCATTAAATCATAGTAGTTCTTAGTTTGGGAATTAGTGCGTTAATTGCTGCACAGTTGAGTCCACCCCCAAAGCTCATGGCAGGAGGGAAAAACACACGCGCTCCAGCCAGTGAACACCTCTCCGAATGGTGCACTGTCTCATCTCCTGCCACGAGCAGCCGAGGCAAACGAAGAAGAAGAAAAAAATGAAGGGACAGCTTCTCTGCCCCTCTGTGCCTTCAGCACAGGCCATTCTCGAGGAACCTAACGAACTGGAACAGGCTCATCCGGGCGTCCCGGCCGCCGCCGGCCGCGACGACCATGGCGCGGCACGCGGCGGCGTCCTGCCTGACGCCGAGCCGCGCCAGGGCGCACTGCAGGTCCTCGGCGCCGATGAAGCCGTCGCGGTCGGCGTCGAAGACGGCGAAGGCGCCCCGCACCTCGGCGAAGCTGGGCTCGTCGGCGTCGAAGAGCGCGGACACCTCGTCGCGGCCCATGGCGGCCGCGAGGCCCTCGCCTTTCCCGGCCGCCGCGAGGCCGATCGTGGCCATGATGGCCTCCACCTCCGCCTTGCTCAGCGCGGCGTCCTCGCCGTCCAGGGGCGGCGCGGCGGCAGCGGCAGCGGCAGGCGGCGGCGCGTGCTTGGCGTTGGCGGCGGCAGGCGCGGCCGGGAACAGCGCCCTGGCGAGCGAGTGCAGCAGCGACGAGTGGCTGCGCGCCAGCGCCGAGGCCGCGGCGCCCAGGAAGCTGAGCAGGTACGGGATGACCAGGAGCGGCTCCCGGAACGAGAGCATCCGGCGCAGGAGCGGCCGCGGCGCCGCCATCGCGTTCGTCCTCTCGGCCATGTCGGTCGATCGAGCTTGGTGTTAGCCTGTCGTGCGAAGGAGAAGGAAGGTGCTAGCTTTGCTTTGCTTTGCTTGCTCCGACGAGTTGCCGCCGCTGCTGCGATGATGCGCTGGGTTGTGGTTGGATAGATGGTGGGGGGTGGAAGCGAGCATTATATATACGAGACCCGACGGCGAGGGCAAGGAATATTGGGCGGTGTGGCAGCTTTGGGCCGGGCGGGAGGCGGAGGAAGGTCACTTGCATTGCATGGCGCGATGGCATCGGCTCGGTCCTTGTCCTGGCAGCGCGGGGGAAGGTGCCTGTCTGCTTCCGCCAAGTACTTGGCACTGCGACTGCGAGAGGGACAAGCTGACGCTACCACTTGGTCCGGAAAATCCCCGGGAAATTCTTAAAGAAAAGGCGTGGTGGATCGGTATAGGTGCCGAGGTCGCGCGTCCTCGAGAAAACGGGTGGAAATTGGGGCGGGCCGCTGGGGTGGTTGCGCTGGCCGCGGCTTCAGTTCGTGTGATCCGTCGCCGTTGACACTGGACGATACACACCCAGCACTGCACTGCTCTCGGCAGACGGCAGGGACGAAGCTTCCGCGAAGTGCTGCGCGGCTACGGTTAGATAGCTAGCTTAGCCGGCAGTGGCGCTGGCTACCAGGCTCGGGGTAGTGCGTTGCGTGCTCTGCCAACCTGATCGATCTGAGACCGGGAGACGGAGGCGAAATCCCAGAGTCCACTCACTCGTTGATTTTTTCTGAATGCCGCTGTTCCGAGGGACCTGTCAGTATATGACTCCGACGAGCTTCATGTTGTGTGTGAAACTAAAATTTCGTAATTTCGTGCGCGGTTGGGGTAATTGGTGTGTAATCGTGAGACTGTGCGCCGTATGGATCGAACCAAACAAACATGCAGTGCGAAATAAGAACGAATGCACTCGCCATAGTTAAAAAATTCTACCGTTGAGGATCGAAATACCGAGTTCAAACGTGAAGCAGATAACTGTTTGGGTCGGCTTCTGGATGGATTCTTGTCGTCAGAATTGGCTTCTGTTGCCAGATGTTTTGCTTCTTAGTTCACTTCTATAAGAATCGTTTCTCTAATATCGTCTAAAATAATATAAATGTAGATTCCGTCGATTCGTGGGGACGTAAGTAATCCACTGCTTTTATAACCCCTAAACCCTACACCTCTTCGTATTTCTCCATTATATCCAGATTCTTGTGATAGTTAAGGTCTGTTTCGTTGGCTTCTGGATGGATTCTTGTTGTCAAAACTGGCTTCTGTTGTCAAATGTTTTGCTTCTTGATTTGCTTCTATGAGAATCGCTTCTCTAAAATCGCCTAAACAACATAAATGCAGATCCTCTTGATTCGTCGCGATATAATGAATCCACTGCTTTTATAAACCCTAAACCCTACGAACCCCTTTATCTCCTCCATGATGTCTAGATTCTTATAAAAGTTAGGATTTGTTTGGTTAAGACGTAGATTCTTAAAAATCTGATTCTAGCTGTAAGCTATGAGAAAGTCGATGATTATGAAAAATTAAAAAAATATTTAGTTGAAACAAATGTCAACTATATATTCATGAAAGTTTATAACATGGATGGCTGGAATCTACAAAATTTGAGATAGGAGGTGATTCTAAATTGAATTAGGAAATTTTATAGATTTTTTGAAATCTTTTTCGTTATAATACCCGTTTGGTTGAGAATCCATATTTTCAGCTACGAATCTAGTTCAGAAAGTTAAACTAAATACATTATTAGTTTATTCATGAATCCAGATTCTTAAAAAATGTGATGGAGTGACTGAAACTGTAACATAATGTCTGAATGAGTGAATGGCTATAAATACACACGGATATGTTCCATGTGAGATCTGGTGGAATGGTTCCACCGGCTGGTGGACTGGCTGATTGATTGGTTTGATCGGACCGTATGTTCAGGTGATGCATCAATTAATTAATCACCATATGTGACAAATATATGGCAACACTATTTTTCACCTAGTGTGATAAACTAATAGTCTATCACCTAGATCCAACCCAAGACATTGGAATAAGTTAGCCACACATATAGGTGTACATTCGGGCCGCCCGACCCGGCCCCGCTCAAGCCCAAAAAGCCCGCATTGTTTGAATTTCGGGCCGGTCGGCCCGTTTGAATTTCGGGCCGTGTCGGGCCGGTCCACGGGCCTAGCCCTCGATCCACGGCCCGGCCCGTAATTGCTTAAACGTGCCGGGCTTATTTCGGGCAGCCCGAAATTAGAAAAGCCTGAAATTCAATTTTTGGCTCGAAATTTAGTTTTTGGCCCGAAATTCACATCAGGGCCCGAAATTCACATCAGAGCCCGAAATTCGAAACAAAATTATTAAAACAAATAAGAGATAAGACAAATAAATTTGACCAAAAGCAAACTTAACATTTGTATTAAGTTACCAGAGCTATGCAATGACTACCTCGTTTACAAATCATTTTGTTAGAAAGAAAAAGAGTATAATCAGCTCTATATATAGTTCGTAAGTTTATTTCATTATCTAATGTTCATAACAAAAATAAAATTACATCACATACTATAATTCAAAGCTACAAAAAATATTTAACTAACATTATCTCTAGCTTTATGTTCTTTATCAAGTACATGAAAGTGTGGAATAAAGTGTGGTTTTAATAAATATATGGGCCTTTTCGTGCCTCTATATGGGTCATTTCGTGTCTGTCTTAAACGGGTCGTGCTCGTGTCCTCCCATGGGCCGCGACCTCGGCCCAAACCCGGCCCGATATATCGGGCCGTGCCGTGCCTGGGCCATGCTTTTTTTTCCGTGCTTCGGGCCAGCCCATCAGGCCCGACCCAAATGTACACCTATAGCCACACATGTCTAAATGGTTTAACTGCACTATTAGATGTGTGTGATGGATCCTCCTAAGATGATGAATAGTATGGGTGGGTTGGTGTGTATCTATACCATTATATAATTCATTGACCTTCGCCGAGTTTCGCTTCGGCCTCAACATCAGTAGTGGCTAGTTGCGGCTGTAGGAGATCCTATGGTATAATGTACGGTGTTACGTCTTCCTTTTTGAGTCCAGTCTTTGAACTCCGCTGCGACGGAAGTTCAGACTGCGGGAGGGGGTGTTAGAGTATATGGTAGGCCCATGTATAACACTATATAGCTACCCATTAGGGTTAGCGCTAAGTATCAATTAACACTGTAATATTCATTAGTTTAAACTTTATAAAAGTCACCCAAATTATCTCCGCACCTAGTAAGTACACTAAATCCACCAAACAAATTGCATCATACATAACACATCGTCAAAATCTAACGGTTCAGATCGCTAGACAACCCTCCCTGTCTTACTCAAATTCAATAGACAATATTATTAAAGACCCCCATTCGCTTCCCTCACTCTTGCTGTCGTCGCTGTCGGCCTCTCCCCTTCCTTCCCCGTGATCGTAGCGTTAACACATGTTATATGCTAGTATATGTGTAGCATAACGCTATTCCTTATCCTAGGCGAAGCTTTATCCAGTCGGTAATTACTTAAGAAGACTTAATAATTTGTAGTAATTACTGAATATCTTCCGGTCGTTATTGGTAACGAGTAACTCATTAGGTAACTACTGGTTAGCTAAAGCCTGATCTAGTATAACAAATAACATATATGTACATGTATATATATATCACTATTATTCGACCAAACATTAAGTCATTGGAGTTGCTAAGCAAGTTCCTTAGCATCAACACCTACTTTAATATACTTAAAATCATAAATGCCGTCGTTAAGGAAATGCAAGTTTCTTAGCAGCGCACACTTACATAAACAATCCTAGTAAAATAGGAAGCGCAAAGCGTACAAATGACGACCATTAGCTGCCAGCCCCACAGGTACGGCCGGCAAAGGGAATCCCACAGGTCGAAATTGCTCCGCCTCCGCGCTAGCCGGACGTCCGACGTCGTGCGAGCCACCCTGTCTGTCTGTCCAGCAAGCATTCGCATCGCACGCACGCACGTCGATGATCAGCAGCCGCATCCCGCACCCCTCTGCCCATTTTCTTATGGCCTGCACGTACGCTGATCCGGATCTGGTGTCGGGCGGAGCCGAGCAAGATCCGGCCAGTGGCCTCGCTGGCCCGTACGTGTGTCGGGCCACTGTCGCCTGGGGTCCAGGAGTCGGTACAAAAAAGCGACACGGCTAGCTAGGAGCCTGCTGTGCGTGTCAGCTCGTGAGTGCTGTGTGCACCCGGATGAGGCCAACTTGGTTAGCGTGCTTGCTCGACGAGCGAACCAGACGGCCCGGGGTCCGTACGAGTGTGCCTGCGTGTGCGTATACGCCGTGGGCACGGTCTGACGCTGCCACGCTGCCACGTGCGCGCGTGTCTCGTTTGCTTCATGAACGAGAGAGACGGGCTATTAGCTGGCATGACGCCGCGGTAACCCAGATCTGGTCGGGCTTACTTAGCCCTAGCTTGTGCTGTTACCTTGCAATTTGCAATGACAGTCGACAGATACTGGTAATGCTGCAGACTGACAGCTAGCGGCCTAGCGTTACATGCATGGATTGCAGCAGGATTGGCGCCGTGCAGTACGATCTGGCATGGCGTTGTTTGGTGAACTTGGACTGGTGCTGGTGCATTTGCATCGCAAGAGCTGTCGGCAGGTGCCTGTTGCATCTTACGAGTAGTTTAATTGGTTGCAGCTGCAGCGCAGGCCGGCAGAGGAAACGGGCCTGAAATTTTGGCGTTTTGAACGAGTACGGAGGACGATGCTGCTGCTTGCTTCGACTGTCGACTCCGTCGCCAGTCCGTGCTCGCGGTCCCGGACAAGACAGACCGACGCGAGCAGGGGGCTCGTTCACGACCTGAATACCTGATCGGTTGAGCAAATCTTCAGCGGCCGGCCGCGAAAAAGAGTACGTACTTTGAAATAACGCGCGCACCGGCCGTGTCAAAAATAATAGCTACAGCAGCACACCTGGGGCTGAGTACGTTTCTGCTTGTTGCACGCTACTACCTAGAGAGTGAGCTCTCTGTTAGTGTAAAAAAAAACGGCACGTCGAGTCGATCGGTGGACAAGGACCGTGGCCGACACTACTATAAGCTCTGTAGTGGCGGTCGTAAACCTATTTACAGTGGTGTTTTTTTTAACCGTCAGTGTTAGGGGTCAGTAGAAATTACTATTATTATAGGCGGGTAACTAAGAACCGCCAGTGGATTTTCACTAACGGTCGGCGTAATAAAACCGCCAGTAAAAATCGTTTCCAGAAAACATAAAACATATTTTAAAAATAGTAAAAATAATATTTTTATTAGGGAGACCTCGTGGCCCGCCCCCACCCACCTGTTCGTCTCCGTCGAAGTCGTACTACACAGTTGCTAGGAATCGAACCCCTGACCTCAGCCTCACGCGTACCCTGTTCTATCACTCTGGCTATGACATGCTTTGTGTTTAGTGTGTAGTTTTGTTGCCCACATATTACAACTAACTGAGTGTAAATTGCTTGTTTGAGACCGTAAACGAATTCAAATAAAACAGTTGTCAACTACAAAGTTGAATAATTTTTTAAGTTCTAAAACTTCCATTTTGACACTTTTTTCATCCGAGGTCGTTTGCAAAATTTGAATTTTAAATTTGACAAATTTAGATACAATTTTGAGAGCCGAAATGATTTCAAATAAAAAAGTTACCAACTACAAAGTTTTATAATTTTTAGAAATCTACAACTTTTATTTTAATAGTTTCATCATACGAGATCGTTTGAAAAACTCGAAAAATTAAAGATAAAAATGATTTCTAGTGGTGGTTTCTTAAGAAAACCGTCACTAGAAATCATAGATTTTTACATGCGGTTTTCATAAGGAACCACCTCTAGAAATACGATTTTTAGTGGCGGTTTTCTTAAAAAACCGACACTAAAAATAGCACAGACGGTTGATAACCGAATCCGTCTATAAAAATATAACGCACCGCAGTGTCTTTGAGTCCTTTTCTACTGGTGCGATCGAGGCATGGCTGCTAACCACGGACAAGGACGCGGTCCATGTCCATCCAAGGACCACGGCAGCAGCATGCAGACCGACATCGACCGGCTCAGCGCAGCGAATTCTGCGTCTCTGACACATGGAGGAGCGGTCCGGAAAATCCCTTCTCGCCAAATTCCGGCCGGCAAGCGGTTCGGCTTTCATCAGGCGAACGGTCTACCGCGAAAGCGTCCAACGGGTCTATCGATCAGCTTCGCACTTGCTTCGATGATTCCTCTCCGGTCCTGAACCGGATCCTCGTGTAGTCGTGTGTGTGTGTGTGTGAGTGTGTCTCGCTGGGTTGCCGTTTTCTTTTTTTCCACCGTTAGTCGTCCGGGAAGGATCTGGCCGGATGGATCACGGCGGATGGACGGCGCGCGGCTTGACACGACCTATCCGAACCGGGGTCTCGACGAGACTTCCAAGAAACGAGCGAGGGAACGGTGTCCCCGATTCGACGCTCGAGTGTGTAGTCGACTGAAGCTTCGGCGGCGGCGGCGGCGGCGGCGGCCGGCAACGGCAGGGCTAACGTCGTGCCCGCGGTCCGCCCGCCGACGCAACAGAGCGGGCCCAGCCCTTTGTTCTGGTGGAGCTGCTTCGTCGGCTCATGGGCCCGCGGCGGGACTCGGGAGCATACGGAACTGATGCGGCCCGTAGGGACAAAGGCCCACTGGGAAGCATGTTTCGTTCGGGCAGGATTTTCTTTTAAATTTTCTTTCACGCTGACTCCGAGTTGCTTGAGAAATTCCGATCTTTAACTTTTAATAATGACATCAAACCCTGAATTCATAAACATTTTAAAAATTCAAACTTGTGCATAAGTTCTTTTGGATACGAGTGATTACTCATTTTTCTATCGTTTCCTATTTTCAATATGTGTATATATTACCCTCTTTACTCCGTCTAAGGGCTTATCCGGTTCTACTCTAATCCATATAGATTGAGGGAGTTTTAATCCCTAGTAAGTCAAAATCACCTTCAATCCGTATCAATCCCCTCCAATCCATATGAATTGAAAATAACTGAACAAGCCCTAAAAAGGATGACTGATTATGCGAATCTACACAGGATTCATCACTTAGTTAGCGGTAGCGCAGTGACTGTTTCCCTTTGAACCGCTCGTTCAGGTACCCAAGGGCCAGAATGAAGCAACTATAATAACTTACATGATTACATCAACTTGATTCCTTTTTTTTTCTTTCTTTAGAAAGCAAACAGCTAGCATGATGACCACGGCTGACCCTTATCGGCACATCTGCCTCCATCCTACTGGCCACCAGCCGTTTTCAGCTATATCTCATCCGTCTCCAACTCTCCGATCCATGCAGTCGTTGTACGTGGCACGCATAAGGCCTTGTTCGGTTACATGGGATATAATCCCACCATGGATTTAATCCGGGTATGGATTGGGTGAATCCATATCTCACACCCAATCCCATGGTGGGATTAAATCCATCAACAAATCCATGTGACTTTCGAAGCTAGTTATTCTTTTGATCCATGGATTCTAATGTAAACTTGTGCAATATCTCATGGATTTGTTCCATACCTAATGGGTTATGGATAGAATCCATGTCTTCCATAGTTTAAAAAATTCCCAAACCTTTGGGTTATATTCCATGATGGGTTTAACCGAATAAAAAAAATTAAGTAGTCATGAATTATTTTGGGGCATGAATTGAGGCATGGATTTAATTCCAATCCATGCTAATCCAGAGCGGGATTGGTGTAAACGAACAAAGCCTAAGATGGACAGTGGCGACGACTGGCGAGAGTTAAAAAGGAAAGACAACTGCTAGTTAATACCAGCAACTAGCATGCCTCCTCTGACCACGTATCTATCTACAAGTTATCCCCGTAATAGTATGCAGACGCCATCCTTATCTTTACTACTCTATTAAGAGAGGAACAAAGGCGTCCACAGTACCAGTACCCCCGCCTGCCCCCGCCCGCGTGGCCCCTCCTCGCGCCCGCTCTATCTCGCCCCCGGCCGTGATTTCCGTCGGCAAACCACCACGCCTGATGCCCCTCGCCCTCCCCACTGAATCTCCAGGGATTAGGCGTCCACACAAGACAATATCGTGCCCTCGCTCCCACCCCCACACGCAACACTCCCCGTGCGCGATGCTCGCCATGATGCTCGAGGCCCGTTGTCCGGGTCCGTGATGCTTGCCGTGGCCCAGAGATTGCTCCCCCATGCCCACTCCCTTCCCCTCTCGCGCTCACATGACCATAAACCCTAACTCCGTCGTCGCCTATACGCTGCGTCGCTGCGACTATGAGTACTCCCACAGCCCCACCGCCTGAACAACAACCCATGCAACACCGAGCAGTGTACGGGTGGATCAGGTAAATCCAATGACCATATTTTATATTTTGATTTCTCAACTTGCTGGTAAGTATTCCCTCCATTCATTGATATAGGGCATATTTTGGTAGAGTACAGGAATGCTACAGCTGTCCTCTGTTCTGACTATATATTGTATGTATTTTAAAACGAATTTGGCCATGTACAAATTGATGATCAAAATAGCTCGCTTCGTATTGCTGTTAACATCTTGCTTAACTGGCGAACATTATTTTATTTTGCTTTCCTAAATTTGTGACAGGGGGAGGAATATTGTGGCGCATCCAAGGTGATGATCGAAGAATAAACCTTACCACCTCAGCCCTGTTTGAATGCAATAATGCATGGCCTATTCCCTGTTGTTGCCTCGACACATGCTTGGTAGGACTGTTTTTTGGTTGTGTCACAACTCATAACTACCATGCAAATTTCTAGATATGATATGCATCAAACATGCTTATCTTTTGCTCTCAAATTGGTCGACATAACTCCCATGGGAAAGTCAGATATACCTAGGGCTTAGTTTTTTTTGGATAAGCTTAATAGGAAGCTTGGGTTGGCCGAGTTTCTCGAAGATAGCTGATTCACTAATGTTGGATCACCTATTGTTGCATTAGGTTGCAAGGAGTGTCTTCTCCCAGATTGTGAAAAAATAATTGACCTGAATCCTTTCCAAGAAGCCATTAGTAATTGTAATGTTTTGTTGACTGAGAAAAAGAAGCCTGACTTCAAATCCAGGGACTTTGAATATACATTATTATTGCTTAGTCGTTTCACCTTCGTGCTTGGCACCACAACGCTATTGGATGGTGTTCAGTTTGCTATTGAAACATTCACACTTTGTGCGAACTGCAAAACAGTAACTGAATGGTTCTGAAAAATGCCATTCTGGTTAATATAGTTTGCTTTCTTATGCCACTTTTCTGTTTGTTTTGTCATGGGTTCTGTTTTCATAATTTTGAGTATGGGAAGGTGTTCAATTTGCTACTGGAACACTCCACCTTCTATGAACTGCAAAACAGTATCTCGAAGGTTCTTAATTTAGTTGTTATAATTCTTGTTGTGTATTAGAAGGGAGCCTAGACTGGAAGGTCCTTGTGCATGTATGTTTTCTTTGTTCTAATGTTATATTTCACCACTTTGGTAGTTTCTTCTACTATTGATTAGGCTCTAGAATTTGAATCCCCACTCTGGTCCGATCAAGCTTAACGCCCCAAGGATTTTCCTCAAGTTTGCTTCCCTTAAAGAAGTTTTGTTTCATATTCAGTTAGTTTCATGTTCTTTTGGTTGTGCGAATCTTGTAAGCTGGTAACCCCAGCCATAGCTTATGTGTGAGTTTAAACTATGTTTGTACACTTCTGGATATAGGACTTGACACATCTCTGCCTATCGATGGTCCTAGCACGGACCTGTTTCATGGGCTACTTGACCTGAATAATACTCTTCCATTCACAGCTTGTTCACTTACTGTAAAATGGCATGACCGCGAGATTGTCTTGTCGAGGTAAAAGTAAAACGCTCATGAGTTTGTGTTGCCAACTTGCCATCCACAAGACATCTTCGAACCACTGGATAGCCTTGGGGCCTGGCCGGACGGCTTCCTCTGACGTGAAGAAGGCTCGAAGCTGGCAACAGTGCCGCTGCAGGAAGGAGCCAATTCTATACTTCTGTATATGATTGCAGGTGTTAGTCATCGCCTTGTAAGATGCTTCGTGCGGAAGACTGCATTTTAGCATCTCAAGTAGTAGGAATAGTAGAACCAAGAGAGGTTAGCAGATGACTTTTGAAAACCCGTCGTAAGCTACTATTTGTCATTTCCATGTTGTTATGCAATGTTACAATGTACGTGTAGTGACGTTGTGAAGTCAGCCTTATAAAAGAAATTTATCTATAGAACACTTCAGATTTTTTGTTGTTCAGTATATTTGATTATTTTCTTCATACCTGAGGCGTTTCTTCGTGTTCGCACCGTTATGGCTATGGTAGCCTCTATCTTTAAATCGTAACACAATCTTAGATGATACCCGACCAGGTGAGTTGGCCAGTATACAGTACAATCCTCCATTCAGTTATAAGATTAAGCTTGTTATGTGTATTGTATACTACAATCCTCCATTCAGTTATAAGATTAAGCTTGTTATGTGTATTTTATTCTGTCAGACTCCTATTTTTTATCGACCAAGCAGAAAAGCGCCATATTTAATTTGTGTACCATGTTATAGAGAAGTAAACGATGCCTTTAGATGACATTCATGTACATGTCATTTATATGTAGCCTTTACTAACTAAAACATGTTATTTAACAGTTTTGACAAGGAATCAAATGTGAACATTCATCAAGCACATTAACACATTTATTTAACAATTCTAACAAAGGAAGCAATCGGCTATGAACATTCATCATGCACAATGCTAATGGGAATATGATCTTGAGAGTGAGCGGATTGGATGTCGAAGTCGTCAGGGAAGGAGGCAGTGCGTTCTATATCCTTTACATTTGAGTTAGTATTTAAATCTTTATAACTGAACTATGTCGACTTATCTTCATAATTAATATTGCTCTAAAGATTTAGAATGAGTTTCAATAACTAATTTATTTAAACTATATATATATATCGTAAATGTGATGTAGTATCTATGTATTATATATACTTGCTAAATGTTTTTGCCTATTTTGTCTATGCTACTATTTCTTCTATATCCATCCTCCATTTGCCACTTATCAATGGTTACAAACCAATGAAGTGAGCTTCTGTGCATGCTTAAGTATGCAATAATGCCACTGACGACGTAGCAGAAAGCGCGTATAAATAATAGACATCAGTTTACTTTATCTGAGTCGATATATTTATAACAGTATTACATATTTATATCGTCAATATAATATTAGGTTACATAATATTAGTGTTATGATGATATTTTGCCACACAGATTTTGCATATCATAAAGATATTTTCGTTCTGTATTTATATTTTATACTAATGTTTAAATTCCGTGGCAACGCACGGGTACAAACCTAGTATCAAAATTAAGTTTATAATGCCAATGATGGGCCTAAATCATACGTATTCTCGTTTGTTTTATTATTAATTAGCCCACCACGTCAGCGGATGGAGAGTTGGAGCCGTGCCCCGTGCGGCAAGGCCATCTAGGAGTTCATCATGCTGCTAGTCGCAAACAGCTAGCTAGAGCTCGGACTCCGGACTCTGTTATCTTTTTGCAGCACTAGCAGTGCCGTGGTCAGTGGTGGTGGACAAAGCCATGTTAGGTAGGCGGCCAAATGCGTTGGTGCTGCCGTGCTGAGTGTCAGAAAAAGACTTGTTTCTCTCCCCGCGTGTTTTTTCCAGTGCTCCGATCCGTCTCCTCATGATTAGCCGTGGACTGTCCCAACGAAGACGCAAGCGGGCGGCCGGGCCGACAGCCAAACACGCACGCCATGGCCTCGCGCGCCGGTCGTCGCGGCTAGCTATTTAACCTCTCGCCGCCTCGTCCAGCCAAGGAAAAGACTCAGATACGGACGTACGCACGTACGCTCCGGCGGTTTCGATCGAGCGAGGTGGGCGGCGGAAGGAGAAGGCATGGCGAGGCTGCTGGTGATGATCTTGCTCGCTCTGTTTCTCCTCGCCGTCGCGCCCGCTCAAGCGGCTCGCTTCACAAGTAATTATCTACCGGTTGTGTCTCTTGCTTCCATATATATGTCTTTCTTCCCTGCATGCGCACTGGAGATCTGAACGGCGGCCGTGGTACGTGATTTCCATGCATGTGGACGACGCAGGGGGCTTGAGAGCGAGGATCGGCGAGGCTCCGGCGCTAGAGGGTGCGCAAGTTTCAGCAGAGGTACTGTATACTTGACTGCATGCACCAGTACGTCGTATATATATAGATAAACAGCCATTGTTTTGATCGACCTTGTTGTTTCTCTATTTTTTTCCCCTGTAAAATAAAATCTGTATATGTTCCTATAAAACCTCCACATTGCAAACGGGCCTTGGTCTTATATCGGCGGTGCATGAAATGTTGCAGGAGAACTGGAGAAGCAACGCGGTGGTTGAAGAGATGTTTGGAAGGATGGCTCTACAGGTAACTGACTACCCGGGCTCAGGCCCGAACGATCGTCACACTCCCAAAGCACCGGACCCATGACGACAAGACAGAGACAAAGAGACAGTAGCTGCTTACAGAGATTTCAGGCTAATCTGGGGTCTTTTGGTCTGGAAGGAAATCTTAGTAGGGACCTGCAAGTGTAAATATACTGTACCTGTGCTGCCTGAATGCCCTCGCTTTCTTGAAAATCTGGGGTCTGTTTGTGTGAATGAAAAAAAATAAGCTGCTGAAAATTCCTTGAAAAGACACCGAGATGATAAGACCCACAGACCTGAGTTTCCTTTCTGTGCTACTGTGCTTACGCTGTGTGCACGACAGATCCCCTCGGGGAGGATAGCGAAGGCACTGCTGCATTTTCTGACCTCGAGAACCTGATCGTACGTAGCAGACCTTAACACACAGCAAGATGCATGGGAAAATGCTCAATGTAGTGGAGCTGAGGCAGGCAGCAGAGGCAGTGACTGAAAAATGCTCAACGTCTTCCTCTTCGATCAATACGAATTCCTCTTCTCTTCTACGAATACATATGTGCGTTGCAACGGGAATATATAATAACATGATAACTTATATACAAAATATGTCTTATATTGTTATAAAAAAATGTTTCATAATCTATTTGTAATCCTGGTCATACATAAATTTTATTATTTTAATTTAGTTGTTTCACTACTACATTGCAACCATCAGTATCATGCAGACTTCGATATATGCCACGATTTGTATAGTCTCATCATTAAAGAGCACGTGCCACACCTGCCGGTACAAGTTCCCTCGTACATTGTCAGTCATCAGGTATGCACCGCCATACACGCTTGCTTAAACAAAATAGGCAAGTGTATGTGTTTGCGAAGAGAATTAAAAGCAAGCCGGCACAAAACTACCCCGACGATGGCGAGTGGTCATTGCTGTCGGTCCTCCTCTGTGTCACCTCTGGCGCCAAGATGACGCCACAGTCCTTGATATAGTAGTCGTCGAACGCGCACGACATGGCAAGTACCGATGACTCTTAGCTGGACTGCCAAACGAAGTGCACCCCGAGCTCATCAGTGAGGTAGTACATCTAGTCGTTGCACGACCAGATGTGCTACTCCTCTACATACATCTTGTTCGAGGACACTCACACAACGTCAGCAACGGTCGTCGTCCCAGCGCACAAGAATTCATGGCCGGTCAGTAGCGACTTACGTAGAATGTTGAGCTTCAGGTGGATGATAAGCTGGACGGCGTGACGGCGCCGTCGTCGGATGCGGTGCCCAGAACAATCTGAGAGTCGCCGGCGTTGGTGACGACCATGAGGCCCCCCTGTTTGAAGATGGATAGCGCGGTGCAGCCACTCTGCACCGCATCCAAGCGGCGGCTGCGCCGGAGCTTGCCGAACACATCGGCGCATGCGGCCACGTAGGACTGCTTCCAGAGGTCGAACTGGCAGTCGCCAAGCTTCTTCTCGTCGTCGATGAGCGACGCCAACGCGAGTGCCTCCTACCAGTGGTATTTGTTTGGGGTTTCCAAGTAAGAAACATGGATTCATCTTTGGCGTTGGTTTATGAAAATGACTCACAAGTCTGATCCATGGAAAAAATATTACGAAGAATAAATGTCACACATATAAAAAAGAAATTTAAGTTGAAAACATTGTTCAAACAAAAGTAATTGCATGCAAGGCTCTTCTTTAAATACTAGTCCCTCCATCCAAAAATATAATTCAGGAATATCGTTGATAATTATCTACTACTACACATTGTGCAAGGGTAGCAGATGGGCTTTGGGAGAGATATAGTAGATATTTTTACTATAACAGATATTGACATAAACACATATGTGGTGTAGTAGTAGCTACGAGCACATTTGCTTGAGGGGTCGCGGGTTCAAATCCCATTGGGGCCATATTTGTGTTTTTTCAATGACAGCCGGGAATGAGAATGTGCTTTGCGGGGAGGAGGAATGAGAATGACAGAACACGGAATGGTAGCCTACCCCTTACTGCCTTAATCTCTACTATCTATTAAGATGATATTGTAGACCATGCCCCTACTCATCTGCCCCCGCGCGATGCCATCCGACCCAATCCACGCCCGCTCCCCCACGCATGAACAATCTCCACCTGCTACCATCCCATCCGCCCCGCCTCCTCCCCCTCATGATCCGCGAATGGCCAACAACCTGCACCCGTCGGCCGCCAGCTTCCCATCCGCCCGGCCTTGTCCCCCTCGCACCGGCCCTCGCCGCCAAGAACCTGCACCATGGCTCACGATCCACGCGCGCAATATGCGCCCTCTCCCCCGCGTGCCATGCCACCAACAACCTACACCCACAATCCGCGCGCCTACCCCTTACTGCCTTAATCTCTACTATCTATTAAGACGATATTGTAGACCATGCCCTCGCTCCTCTGCCCCCGCGCGATGCCATCCGACCCAATCCACGCCCGCTCCCCCACGCTTGAACAATCTCCACCTGCTACCATCCCATCCGCCCCGCCTCCTCCCCCTCACGATCCACGAACGACCAACAACCTGCACCCGCCAGCTTCCCATCCGCTCGGCCTCGTCCCCCTCGCACCGGCCCTCGCCGCCAACAACCTGCACCATGGCTCACGATCCGCGGGCGCAATATGCGCCCTCTCCCCCGTGTGCCATGCCACCAACAACCTGCACCCACAATCTACGCCGGCCGCTCCAACCGCGCTCCGCAACCCGCGCGTCCTCATCCCCCGTCACCAACAACCTCGGCAACAACACCACTACAACCTCGCTCCGCATCCAGTCTAGCGCCTGCCATCCATGTTTTAGGGCCTGTCATCCATGATTTAGGCTTTAGTCAGTCACAACGCACGGGTCATCTAGCGAGGAGGATAGGCAAATGGTGATCTCCATCTGGCTGGCGGCGCCGGAGTTGGGCTTAGCGCATCGCCATGGAGGAAGACCACACCCCCTCCAGTGGTGGGCTGAATCTAGGCCCACGCTCGAGGAGGCAAGGCAGAAGGCTACCTTTGAGCCCCCAGTGAAGGGCAACGACAGACATTGTTGTCGGCAGTGATTTTGTGAAGGAGCCACATGGCCCCCTCGTGCGGCTGTGTCGTTGTCTCCATCGCAGGTATGCTATGTCCTCTCTGCTCTCTCGTGCACCCTGAGGCACACGCATGACACCTTTGGGATCTTCCACGACCTGCACTCCTTGGGACTCCACCCCACCGCCCCAGCCTCTGCGTTGTCCTCTGCACCATCGATGCGAGGGCCACCGCGCACGCACAAACCATGGTGCTCGGCTTCCTCGTCAATGACATTGTGCCGACTGTGCTGCTGTAGATGTATTCCAAGTGTGGGTTGCCGACCAGGTGTTCGAAGAAATGATGATGGCGGATGTGGTGCCATGGAACTGCATGATGCACTGCAATGCAACGTACAATATGGTTGCCTGGACCGTGCCCTACGAAAGTTCCGCCTGATGGTGAGCACTAGGCTAGCGCCTATAGAGAGCGCCCTTTCTTTGGTACTGAGTGAGTGCGAGTGCTCTAAGGACTTGTACCATGGGCGTGTGCTACATGGATGGGTAGGGAAATCAGAGGAGCTAGATGTTGATTTGCCCCTGCATAATGCGCTTCTCGATATGTACTGTTGTTGTGGTGATCTGGACACTGCAGTATGTGTGTTTTAGAGGATCGGGACACTAGACTCAGACTTGGTGTCATGGAATACCATACTTTCTGATTTTTTGGCGTTTGGGACTGATGGAGCGTAGTGCAAGCCTTTGTGAATCTCAAGGTTGTGTCCTTTGAATGGATGGCTCCAGATGAGTACACATTTGTAATTGTGGTGGTTGCAGCTGCTTCTTTACTAGCAATGCGTAGCAGCAAACCGCTTCATGCTGGTGCGATCAAGGCTAGGTTGGAGAGCAGCGTCTTTGTTACGAATACACTGCTCAATATGTATTCACAAATTGGGATCCAGGGTCTGCTCACATTTTGTTTGATTCTGTTATGGTGAAAGTTGTTATTATGTGGACTGAGATGGTAGCTAGCCATTCTACACTAGGTGAAGGAGAATTGTCATTGAAATATTTTATTGGCATGCTGGGGCTTGGGCACAAGGTTGATAACTTCTCTCTTAGCAGTGCTTTGAACTCTGCAGTAGATCTTGCAGGTCTTAAGCAAGGGGAAATGCTGCTATGAACGAAATATGTGTCTCTCGAAGCCTTGTTGACATGTATGCAAAAAATGGTACTCTTCTTGGTGCCTATTCACTTTTCTACACCATACAAAAGCCAAATTTGAAGTGCTGGACTTCTATGATATTGCTCAATATTATGAACCTGCCAGGCTAGGTATACCTAGGCGGTTCGGTGAAACTCTAGGACTGCGTCATCATCCAACTGTCATCAACAAGATTGCAAGAGTCACCATTCTTCCAAAGAGTGGAGACAAAAGCAGAATCCGAGACAAATTCTAGAACATTATTGATCATGTCATGTAAGGGGAAGTCATGGATGTTGTTCTTTTCATGATGCGCCAGTTAAATGATCTGAAAATGGATGAGAACCAGAATCTGGCCTATGCACCATACATTATGGCCTTAATTAAGGCCAAAACCAGGTTCGATGGGCGGTGTGAATCTGCTCACACCCCGTTCAGGCCATTCAAGAATGAAATTGGTTTTCTTACCAGGCCTCTCACACTGTTCCCTGATAATGAGGAAGCTCAAGAACATGACTTTGATGATCGGCCTACAGAGCAGCACGTGCCACCACCTCCACAACAGCAAGGTCAGTACTGGCAGCCTGCCCCTGGTTACTTTGATCCTTATTTTAACCAGATGCATCAAGGGCTCCAGTCACATATTGATGATCAGTTTCAAGGCATGATGTCACATGTAGATGACCGGTTCGATCATTTGCACTCCACATTTGATGGTTAGTTCTCTGATTTACATGAGAGGTTTATAGTTGTCGACACTCAACTGGATGGGGTCCATACACAGTTTAATGATCTCCGTTCTCATATTCACACTACTGTGCATGATCCTATTATGAACAGAATGAACAATATGCAACAAAGCTTTCAGGACAATATGGGTGCCTTGTCCAGTCAGTTTGAAAATCTCTATACCAGTGACAGTGTCCATGCTCTGGATGACAGACAACGACAACTTCAAAATGATTTTAATCAATTCACTTCCATATTTGACAGCTTCAGCTCTCATTTTTACTCCATGTATCCCCGTCCTCCACCGGGTGCGCAGTGATGTTTCCTTTGTGGAAATTGATGCCAAAGGGGGGAGAGAAGTGATGTCTCAAGGAAGAGCCGACTGATCCTGCCGCACATTTATGCTACTACTTATGCTACATTTATGTTTAAAGCTACTCAGTAATTATGTCACTACTCAGTTATTATGTCGCTTTAAACCTTGTTTACATTGTAGTGTTTAAATTTCTATCTGGTTGAATTTTTTTATGGTTAATCGAGGTAGTTTTTACTTGTCGCTTCCATTCTTCATACTACTATGTACCTCGACAACCAAAATTATAGGAAGGTCTTCGCCAAAAACTCTGACATGCAATGTGTGTGAATTTGTGATCTAGATATTCTCTATGCACACATTTAGGGGGAGTTATTCCTATTCTCTGAGTTTTCTGTGATGGCTTATTGATATTACGGATGAACTTCAAAATCCAGCAAAATCTCTCAAAAACTCATCTCAAATCTTTCTTATACCCAGAAGGTAAGAAAGGTTGGGAAACAAAAAATTTCTTTACACAAAAATATGCGGTGTTGTCATCAATTACTAAAAAAGGGGAGATTGTGAATTCTCTAGGCCCCTAAGTGGTGTTTTGGTAATTAATGACAACTGATTGCGGACTAATAGTTCCTCGAGTGATAAGATTGCAGGACTGAATCACAAGGTACAGTAAAGTCCTTGAGGAATCATAATCATTGATTGTTGATCAAATGAAGGCAAAGGTAAAACATAGGTTTTTGCTTTTGCCGGTCAGCAGGTGTTTAGAGAAGAAACTGATTGGATTAGTAGGATAGACAATCGTATTATTAAGAGGGGTCAATGAACTTGAATGGTGTATGACTTAGTGCCTCGAAGAGTATAAACGGAAATATGTGTATGAAGGGGTAACAGCGCTACGGATTTCAAAATTAAGTTTTTCTTGAGATAGCGCAAAAACTTGCTTCCTTGTGGACGGCGGACCGTCCAGGCCAGTTGGTCGGACCGTCCGCGACTCTGCCAGAGAGGTCTATCCCTGCCTCGTTGTGGCGGACCGTCCGATCCCGGCAGGCGGACCGCTCGCATATGGAAAATCGAGTTTGGGCAAGGACGATGTATTTTTGGGTCTTTGTACTACGGACCGTCCGGGGTTTTTAGTCGGATGGTAAGTGGTCCATGTGCGGACCGTCCGACCATGATTGTCGGACCGTTCGCTCGTTTTACTGAGACGTTTCAAGCTGTCTATTTCTCAAGTTTGTCAGGTTCCGGACCGTCCGGCCCCTGTGGGTGGACCATCCGACTTTGACTTTTCTGACAGCTCTGACACAGTTCGAACGGTCGATATGGCTGTTACGGGTACGACGGACCATCCGGCCCTAGGGCGCGGATCGTCCGCGTGTACGCAAAAACTATGTAAGTTGCTCATAACGGCTACATTTGAGTAGAGGGGTTATAAATAGAAGGGTAGCTCGTGTGTGGAGGCTCTCTTGGCCATTTCTAGCAGACATTGAACTCATTTGTGAGCCTCCCACTCAAACACTCACACTAGTTGATTGAGATCACATCTTAGTGAGTGATTGAGACCCTCCAGTGCGTTCGCATTCGTTGTATTCGTTGAGGCACTATGTGATACACCAGGCAAGCGTCATCGGCTTGTTACTCTTGGAGGCTGCCGCCTCCTAGATGGCTTGGGTGTTGTCGTCGAGCTCTCCATGAAGATTGTGGAGGAGCCACGAAGTTGATTTTGAGAGGTTTGCGCCTACCTCGCCGGAGCGGCAAAGGTGACCTAGTGAAATCGAGGTATTATGTGAGTTCTTGTCCACTTGGCTCAAAGATCAAGTCGTGTCTTGGTAGAGGAGCAAGTGAGAGCTTGAATTCCACATCAACGTGGATTAGAGGTGAACGACAAATCACCGATACCACGAGATAAATCTTGGTGTCCTTCTCGCAACTATTTTACATTGTTTACAAGTAGTTGATAACTTATATATTGTCTATCTTTGTGGCATTAGATTAGATTAGATTGCTCATTACATTTTGTTGTCTCATCAAGTCTAGAAATATTTGCATCTATTGTTATTTTTTATTAGATCTGTCTAGTTTATTTCATTTTAGTCAAAACCGTCTATTCACCCCCTCTAGCCGGTGTCCTAGATCCTACATGGGATTCTGAAATGGCGTTCAAACTATTTTGTAACATGATTCGTAGCGATCTGCAATCATGTAACCTACATCTCACTCCTTTCTACTTGTAGCCATTGTGGGCTGGTTGAGAAAGGAAATCTTTATTGGTTCTGCATGATAAACGATGGCATTGTTCTAGGGTTCAAACAATACACTAGCATGGTGAGTTTATTGAGTATCGCAGGTTTATTGGAGTAAGCGATTAATTTAATTAACAAATCCCCTTCTGCCAAGACATATCCTGAGCTATGGATAATTCTGCTAAGTTCTTATGTGATATTTAAAGATATGTCAATTGGTGTTCATGCTACTGAACTGGCACTAAAAAAAACTAGAGCAGGGTGGGGAATTAGAGGATTTTGCAAGAGGTGCTGGGTTTGGCTGTTTGCTTTGGAGCCTGGCATGGATAGCTTCAGAGTCGAGACACCCTCCAATCCAAGTAGGATGTATAGATACTAGATTTAGTAGTATCACTCTATCTATATTGCTTCTATACAAATGTGAATGTGTTGTTTTAGAACTTGTGGTTTATTTTAGCAGTTTGTACATTTATTATATCTACTAATTAAGCTTATCAATGAAATGGTAGATTCTGGCACATAACGTGCAAACAGAAAAGCTTCTAGCATTCTGGAACTCATGTGGCAAGCTGAAGAAGCATGTAGGTGATCGTAGTAGATTTGCGAGGTCGTGGCTTTGTTATATTGTACACTTAGACACTAAATGCTTCTGGATAGTGTTGGCATCTAAGATATATTTGTAGGCAGATGTGTTAAGAATTTTTTGTGAACATATAAATTGGATGTATAATAATGAAAATCAGCCCAAAGTGTAATTCTAGGATTCTTAACTTTGTTAACTCGGTAAGCTTTATTTGTTCTCTTGTGTTCTTTTCATGATTTAGTGCATGACAATGTACTAATTCTACCCATTGTGCTATATATGCAATATCCAATATGGAAAGATCAAGCCATGTCTTGGTAGAGGAGCAAGTGAGAGCTTGAATTCCACCTCAACGTGGATTAGGGGTGAACGACAAATCACCGATACCACAGGATAAATCTTAGTGTCCTTCTCGCAACTATTTTACATTGTTAACAAGTAGTTGATAACTTATATATTGTCTATCTTTGTGGCATTAGATTAGATTAGATTGCTCATTACATTTTGTTGTCTCATCAAGGCTAGAAATATTTGCATCTATTGTTATTTTTGATTAAATTTGTCTAGTTTATTTTATTTTAGTCAAAACCGTCTATTCACCCCCCTCTATCCGGTGTCCTAGATCCTACAAGTGGTATCAGAGGAAAGAACTCCATTGATTGTGGATTTTATCATCCTGGAGTTGGACAAAATGGCTAATAACAACAATGTGCATATCGGGAAGCCACTAGATTTCGATGGGAACAATTATGACTATTAGAAAATAAGAATGTCAATGCATCTTAAAGCTATGGGGGGGGGGAAAGATTTGGCCTATTGTCAGAGATGATTTTCTTGTATTGAAAGAAGATGAACCGTCTCCCAATGATCATGAGAATATTCTAACCAATGATCAAGCAATGAATGTATTTTATGATGCATTGGATATAAATGAGTTCAACCGCATCAAAAATCTCGCAACCGCTCATGAGATTTGGACAAAGCTAATGGAAATTCATGAAGGAACCACAATTGTGAAGAGTGCAAAGTTATATTTATGCAAAGGAAAGTTTGAACAATTTCTCATGAAGGAAGATGAAAGTGTATCCAACATGTTTAATTGCTTAAATGAAATAGTGAACAAGCTCAAGGGACTTGGTTTTAATGTACCGGATGTGGATTTCACTCACAAGTTCCTTAGATCACTCTCGGAAAAATATGACACTATTGTGACCATGTTAGTAAGGAGTGATTTGACCACTACCTCTCCAACCAAAGTATTAGGAGAAATTCTTACTCAAGACATATTCAAGAAATCTCAAGCCAAAGCTATGAGTTTGGCTAAAAAGGTGAAAGGAGAATCAATAGCTCTCAAAGCTAAATGTTCAAAGACAATTGAAAAAGAAGAAAGTGAAGATGAAGGAAATGAAAGTGAAAGTGATGAGGAATTTGCTCTCTTTGTGAAGAAATTCAACAAATTCATGAGGAAAAAGAAGGGTCAACCTAGAAAGGGACAAAGATCAAGAAGAAATGTCTTCAATGATATAAAATGTTTTGAATGTGGGGAACTAGGTCACATTGCCATGAATTGTCCAAACAAGAAGAACAAAGGTAAGTATGGAGATGATAAGAAGAAAAAGAAGTTCTACCATAAGAAGAGGGATGACCAAGCCTATCTAGTTGAGTGGGATTCAGATGCAAGTTCGGATGCGGATGATGATGGTTCTTCATCTAAATTAAATGGCGGAATTGCAATCAAGGAAGCTCCCTCACTTTTCTCGTCTCCTCATTGTCTTATGGCAAAAGGAGATGCTAAGGTAAAAATCATAACCGATTTAAATGACATTGATGATGATGATGACATTGATGATATTGATGATGATGGATGTTCTTATGATGATCTTGTTAGGATGTTAGGTGAGGCCGATGACTACATGCACAAAGAAAAAGAAAAAATTAAGACCTTGAAGGAACTATACAAAAATCTTCAAGTGTCTTTTGAGGAGCTCAAGACTTCTCACAACAATCTAAAAGAAAGTTGTGAGAGCCTTGTGAAATCTCAAAACTCACCTCTTGTGCATGAAGTTGTGGTGGTCACCAAAGATGTTGGAGTCACTTGTGACTCATTTGATAGCTCTACAAGTGATTCACAACCTACTCATTTCATTTGTGACAAATGTAAGCCTCTCTAGAAAATGATGATATTAGTTGCGATAAATCAACCATTATTGTGGAAAATGAGATTTTGATAGAAAAAGTAAATACTCTAACTCATGACTTAGAAAAAGCATATGGTGGAAAAGCTAAACTTGATTTTATCTTGGGAAGTCAACGTTGCTCGCTTAACCGTGAAGGTCTTGGGTATCTTCCTAAGAAAGGAAAAATGCTTTTGTTAAGCAAAAGACCATGTTTGTGAAAGAATGTGAAAAAGTGTGTCACAAATGCCACAAGAAGGGTCATGTCAAGAAAAATTGTCCTAAACTCAAAAATGTATCCTTGCCATGTTTTGAGCATTGTTATGTTTTTTCACATAATGCAAAAGGTATACATGCTAAATTTGTTGGTACTTCAATTGTTGGTACCAAAAAGAAAGAAATTTGGGTGCCAAAATCCTTGGTCACTAACATCCGAAGACCCAAACAAATTTGGGTACCTAAAAGAGATTGATTTCATTTTGTAGGTAAACTACAAGGCGGGAGGAAATCATTGGGTATTGGATAGTGGGTGTACTCAACATATGACCGGTGATATGAGTATGTTCACCGAAATAAATGAGGAAGGTTGCTCATCCTATTATAGCATCACTTTTGGAGACAATCGCAAAGGAAAGGTTAAAGGTTTGGGTAAAATAGCTATTTCAAATGATCACTCCATTTCAAACGTACTCTTAATTGACTCTCTTAACTTTAATTTGCTATCCGTAGCTCAACTATGTGATTTAGGTTTTACTTGTAATTTTACCATTGATGATGTCTGAAAGGGAAATGTGCCCTTGGGCCATTTCTAAGTATTTTAGTGATTGAGTGCCAACACAAATGCTTTTGTGCTAATCTATGCAAAGGTGTGGACAAAGTGCAAAACATGTCAAAAGGTATGTTTCTAGACTTAGTACATTATTTTATGGACTAATGTATTGTGTCTAAGTGCTGGAAACAGAAAAAAATCGAGTTGGAGAAGAGATGGCTAAGTTCAGCCAAAGTTTGCTCAGTCTGGGTTCACCGGACTGTCCGGTGGTGCACCGAACAGTGTCCGGTGCGCCAGGCTGGCTCTGGCGAACAGGCTGCTCTCGGGACTTCGACGGCGGTGTACGACTAAAATTCACCGGTCTGTCCGGTGGTGCACCGGACTGTCCGGTGAGCCGTTCACAGGCGAACTCGTCGCTCTCGGGAAACCATCAACGACGTACGGCTAAAATTCACCGGTCTGTCCGGTGGTGCACCGGACTGTCCGGTGAGTCAACGGTCAGCCGGGGCAACGGTCGGCCGAGGATTCCGCGCGTGACGCGTGTCACATTGGTGCACCGGACTGTCCGGTGTGCACCGGATAGTGTCCGGTGCGCCAACGGCTCTCAGACTCCAACGGTCGGCTTCGCCAAATAAGGAAAGAAATCTGCACCGGACAGTGAACAGTGGATGTCCGGTGGTGCACCGGACTGTCCGGTGCGCCAGTCGACAGAAAGCAAGATCTGCCTTCCAGGAATGTTCTCAACGGCTCCTAGCTGCCTTGGGGCTATAAAAGGGACCCCTAGGCGCATGGAGGAGAACACTAAGCATACTTACAACATTCCTAGGCACCAAGACATCGATTCCGCGCATTTGTTTCTTTGTGATAGCATATAGAGCTCTAGTGGAGTTGTGAACTCATTGGATTGTGTTGCGAGCTCTTGTTGCGACTTGTGTGCGTGTTGACACTCTGATTTTTATGTCTTGTGTGTGTTGCTAATCCCTCCCTTGCTCCGTGCTTCTTTGTGAACTTCAAGTGTAAGGGCGAGAGGCTCCAAGTTGTGGAGATTCCTCGCGAACGGGATTAAGAAAAGCAAGCAAAACACCGTGGTATTCAAGTGGGTCTTTGGACCGCTTGAGAGGGGTTGATTGCAACCCTCGTCCGTTGGGACGCCACAACGTGGAGTAGGCAAGCGTTGGTCTTGGCCGAACCACGGGATAACCACCGTGCAATCTCTGTGATCGATATCTTGTGGTTATTGTGTTTTGACTCCTCTCTAGCCACTTGGCGACTATTGTGCTAACACTTAACCAAGTTTTTGTGGCTTAAGTTTCAAGTTTTACAGGATCACCTATTCACCCCCCTCTAGGTGCTCTCAATTGGTATCAGAGCCGTTCTCTTCACAAAGGGACTAACCGCCCGAAGAGATGGATCCTAAGAGGAAGGGTATCGTGATCAACGATAAAGAGAAGGAGTCTTTTGTCAATGAGCCGAAGGATGACAAGCCTACCGACTCGGGCTCGGGTCATAGACGAAAAGATGGGAAGAAGAAGAAGACAAGGCGCATTAAGGAGATCGTCTACTACGACGACAGTGATGAGTCCACTTCTTCCCACAAGGACAATGACGACAACGACTACGACAAACGAAAGACGGTTAACTCGAACTTTTCTTTCGATTATTCGTGTATTCCTCAAAGTTTAATTTCACATTTGCTCTCCATTCCTCTCGGCAAGCCTCCACACTTTGATGGGGAGGACTACGGATTTTGGAGCCACAAAATGCGTAGTCACCTATTCTCTCTCCATCCAAGCATATGGGAGATTGTTGAGAATGGAATGAAGTTTGATAGCTCGGATAGTCCCATTTTTATTAATGAACAAATTCATAGAAATGCACAAGCTACTACTGTGTTGTTAGCCTCCTTGTGCAGGGACGAGTACCATAAGGTGAGCGGCTTGGACAATGCCAAGCAAATCTGGGACACCCTCAAAATCTCTCATGAGGGGAATGACGTCACCTTGCTCACCAAGATGGAGCTGGTAGAAGGTGAGCTCGGAAGATTTTCGATGATAAGGGGCGAGGAGCCAACCCAAACATACAACCGGCTCAAGACCCTTATCAACAAAATAAGGAGCTATGGAAGCACGCGATGGACGGACCACGACGTCGTCCGACTAATGCTAAGGTCCTTTACCGTTCTTGATCCTCATTTGGTGAATAATATTCGTGAGAATCCCAGGTACACCAAAATGTCGCCCGAAGAAGTCCTTGGAAAATTCGTAAGCAGGTGAATGATGATCAAGGAGGCGAGGTATGTGGACGACGCACTGAATGGTCCACTCAATGAGCCTCAACCCATTGCTCTCAAGGCAACGAGAAGCAAGGAGGCGTTACCTAGCAAGGTGGCGCAAGTTGAGGCGATAGGGCTCAATGATGAAGAGATGGCCCTCATCATCAAGCGCTTCAAGACAGCGCTTAAGGGTCGCAAGGGACAGCCAAGCAAGACCAAAACAAAGGGGAAGCGCTCATGCTTCAAGTGCGGTAAGCTTGGTCATTTTATTGCTAACTGTCCCGATAATGATAGTGACCAGGAAAAGGGAAACAAGAGGGAGAAAAAGAAGAATTACAAGAAGGCCAAGGGCGAGGCACATATCGAAAAGGAGTGGGATTCGGATTGCTCCTCCTCCGACTCCGACAATGAAGGACTCGCCGCCACTGCCTTCAATAAGTCATCCCTCTTCCCCAACGAGCATCACACATGCCTCATGGCGAAGGAGAAGAAGGTATGTACTCGGGATATCACCTATGCTTCTTCAAGTGATGATGATTCTAGCGATGAGGAAATAGATTACTCTAGCTTGTTCAAGGGATTGGATAGAAATAAAATTGATAAAATCAATGAATTGATCGATGCCTTGAATGAAAAGGATAGGCTTTTAGAAAAGCAAGAGGATTTGTTGTATGAAGAACATGATAAATTTGTAGAGGCACAAAAATCCTATGCTTTAGAAGTTAAAAGAAATGAAATGCTTTCTTATGAACTATCTACTTGTCATGAAACCATTTCTACTTTAAAAGGTGTTAACAATGATTTAAATGCTAAATTAGAGGTAGCAAATAAATCTAATTCTTGTGTAGAGCATGTTATGATTTGCACTAGGTGTAAGGATGTTGATATTGATGCTTGTAGTGAACACCTAGTTTCAATTTCTAGATTAAATGATGAAGTAGCTAGTCTTAATGCCCAACTTAAGACTAGCAAAAGTGATTTCGATAAGCTAAAATTTGCAAGGGATGCCTACACGATTGGTAGGCACCCCTCAATTAAGGATGGACTTGGCTTCAAGAGGGAAGCCAAGGACTTAACAAGCCATAAGGCTCCCATCTCCACCAAGGAGAAAGGGAAGGCCCCTATGGCTAGTAGTGCTAAAAAGAACCATGCTTTTATGTATCATGACAGGAGACAATCTAGAAATGCTTATAGGAGTTATAATGCATATGACGCTTTTGATTCTCATGCCATGTTTGCTTCTAGCTCTTCCTACGTGCATGATAGAAATGTTGGTAGGAGAAATGTTGTTCATAATATGCCTAGGAGAAATGTTGTCAATATTCCTAGGAAAATCAATGAACCTTCTACAATATATCATGCTTGCAATGCTTCTTTTGCCATTTATAGAAAGAATAAGAAGGTGATTGCTAGGAAGCTAGGGGCCAAATGTAAGGGAGATAAAACTTGCATTTGGGTCCCTAAGACAATTGTAACTAACCTTGTAGGACCCAACAAGAGTTGGGTACCTAAGACCCAAGCCTAAATTTGCCTTGCAGGTTTATGCATCCGGGGGTTCAAGCTGGATCATCGACAGCGGATGCACAAACCATATGACGGGGGAGAAGAAGATGTTCACCTCCTACGTCAAAAATGAGGATTCCCATGATTCAATTATATTTAGTGATGGGAACCAAGGCAAGGTAAAAGGGTTAGGTAAAATTGCTATTTCATCTGAGCACTCTATTTCTAATGTGTTTTTAGTTGAGTCGCTTGGATATAATTTGTTGTCTGTTAGTCAATTATGCAAAATGGGATATAATTGTCTTTTCACAAATGTAGATGTGTCTGTCTTTAGAAGATGTGATGGTTCACTAGCTTTTAAGGGTGTACTAGACGACAAACTTTATTTGGTTGATTTTGCAAAAGAAGAGGCCGGTCTAGATGCATGCTTAATTGCTAAGACTTGCATGGGCTGGCTGTGGCATCGCCGCTTAGCACAGTTGGGGATGAAGAACCTCCACAAGCTTCTAAAGGGAGAACACGTGATAGGTCTAACTAATGTACATTTAGAAAAAGATAGACCTTGTGCAGCTTGTCAAGCAGGGAAACAGGTGGGAGGCTCTCATCACACCAAAAATGTGATGACCACATCAAGACCCTTGGAGATGCTTCATATGGACCTCTTCGGACCCGTCGCCTATCTAAGTATAGGAGGAAGTAAGTATGGTCTTGTTATAGTTGATGATTTTTCCCGCTTCACTTGGGTATTCTTTTTGCAGGATAAATCTGAAACCCAAGGGACCCTCAAGCGCTTCCTCAGGAGAGCTCAAAATGAGTTTGAGCTCAAGGTGAAGAAGATAAGAAGCGACAACGGGTCCGAATTCAAGAATCTTCAAGTGGAGGAGTTCCTTGAGGATGAGGGGATCAAGCACGAGTTCTCCGCTCCCTACACACCTCAGCAAAATGGTGTGGTAGAGAGGAAGAACAGGACGCTCATCGATATGGCGAGGACTATGCTTGGAGAGTTCAAGACCCCCGAGCGCTTTTGGTCGGAAGCCGTGAACACGGCTTGCCACACCATCAACCGGGTCTACCTTCACCGCCTCCTCAAGAAGACTTCATATGAGCTGCTAACTGGTAACAAACCCAATGTGTCTTATTTTCGTGTATTTGGGAGCAAGTGTTATATTCTTGTGAAGAAAGGTAGAACTTCTAAATTTGCTCCCAAAGCTGTAGAATGGTTTTTATTAGGTTATGACTCAAATACAAAGGCGTATAGGGTCTTCAACAAATCATCGGGTTTGGTTGAAGTCTCTAGCGACGTTGTATTTGATGAGACTAATGGCTCTCCAAGAGAGCAAGTTGTTGATCTTGAAGATGTAGATGAAGAAGATGTTCCAACGGCCGCAATGCGCACCATGGCGATTGGCGATGTGCGACCACAGGAACAATTGGAGCAAGATCAACCATCTTCCTCAACTACGGTGCATCCCCCAACTCAAGACGATGAACAGGTTCATCATGAGGAGGCGCGTGATCAAGGGGGAGCACAAAATGTTCAAGTTGAAGAGGAAGAAGCACCTTAGGCACCTCCAACCCAAGTTCGAGCGACGATTCAAAGGGATCATCCCGTCGACCAAATATTGGGTGATATTAGCAAGGGAGTAACTACTCGTTCAAGATTAGTTAATTTTTGTGAGCATTACTCTTTTGTCTCTTCTATTGAGCCTTTCAGGGTAGAAGAGGCCTTGCTAGATCCGGACTGGGTGTTGGCCATGCAGGAGGAACTCAACAATTTCAAGCGCAATGAAGTTTGGACACTGGTGCCTCGTCCCAAGAAAAATGTTGTGGGAACCAAATGGGTGTTTCGCAACAAACAGGACGAGCACGGAGTGGTGACAAGGAACAAGGCTCGACTTGTGGCAAAAGGTTATGCCCAAGTCGCAGGTTTGGACTTTGAGGAGACTTTCGCTCCTGTGGCTAGGCTAGAATCAATTCGTATTTTGCTAGCATTTGCCGCTCACCATTCTTTCAGGTTATACCAAATGGATGTGAAGAGCGCTTTCCTCAACGGGCCGATCAAAGAGGAGGTGTACGTGGAGCAACCCCCTGGCTTCGAGGATGAACGGTACCCCGACCACGTGTGTAAGCTCTCTAAGGTGCTCTATGGACTTAAGCAAGCCCCAAGAGCATGGTATGAATGCCTTAGAGACTTTTTAATTGCTAATGCTTTCAAGGTTGGGAAAGCCGATCCAACTCTTTTCACTAAGACTTGCGATGGTGATCTTTTTGTGTGCCAAATTTATGTCGATGACATAATATTTGGTTCTACTAACCAAAAGTCTTGTGAAGAGTTTAGCAAGGTGATGACGCAGAAATTCGAGATGTCGATGATGGGCGAGTTGAACTACTTCCTTGGGTTCCAAGTGAAGCAACTCAAGGACGACACCTTCATCTCCCAAACGAAGTACACGCAAGACTTGCTAAAGCGGTTTGGGATGAAGGACGCCAAGCCCGCAAAGACGCCAATGGGAACTGACGGACACACCGACCTCAACAAAGGAGGTAAGTCCGTTGATCAAAAGCCATACCGGTCTATGATAGGGTCTTTACTTTATTTGTGTGCTAGTAGACCGGATATTATGCTTAGCGTATGCATGTGTGCTAGATTTCAATCCGATCCTAAGGAGTGTCACTTAGTGGCTGTGAAGCGAATTCTAAGATATTTAGTCGCTACGCCTTGCTTCGGGATCTGGTATCCAAAGGGGTCTAACTTTGACTTGATTGGATATTCAGATTCTGACTATGCTGGATGTAAGGTCGATAGGAAGAGTACATCGGGGACGTGCCAATTCTTAGGAAGGTCCCTGGTGTCGTGGAACTCTAAGAAACAAACTTCCGTTGCCCTATCCACCGCTGAGGCCGAGTACGTTGCCGCAGGACAGTGTTGTGCGCAACTACTTTGGATGAGGCAAACCCTCCGGGACTTTGGCTACAATCTGAGCAAAGTCCCACTCCTATGTGACAATGAGAGTGTTATCCGAATAGCAGAAAATCCTGTTGAGCACAGCCACACAAAGCACATTGACATCCGGCATCACTTTTTGAGAGACCACCAGCAAAAGGGAGATATTGAAGTGTTTCATGTTAACACCGAGAACCGGCTAGCCGATATCTTCACTAAGCCTTTAGATGAAAAGACCTTTTGCAGGCTGCGTAGTGAGCTAAATGTCCTAGATTCGCGGAACTTGGATTGATTTATAGCATACATGTGTTTATGCCTTTGATCATGTTCCTTCTGCATTTGTTGCTTATGTATGGTGCTCAAGTTGTACAAACTCTCCCTGGACCTCACAAGTCCTTTTGCAAGTGATGCACATATTTAGGGGGAGCTGTGCTACAACTTGACCCTTTGAGACTAACCGTGTGCTTGAGTTTGCTTGTTTTAGTCTCAAAGGAGATTTGAAAGGGAAAAGGGTGGACTTGGACCATGAAAGACTTCCACTGCACTCCGATGAGAGGGTAATTTATTCCAAGTTCATCTACTCTTATTGCCTTTGTATTCTTATTTGAAGATTTTGGTAAGGCAATGGTGTTAAAGGGCCAAGATTGATCCCGTTTTGGTGCTTGATGCCAAAGGGGGAGAAAATAAAGGCCAAAGCAATAAATGGATCAGCTACCACTTGAGAAATTTTGAAAATAGTAGATTAGAGCTCTTGGTTTGTCAAAACTCTTTTATTGTCTCTTTTGTCAAAAGTTGGCCTCTTGTGGGGAGAAGTGTTGATTATGGGAAAAAGGGGGAGTTTTTTTTGAAATCCTTGATCAATTTCCTTTGGAATACCTCTCTTTATGTCTCCACAAGTGAATTTGACTTAGAGATAGGAATTTGAGTTTGATTTGCAAAAACAAACCAAGTGGTGGCAAAGTATGATCCATATAAACAATATTGAGTGTTCATTTGCTTTGATTTTGCACTTGTTCTAGTTGCTTTATGTTGTGTTGGCATAAATCACCAAAAAGGGGGAGATTGAAAGGGAAATGTGCCCTTGGGCCATTTCTAAGTATTTTGGTGATTGAGTGCCAACACAAATGCTTTTGTGCTAATCTATGCAAAGGTGTGGACAAAGTGCAAAACATGTCAAAAGATATGTTTCTAGACTTAGTACATTATTTTATGGACTAATGTATTGTGTCTAAGTGCTGGAAACAGAAAAAAATCAAGTTGGAGAAGAGATGGCTAAGTTCAGCCAAAGTCTGCTCAGTCTGGGTTCACCGGACTGTCCGGTGGTGCACCGGACAGTGTCCGGTGCGCCAGGCTGGCTCTGGCGAACAGGCTGCTCTCGGGACTTCGACGGCGGTGTACGGCTAAAATTCACCGGTCTGTCCGGTGGTGCACCGGACTGTCCGGTGAGCCGTTCACAGGCGAACTCGTCGCTCTCGGGAAACCATCAACGGCGTACGGCTAAAATTCACCGGCCTGTCCGGTGGTGCACCGGACTGTCCGGTGAGTCAACGGTCAGCCGGGGCAACGGTCGGCCGAGGATTCCGCGCGTGACGCGTGGCCGAGCCAACGGTCACATTGGTGCACCGGACTGTCCGGTGTGCACCGGACAGTGTCCGGTGCGCCAACGGCTCTCAGACTCCAACGGTCGGCTTCGCCAAATAAGGAAAGAAATCTGCACCGGACAGTGAACAGTGGATGTCCGGTGGTGCACCGGACTGTCCGGTGCGCCAGTCGACAGAAGGCAAGATCTGCCTTCCAGGAATGTTCTCAACGGCTCCTAGCTGCCTTGGGGCTATAAAAGGGACCCCTAGGCGCATGGAGGAGAACACTAAGCATACTTACAACATTCCTAGGCACCAAGACATCGATTCCGCGCATTTGTTTCTTTGTGATAGCATATAGAGCTCTAGTGGAGTTGTGAACTCATTGGATTGTGTTGCGAGCTCTTGTTGCGACTTGTGTGCGTGTTGACACTCTGATTTTTGTGTCTTGTGTGCGTTGCTAATCCCTCCCTTGCTCCGTGCTTCTTTGTGAACTTCAAGTGTAAGGGCGAGAGGCTCCAAGTTGTGGAGATTCCTCGCGAACGGGATTAAGAAAAGCAAGCAAAACACCGTGGTATTCAAGTGGGTCTTTGGACCGCTTGAGAGGGGTTGATTGCAACCCTCGTTCGTTGGGACGCCACAACGTGGAGTAGGCAAGCGTTGGTCTTGGCCGAACCACGGGATAACCACCGTGCAATCTCTGTGATCGATATCTTGTGGTTATTGTGTTTTGACTCCTCTCTAGCCATTTGGCGACTATTGTGCTAACACTTAACCAAGTTTTTGTGGCTTAAGTTTCAAGTTTTACAGGATCACCTATTCACCCCCCTCTAGGTGCTCTCAATGTCCTTATCTCAAGTGTTGATGGTAGCAATCTAATATTCAAAGGTTTTAGACATGAGAATCTTTATCTTGTTGATTTTTCATCTAATAAGGCAAAACTTACAACTTGTCTGTTCTCTAAGGCTTCACTAGGTTGGCTATGGCATAGGAGACTTGGTCATGTTGGTATGAGACAATTGAATCAACTATCCAAGCATGATTTAGTTCGAGGGTTGAAGGATGTGAAATTTGAAAATAACAAATTATGCAGTTCATGTCAAGCTGGGAAACAAGTGGCAAATACTCATCCCTACAAGAGTCAAATGTCTACTCATAGACCATTGGAATTACTTTACATGGATCTTTTTGGACCAACATCTTTCATAAGTATTGGTGGTAATTCCTATTGTCTTGTAATTGTGGATGATGATTCTAGATTTACTTGGGTCTATTTTCTTCGAGATAAATCAAATGTATTTGAAACCTTTAAGTCATTTGCTATACTGGCCAAAATCAATTTGATTTGACATCAAGAAAGTTAGAAGTGTTAATGGTTCGGAATTCAAATATGCTAGAATTGATGAATATTGTGATGACAAGGGCAATAAACATGAATTCTCTTCTAAATACACACCGGAACAAAATGGAATTATTGAGAGGAAAAATAGGACTCTTATTGATATAGCTAGGTCTATGTTAGCCGAATATAATGTGCCAGACTCTTGTTGGGCCAAAGCCATTAATACCGCTTGTCATGCATCAAATAGATTATATTGTCACAAGCTCTTGAAAAAGACTACCTATGAATTGCTTGTTGGAAGAAAGCCAAACATTTCTTATTTTAGAGTGTTCGGTTGCAAATGCTATATTTTGAGAAAGGGTAGTCGACTCTCTAAATTTGAGAAAAAATGTGATGAAGGTTTTCTTATTGGATATTCATCAAATAGCAAGGCATATAGAGTTTTCAATAAAACTCATGGAATCATTGAAGAAGCATATGATGTAGAGTTCGATGAAACAAATGGTTCTCAAGATGAAAAATGAAAACCTTAATGACGTTGGTGGAGTTCATTTGAGAAATGCTATGAAAACTATGGCTATCAGTGAAATAAAGCCAATAGAAGATGATGATTATGATAGTATGGTTGTCATTCCATCCTCTTCAACTATGAATGAGGAAATTCAACAAAGTCAACATAATGATGAAATTGAGGATGATCTTGTTCAAGACATCTCGGGTTATGCAATTTCTCCTCAAAATACAACCAGTGATTTTCAAATTACGTGAAGAATTCATCATTCAATCATAAAAGATCACCCACCAAATCAAATTGTGGGTGATATAAGTAAGGGTGTTCAATCTCGATCACGTATAGCTTCATTTTGTGAGCATTTCTCTTTTGTTTCTTGTATTGAACCTAACCGTGTAGATGAAGCTCTACTTGATGTTGATTGGGTGAATGCAATGCATGAGGAATTAAACAATTTTACCCGTAATGAAGTTTGGGAGCTTGTTGAAAGACCAAAGGATCACAATGTTATTGGAACCAAATGGACATTTCGAAACAAGCATAATGAAGATGGTTTGGTGATAAGAAACAAAGCAAGACTAGTTGCACAAGGTTATACACAAGTAGAAGGATTGGATTTTGGTGAGACATTCGCACCCGTGGCAAGATTGGAAGCCATTTGAATTCTTCTCGCCTATGCATGTGCTCATAATATCAAGCTCTACCAAATGGATGTTAAGAGCGCCTTCTTGAATGGTAAGATTAGTGAATTAGTGTATGTGGAACAACCTCCCAGTTTTGAGGATCCCAAACGACCTAACCACGTGTATAAGCTCTCTAAGGCTCTCTATGCGCTTAAGCAAGCTCCACGCGCTTGGTATGAAAGGCTTAGGGATTTCTTGCTTTCCAAAGACTTAAAAATTGGGAAAGTTGACACTACTCTATTCACTAAAAGAATTGATAAAGATTTATTTGTTTGTCAAGTTTATGTTGATGATATCATTTTTGGATCTACTAATGAGCTATTCTGTGATGAATTTGGTAAAATGATGTCAAATGAGTTTGAAATGTCCATGATAGGAGAATTGAGCTTCTTTCTCGGTCTTCAAATCAAACAATTGAAAGATGGAATCATTGTAAATTAATCTAAATATTTGAAGGATATGCTCAAAAAGTTTGGATTGGAAAATGCAAAGTCTATTAAGACTCCTATGGCAACAAATGGTCATCTTGATTTAGATGAGGGAGGTACCATTGTTGATCAAAAACTTTTTCGTTCAATAATTGGTAGTTTGCTTTACATTACCGCATCAAGGCCTGTTGTTATGTTTAGTGTTTGCACGTGTGCTCGTTTTCAAGCATCACCTAGAGAGGTTCACTTGAAGGCTACCAAAAGAATTCTCAGATATTTGAAGCATACCCCCAATATTGGCCTTTGGTATCCGAAGGGTGCTCAATTTGAATTGATTGGTTATTCAGATTCAGACTATGCAGGGTGTAAAGTTGATAGAAAAAGCACATCAGGATGTTGTCAATTTCTTGGAAGGTCTCTTGTTTCATGGTCATCCCAGAAACAAAATTCAGTTGCTCTATCCACCGCTGAGGCAGAATATATATCGGCCGATAGTTGTTGTGCTCAACTACTATGGATGAAACAAACCCTATTGGATTATGGGATTTCATTAAAAAATGTTCCTCTCTTGTGTGACAATGAAAGTGCTGTAAAATTGGCTACAAATCCTGTTCAACACTCAAGAACGAAGCATATTGATATTCGACATCATTTCTTAAGAGATCATGTTGGCAAGGAAGATATCTCTGTTTATTCTATTGGCACAGATGATCAACTGGCTGATATTTTTACAAAGCCGCTAAATGAAGCAAGATTTTGCAAGTTGCGGAGTGAAATGAATATAATCGATCTCTCGAATGTTGTTTGAACATGAGTACATTTTTTTATCATTCATGATGATTTTTATCTTCTATTTTTGATCCCTTACTTATATTACATGAGAGTAATTTTATATGTGCAAAATACTATTCTCTCAGGTGTATTTTATATAAGCTCCTCTATACAAATCATAGGATTAAAAAACATTGTCTATCATTTGTAAGAATCTAAGTCAACTACACAAGATATGGAAGTCATTCTGTCAGGCCGCGGACCGTCCGCCCCTGACAGCGAACCGTCCGGAGCTACGGCTGTAGGACTGTCCGCATAGCTGTGCAGACAGTCTGCCTCTACCAGGTCACGGACCGTCCGGTCGTGTTGCGCGGACCATGCGCGAAATGGTTTTTTAATATAACCCATCGCCGCCAGATGTGTTCCACTTCCTTTGCCACACTCGCACTCACCTACCTCCGCTTTTGAAATATTCTTTCTGTGATTGCTGTCACTTTCGATTCCAAAGCGCGGACTGTCCGAGTATCCCAGTAGTGATCCCCTCCGATGTCTTCCTCTCGGTATTAGTTTTTTCCTCTCATGCAATTCCTAAAATTATTGTAAGTTTTAGGGTTTGCACAATTCGGTCCCTGATCTGTTCTTGGATAGATATTTCTTCAAATTGATTGGTGGAATTTGATAGGATTGCCCTAGTGAATGCTCTATAAAAATTTGGTTTCACTCTCTTGAGTATTTTCGTCTAAATGTTGGGATTATTGTTTGGAGCCCATTAGGGATCCAAAATTGCCTTTGACCAGTCGCGGACCGTCCGGCTGTGTAGTGCGGACCGTCCGATCCTTACGCGCGGACCGTCCGGTGCCCTTTCACGGACTGTCTGCCCCCTGACAGATCACCCCATTACTCATGTTGTTCTTCTTTTTCATTTGTTATTCTCTTAGTATTGGGATTATTTTAATTGTGCTTTTCAGTGGACTCGGTGGTATCAAGAAGAAGCTGGCAGGGCGATTTCTGTCTTAGCGTCGTCGTGCAGACGATTCTGACTACAATCCTGCCACAGATTCTGAAGCCCAATCCTCAGCTAGGGGCAATGTTTCTTTGAGTACCGAAGATGCTCCTCATTCTTACCCAGACTACCCAATTGATATTACAGGATGGACCTATCCCAAGATGCGCTTCTCAATGGCTGAGTATTCTTCTAGAAGGACTATAGATCAATTCTCTCTGCCCAGTGACACCAACATTCAGTACTTCCATACTCAGTTGCAGTTTGATGTGTTTTGGGGCACTCTGATGGATATCAAATTTCATAAACATCAAGTTATTGACTGGGACTACATGCAGGGCCAAACTGTTATGGAAGGCTTACTAGCAAAACTTCAGGCTTGTGGCTTATATGAGTTCATGGGTCAAAGAACTGACTTTAATGAATTAACTGTCAAGCAGTTTCTTGCCACTGCTGAAATCAACATTGATGAACAACTCATTGTATGGATTACTGGTTTTAAACGATATGTTGCTACATTTGCTGAAATTTGCAGCGGCAAATAACCTGGATTATGCACTTATATCTCAGGGAATTGATCTTTATACTGGGGATCAGTTTGAAGATATTGCTCAATATTATGAACCTGCCAGGCTGGGTATACCTAGGCGGTTCGGTGAAACTCTAGGACTACGTCATCATCCAGCTGTCATTAACAAGATTGCAAGAGTCACCATTCTTCCAAAGAGTGGAGACAAAAGCAGAATCCGTGACAAATTCTGGAACATTATTGATCATGTCATGAAAGGGGAAGTCATGGATGTTGTTCTTTTCATGATGCGCCAGTTAAATGATCTGAAAATGGATGAGAACCAGAATCTGGCCTATGCACCATACATTATGGCCTTAATTAAGGCCAAAACCAGATTCGATGGGTGGTGCGAATCTGCTCACACCCCGTTCAGGCCATTCAAGAATGAAATTGGTTTTCTTACTAGGCCTCTCACACTGTTCCCTAATAATGAGGAAGCTCAGGGACATGATTTTGATGATCGGCCTGCAGAGCAGCACGTGCCACCACCTCCACAACAGCAAGGTCAGTACTGGCAGCCTGCCTCTGGTTACTTTGATCCTTATTTTAACCAGATGCATCTGTAGGAGACGGTTGACGCCTAAGAGGGGGGTGAATTAGGACTTCTAAAACTTTTACTAAACTAGGCCACAATTAAATCCCTAGAGCAAAACCTATGCAAATAATCAAACTAGAATGTGCAAACTAGGTTTTGTCTAAGTGTTGCTGTCTCTACCGCAAAGGCTAAGTTTCAATCTACACTAAATAAGTATGTATACAGGATTGAAACTTAAATGCTTAATATAAATGCGGAAACTTAAAGAGCAAAGTAGAGAAGCAAACTCTCGTGGATGACGCCGGTATTTTTACCGAGGTATCCGAAACCACGCAAGGTCCCGACTAATCCTCGTTGGTGCCCCTACGCAAAGGGAAGCCCACGCGAGGGCCAAGCACCACGGTCGAGTAACTCCGTAGAGAGCCGCGAGCCTTCTCCACACGCAAGTGGTGCTCCGCTTCCGGCTCCTCTCGGACGCTCCCCGCCGTCTCCACTATCGAGCTTCCGGCCGAAACGCCGTGGGCCTCATTCCCTCCGGTACACGGTGGCGGCCGTGACACAAACTCGGTTGTCATGGTCTCGCAAGACTCTCGCCCCACTGTCACACCCGGTTTTAGAAGGCAAACCGAATGCGAACCATGTACGTGCCAGGATCAACAATTCACGTACACATCAGTTACATAACATGGACATCATCATACAGTGCTCAAATAGTATTAAAAAGGGAAATAATAGTCGATTACATCATGTGTCTGAGACATCCACATAGTCTTTACAATAAATCAAAGTGCGGAAAAGAAACGTAGATAAACGCGGCCTTCACAGGCAGCCGACTGGGGGTTGCCGCTAACCCGCACCTAGAACTCGTCGTAGTCTTGGAACTCCTGGAAGTCTCCTTCCACAGCTTCATCTTCGCCTGAGCAGTGGTTGCAATGCTGACAACCCGGGGATGGGGGGTTTGGTGTGTAGAGCAAGGGTGAGTACACATCAACATACTCAGCAAGTATCCTGTTTGGCTGTAGTGGACTAGCTTTATGTGGGGATAAGTCAAGCAGTTGCTTTTAGTTGGTCAGATTATTATTTACTAATAGAAATCCAGGTTTTAGCATTAACCCAAGTTATTAGCCCGATGTACCCTTTCCAAATGGAAAGAATACCACTTACCAGCACCATAGTCATAACCAAAACCATCAGTCTCATTGCCACCTGTAAACCAAAGTGTCTCTGATCAAGTACCACTAATCACTGGAGCTCCCTTGGCCGTTCATAACCGCGAGCACGGCTGATATATCAGTTTTCAAACACTCTGCAGAGGTTGTGCACTTTACCCACAAGCCGTGATTCCCTCTTGCCTCGGGCCGATCAAACCCTTAAACACTACCAAGGTGAATAGGCAGGGTTTCACTACGTAGCCTTTACAAAGATTCTCCGGGGCTGTAGCCACCCGTTAGGTTTCCTAAATGTACCGCACTCCTCCCCAAGGGACAAATCAACCTTGGCAGAGTGAGCCGCATACACCGAGCCCCATTGACGGCACGACGGTGAAGCGAACTACACCCCGGATCCTCTAATTACTCAGCTAAGGGCGTCCCACTCCACCCTCATGGTTGCACTATTTTCCCGGGCGGTCATCCAACGAACAGGTCCTTACGGAGAGGCACTCGAGAAACCGCTCGAGTCCCCTTAAATGCCACAAGTATGATATCATAAATAAGAGGGAAAACAACGTATCATTGATAATTCTCATCATGTTCATTGATTAGAGTTAAGCAATAGCAATAGACTAAGCAATAATAATCCAACCCAAATAGGTAAACAAGGACATGGATAACAAAGCTAGTCAATCCTTAGGCATAAATGTGTAATGCGGGAGGTGAATTAAAGAATGAATAGGATAGAGATAGGTCAAGGGACACTTGCCGCCACCAACCGACTGCTGCTCAGGGGCTTCTCCTGCGAGTTCTTCGGGCTCCTCGACCGAATCGTTCTCTATGTGATTGCAAGCATACATACATCCATCCATTCAAATTAGGAAACAAACAGTACACCATACAAGAGAACAAATAAAGTAAATATGCATAGAATATCACATACGATAATGAATTTACCATGGTTAGAAAGAGGCCGGGAAAGGTCTCGCGAGGGTTAAAGCTTATGCTCGAGACGCGTTACGGGTAGGCAAATAACTAGACGTTACGTGCTCTAGTTCCAATTGGTTCTAACAAAAGGATTAGCTACATGCACTAATGTAAACGTGACCACTTTTAGTAAATTAACATTGAATGAGATAGACGATTAGCTATACAAATTAACTAACGTAACCAATTTCCAAATTGAGACTCCTATCTTATTAATATAAACAACATGATTAGCGCGCATAGGATTAGGGGGGGTAGACGGGGCGTCTGGGGGGGTAGACGGGGCGTCTGGGGGGTAGACAGGGCGCTATGCGTCACGTCGCGGGCACGATGAGCTACGCCAAGGCGCTGCGCGGGCATACGCACGCGCAAAGCCACGCTTAACGTGCCGCGAACGAGTTGCGCACGCGTCGGGGCCGCGCGCTGGCCGAGCTCGAGGCTGCGCGCCGAAGGCACGATGGGCCGAGCTCGAGGCCGCGCCGGGGCCATCACGACACGAGCAAGGCACGCCGGTGGCATGCCGGGGCGGGCGGGCGAACACGGGCGACGGCGAAGGCGACCGGGCCGGGCGCGGGGCTTGCCGGGGACGAGCGGGGTGGCTCGCTGGAGAGGCGGCCGAGCACGGGGGCGGGCGGGTCGCCGGGGGGCGGCCGAGCCGGGGCACGGGGCGGGCAGGCTCGCCGGGGGGCGGCCGAGCCGGGGCACGGCGGGGCCGGCGAGGGGGCGGTCGAGGTCGGGGACGGGCTCGCCGGAGGGGGGCGGCCGAACCGAGGGCGGCACGAGGGCGAGGCGGGTTCGCCGGGGCGGCCGGGCACGGGCGAGGGCGGGCTCGCTGGGGCGTCGGGCGGACGGGGCGAGGTGGGGAAGGGGCAGCGCGGGGCGGCCGAGCCGGGGCCGGGCGCGGCGAGGGCCGGCCGAGGTCGGGGCGGCCGAACGTGGGGTCGGGGCGGGGGCGGCCGAACGCGGGGGCGGGCGCGGGCTCGCCGGAGGCCGGAGCAGCGGAGGTCGGCACGGCGGGGCGGGCTCGCCGGACATGGGGGCGGGGCTCGCCGGGGACGGCCGAGCTGGGCGGTCGGGCGGGCGAGGAAGGAGGAGGGAGAGGGGGAAAGGAGAGGGGAGGAGGGGGGGGCTCACCACGGCGGGGGAGGGCGGCGCGGCGGCGCGCGGGGGAGGGAGCGGCGGCGGCGGCGCTAGGGCAGGGGAGGGCGGCAACAACACTAGGGTTAGGGAGAGAGAGAGAGAGGGAGAATGACGGGCGGGGCCCGCGGGGAGGGAAAATTTTGGGGGGAAGGGGGGAGGGGGCGGCTGGGCCGGCCATGGGCCCAAAGCGGGGGGGGGCGCGGTTGGGCTGGCCGGGATGGCCCACGGCGGGGGAGGGGAAGGGGGAAAGGGGGGCGGCTGGGCCAAAATGGGGAAAGGGGGGGGGAGAGAAAAAGAAAAGGTTTTTTCTTTTTCCTATTTTCCATTTTCTATATCCCTTATTTCTTATATGCTTAATTCTCCAATTCACCCAACCACAAATAAAAAGGGTGCATAATCCGGCATGATGCAACAACCAAAAATAGTTCTAGGTTTTGCTTACACAAGATGTCGAGCTAATTCTCGCTATAACTTTGGAAAAGATCAAGGTTTAGCGAGGGGAAAAGGGAAAAGAAAAAGGGTAACGCCTGAATTTGGTGTGAGAAAAGAAGAAAAAATTCTACCCCCAAATTCAGGGCGTTACACCCACTCGGTACAATTACAACGGCTCACGCAAGAGCCAAGGGGTTGTGTGGTTTGTCTAAACTCACTCAACTAACTAGGATTCACCTAGAGCAAGCGCTAAAGCGGTCTAACTAACCTAAGCACTTCGCAAAGCACCTACGCTAATCACCGAGTGATTCTATTAAGCACTTGGGTGTTTGAGCTCTTGGAAATGTGCACTATATGCCTTGGTATGTTGCTTGGGCTCCCACACTTGAGAATGGCCGGTTGGGGTGGTATTTATAGCCTCCAATCCCCAAACTAGCCGTTGGACAGAAAGCAGCAGCTTTCTATCGTCGGGTGCACCGGACAGTCCGGTGCACCACCGAACAGCCACTGTGTAGTGTCCGGTGCACGCCACGTCAGCCGACCGTTGGCGCCGTAGCAGTCGATCGTTGCCGTCTGTCCGGTGCACACCGGACAGTCCGGTGCCGACTGTCCGGTGCTCCACCGAACAGACTGGTGCTATAGCTAGAGAGCGCCTGTCTGTGGCCTCTCTGCGCAGACTGTCCGGTGGTTCACCGGACAGTCCGGTGCACACCGGACAGCACTGTCCGGTGCGCCACCAGGCGCTGGCTGACAGCCCGCATCTTGGATTCCTTTGCTGATTTCTTCGGGCTTCTTTTGTTCTTGAGTATTGGACTCCTATGCATCTTTTTATGTCTTCTTTTGAGGTGTTGCATCCTCATTACTTTGGTCCAATTCTCTTCGCATCCTGTGAACTATAATTATAAACACTAGCAAACATATTAGTCCACAGGTTGTGTTAATAATCAAACACCAAAACTCAATTAGCCAAAAGGCCTAGGGTCCATTTTCCTTACAATCTTCCCCTTTTTGGTGATTGATGACAACACAACCAAAGCAAGCAAATAATACAAGTTTTTGAATTAAAATATGCAATCTACTTGCTAAGATGCATGATTGTCCCCACAATGTGATATTATGGACTTAAGCCTCCCCTAACTCCATAATTCACTTACTTCCTATTTTAGGACCAAATAACCAAAACCACTTGAAAACCATTTGGAGATATAAAATTTTAAAATTTGTGGTGTTTGGTGTTTGATATAGTTTCCATTGCTTTGGTCCATAAACTTCTCCCCCTTTGGCATCAACCACCGAAAAGGAAGACATTAAAACCATGTAGGAAGTAAATAAAAGCTTGCCCTCATATCAGAATTTTATCAGATGATACCACTTGAAGAATACTAGATTAACCATATGAATGATATCAGTTGAAAGGATTACTCCCCCTAAACGAGTGTTCTCTTTAGAAAGAAGTTTCTCCCCCCTTTTTGGAGATGAAGAAATACTCCCCCTGACAGAGATCCTCTACTTAGGAAAAAGCATGTGAAAATTAGAGGTGCAAGACATGATTTGAAAAGACTGACTTCCCTTATGCATAGGTAACAGAATATGAGTTAACTACTTATGCATTTTTAGCAACATGGAAGCATATGATATGAGATATAGTCTAATCAAATGTTGGAGAAGACATAAAAATGATACTAGATATAGTCTCAAAAGATACCAATTGAAAGTCAATGGCGAGCTTGAGAGACATGAGAGTTCTTGGAGATTTTGCAGTGGAAGATTGTTGTCTTTCTCCGGGGACCTCATTTTCCTTACAATGAGACTATCACATGAAATAGACTTGAAAAGGTGTTAGGCTCAAAGTGTTAGATTATAGAGTAACCTCCCCCTAAAGGTGTGCATACAAGTTTTGAATACTTGTAGGAGACATGCACTTTGATTTGATATCAAGAGGGGCAAATTATCCATAATCCGAACTTTAGCACATATAAGTTAAATGATACACTTTGTAGAAATCAAAATTTTCAATTGATGCATCATTTACTATGGAGTGATATAAAAGCTATGTGCCGTGCTTTAACTAAATATTTTAAACCATGTAGGTTTGCTTAAGTATATGAATTGAAAGCAAGCAATCCTACCATGTGATTTGCCTATGCATGATTTTAAACAAAAGTAAATAACAAATGTAATACTAGGCAAGAAAGGTAAACTAGATAAAAGGTAAATAGATACACATATCTAAAAACGAGAAATACAATAAAACTAGTTACCTTAGTCATGGGTGGGAAATTTGGGTCCAAAGTTTTTGCTAACCCACTTGGCAATAAACTTGATCCAATATGATGTATCCCATGATATACATCCTGAATTTGCCAGGTCTCCAAATTTCCCGACGTCCTTCGGTCCACTCACTTCCCTTTCGGGATCCAAACCTTCTTGGTGCTTTTCATGGTTGAAATAATTTCCTTTGGCACCCAGATGCGTTTGGCTCCTTTTCCTTTGTTGGCTTGCTTGTTGGCCTTGATTGCTATCACCTTTCCATTCTTTTTCTTCTTGATCAAATATGGTGTAGCATTCTTTTTATTCACCTTTTTGATGTAGGTGTTGGAGATTTTGCTTGATGGCTTTTGCTTGAGCTTTTGCCTTTGTTTATCCCCGGTCATCGCCTTGCATTGGAAAGACTTGTGGCCTTCCATGTGGCATAGCCTACAAATCACAGTTTCTCCCTCCATAGGCTTGTTCACTCCCGCAGTGGTGTTATCCTGTGGAGGTCAGATTTGTTTGGCTTTGCCTTTCTTGTCATACAAAGCCTTGCCAAGGCGAGCCACTTCTTGCTTCAATTGTTCATTTTCCTTTGCAACCTCATCCGAACATGTTTCTACAACAATATTCTCAACAAGAACTTGGTTGCAGGGGTTAGAGTCATCAATTAAATCAAAGCAGGAAGTAGAAGCATCTTTCTTAATTATTTCAGGTATTTCAACTAAAGATGCTGCTGGGGTGCTACCAATGTTTTCTAGCTTAGTAGTTAGCTCATTATTGTGTATGCTAAGAATTTCCATTTTCTCTAGCAAATTTTCAATAGCTTCTTGGGAGCTAGCTAACTTCGCCTTAATTTTTTCATTCTTTTTAACAAGGCTATCATCGGTAGCAGTGGATGGAGCACTAGATTCTAATAGCTCAATTTTAGTTGATAGCTCACAGTTTAAGTTTGCAAAAGTTTCAAATTTTTCTAGCAAACCTTTGTAATCATTTTGAGAGCTAACCAACTTATTTTTCAAAGTTTTAAGTTGAGATTTTTGCTTAGTGCAGACATCCTGGAAAAATTCTACGGCTTCCGCAAGCTCATCTAGAGAGGGCTTTCCCTCACCTTCATCATCACTACTACTTTCATCACTAGAGGATGGAATGCTTTTGTTACCTCTTGCCATAAGGCATTTGTGTGATGACCGTGATGAGCGTGACGAGGACCGGTGGCTGCGTGTCCTTGGAGGTTCATCTTCACTTGAAGAATCATCCCAAGTTCTAACACTTGTTAGCGCCTTGCCTTTGCTCCTCTCCTTTTTGGGTTTGGCCATATTTGGACAGTTGTCCCTGAAGTGGCCCTTCTCCCCACATGCGAAGCATCCTCTCTTCCTTTGCTTTTTCCTGTCAATGTTAAAGAGAAGATCCTCGACCTGCAGGGGCACACCCATTAGATTAATCTTGCGGATCATCCTCATTACCTTTCCGACGCGTCGGATTGTTTCTTCGTCCTTAGAGGATGATGTGCATGGTTGATTATCTTCATCATCATCACTTCCTTCTTCTTCCTCTTCTTCGCTTGAGGAACTTGGAGTGGGAGCCTTCTTTTTGCCCTTCCTTTCATCACATGCAAAAGCATATGGCCTTGAGGAAGTTGGCTCTTCTCCCCGACTCATTTTTCGCGACATCTCAGAGGCGCGATTTTCCCAATCACAATGGTCGGGGTCATGTTGCTCAAGTCCTCCATGCTGTGAAGGATGGTGATGATGCTCCCATACCTTTGTTGTGGTAGCAGGGAGATAATCTTCCTCACAATGTCCGCATCACCTAGCTTATTAATGCCAATAGAATTGAGCTCATTGATAATTAGATTCAAACGAGAATACATGTCTCTAACAAGCTCATCATCTTTCATAGCAAAAGAATTATACTCATTTAAGACTAGGCAATGTTTTTGCTCACGGACATTGGATGTGCCATCATGGAGCTCATGCAATTTTAGCCAAATCTCATTAGCAGTTTTCAAGATAAATACTTGATTAAAAATATCCATGCTAAGAGATTCATACAAGCAATTTTTGGCTCTAGCATTTAAATGGATTTCTTTTTCCTCACTCGTGGTGGGTTTCTCGGAATTCTTGAGGGGTTTCATCCCGTCACGAGTGACTCTCCAAACACCTAGATCAATGGCCTCTAGGTAACAAGCCATTCTAGCACTATAATATGGTAAGTTGGTATCCATCCCTTCCTCTAAAAAGCGTCGGCTCTTTTAGCGGTGAAGCTAAAGCGTTTCAAATGAGCCAAACTGGCTCTGATACCACTTGTAGGAGACGGTTGACGCCTAAGAGGGGGGGGGTGAATTAGGACTTCTAAAACTTTTACTAAACTAGGCCACAATTAAATCCCTAGAGCAAAACCTATGCAAATAATCAAACTAGAATGTGCAAACTAGGTTTTGTCTAAGTGTTGCTATCTCTACCGCAAAGGCTAAGTTTCAATCTACACTAAATAAGTATGTATATAGGATTGAAACTTAAATGCTTAATATAAATGCGGAAACTTAAAGAGCAAAGTAGAGAAGCAAACTCTTGTGGATGACGCCGGTATTTTTACCGAGGTATCCGGAACCACGCAAGGTCCTGACTAATCCTCGTTGGTGCCCCTACGCAAAGGGAAGCCCACGCGAGGGCCAAGCACCACGGTCGAGTAACTCCGTAGAGAGCCGCGGGCCTTCTCCACATGCAAGTGGTGCTCCGCTTCCGGCTCCTCTCGAACGCTCCCCGCCGTCTCCACTATCGAGCTTCCGGCCGAAACGTCGCGGGCCTCGTTTCCTCCGGTACACGGTGGCGGCCGTGACACAAACTCGGTTGTCACGGTTTCGCAAGACTCTCGCCCCACTCGGTACAATTACAATGGCTCACGCAAGAGCCGAGGGGTTGTGTGGTTTGTCTAAACTCACTCAACTAACTAGGATTCACCTAGAGCAAGCGCTAAAGCGGTCTAACTAACCTAAGCACTTCGCAAAGCACCTACGCTAATCACCGAGTGATTCTATTAAGCACTTGGGTGTTTGAGCTCTTGGAAATGTGCACTATATGCCTTGGTATGTTGCTTGGGCTCCCACACTTGAGAATGGCCGGTTGGGGTGATATTTATAGCCTCCAATCCCCAAACTAGCCATTGGACAGAAAGCAGCAGCTTTCTGTCGTCGGGTGCATCGGACAGTCCGGTGCACCACTGGACAGCCACTGTGCAGTGTCCGGTGCATGCCACGTCAGCCGACCGTTGGCGCCTGTAGCAGTCGACCGTTGGATCCGACCGTTGTCGTCTGTCCGGTGCACACTGGACAGTCCGGTGCTGACTGTCCGGTGCTCCACCGGACAGACTGGTGCTACAGCCAGAGAGCGCCTGTCTGTGGCTTCTCTGTGCAGACTGTCCGGTGGTTCACCGGACAGTCCGGTGCACACCGGACAGCACTGTCCGGTGTGCCACCAGGCGCTGGCTGACAGCCCGCATCTTGGATTCCTTTGCTGATTTCTTTGGGCTTCTTTTGTTCTTGAGTATTGGACTCCTATGCATCTTTTTATGTCTTCTTTTGAGGTGTTGCATCCTCATTGCCTTGGTCCAATTCTCTTCGCATCCTGTGAACTATAATTATAAACACTAGCAAACATATTAGTCCACAGGTTGTGTTAGTCATCAAACACCAAAACTCAATTAGCCAAAAGGCCTGGGGTCCATTTTCCTTACAGCATCAAGGGTTCTAGTCACATATTGATGATCAGTTTCAAGGCATGATGTCACATGTAGATGGCCGGTTCGATCATTTGCAATCCACATTTGATGGTCAGTTCTTTGATTTACATGAGAGATTTACAGTTGTCGACACTCAACTGGATGGGGTCCATACACAGTTTAATGATCTTCATTCTCATATTCACTCTACTGTGCATGATCCTATTATGAACAGAATGAACAATATGAAACAAAGCTTTCAGGACAATATGGGTGCCTTGTCCAGTCAGTTTGAAAATCTCTCTACCAGTGATAGTGTCCATGCTCTGGATGACAGACATCAGCAACTTCAAAATGATTTTAATCAATTCACTTCCATATTTGACAGCTTCAACTCTCATTTTTACTCCATGTATCCTCGTCCTCCACTAGGTGTGCAGTGATGTTCCCTTTGTGGAAATTGATGCCAAAGGGGGAGAGAGAAGTGATGTCTCAAGGAAGAGCTGACTGATCGTGCCGCACATTTATGCTACTACTTATGCTACATTTATGTTTAAAGCTACTCAGTAATTATGTCGCTACTCAGTTATTATGTCGCTTTAAACCTTGTTTACATTGTAGTGTTTAAATTTCTATCTGGTTGAGTTTTTTTATGGTTAATCGAGGTAGTTTTTACTTGTCGCTTCCATTCTTCATACTACTATGTACCTCGACAACCAAAATTATAGGAAGGTCTTCGCCAAAAACTCTGACATGCAATGTGTGTGAATTTGTGATCTAGATATTCTCTATGCACACATTTAGGGGGAGTTATTCCTATTTTCTGAGTTTTCTGTGATGACTTTTTGATATTACGGATGAACTTCAAAATCCAGCTAAGTCTCTCAAAAACTCATCTCAAATCTTTCTTATACCCAGAAGGTAAGAAAGGTTGGGAAACAAAAAATTTCTTTACACAAAAATATGCGGTGTTGTCATCAATTACCAAAAAGGGGGAGATTGTGAATTCTCTAGGCCCCTAAGTGGTGTTTTGATAATTAATGACAACTAATTGTGGACTAACAGTTCCTCGAGTGATAAGATTGCAGGACTAAATCACAAGGTACAACAAAGTTCTTGAGGAATCATAACCATTGATTGTGGATCAAATGAAGGCAAAGGTAAAACATAGATTTTTGCTTTTGCCGGTCAGCAGGTGTTTAGAGAAGAAACTGACTGGATTAGTAGGATAGACAGTTGTTCTATTAAGAGGGGTCAATGAACTTGAATGGTGTATGACTTAGTGCCTCGAAGAGTATAAACGGAAATATGTGTATGAAGGGGTAACAACGCTACGGATTTCAAAATTAAGTTTTTCTTGAGATAGCGCAAAAACTTGCTTCCCTGTGGACGGCGGACCGTTCGGGCCAGTTGGCCGGACCATCCGCGACTCTGCCAGAGAGGTCTGTCGCTACCTCGTTATGGTGGACAGTCCTGTCCCGACAGGCGGACCGTTCGCATATAGAAAATCGAGTTTGGGCAGGGACAATGTATTTTTGGGTCTTTGTACTACGGACCGTCCGTGGTTTTTAGTCGGATGGTAAGTGGTCCATGTGTGGACCGTCCGACCATGATTGGCGGACCGTCCGCTCGTTTTACTGAGACGTTTCAAGCTGTCTGTTTCTCAAGTTTGTCAGGTTCTGGACCGTCCGGCCCCAGTGTCGGACCATCCGACTTTGACTTTTCTGACAGCTCTGACACAGTTCGAACGGTCGATATAGCCATTATGGGTACGGCGGACCGTCCGCGTGTACGCAGAAACTATGTAAGTTGCTCATAACAGCTACATTTGAGTAGAGGGGTTATAAATAGAAGGGTAGCTCATGTGTGGAGGCTCTCTCAGACATTGAACTCATTTGTGAGCCTCCCACTCAAACACTCACACTAGTTGATTGAGATCACATCTTAGTGAGTGATTGAGACCCTCTAGTGCGTTCGCATTCGTTGTATTCGTTGAGGCACTTGGTGATACACCGGGCAAGTGTCATCGGCTTGTTACTCTTGGAGGTTGCTGCCTCCTAGACGGCTTGGGTGTTGTCCTCGTCGAGCTCTCCGTGAAGATTGTGGAGGAGCCGCGAAGTTGATTGTGAGAGGTTTGCGCCTACCTCGCCGGAGCCGCAAAGGTGACACTAGTGAAATCAAGGTATTGAGTGAGTTCTTGTCCACTTGGCTCAAAGATCAAGCCGTGTCTTGGCAGAGGAGCAAGTGAGAGCTTGAATTCCACCTCAACGTGGATTAGAGGTGAATGGCAAATCACCGATACCATGGGATAAATCTTGGTGCCCTTCTCGCAACTATTTTACATTATTTACAAGTAGTTGATAACTTATATATTGTTTATCTTTGTGGCATTAGATTAGATTGCTCATTGCATCTTGTTGTCTCATCAAGGCTAGAAATATTTGCATCTATTGTTATTTTTGATTAAATTTGTCTAGTTTATTTCATTTTAGTCAAAACCGTCTATTCACCCCCCTTTAGCCGGTGTCCTAGATCCTACAGAGGATTCTGAAATGGCGTTCAAACTATTTGGTAACATGATTCATAGCGATCTGCAATCATGTAACCTACATCTCACTCCTTTCTACTTGTAGCCATTGTGGGCTGGTTGAGAAAGGAAATCTTTATTGGTTCTGCATGATAAACGATGGCATTGTACTAGGGTTCAAACAATACACTAGCATTGTGAGTTTGTTGAGTATCGCAGGTTTATTGGAGTAAGCGATTAAGTTAATTAACAAATCCCCTTCTGCCAAGACATATCCTGAGCTATGGATAATTCTGCTAAGTTCTTATGTGATATTTAAAGATATGTCAATTGGTGTTCATGCTACTCAACTGGCACTGAAAAAGCACTAGAGCAGGGTGGGGAATTAGAGGATTTTGCAAGAGGTGCTGGGTTTGGCTGTTTGCTTTAGAGCCAGGCATGGACAGCTTTGGAGTCGAGACACCCTCCAATCCAAGCAGGACGTATAGATACTAGATTTAGTAGTATCACTCTATCTATATTGCTTCTATACAAATGTGAATGTGTTGTTTTAGAACTTGTGGTTTATTTTAGCAGTTTATACATTTATTATATCTACTAATTAAGCTTATCAATGAAATGACAGATTCTGGCACATAACGTGCAAACAGAAAAGCTTCTAGCATTCTGGAACTCATGTGGCAAACTGAAGAAGCATGTAGGTGACCGTAGTAGATTTGCGAGGTCGTGGCTTTGTTATATTGTACACTTAGACACTAAATGCTTCTGGATAGTGTTGGCATCTAAGATATATTTGTAGGCAGATGTGTTAAGAATTTTTTGTGAACATATAAATTGGATGTATAATAATGAAAATCAGCCAAAGTGTAATTCTAGGATTCTTAACTTTGTTAACTCGGTAAGCTTTATTTGTTCTCTTGTGTTCTTTTCATGATTTATTGCATGACAATGTACTAATTCTACCCATTGTGCTATATATGCAATATCCAATATGGAAAGATTGATTTCGAAGAGTTTTCTGTTGCGGCCATTAGCGTATATCAAATGGAAGGCCTGGAGACCTAGCAAACAACATGCTCACCAAGCATATGAATTGTTTGACAGGGAGGGCAACCGAGCAATTGTGATCGAAGAACTTGCATCGGTACAGTTTGATCTCAAAACGAAGTTTTTGCGTAGGAACGGGACGATGACTTATGATGTTCATCTTTTAGAAACTCAGCCTTGGCCCTTCGGTTCCACTTCACATTGTTCTCCAATACATTATTCTCTAATTATATTTGTAGCCTAGACGCCGCTCTCCATGCTCCTCCGTCTCATTGCAACGCACAGGCACGTACCTAGTAAGTAGTAGATGACTTCAAGTCTTGTACGCAGCACGCATGGATTGGTCACATGCTTCCTCTTGCAATGTGTCTTGCCTTCAAATATATTTACCCCGTCCAAGAATAAAAACTACATGTATCTCTTTTGTGAAGTCAAAACAGTCTCAAATTTAATGAAATATAATTAAAAATATCAAAATCTATAAAAATGTAGGATGAGTATTATAGGATTACCTGCAAAATGTTATTTTATATTGTAATACAACTATCACTATGTTTATTTTTATCTCTATCTTCATGTCTACTATTTTGTCTAATATTAAACGGTGAAACGTTCCTTTGAACCTATTTTTTAAAAATAGTTCATTTTTGATTCATTTCTTTCACTTTTTTCTCCTTATGTGTCTCATATTTCATATATATATTGATATTAATATTAGTATTAGGTATAAACCCGTGCGTTGCTACGGAATCAATGTGATAAAGTATATTAGTATGAAAACCACTAATTGGTATTCTATATTTTTGTTAACATCATTAAAGTGGATGTTTACATATATTAAAAGATATATATAAGATTATACCCATACTTTGTCATTGATAAAAAAATAAACAACAATAAATATGTAGCGAATATTAATCGTCATCTCAAATAAAACACATTGATTCCATAAAAGGACAGTGTATTACATAATATTTAACAAGAAGATTTAATGATAAAATCCAAGTATGGTTTTTAATAGATCATAATAGTTTAGATATTCATATCAATAAGTATAAAATAAACATAAGCACAACTGTCTATTTAATCTATTTTTCTATAATACGGTCAAGGTACTTTTGTACATTTTCAAGATTAAAGGCGGTGTTGCGGCCTACAGATGTGACGTGGAGGTTGGTGTTTAATAACTACGTTACTACAGATCGTCAGATCCGATTCCTTCCCTCCCATCACTAGTAGAGGCACGAGAAGTCGTAGAAGCTTGTTCCCTTCCCAACAAACCAAACACAGAGGAACACACGAAACATAGGATGTAGGGTTGGGCCTCTGACCTCTTTCTCTTCTATATTCCATATGAGGGGGGTACAGGTTCCATATATAGAGACGTGATACCCTTCAAGGGCATATTCGGTATTTGCCCACATAACCTTTCATTAAGGTTTCTCAACACTTCCCCTTGGGCAAATACCGCGACCAACACATGCCTTGTTAAAACTCCCAAAAATCCAGTGGGAAATTGTGGAGAAAGAGCACATGGTGACGCATATTGCTTTTGTACTTTGTTGCCTCGTTAAAACACTTATGTGAGAAACTTTAGAAAACCTCACCTAGGGAAAAGGAGTACAACTATTGTCAATGACAGATTTCGATCTTTTAGATCTGGATTGCATCGAATCTTCACAAGGGCTAATTTTTGAAACGTGCTCAATATGGCAAAACACCTTCTTCTAAAAGTATATGCACATAGAGATTTAACAAAGAGATTGTTGCAAGAATTATTTTAGGAACTTCACCTCAACTCACTTATAGGATACACGAGGTAAGTGCACGTATCAACATAAATAAGCCACTTTGACTGGTGGTGTTCGATCGATTGGATCTATATGATAGAAACTTCATAAATGTTCACATATTGATCATCAAGTTGATGACTTCAGGGCATATAATAAGACATTCGTTGTCTCACAATTGTGTTCAATATAAGCATTCACTCCCCCTGACATCTTCTAAAGTCATTATTCCTCATAACTCAAACATATTATTCAAGATATATGTCCCATTGTTCATCTGGAATAATGAGACGAGGATAGATGAGGTTAGGGCACTACACTTTCATTCTATCATACACCACAATATAGTTGCAATAGTACATATTCCAAATATGACTCATCGCTCCAAGTGTTCATTGATTGCAACTTATATGATGATGTAACAAAAGGCCATCAAAGATCATAATCCATTAGGGATTATTCATTGATCAGATACATTGTTATAGTCTGTTATTTTAGCATAATGGGGATATTTTGCCAGTAACGCCTAAATCTTCTAGGTTTTTGCCATCAGGGCTTTAGAGGATACCACAATTCCACATATGGTGGAATACACGAGGGTACATACTAGTGACATGCACATGTGCTTATCAAGCGAACTTCAAGTCCTTCATTACCTTATTTTATTCCTTCTTGGGTCTGTATAGGTCTTTATCCCTTTAGGGTTCGTTTGGAAAATATGGTATTAGGTGACCCTGCTCATTTAGCACCGGCGGAGCAAACCTGCAAATAATTATCCCCGTCTCTGTGCTGTCCGGTGGGTTTTGGGTGCCCTGTGGCCATTTGGAAACTGTTTTCCTTGTGCACCAATGGCAAACCGATACGAGCAGAGGTGAGGACGAGAGAGAGATAGGCGTGGGGCTGTGGGGGGCACACAAAACCGATGGTTCAATGAGTGGAGCCCTATCCCTGTCCAAACCGGTGGTGCGCGGGGTAAGGAAACCTGCATGCAGCGCTTCCAAACGCGCAGACAGCGAGGGCGTGTTTTTTTGTCTGTGGCCCGCCCGTCCCGCCGAAACCGGCCGGTGTTGGTGTTCCCAAACGAAGCCTTATAGGGATTATCAAACTTTGGTGTTTAACACATACTTTATTTCTTATGGAAAGGTACCATAAAGGAACTATAATACCAACTAGAAGATATTCTCTCTACACAAGAGAGTGATCATTCATCAGGAAATGTATTATTCGGTATGAGATTTATATGTTGCATATTTATATTTTAAAATATGAGTCCTCCTAGGATCTCATGGCAGATCTTTTGAATCCTTTTAACTGCATATTTTAATTCATGCCATTGCGTCAGATTATATCACATAGTGGAACAGTGTTTATTTAACACATATGTGGGGATGGGTCTCTCACAAGACCACTTGAACCATCACATTCACCATACATTATTTCAATAGTGCCCATAAATATCTAAACTTCAAGATCATGACTTTCACTTTACGTGTTGAGATTCTTGGTTCAACCTCGATTGCATTTATCAATGACCCGATAAGAGAGCTTCAAGCACTCATGCGGTCATGCCTAGAACTTTGTATTGGATCCAGAATTCCATATGCAATTTAGAGAGGTAAGATAGGTGTCAACACATTTGTCTCCCATATTTAACAAGATCTTCGTCATTTCCCAAAAACGTAAGATTCATTGTTCCGTATTCCTAGCACAATGATATTGCGGACATTGCTAGGCACTTCATTAGGGATGGCAACGGGTTGGGTTTGGATCGGGTAGAGTAAATACCCGCTCGCGACCATACCCATGGGGATTATCCATATCCGCCCATGACTATACCCATGGGTAAAATTTTGTACCCGTGCCCATACCCATTGGGTATCGGGCGGATATCGGGTACCCGTCAGGTATATCAGCTTGGTGCATTCTCCCTAAATGAAGTCTAGTGCAGTTCTGAGCGTCGCACATCACCATGATCACCAGAGGCACATAATGTTGTTGCACAGTGCAGTCGTGCAGATATAGCCCTAGGTGTGTGTGTTGCTACTTTTTTTGGGTAATAAACTTCCAACTCGTCAGGATTAGAGAGTAGCTAGCACAGTCGTCTGGTGTATTAACACTCTCCTAGCTCGAGTACTTGAACCAGATCAAACGGACTGGTACTTTATCAAACGTACTGGCATTAGTATTAGAACCAGATCAGAAGCATCAACAGTCAGGGAAGGATGGCAATAGGATGAGCTACCGAGGATGGACGACTAGTTAGCATAGTGGTAGGTCGAAAATCTAAAATCACTATTTTTGGATATCCGTCGGGTACCCGCGGGTAAGAAATTAAATCCGTACCTGACCCGATTTTATTACGGGTCGGGTTCGGATAAGACCCGCGGGTCAAATTTTATGCCCGAACCCATACCCGACGGGTCGGATATTCGAACCCGCGGCTAAAATTGCCATCCCTACACTCCATCATCAGGATGAACCTGTTTGTGAGGCAAATCACTATCAGGGTGAATTAACTAGATGAGAGTTATTACAAATCACGTGAATATGCAATCAAATCATATACTTTGACTAAGACCGGTGGATCATATTCACAGGTATGATGAATGGTATGCATGAGTCCCTGAAGGACCCTTATGGATAACATAATGTTGCGCATATCAGTCTAAATCTTAGTGATTGACTATGTATTTGGTAATAATAACATTAAGCCCGTGTGGTGACCTGTTCTTCTCAAGCAGCATAGCAATTGAAGCAATGTGTCCACAAACATCAGTGAAACGACATAGATATATTGTATCCATAGTTTACAACAATGGTCATAGAGTAGTTAATGCTAAATGAGACCATTGCAGAAATAGGCATGACGTAGTTGATGTTAAAAGGGAACACAAAGGTCTTTTCTCAAAAATAGTCGCAGTCGGAACATAGTTAGAATACTATCTGCAACATAATGCCGGTGCAAAATAAATAGACGGGTTTCAAGAATATCAGCGTTGAAGTCATGCCAAGGGTACCTAAATGGATTCCTTGTGGTGAGGGCATACAGAATACACAGGAGCTTCATGCCCTTCAAATGTATACGGCTTTTGTCTGGTTTGAGCATCCCACACATGCCAAATCCAGTGTCCGAATATATTCAAGGTGTTCTTGTTTATTTTGAGAAAAAACATGAGATCACACAATATTCTCACCTCAATTAGTTTATCATCACCACACGTGATGGTAGGTAGAGTTTTAGTATGGTGAGAGAAGGCTATATCATTAACCCCACCGATGTGTGCATCAATATGTAGTTCCAAAAGAGTTAGGGGCCTTAAAAGCAGTTAGTATTTATTCCTCAATCACTATTAGAATGAATAGGTGCACAAACCTCTGCTTACTGGCGTAAATCTCCATTAGGTACAAAAGTATATGTTTGAATAATATGCTTGGATAAAGCAACACCTAAAAAAGCAATAGGTGGAATTCAATCTCCATTAAAATCCAAACAAAATATAACACCACAATTATGCAACTATATCAATATCAAGATTCAAAAAAAGTAGAACACCCCAAGTGTACCATAATGGGCAGCATCTTAATATAACAAAAGCACAACCAAATGCAAATAATACCAATGAATTCAATATATCCATTAGATCTAAAATTCATCAATACGATAACAACAAAGCAAACAACATCCAAGATTGATATCAAACAATACTAAAACCTAGGTCAAACAAGAATCCAACTATTGCATATGTTGGGGACTTGTTCTCAAATGCTTCGAATTAAGAACAAGGCAACATAAAAAGAAGTTAATGGTTAATGTCCTTCGTCCTCTGAAGCGTTATTTCCTTTAGGATATAACGATTTTGGACGAAGGTAATGAAGGACATACCTTCATCATCACAGTTTCTATCGATAAAAGGAAAAGCATATGAACATGAAAGAATACATGAATAATCATATGATATTATTAAGTGTCATCATTATATAATTATGGAAGAATAAGAACATTATTGAATTACATTTGTACCTTCGATTTGACGGAAGGCAAAAACACAAGCGTGACGCACGAGCGAATACAAGTCAGCGTGAACAGTACGGGGGTACTGTTCATCTATTTATAGACACAGGACACAGCCTGTGAAGAATTACAATTATGCCCCTCATAAAAATTTACAACATTGACTCGGACCTTTATGGACTAAAAAGTCATTCTATCTTTAAGTCGGTTTGTAATACCGAAGCTTCATGAAGAGGGACCTTCGGTCATCTTCTGCGAACAGCTTCAGCCGAAGCTGCTTCTTCCTACCAGACCTTCGGCGCGACGAAGCATAGCCCCAACAGCATACAAACCATGTCGCCGGTAGCACCCGTCTCTCTCTCTCTTTGCGGCCATGGAGAGCGGGTGAAGGGATGGAGGGGGACGGAGGAACTGGTTGGCTAGCAGCCTAGCACGACGTCAGACCGCTTCGCTCCCACCACCTTCGACGTCGACGCACAGTCTGTGACCCGTGCGCTACGGACGAAAGAGCAGCAGAAGGAGGCATGACCGGGGCTGACTGTGGCTCGCGCAGGGGTGGGCGGCGATGGCTACCGGAGGGAGGAGCAACTAAGCGAGAGGTAGGGCTGCTCGCGTGGAGTGGACGACCGGGGGACGCACGCGGGCGTGGGCAGCGAATACGGAGTCTCACCGGAGGCAGAACAGGGAGAAGCAGAACAGGGAGAGGCAAAACACAGAAAGACAAAACCAGGGGTGTCAAACTCCCCTTCAACTTTAATAATACAAGTACAAATTTGCAAATAAGAACTGACATAGAATCATTTCTATACTTACCATTTTTCCTTTTGTGCTCCAAACGTACATCAATATTATCAGATGTAATAATTGTTTATCCAAATACATAAAACATACTACGAAACAATGGTACCTGTCGAGATCATCTCGCTCTCGCGTTTGAGACGCTCGCAGCTACTGCTATGGTAGTCCTTTAATTCTCATTGATCCATGTATATTTGAGACTAAAAGGATTACAATCTTTTGTATTTCATGGTGGAAGCGATGTCAGAGAACCAACCGAAAGACGAACGGCCAGAAACAGAAGCTATCATCCAAGCACTATATCGAATTCACAGTGAGGGAACAGCCAAAAAAGCAGGGGTCAAGAGGGAACAGAAAGGAGGGAGTGTCAAGCATACCATATATCTTGCACCATGAGCTTGTAGAGTTTGATGCACATTGTCGTCGGCAGCTGTGGCAGAGCACTCCGATGAGGAACTGCGTGTGCGTGTCTTCTCGCCCTCTCCCTCCTCTACAGTCTGTGCATGTCAACTTCATGATAGCTCTTCTAGCTGATTCAGCAAACTATTAGGACAAAAGTGTACAAAACATGTATATATATTTCACATCACATGACAAAATACCTTGAGTTCAAGTGAGTTAGCATTACCAAGAGAGTATTTTTAAGGCAAAGCTGGAAGCTTCAAATAATTGTTGTCTTCTTTGCCTAAAACTCATACCTATGGGAACAAGTTATGATATCTAATAGAAGCAAACTGCTACAATAGGTTAGTAGTAGTAGCTATAGTTAGTATATTACAAACGGTTACTATAATTCCCCTTTGTTGGGCACCAAAATGAGAAGGCCGGACGGTCCGCGCAGGCGCAGAACAGATTAGGGTTCCGAGTTTCTTGCTATGTTTGTTGGCAAGAATCTCGAGATAAACTCGGAAATTTGTTTGTGACGGGTTGAAAGGGAAATATGCCCTTGGGCCATTTCTAGTATAGTTTTGGTGATTAAGTGCCCAACACATATTGAGTGAGTAATTATATGCCAAATGATGGATGAAGTGCAAATCAACAAGAAGGTATGATTCTAGACTTAGTACATTGGTTTTTGTGTACTAATATATTTGTCTAAGTGCTAGAATCAGAGAAAAGAGAAAAAGACTTGGCTGGAGCAGCCAAGACTCAGCGCAGTCTGGTACACCGGACTGTCCGGTGGTGCACGGGACTGTGTTCGGTTCGCTAGGCTGGCTTCTGGTGAACTGGCCACTCTCGGGAATTTGTCAGCGGCGTACGACTATAATTCACCAAACTGTCTGGTGGTGCACCGGACTGTCCGGTGAGCCAACGGCCGCCAGCGCAACGGTCGGTCGCCAAATCCGCGGGCGACGCGTGGCCCGCTCCAACGGTCGGTAGGAGGCACCGGACTGTCCGGTGCGCCGAACGACTACAATTCTGCAACGGTCGGCTATGCCAATTCGGGAAGGCGATCTGCACCGGACCATGAACAGTGCCTGTCCAGTGGTGCACGGGACTGTCCGGTGCGCCACCCGACAGAAGGCAAGAATTGCCTTCCTAGATTGCCTCCAACGGCTCCTAGCTGCCTTGGGGCTATAAAAGGGACCCCTAGGCGCATGGAGGAGTCACCCAAGCATTCTTTGATCATCTCTAAGCACCAAGACTCCATTCTCGCGTATTTTGATTCTTTGTGATAGTGACTTGACAAAGGAGTCCATCGTCAACGACAAGACAAAGGAGTCCATCGTCAACGAGCCAAGAGATGATAAGCCCTCGGACTCTGGCTCGAGTCATAAGAAAAGAGACAGGAAGAAGAAGAGGCGCATCAAGAAGATCGTCTACTACAACAGCGACAAATCTTCTTCTTCCCCAAGAGACGACGACGAGAAAAAGAAAATGGTTAACTCAAAATTTTCATTTGATTATTCTCGTATTCCGTTTAACTCCAATGTTCATTTACTTTCAATTCCACTCGGGAAACCTCCGCACTTTGATGGAGAAGACTACTCATTTTGGAGTCACAAAATGCGTAGTCACCTATTCTCTCTCCATCCAAGTATTTGGGAGATTGTTGAAAACGGAATGCTTTTTGATAGTACTGACAACCCCGTTTTCATTAATGAGCAAATCCATAAAAATGCACAAGCTACCACTGTTTTGCTAGCATCCTTGCGCAGGGACGAGTACAACAAGGTGAGCAGCTTGGATAACGCCAAGCAAATTTGGGACACCCTCAAGATTTCTCATGAGGGGAACAACGCCACCATGATCACCAAGATGGAGTTGGTGGAAGGTGAACTGGGAAGGTTCGCAATGATCAGGGGAGAGGAGCCAACGCAAACGTACAACAGGCTCAAGACCCTGGTCAACAAAATCAAGAGCTATGGAAGCACGAGATGGACGGACCACGACGTCGTCCGACTTATGCTCAGGTCCTTCACTGTTCTTGATCCTCATCTTATGAGCTCAATCCGTGAGAATCCTAGGTACACAAAGATGACGCCCGAAGAAATACTCGGAAAGTTTGTAAGCGGGCGTATGATGATCAAGGAAGCAAGATACGTTGATGAGGCATTGAATGGCCCAATGCTCATCTACGAGCCTCAAACCGTTGCTCTCAAAGCAACAAGCAGCAGGGAGGCTGTCGGCGTTTCGACCCCGGGGGTCCCTGGACCGACGACTAAATTATCGCTGCGTGTCCTAGCCTAGATGGGTCGGCGTGAGACGGAACACAAGGGGGGAAAGCAATAAGGGGAACCACGGCTCGTGTTGTCCTGCGCCCAGGGTGGATGCGCTTGCAGTAGGGGGTTACAAGCGTTCGTGAGGGAGAGAGAGAGCCTGCTCATCAGCCCGTCCTCCCACGCGGCCACCTTTTCGTACGAGGGCCCTGTACCTTCCTTTTATAGACGTAAGGAGAGGGCCCAGGTGTACAATGGGGGTGTAGCAGTGTGCAAACGTGTCCGGTAAAGAGGAGCCAGAGTCCTATGTACATGCCGACGTGGCTGTCGGAGAGGTGTTGGTGCCTTGTTCATGTGATGTCGTGGCCATCGGAGGAGCGCTTAAACCCTGTAGAAGCACAGCTGTCAGGGCTATCGGGACCTTGCTGACGTCTCCTTGCTTCTGTAGGGGGCTGAGAATCACCGTCGTCATGGATCACGCGGGGTGTCATCATTACTTGTTTTACCGGGGCGAGCCAGATGGGACGCCGGTCTTGTTCCCCGTAGTCTGAGCTAGCTAGGGGTAGGGTAATGATGTACCCCTCTGCGACATGGTCGGCCCGAGCCCAAGGTCGGGCGAGGCGGAGGCTTCTCCAAGGTCGAGGCTGAGTCCGTGCCCTGGGGTCGGGCGAGGCGGAGACCGTCTTCCGGGGTCGAGGTTGAGTCCGAGCCCTGGGGTCGGGCGAGGCGGAGACCATCGTCCGGGGTCGAGGCTGAGTCCGAGCCCTGGGGTCGGGCGAGGCGGAGACCGTCTTCCGGGGTCGAGGTTGAGTCCGAGCCCTGGGGTCGGGCGAGGCGGAGACCATCGTCTGGGGTCGAGGTTGAGTCCGAGCCCTGGGGTCGGGCGAGGCGGAGACCATCGTCCGGGGTCGAGGTTGAGTCTGAGCCCTGGGGTCGGGCGAGGCGGAGACCGTCGTCCGGGGTCAAGGTTGAGTCCGAGCCCTGGGGTCAGGCGAGGCGGAGCTTCCTATGGCGCCCGAGGCTGGACTTGGCTGCTGTCAGCCTCACCCTGGCGGGTGGCACAGCAGTCGGAGCAGTGCAGGCGGCGCTGTTTTCTTGTCAGGTCAGTCAGTGGAGGGGCGAAGTGACTGCGGTCACTTCAGCCTTGTCGACTGAGGAGCGCACGTCAGGATAAGGTGTCAGGCGATCCTTGCATTGAATGCTCCTGTGATGCGGTCGGTTGGCGTGACGATCTGGCCAAGGTTGCTTCACTGCGAAGCCTGCCCGAGCTGGGCCTCGGGCGAGTCGAAGGTGCGCCCGTTACTTGAGGATACCCTCGAGCGAGGCGTGAATCTGCCTTGGTCTACTATTCCTGCCCGAGGCTGGGCTCCGGCGAGGCGAGATCGTGTCCCTTGAGTGGACGGAGCCTTGACCTGAATTGCGCCCATCATGCCTTTGCAGCTTTGTGCTGATGGTGGTTACCAGCCGAGTTTAGGAGTCTTGGGGGTACCCCTAATTATGGTCCCCGACAGTAGCCCCCGAGCCTCAAAGGGAGTGTTGGTACTCGCTTGGAGGATTTGTCGCACTTTTTTGCAAGGGGACCGGCCTTTCTCGGTCACACTTCGTTCCGGTGGGTGCGTGCGAGCGCACCCGCCGGGTGTAGCCCCCAAGGCCTCAGAGGAGTGGTTTGACTCCTTCGAGGTCTTAGTGCCTTTCGTGATGCCTCGGCCGATCTGGTTGTTCCCTCAGGCGAACTGGTCGTTGCTCGGGTGCATAGTCAGGTCCCGAGTTCTCGGGCTGGTATGTTGACACTGTCAACGGTTTGGCTGGAGCCGGGTTCGCGAGAGCAACCCCCGAGCCTCTGCACAGAGCGAGAGGACGGTCAGGGACTGACTCGGCTTTTTTCATACGCCCCTTTGTCGCCTTTCCGCAAGGAGGAGGGGGGAAAGCGCCATGTTGCCCTCGGAGGGCGCCGAACATGGTGTCTCCAGTGAGTTGCTAATGGGTGATCCGAGTGGACGTCTGTGCCCCGTTCGATAAGGGTCGGCTAGTGGCCTAGAGGCGCGCTCCAAAAGTACCTGCAGGTGATTTGCCGGACCCGGTCCCGTTTGATAGGGTCCAAGGGCTCGATGCCTCCCTCTGGTGGGATTCCGTTACAGAATCGCTCCTGCTGGTCTCAAAAATGTCCTAGGGTACCTCGGGAGCGTAGCCCGAGCCTTGGTTATGTATCGAACGTACCCAGAGCCATTCCTCGCTCTGTATGCTCTGGGGCGACTGTCGAACCCTTCGGGGGGCCAGCTTACGAACCCCTGATCAGTAGTGGGCGCGGAGCCCGAGTGGTCTGAGGCGGCTGTTGAACCCTTCCAAGGGGCCAACCTTCGAACCTCTGATCAGTGGTGGGCGCAGAGCCCGAGTGCTCTGAGGTGGCTGTCGAACCCTTCCGAGGGGCCAGCCTTCGAACCTCTGATCGGTAGGAGGGCTCGGGGCCCACTTCCTTCACGGAGAAGGATCCCTTTCGGAGTATCCCCTTTCCCGGTCCCTGTAGCAAGAGAGAGAGGGGGAAGAGGAAAAGGATACGAAATTGAACGGCGTGGCGCACCTTTTTTTGACGCGGTCATTATGGCAGAGGTGAAGCGTCGCCTGCTTCGCCTGCCAAAGGTATCGTCTGCCCTGCCTCGGAGTTAATGTGACAGGACGAGTGGTTCGCGGGGCAGTCGTTGTGCATGCGTGAGCCGTTCGAGGAATGGGCGTTTCGCCTTTGAGTTTTGAATTTTGCGACGGGTTCGGGCGAAGTGTTGAACGGGTCTTGCCCGGGCCTTTATATATTTGGAAGAGGGACCGGTGGTGGTTTTTTACTCTGCTGCTCGCCTCCTGCTTTGGTTTCCGCAACCTGAGGGAAATAGCCAGAGAAAGAAAACTGCGCACCTTGTCCGCTCCGCCGCCACCCCCTTCGCTTGGTGATGGCCGACCGGGTAACCGTCATTCCGCCGCGCGCCTCGTGGCCCTTCTCCACCGTCACGACGGACGACCTAGAGGCCCTTGTTGCCGACAGCTTGCTTCGTCCCCTCTCCGGTGACCCGCAGCTGGAATGGATGGTCCCTCCGAGCGGAGCCACCCCGTCCCCGCCGCCGGGGTATGTGCTGAGTTTCGTCTCTTTCCACGAGCGGGGGTTCGGAGTGCCGGCAAGCCGTTTTATGCGGGCGATTCTGCACTTCTATGGGGTGGAGCTGCACAATCTCAACCCCAACTCTATCACGCAAGCAGCCATCTTCGCGGCGGTTTGCGAAGGATTTTTGGAGATTGACCCCCACTGGGATCTGTGGACCCATCTCTTCTCCACGGAGCCTTTTGCCTTGATGACGGGGGAAAAGAGAGTCCGCATGGCGGTGCGGGCCGGTGGCTGCATCCTCCAGTTGAGGCAGGCACGTGCGTAATAGTACATCCCCGCCATCCTTGTGTCTTCGAACAAGGGGTGGCAGCACCGGTGGTTTTACCTCCGGAACGACGATGGGAGGCTCCCGTCGTTTTCTCAACGAGTGGTGACCGCCGCTGGCAGTAACTGGCGCTATGGGGCCCCGCGCGAGAGACAGAAGAATCTCTAGCCCCTTCTGGAGGCTTTGCAGGAGCTGCGAGACGGAGGGCTCACCGCCGCGGGGGTGGTTGCCGCCATCCATCGCTGGAGGGTGCTCCCCTTGACGGAGCGACGGCTGCTGCTTTCGGAGATGGCGCCGGGGGTCGACTTGGAGGGTCCGCAGATGTCCTCGGTCCCCCTCCCCGTCGATGACCTCCACAGGCGGGTAGCCGGCACGGTAGGGAGGCTGGATGCCGATGCCCTTACCTAGCCCTCAATGCGCCCTAAGCGCGGTGCATATCTCTGGTGAGTGTTCGCTCCTTCTTCCTTCTTGCGTCAGATTGCCCTTGGTTCTCACAGCTGAGACTTCCATCCCTCTCCAGGAGTTGGGGTTCCACAAGCCTTCTCTGCCACCGATCCCGGAGGACGCGGTGGACCGAGCCACGCGAAGGGTCACAGCAGAGAAGAAGAAGGAGGAGAAGGACGCGAAAAGGCTCAGGCCCGCGAGCGGATGTGGGCTCGGGACGCCTTGGAGAGGCGTCGTCGAAAGCAGGAGAGGGACGGGCTCCCGAGGGAGCCGTCGCCGGAGACGCCTGACGACGATGACGACGACGATGATGACGAAGACGACGACATGGCGGCCCGCCTTGGCCTCAGCCCAGATCTGCGGCTGGGCCAGGGGTCGTCGAGCCAGCCCCCGAGTGGGCTGGCGCCGTCAGTATCCGGGGCCGGGACATCAGGGTCCCGGTCTAAAGAACAGGGGCAGGCCGAGGGGGTACTTGACCCCTTGGCCGAGGTAGTTGAGGTAACCTCGGGGAGTCAGGCTGACCCGCCTGTGCCCCAAGAGGTGTTGTCTGTGCCAGCCGCCCAGGAGGTTGATCCTCAGGTCGTCGTGACTGCGCCTGGGCGGACCGTCCCTTCGGCGCCCCGGGTGCCCGAGGCGGGGATGGTGCCAAAGCCGGCAGCGGGGCAGACGTTGGTGGCGCCGGCGGGGGCCGAGGCCCAAGGGGCCTCCCCGCAGGCACGATTGGCCATGGTCCGGAGTGGGTAAGTATCTGAGGATACCTCCGTCCCAGCTCTTTCTTCGTGTGTCCTGATCCTGCCTTTCCCTTTCCTCCCAGCAAACGGAGGCATGGCTCGACCGGTCTGGCTCCCCAGAAGGTCCTCAAGACGGCGTCGGCCTCTGCAGCCAGTGCCGCACTGGGCCACGCCGGTCGGCTGGCCTCCCCGCAAGATGCCCCAAAGCGGGGGGCTCAGGCAGCACGGGTTACCGCGGGGCAAGCCCCTCAGGTTGACCCCTCTGCTGAGGCGGCCGTCGTGCCGGGGGAGACTGCTGGCGCGGCCGCGGCCTTCACACCATCTGATGTGTTGCCGACGCCGGCACCAGCCTCTGCCGAGGCTGTTGCCGTTCTGCCCGTGGAGCCATCCGTCACCGTCGATGCTGAGATGGCCGAGGCACTGCTACCCGAGGCCGGTGATCTGAAGCCTGCCCTCTTAGTCGAGGAGGTACCCGATGCGCCGACCGCAGGGGGTGCCGACGCCTTGGAGGAGGGGGGCACAGAACCACAGGCCTGTCCTAGGGAGCGGCGACCTTATCCTCGTGCGGCGCGGTCCCAATGAGCGGCGTGGGGAGGCGCTCCGGTTCTGGGCCCGTGGTGCGTCGAAGCCCCTCTTCGTTCTTGATGATGAGCGAGAGGAGCAGTCTCGGGACGAGCTCCGTGAGTGTGCCGAGGCAGCGATGGGGTCGCTTCGGTCGACCATGGAGGTCCTCGCCAGGAACGTTCCTAGGATCCTCCAGGTAAGAATTTCAGGCATACCTTTCACGTGATCAAGGCATTCTTTGTGACACCCTACTTCCCTTTCTCAGGATCTGACGGATTTGAGTACCGCCAAGTCGTCGTTCATCCGTCGCGAGGTCGACGTCTGGGGTTCGCTGCGGTTTCTGAGGACCACGCTTGTCGAGGCTACCGAGCGCCTCTCCCAACGGAGCGCCGAGGCGGCAGACCTTTGGTTGCTCTGTGACGAGCTGGGGGCAGAGGCAGCGGCGGCACGCGCAGAGGCGCAGCGACGACAGTTGGAGCTTGGCCAGATCATCGGTGAGTGGGACCAATCTTGGAGCCGGGCCGCTGAGGCTGAAAGCCGGGCTGAGGCCCTTGGAGGCCAGCTAGCCGAGGCGTCTGCTCGGGCCGGAGCCCTTGCCGTGGACCTGGCCGTGGCCATCGGGTCTGCTCAGTCCGCCCAAGCCGCAGCCTCGGAGCAGCGTGCCCGGGCTGAAGGTATGTCTTGGCTGTTTTGAGATTTTGATTCAGCTTCACTCTTCAGCTCGTGTTTGAATAATTCTGTTTTGGCTGTTTGCAGAGTTCGAGTTTGCCCTCAACGAGTCCGCCAAGGCACTTGCCCAGGTGGATGGGCAGAAGGAGGCCGACCGCGTGGCCATGTCCGAGGCTATCTCGGCCTTCTGCCGGGCCTTTGGTCTTGACGACGTCCCCTCAGGAAGCTCCCCGCAGAATTGCCTGGAGGCCTTGGGTGACCACGCGCGTGGCAGACTCCGCGAGGCGCTGCATCACGGCGTTAGGCGGGCCTTCGCCATACTCGCTTCCCACTACGATGTGGATCTGGAGCAGGTCAGCGAGGGGTACTGCCTTCCCGACGAAGATGAAGCTGCCCTGGCCGAAGTTCAGAGGCTTGACGCGGTCGCCGCGGGCCCAAGCGCGGTGTTGGCGTCCTCCTTCGAGGTGGAAATCCTCCCACTTGCACCGCCATCCGAGGCCGGGGCGGATCTCGCCGAGGGTGGAAACGAAGCCGAGGGTGCAGCTCCTCCCCCGGGTGATGCCTGATTCTGCCGGAGCAGTTTACTTTTAATATGTATGTGTCTTTCACGGTGGCTGAGGCCTGAACACTTTGTCATCGTGATATAAAGTTTTGTCTCTTTTCCTCCTGTTTCGCGTATCCGGACTTGTTCGTCAGTAGCTGAGTAAGAGTTATTTTTTGCCTACCCGAGTAAGAGTTATTTTTCACGGTAGGTGACGAGTGAGGTATCCGTATCTCGGAGGCGTAGGAGTCCCTAGGCTCGGTCGGCCTTGCCGCTTACATGCACTCTTATTCGTTCCTCGGGGTTCTGTTACTGATATAGCCGAGAAACACGAAAGTCGTTTTGGTGGAAAACTTTTTCCGAGGAAAATTATGACGCGGAGGGGGTTCCCCCCTTCTAGCCCCCGAGGGAGGGTCGGGCTTTGCCGAGGCAAGGCTGACCCTTCCTTGATGGTTAGACTTTACTTGTGTATGTAAACGAGGTATATGAATGACTTGAAAACATCTTAAGGGTAGAAGCGAAGTAGCTGCCGGATGTTCCAAGCGTTGCTGTAGACCTCGCCTTGACTATTGGCCAGCTTGTATGTTCCGGGCTTCAAAGTCTTGGCGATGATGAATGACCCTTCCTAGGGAGGCGTGAGCTTGTGGCGCCCTCGGGCGTCTTGTTGTAGTCGAAGCACCAAGTCGCCCACTTGGAGGTTTCGGGACCGAACCCCTCGGGCGTGGTAGCGTCACAGGGACTGCTGATACCGCACCGAGTGTAGTAAGGCCATGTCCCGAGCCTCTTCCAGCTAGTCCAGTGAGTCTTCTCGGTTGGTCTTGTTGCTTCGGGCGTCGTATGCCCTCGTCCTCGGGGAGTCGTATTCTAAGTCTGTGGGCAAGGTAGCCTCGGCCCCATAGACTAGAAAAAACGGCGTGAAGCCCGTGGCTCGGCTTAGCGTCGTCCTCAGACTCCAGACCACCGAGGGGAGTTCCTTCATCCATCGCCTGCTGAACTTGTTGAGGTCGTTGTAGATCCTCGGCTTGAGTCCCTGTAGAATCATGCCGTTGGCACGCTCTACCTGCCCATTCGTCATGGAGTGAGCTACGGTGTTCCAGTCCACCCGGATGTGGTGGTCCTCGCAAAAGTCCAGGAACTTCCTGCCGGTGAACTGGGTGCCGTTGTCGGTGATGATGGACTTTGGGACTCCAAAGCGATGGATGATGTTGGTGAAGAACACCATCGCCTGTTCGAACCTGATGCTGTTTAGGGGTCGGACCTCAATCCACTTGGAGAATTTGTCGATAGCGACCAGCAGGTGCGTGAAGCCCTCGGGTGCCTTCTGCAAGGGACCGACGAGGTCCAGACCCCACACAGCAAAAAGCCAGGTGATGGGTATTGTTTGCAGAGCCTGAGCGGGCAGGTGGGTCTGCCTTGCGTAGAATTGACACCCTTGGCAGGTGCGTACAATCCTAGTGCGTCGGCCACCGTGGTTGGCCAGTAGAAACCTTGTCGGAAGGCGTTTCCAACGAGGGTTCGAGGCGCTGCATGGTGACCGCAAGCCCCCGAGTGTATTTCTTGCCATAATTTCTGACCTTCGGCGATGGATACGCATCGCTGGAGGATGCCTGAGGGGCTGCGGTGGTAGAGCTCCTTTCCGTCACCCAGCAAGACGAACGACTTGGCGCGTCACGCCAATCGCCGAGCCTCGGTTCCGTCGAGGGGTAGCTCTCCTCGGTGGAGATATTGTAGGTACGGGGTCTGCCAGTTTCGATTAGGCGGGACCCCATTCCGCTCCTCCTCGACGGGCAGTGCCTCACCCTCGGCGGCCGAGGGTGCCTCGGGCTGAGCTGAGGCCTTCTCGGGCTCGGGCGTGTCGTCGATCTTGACGAAGGGTTGATGTAGGTCTCGGGAGAAGACGTCCGGGGGGACCGTTGTCCGCCCCAAGGCTATTTTAGCCAGCTCGTCCGCAGTCTCGTTGTACCATCGGGCGACATGGTTGAGCTCGAGCCCGTAGAACTTGTCTTCCAGGCGCCGAACCTCGTCGCAGTAGGCTTCCATCTTTGGGTCGCGGTAGTGGGAGTTCTTCATGACTTGGTCGATGACAAGCTGCGAGTCGCCATGAGCGTCGAGGCGCCGAACCCCTAGCTTGATGGCGATGCGCAACCCGTTAACCAGAGCCTCATACTCGGCCACATTGTTGGACGCCGGGAAATGGAGGCGCAGCACGTAACGGAGGTGCTTCCTGAGGGGTGAGATGAAGAGCAGGCCCACGCCCGCTCCTATTTTCATCAGCGACCCGTCAAAAAACATGGTCCAGAGTTCTGGTTGGATCGGAGCTGCTGGAATCTGGGTGTCGACCCATTCTGCCATGAAATCCATTGATGGCCTTCCGAGGGGCGAACGAGATTGTCTCACCCATGATCTCCACCGCCCACTTTGCAATCCTACCCGAGGCCTCTCGGCACTGGATGATCTCCCCCAGGGGGAAGGATGACACCACAGTCACCGGATGAGACTCGAAGTAGTGTCGCAACTTTCGCCGTGTCAGAATTACCGCGTACAGTAGCTTCTGAATTTGCGGGTAGCGGATTTTGGTCTCGGACAGTACCTCACTGATGAAGTAGACCAGCCTCTGGACGAGCAATGCATGCCCTTCTTCTCGTCTCTCGACTACGATCGCGGCGCTGACCACCTGAGTGGTTGCGGCTACGTAGATCAGGAGAGCTTCTCCGGCAGCGGGGGGCACCAAGATGGGCGCGCTTGTAAGGAGCGCCTTCAAGTTCCCGAGGGCTTCCTCAGCCTCGTCGGTCCAAGTGAAGCGCTCGGTCTTCCTTAAGAGGCGATACAGGGGCAGGCCTCTTTTGCCGAGGCGCAAGATGAAGCGGCTCAGAGCCGCAAGGCATCCCATGAACCTCTGTACTCCTTTCAAGTCCTTGATAGGCCCCATGTTGGTGATGGCCGCGATTTTCTCAGGGTTGGCCTTGATGCCCCGCTCGGAGACGATGAACCCCATGAGCATGCCTCGGGGGACTCTGAAAACACACTTCTCGGGATTGAGTTTTACACCTTTCGCTTTGAGACACTTGAATGTCGTTTCAAGGTCGGAGAGGAGGTCGGAGGCTTTCCTCGTCTTGACTATGATGTCATCGATGTAAGCCTCAATCGTTCGGCCAATGTGCTGTCTGAACACGTGGTTCATGCACCTTTGGTATGTCGCGCCTGCATTCCTTAAACCGAATGGCATAGTAATATAGCAGTACATGCCAAAGAGTGTGATGAAAGAAGTCGCGAGCTGGTCGGACTCTTTCATCCTGATTTGGTGATACCCTGAGTAGGCATCAAGGAATGATAGGGTTTCGCGATTTGATCGATGCGAGGCAGAGGGTAGGGAACCTTCGGACATGCTTTGTTTAGACCAGTGTAGTCTACACACATCCGCCATTTCCCATCTTTCTTTTTCACAAGCACAAGGTTGGCTAGCCATTCGGGATGGAATACCTCTTTGATGAACCCTGCAGCCATCAGCTTGTGGATCTCCTCGCCCATGGCTCCACGCTTTTCTTCGTCGAATCGGTGCAGAGGCTGCTTCACGGGTCGAGCTCTAGCTTGGATATCCAGCGAGTGCTCGGCGACATCCCTCGGCATGCCAGGCATGTCCGAGGGACTCCACGCAAAAACCTCGGCTTTTGCGCGGAGAAAGTCGACGAGCACTGCTTCCTATTTGGGGTCGAGCTTGGAGCCGATCCGTACTTGCTTGGAGGCGTCGTTGCTGGGGTCGAGAGGGATGGACTTAACCGCCTCTGCTGGCTCGAAGTTGCCGGCGTGGCGTTTTGCATCTGGCACCTCCTTGGAGAGGCTCTCCAGGTCGGCGATGAGGGCCTCGGACTCGGCGAGGGCCTCAGCGTACTCCACACACTCCATGTCGCATTCATACGCATGTCAGTATGTGGATCCGACGGTGATGACCCTGTTGGGGCCCGGCATCTTGAGCTTGAGGTAGGTGTAGTTGGGGACGACCATGAACTTGGCGTAGCATGGTCTCCCCAGCACTGCGTGGTAGGTTCCTCGGAACCCGACCACCTCGAAGGTGAGGGTTTCCTTTCGGAAGTTGGAGGGAGTCCCGAAGCAGACAGGCAGATCGAGTTGCCCAAGGGGTTGGACGCGCTTCCCGGGGATGATCCCGTGAAAGGGCGCCACACCGACCCGGATCATGGACAAATCGATCTGCAAGAGCCCGAGGGTCTCGACGTAGATGATATTGAGGCTGCTGCCTCCATCCACGAGGACCTTGGTAAGTTTGACGTTGCCGATGGCGGGATCAACAACGAGCGGGTACTTCCCTGGGCTCGGCACGTGGTCGGGGTGGTCGCCTTGGTCGAAGGTGATGGGCTTGTCGGACCAGTCTAGGTAGACTGGCGCCGCCACCTTCACCGAGCAGACCTCCCGGCGCTCCTGCTTGCGGTGCCGAGCCGAGGCGTTCGCCACCCACCCACCGTAGATCATGAAGCAGTCATGGACCTCGGGGAACTCCTCTGTCTTGTGGTCTTCCTTCTTGTCGTTGTCGTGGGCTTTGCCACCTTCCGCTGGTGGCCCGGCCTTGTGGAAGTAGCGCCGAAGCATGACGCACTCCTCAAGGGTGTGCTTGACGGGACCCTGATGATAGGGGCACGACTCCTTGAGCATCTTGTCGAACAGGTTGGCCCCTCCGGGAGGCTTCCGGGGGTTCCTGTGCTCGGTGGCGGCGACAAGATCTACGTCGGCGGCGTCGCATTTTGCTTGCGACTTCTTCTTGCTCTTCTTCTTCGTGCTGCGCTGAGCGGACGCCTCAGGGACGTCTTCCTGCTGGTGTCCCTGAGGCTTCTTGTCCTTCCGGAAGATGGCCTCGACCGCCTCCTGGACAGAGGCGAACTTGGTGGCGATGTCCATCAGCTCGCTTGCCCTGGTGGGAGTCTTGCGACCCAGCTTGCTCACCAAGTCGCGGCAAGTGGTGCCGGCGAGGAACACGCTGATGACATCTGAGTCGGTGATGTTGGGCAGCTTGGTGCGCTGCTTCGAAAATCGTCGGATGTAGTCCCGTAGGGATTCTCCCGGCTGCTGGCAGCAGCTTCGGAGATCCCAGGAGTTCCCAGGGCGCACGTATGTGCCCTGGAAGTTTCCGGCAAAAGCTTTGACCAGGTCGTCCCAGTTGGAGATCTGCGCAGGAGGCAGATGCTCCAGCCAGGCTCGGGCGGCGTCGGAGAGGAACAGGGGGAGGTTGCGGATGATGAGGTTGTCATCGTTCGTTCCACCCAGCTGGCAAGCCAGCCGGTAGTCTGCGAGCCACAGTTCCGGCTTCGTTTCCCCCGAGTACTTGGTGATGGTAGTCGGGGTCCGGAACCGGGTCGGGAACGGTGCCCGTCGTATGGCCCGGCTGAAAGCTTGCGGACCGGGTGGTTCGGGTGAGGGGCTTCGATCCTCCCCGCTGTCGTAGCATCCCCCACGTCTGGGGTGGTAGCCTCGGCGCACCTTTTCGTCGAGGTGGGCTCGACGGTCGTGGCGATGGTGCTCGTTGCCGAGGCGGCCTGGGGCCGCAAGCGTTGTGTCCCGCGTGCGCCCGGTGTGGACCGAGGCTTCCCGCATGAATCGGGAAGTCGCGGCGCGATGCTCCGGGGGTACCCCTGCCTTCGGGAGGCAGAGCTTTCGGTCCGTCGGACCGCGGCATCCTCCAGGAGATTCTTGAGTTCTCCCTGGATACGCCGTCCCTCGATGGTGGATGGTTCCGGCATCGCTCGGAGTAGTATCGCTGCTGCTGCCAGGTTCTGGCTGACCCCACTGGAAGCCGGGGGCAACCTTGCCCTGGCATCGTCAGCGATGCGGTGTTGGACGTCATGGGGCAGATGACGCACTTCTCCGGCTGGTGCTCGGCCTATCCACTCCTGCCCGATGTTCTACCGGAGCTGCACAAGTTGCCCTGCTTCCTCGTCGAGCCTGGCCTGCACCTCGAGGATTTGCTCGAGCTGTGCGTCCTGACCCCCCGTAGGGACTGGGACCACAGCTAGCTCCCGAAGGATGTCAACGCGAGGCGCAGGCCTAGGGGGATCGCCGTCCTCTGGCATACCAAGGTGGTTGCCTTTGTCGAGACCCCCTAGATCAACGTGGAAACATTCGCGACTTGGGCCACAGTCCTCGTCGCTGAGGCCGTGGCTATCATTGGAGCAATCGGAGAGGCAGTAGTCACATGCGATCATGAAGTCCCGCATGGCACTGGGGTTCCCGAGCCCGGAGAAATCCCAACCATAGTCGGGCTCGTCATCTTCCTCGGAACCCGGGGGCCCGTAGGTCGATACGACCATCAATCGGTCCCAGGTTGACCACGTATGATACCCCGGAAGGTTCGGATATGCCTTTATGAAAGCGTCCACCAAAGCGGGGTCGCTTGGTGGGTCGAAGCTGAATCTAAAAGGCAAAGGGTGGAAAACAGACGGTACCTCTTGATCGACGGATGGTGACGGAGTCGCGTCGGGGACGGACTGCACCGTTATCTCAGGTACGAGGCTAACGCCCAGCAGGTCCTTCGCGAGCGTGCTGGCATCATTCGTCTGCTTGGGGTTGGCATGTTGCGGGGAAACGACGCCTGTCTTCGTCTCAGACGCAAGGTCGGCGCCCGACGTGTCCCCCGTTGGGACGCCGGTGTCGTCGACTCGCTCGACAGCCGACGAGGTGCTACCTCCTGCTTGGCCATGGTTGCCCCGCCTCCTCCTCCATTGGTGGGGAAGGTTACGGGACAGACTTGGATGCTGTTCTTCCGCCATGTGGGGAAGACATCGTCGATTCCGCCGCTGGCGGGCGGGCTGACGGCCGCCATTGTCGTTGTCGCGCGGCGGAGGAAGGAGTACCATGTCGTAGCTGCCGTCGAGGGACATGAACTCGGGACTCCCGAAACGGAGCAGCGTCTCGGGCTGGAGAGGTTGCTGGAGACTACCCATCTGGAGCTTGACGGGAAGCTGTTCATCAACACGCAGTAGGCCCCTACCCGGCGCGCCAACTGTCGGCGTTTCGACCCCGGGGGGTCCCTGGACCGACGAGTAAATTGTCGTTGCGTGTCCCAGCCCAGATGGGTCGGCGCGAGACGGAACACAAGGGGGGAAAAGCAATAAGGGGAACCGCAGCTTGTGTTGTCCTGCGCCCAGGGCGGATGCGCTTGCAGTAGGGGGTTACAAGCGTTCGCGAGGGAGAGAGAGAGAGAGAGCATGCTCGTCAGCCCGTCCTCCCGCGCGGCCACCTTTTTGTACGAGGGCCCTGGACCTTCCTTTTTGAAAGGGAAATGTGCCCTTGGGCCATTTCTAAGTGTTTTGGTGATTTAGTGCCCAACACAGGTGCCTAATTGTAAAATGGTGGACAAAGTACAAATCAAGGATAAAGGTATGTTTCTCAAACTTAGTACATTGTTTTATGGACTAATGTATTGTGTCTAAGTGCTGGAAACAGAAAAAATCGAGTTGGAGAAGAGATGGCTCGAGCAGCCAAAGTCTGCCCAGTCTGGGTGCACCGGACTGTCCGGTGGTGCACCGGACAGTGTCCGGTGCGCCAGGCTGGCTTGGGCAAAGTGGCAGCTCTCGGGACTTCGACGGCGGTGTACGGCTAAAATTCACCGGACTGTCCGGTGTGCACCGGACTGTCCGGTGGGCCGCTCACAGGCGAACTCGTCGCTCTCGGGAAACCATCAACGACGTACGGCTAAAAATCACCGGACTGTCCGGTGTGCACCGGACTATCCGGTGAGCCAACGGTCGGCCGGGCCAACGGTCGGCCGCGCAATCTGCGCGGGACACGTGGCCGAGCCAACGACTAGAAGATGGCACCGGACTGTCCGGTGTGCACCGGACATGTCAAGTGCACCAACGGCTCCCAGGCTGCCAACGGTCGACTGCGCTGTTTATGGAAAGAAATCGGGCACCGGACATGTCCGGTGTGCACCGGACTGTCCGGTGCGCCAGACGACAGAAGGCAAGAATTGCGTTCCCAGATTGATCCCAACGGCTCCTAGCTGCCTTGGGGCTATAAAAGGGACCCCTAGGCGCATGGAGGAGGACACCAAGCATCCTTTGAGCATCATTGATCACTCACACCTCATTCTTGCGCACTTGTTCGACATTTTAGTGATTTGAGCTCCGTTCTAGTGTGCTAGTCTCTTGAGCTCAAGTCTGGGTTTTGCGTGTGCGTATTCGCTGTGATCTTTGTGTCGTGTGTGTGTTGCTAATCCCTCCCTTGCTCAGTGATTCTTCGTGAACATCTTGTGTAAGGGCGAGAGGCTCCAAGCTGTGGAGATTCCTCGCAAACGGGACTAAGAGAAGCAAAGCAACACCGTGGTATTCAAGTTGGTCTTTGGACCGCTTGAGAGGGGTTGATTGCAACCCTCGTCCGTTGGGACGCCACAACATGGAGTAGGCAAGCGTTGGTCTTGGCCGAACCACGGGATAACCACTGTGCCATCTCTGTGATTGATATCTCTTGGTTATTGTGTTGTGTTGAGATCCTTCTCTAGCCACTTGGCAAATTACTGTGCTAACAAGTAACCAAGTTTTGTGGCTTAAGTTTTTGAAGTGTTACAGGATCACCTATTCACCCCCCCTCTAGGTGCTCTCAATTGGTATCAGAGCCGTTCTCTTCAAGAAAGGGACTAACCGCCTGAAGAGATGGATCCTAAAGGCAAGGGGATGGTGATCAACGACAAGGAGAAGGAGTCCTTCGTCAACGAGCCCAATGATGACAGGCCCACCGACTCAGGCTCGGGCCACAAAAGAAAAGACGGGAGGAAGAAGAAGACAAGGCGCATCAAGGAAATTGTCTACTACGACAGCGACGAATCTTCCTCCTCCCAAAAGGACGACGACGACTACGATAGACGAAAGACGGTTAACTCAAACTTTTCTTTCGATTATTCGCGCATCCCGCATAGTTCAAATGCTCAATTGCTCCCCATTCCACTTGGCAAGCCCCCTCACTTTGATGGAGAGGATTACGGATTTTGGAGCCACAAAATGCGTACTCACCTGTTTTCTCTCCATCCAAGCATTTGGGAGATTGTGGAAAGTGGAATGAAATTTGATAGCTCGGATAGCCCTGTGTTTATTAATGAACAGATTCATAAAAATGCACAAGCTACTACTGTGTTGCTAGCCTCTTTGTGCAGGGACGAGTATCACAAGGTGAGCGGCTTGGACAATGCCAAGCAGATCTGGGACACCCTCAAGATCTCTCATGAGGGAAACAACGTCACCTTGCTCACCAAAATGGAGTTGGTGGAGGGCGAGCTTGGACGGTTCGCGATGATAAGGGGCGAGGAGCCGACACAAACATACAACCAGCTCAAGACCCTTATCAACAAAATAAGGAGCTACGGGAGCACGCGATGGACGGACCACGACGTCGTCCGCCTAATGCTAAGGTCATTTATCGTTCTTGATCCTCATTTGGTGAACAATATACGTGAAAATCCTAGGTACACCAAGATGTCGCCCGAAGAAGTTCTTGGGAAGTTCGTAAGCGGGCGAATGATGATCAAGGAGGCAAGATACGTGGACGACGCGTTGAACGGTCCTAGTCATGAGCCTCAACCCATTGCTCTCAAGGCAACAAGGAGCAAGGAGGCGCTACCAAGCAAGGTGGCGCAAGTTGAGGCGGCCGGACTCAATGATGAGGAGATGGCCCTCATCATTAAGCGCTTCAAGACGACGATTAAAGGTCGCAAGGGGCAGCCAAGCAAGACCAAAGCCAAGGGGAAGCGCTCATGCTTCAAATGCGGTAAGCTTGGTCATTTTATTGCTAACTGTCCCGACAATGATAGTGATCAGGACCAAGGGAACAAGAGGGAGAAAAAGAAGCATTACAAGAAGGCCAAGGGCGAGGCACATATCGGAAAGGAGTGGGATTCGGATTGTTCCTCCTCCGACTCTGACAATGAAGGACTCGCCGCCACCGCCTTCAATAAGTCATCCCTCTTCCCCAACGAGCGTCACACTTGCCTCATGGCAAGAGAGAAGAAAGTAAGCACTCATACTAGTACTTATGCTTCTTCGAGTGAAGATGAGTCTAGTGATGATGATGAGATAGATTACTCATGCTTATTCAAGGGATTAGATAGAACCAAGGTAGACAAAATTAATGAATTAATTGATGCCTTGAATGACAAGAATATGCTTTTAGAAAAACAAGAGGATTTGTTGTATGAAGAACATGATAAATTTGTAGAAGCACAGAAATCTCTTGCTCTAGAAATTAAGAGGAATGAAATGCTCTCTAGTGAATTATCTTCTTGTCATGAAACTATTGCTAAGTTAAAAAGTTTTAATGATGATTTAAATGCTAAACTAGAAGTAGCTAGTAAATCTAATTCTTGTGTAGAAATTGTTGAAACTTGTAATAGGTGTAAAGATTTTGACATTGATGCTTGTAGTGATCATTTAGTTTCAATTTCCAAATTAAATGATGAATTAGCTAGTCTTAATGCCCAACTTAAGACTAGCAAGAATGAATTTGACAAGCTAAAATTTGCAAGGGATGCCTACACGATTGGTAGACACCCCTCAATTAAGGATGGACTTGGCTACAAGAGGGAAGCCAAGAACTTGACAAGCCATAAGGCTCCCATCTCAGCCAAGGAGAAAGGGAAGGCCCCTATGGCTAGTAGTGTGCAAAAGAACCATGCCTTTATGTACTATGATAGAAGACAACCTAGAAATGCTTATAGGAGTTGTAATGTATATAATGCCTTTGATTCTCATGCCATGGTTGCTTCTAGTTCTTCTTATGTGCATGATAGAAATGTTGGTAGGAGAAATGTTATTCATAATATGCCTAGGAGAAATGTCGTTAATGTTCCTAGGAAAGTTAATGAACCTTCTACAATATATCATGCTTTAAATGCTTCTTTTGCTATTTGTAGAAAGGATAGGAAGATAGTTGCTAGAAAATTAGGGGCAAGATGCAAGGGAAACAAAACTTACATTTGGGTCCCTAAGGATATTTGTGCTAACCTTGCAGGACCCAACATGAGTTGGGTACCTAAGACCCAAGCCTAAATTTGCCTGGCAGGTTTATGCATCCGGGGGTTCAAGCTGGATTATTGACAGCGGATGCACAAACCATATGACGGGGGAGAAGAAGATGTTCACCTCCTACGTCAAGAATAAAGATTCCCAAGATTCAATAATATTCGGTGATGGGAATCAAGGCAAGGTAAAAGGGTTAGGTAAAATTGCAATCTCAAATGAGCACTCTATCTCTAATGTGTTTTTAGTAGAGTCTCTTGGATATAATTTGCTATCTGTTAGTCAATTATGCAATATGGGATATAACTGTTTGTTTACAAATGTAGATGTGTCTGTCTTTAGAAGATGTGATGGTTCACTAGCTTTTAAGGGTGTACTAGACGGCAAGCTTTACTTAGTTGATTTTGCAAAAGAAGAGACCGATCTAGATGCATGCTTAATGGCTAAGACTTGCATGGGCTGGCTGTGGCATCGCCGCTTAGCACATGTGGGGATGAAGAACCTCCACAAGCTTCTAAAGGGAGAACACGTGATAGGTCTAACCAATGTTCATTTCAAAAAAGATAGACCTTGTGCAGCTTGTCAAGCAGGGAAACAGGTGGGAGGCTCTCATCACACCAAAAATGTGATGACAACATCAAGACCCCTGGAGCTGCTACATATGGACCTCTTCGGACCCGTCGCCTATCTGAGCATAGGAGGAAGTAAGTATGGTCTAGTTATCGTTGATGACTTTTCCCGCTTCACTTGGGTGTTCTTTTTGCAGGATAAGTCTGAAACCCAAGGGACCCTCAAGCGCTTCCTAAGGAGGGCTCAAAATGAGTTTGAGCTCAAGGTGAAGAAGATAAGGAGCGACAACGGGTCCGAATTCAAGAATCTTCAAGTAGAAGAGTTCCTTGAGGAGGAGGGGATCAAGCACGAGTTCTCCGCTCCCTACACACCTCAGCAAAATGGTGTGGTAGAGAGGAAGAACAGGACACTCATAGATATGGCGAGGACTATGCTTGGAGAGTTCAAGACCCCCGAGTGTTTTTGGTCGGAAGCCGTGAACACGGCTTGCCACGCCATCAACAGGGTCTACCTTCACCGCCTCCTCAAGAAGACCTCATACGAGCTGCTAACTGGTAACAAACCCAATGTGTCTTATTTTCGTGTATTTGGGAGCAAATGTTATATTCTTGTGAAGAAAGGTAGAACTTCTAAATTTGCTCCCAAAGCTGTAGAAGGGTTTTTGTTAGGTTATGATTCAAATACAAAGGCGTATAGGGTCTTCAACAAATCATCGGGTTTGGTTGAAGTCTCTAGCGACGTTGTATTTGATGAGACTAATGGCTCTTTAAGAGAGCAAGTTGTTGATCTTGAGGATGTAGATGAAGAAGATGTTCCAACGGCCACGATACGCACCATGGCGATTGGAGATGTACGGCCTCAGGAACAACTGGAGCAAGATCAACCGTCTTCCTCAACTATGGTGCATCCCCCAACTCAAGATGACGAACAGATACCTCAAGTGGAGGCGCATGATCAAGGGGGAGCACAGGATGATCAAGTTGAAGAGGAAGAAGCACCTCAGGCACCTCCAACCCAAGTTCGAGCGACGATTCAAAGGGATCATCCCGTCGACCAGATATTGGGTGATATTAGCAAGGGAGTAACTACTCGTTCAAGATTAGTTAATTTTTGTGAACATTACTCTTTTGTCTCTTCTATTGAGCCTTTCAGGGTAGAAGAGGCCTTGCTAGATCTGGACTGGGTGTTGGCCATGCAGGAGGAACTCAACAATTTCAAGCGCAATGAAGTTTGGACACTGGTGCCTCGCCCCAAGCAAAATGTTGTGGGAACCAAGTGGGTGTTCCGCAACAAACAGGACGAGCACGGGGTGGTGACAAGGAACAAGGCTCGACTTGTGGCAAAAGGTTATGCCCAAGTCGCAGGTTTGGACTTTGAGGAGACTTTTGCTCCTGTGGCTAGGCTAGAATCAATTCGTATCTTGCTAGCATATGCTGCTCATCATTCTTTCAGGTTGTACCAAATGGATGTGAAGAGCGCTTTCCTCAACGGGCCAATCAAGGAGGAGGTGTACGTGGAGCAACCCCCTGGCTTTGAGGATGAACGGTACCCCGACCACGTGTGTAAGCTCTCTAAGGCGCTCTATGGACTTAAGCAAGCCCCAAGAGCATGGTATGAATGCCTTAGAGACTTTTTAATTGCTAATGCTTTCAAGGTTGGGAAAGCCGATCCAACTCTTTTTACTAAGACTTGCGATGGTGATCTTTTTGTGTGCCAAATTTATGTCGACGACATAATATTTGGTTCTACTAACCAAAAGTCTTGTGAAGAGTTTAGCAGGGTGATGACGCAGAAATTCGAGATGTCGATGATGGGCGAGTTGACCTACTTCCTTGGGTTCCAAGTGAAGCAACTCAAGGACGGTACCTTCATCTCCCAAACGAAGTACACACAAGATTTGCTAAAGAGGTTTGGGATGAAGGACGCCAAGCCCGCAAAGACGCCGATGGGAACCGACGGACACACCGACCTCAACAAAGGAGGTAAGTCCGTTGATCAAAAAGCATATCGGTCCATGATAGGTTCTTTGCTTTATTTATGTGCTAGTAGACCGGATATTATGCTTAGCGTATGCATGTGTGCTAGATTTCAATCCGATCCGAAGGAGTGTCACTTAGTGGCTGTGAAGCGAATTCTACGATATTTAGTCGCTACGCCTTGCTTCGAGATCTGGTATCCAAAGGGGTCTAACTTTGACTTGATTGGGTACTTTGATTCCGACTATGCTGGATGTAAGGTCGATAGGAAGAGTACATCGGGGACGTGCCAATTCTTAGGAAGGTCCCTGGTGTCATGGAACTCTAAGAAACAAACCTCCGTTGCCCTATCCACCGCTGAGGCCGAGTACGTTGCTGCGGGACAGTGTTGTGCGCAACTACTTTGGATGAGGCAAACCCTCCGGGACTTTGGCTACAATCTGAGCAAAGTCCCACTCCTATGTGATAATGAGAGTGCTATCCGAATAGCGGAAAATCCTGTTGAGCACAGCCGCACAAAGCACATTGACATCCGGCATCACTTTTTGAGAGACCACCAGCAAAAGGGAGATATCGAAGTGTTTCATGTTAGCACCGAGAACCAGCTAGCCGATATCTTTACCAAGCCTCTAGATGAGAAGACCTTTTGCAGGCTGCGTAGTGAGCTCAATATCTTAGATTCGCGGAACTTGGATTGAAATGTAGCATACATGTGTTTATGCCTTTGATCATGTTCATTCTGCATTTTGTTGCTTATTGTGGTGCTCAAGTTGTACAAACACTCCCTGGACCTCACAAGTCCTGTTTGCAAGTAATGCACATATTTAGGGGGAGCTGTGCTACAACTTGACCCTTTGAGACTAACCATGTACTTGAGTTTCGTTGTTTTAGTCTCCAAGGAAAATTGAAAGGGAAAAGGTGGACTTGGACCATGCAAGACTTCCACTGCACTCCGATGAAAAGAGTAACTTTTCCAAGTTCATCTTCATACTCTTATTGCCTTTGTGTTCTTATTTGAAGATTTTGGTGAGGCAATGGGGTTAAAGGGCCAAGATTGATCCCGTTTTGGTGCTTGATGCCAAAGGGGGAGAAAATAAAGGCTAAAGCAATAAATGGATCAGCTACCACTTGAGAAATTTTGAAATAGTAGATTAGAGCTTTTGGTTTGTCAAAACTCTTTTATTGTCTCTTATGTCAAAAGTTGGCCTCTTGTGGGGAGAAGTGTTGATTATGGGAAAAAGGGGGAGTTTTTGAAATCCTTGATCAAATTTCTTTGGAAAACCTCTCTTTATGTCTCTACAAGTGGTCTTGACTTAGAGATAGGAATTTGAGTTTGATTTGCAAAAACAAACCAAGTGGTGGCATAGAGTGATCCATATATGTCAAAATTGAATCAAAACAATTTTGATTTCTTATTTGATTTGATTTTGTACTTGCTCTACTTGCTTTATGTTGTGTTGGCATAAATCACCAAAAAGAGGGAGATTGAAAGGGAAATGTGCCCTTGGGCCATTTCTAAGTGTTTTGGTGATTTAGTGCCCAACACAGGTGCCTAATTGTAAAATGGTGGACAAAGTACAAATCAAGGATAAAGGTATGTTTCTCAAACTTAGTACATTGTTTTATGGACTAATGTATTGTGTCTAAGTGCTGGAAACAGAAAAAATCGAGTTGGAGAAGAGATGGCTCGAGCAGCCAAAGTCTACCCAGTCTGGGTGCACCGGACTGTCCGGTGGTGCACCGGACAGTGTCCGGTGCGCCAGGCTGGCTTGGGCAAAGTGGCTGCTCTCGGGACTTCGACGGTGGTGTACGGCTAAAATTCACCGGACTGTCCGGTGTGCACCGGATTGTCCGGTGGGCCGCTCACAGGCGAACTCGTCGCTCTCGGGAAACCATCAACGGCGTACGGCTAAAAATCACCGGACTGTCCGGTGTGCACCGGACTGTCCGGTGAGCCAACGGTCGGCCGGGCCAACGGTCGGCCGCGCAATCTGCGCGGGACACGTGGCCGAGCCAACGGCTAGAAGATGGCACCGGACTGTCCGGTGTGCACCGGACATGTCAAGTGCACCAACGGCTCCCAGGCTGCCAACGGTCGACTGCGCTGTTTATGGAAAGAAATCGGGCACCGGACATGTCCGGTGTGCACCGGACTGTCCGGTGCGCCAGACGACAGAAGGCAAGAATTGCCTTCCCAGATTGCTCCCAACGGCTCCTAGCTGCCTTGGGGCTATAAAAGGGACCCCTAGGCGCATGGAGGAGGACACCAAGCATCCTTTGAGCATCATTGATCACTCACACCTCATTCTTGCGCACTTGTTCGACATTTTAGTGATTTGAGCTCCGTTCTAGTGTGCTAGTCTCTTGAGCTCAAGTCTGGGTTTTGCGTGTGCGTATTCGCTGTGATCTTTGTGTCGTGTGTGTGTTGCTAATCCCTCCCTTGCTCTGTGATTCTTCGTGAACATCTTGTGTAAGGGCGAGAGGCTCCAAGCTGTGGAGATTCCTCGCAAACGGGATTAAGAGAAGCAAAGCAACACTGTGGTATTCAAGTTGGTCTTTGGACCGCTTGAGAGGGGTTGATTGCAACCCTCGTCCGTTGGGACGCCACAACGTGGAGTAGGCAAGCGTTGGTCTTGGCCGAACCACGGGATAACCACTGTGCCATCTCTGTGATTGATATCTCTTGGTTATTGTGTTGTGTTGAGATCCTTCTCTAGCCACTTGGCAAATTACTGTGCTAACAAGTAACCAAGTTTTGTGGCTTAAGTTTTTGAAGTGTTACAGGATCACCTATTCACCCCCCCCCCCTCTAGGTGCTCTCACTTTTATAGACGTAAGGAGAGGGCCCAGGTGTACAATGGGGGGTGTAGCAGTGTGCTAACGTGTCCGGTAAAGAGGAGCCAGAGTCCTATGTACATGCCGACGTGGCTGTCGGAGAGGTGTTGGTGCCCTGTTCATGTGATGTCGTGGCCATCAGAGGAGCGCTTAAACCCTGTAGAAGCACAGCTGTCGGGGCTGTCGGGACCTTGCTGACGTCTCCCTGCTTCCGTAGGGGGCTGAGAATTGCCGTTGTCATGGAGCACGCGGGGTGTCATCATTACTTGTTTTACCAGGGTGAGCCAGATGGGACGCCGGTCTTGTTCCCCGTAGCCTGAGCTAGCTAGGGGTAGGGTAATGATGTACCCCTCTGTGACGTGGTCGGCCCGAGCCCAAGGTTGGGCGAGGCGGAGGCTTCTCCAAGGTCGAGGCTGAGTCCGAGCCCTAGGGTCGGGTGAGGCGGAGACCGTCTTCTGGGGTCGAGGTTGAGTCCGAGCCCTGGGGTCGGGCGAGGCAGAGACCCTCGTCCGGGGTCGAGGCTGAGTCTGAGCCCTAGGGTCGGGCGAGGCGGAGACCGTCTTCCGGGGTCGAGGTTGAGTCTGAGCCCTGGGGTCGGGCCAGGCGGAGACCATCGTCCGGGGTCGAGGTTGAGTCCGAGCCCTGGGGTCGGGCGAGGCGGAGACCGTTGTTCGGGGTCGAGGTTGAGTCCGAGCCCTAGGGTTGGGCGAGACGGAGACCGTCGTCCGGGGTCGAGGTTGAGTCCGAGCCCTAGGGTCGGGCGAGGTGGAGACCGTCTTCCGGGGTCGAGGTTGAGTCCAAGCCCTAGGGTCGGGCGAGGCGGAGCTTCCTATGGCGCCCGAGGCTGGACTTGGCTGCTGTCAGCCTCACCCTGGCGGGTGGCACAGCAGTCGGAGCAGTGCAGGCGGCGCTGTTTTCTTGTCAGGCCAGTCAGTGGAGTGGCGAAGTGACCGCGGTCACTTCGGCCTTGTCGACTGAGGAGCGCGCGTCAGGATAAGGTGTTAGGCAATCCTTGCATTGAATGCTCCTGTGATGCGGTCGGTTGGCGTGTCGATCTAGCCAAGGTTGCTTCACTGCGAAGCCTGCCCGAGCTGGGCCTCGGGCGAGTCGAAGGTGCGCCCGTTACTTGAGGATGCCCTCGGGCGAGGCGTGAATCTGCCTTGGTCTACTGTTCCTGCCCGAGGCTGGGCTCGGGCGAGGCGAGATCGTGTCCCTTGAGTGGACGGAGCCTTGACCTGAATTGCGCCCATCAGGCCTTTGCAGCTTTGTACTGATGGTGGTTACCAGCCGAGTTTAGGAGTCTTGGGGGTACCCCTAATTATGGTCCCCGACAGAGGCTCTACCTAGCAAGGTGGCGCAAGTTGAGGCGGCCGGGCTAAATGAGGATGAAATGGCCCTCATTATCAAGCGCTTCAAGACGGCGCTAAAAGGATGCAAGGAGCATCCCAACAAGAGCAAGACAAAGGGAAAATGCTCCTGCTTCAAGTGTGGTAAGACTGGTCACTTTATTGCTAACTGTCCCAATAATGATAGTGACCAGGGACAAGAAAAGAGCGGGAAGAGGGAGAAAAAGAAGTCCTACAAGAAGGCGAAGGGCGAGGCACACCTTGGCAAAGAGTGGGATTCGGATTGCTCTTCGTCCGACTTCGACGACGAAGGACTCGCCACCTCGGCCTTCAACAAGTCGTCTCTCTTCCTCAATGAGCGCCATACTTGCCTAATGGCAAAGGAGAAAAAGGTAAGCGTTCGAGAAACTCCTAAATATACTACTTCTAGCAATGAAGATTCTAGTGATGATGAAGTAGACTATTCTAGCTTATTTAAAGGCTTAGATAGAGCAAAGGTAGAAAAAATTAATGAATTAATTGATGCCTTAAATGAAAAGGATAGACTTTTAGAGAAGCAAGAAGACATTTTGTATGAAGAGCATGATAAGTTTATTAGTGTACAAAAATATCTTGCTTGCCATGAGTCTATTTCTAGTTTGAAGAGTGTTAATGATGAGTTAAATGCTAAGTTAGAGGTAGCAAATAAGTCTAGTTCATGTGTGGAACATGTCGTAATTTGTAATAGGTGCAAGGATTTTGATGTTAATGCTTGTAATGAACATCTGGCATCCATTACTAAATTAAATGATGATGTTGCAAGTCTTAATGCTCAACTTAAGACTTGCAAGGTAGATTTTGATAAACTAAAATTTGCAAGGGATGCCTACACTGTTGGTAGACACCCCTCTATTAAGGATGGGCTTGGCTTTCGAAAGGAAGCCAAGAACTTAACAAGTCAAAGGGCTCCCATTTCCGCCAAGGAGAAAGGGAAGGCCCCTATGGCCAATAGTGCTCAAAGGAATCATGCTTTCATCTATAGTGATAGAAAATTTTCTAGAAATGCTCATAGGAGTTATGCTTATGATTCACATGCTATGATTGCTTCAAGTTCTTCTTTTGTGCATGGTAGAAATATGCCTAGGAAAAATGTTGCTCATGTGCCTAGGAAAGTATGTAACGAACCTTCTACAATTTACCATGCTTGCAATACTTCTTTTTCAATTTGTTGTAAGAATAAAAAAGTGATTGCTAGGAAGTTGGGGGCCAAGTGCAAGGGAGACAAGACTTGCATTTGGGTCCCAAAGACCATTATAACTAACATTGTAGGACCCAACAAGAGTTGGGTACCTAAAATCCAAGCCTAATTTGCCTTGTAGGTTTATGCATCCGGGGGCTCAAGCTGGATTATCGACAGCGGATGCACAAACCACATGACGGGGAAGAAGAAGATGTTCACCTCCTACGTCAAGAACAAGGATTCCCAAGATACAATCATATTTGGAGATGGGAATCAAGGCAAGGTCAAAGGCTTAGGGAAGATAGCCATCACAAATGAGCACTCTATCTCTAATGTATTTCTAGTAGAGTCGCTAGGCTATAATCTGCTGTCTGTTAGTCAATTGTGCCACATGGGCTACAATTGTTTATTTACAAATGTTGATGTGTCTGTCTTTAGAAGGAGTGATGGTTCATTAGCATTTAAGGGTGTACTAGATGGCAAACTCTACTTAGTTGATTTTTCGAAAGAGAAGGCCGATCTAGATACATGCTTAATAGCTAAGACTAGCATGGGCTGGTTGTGGCATCGTCGTCTAGCACATGTTGGGATGAAGAACCTCCATAAACTTCTAAAGGGAGAACATGTGTTAGGACTGACAAATGTGTATTTAAAAAAAAGATAGACCTTGTGCAGCATGTCAAGCAGGTAAACAGGTGGGAAGCGCTCATCACAGCAAGAATGTGATGACCACTTCAAGACCTCTGGAGCTACTTCATATGGACCTCTTTGGACCCGTCGCCTACCTTAGCATCGAGGGAAGTAAGTATGGTCTAGTAATTGTTGATGATTTTTCCCGCTTCACTTGGGTATTCTTTTTGTAGGATAAATCAGAAACCTAAGGGACCCTCAAGCGCTTTCTAAGGCGAGCTCAAAATGAATTTGAGCTCAAAATGAAAAGATTAGAAGCGACAACGGGTCCGAGTTCAAGAACCTTCAAGTGGAGGAGTACCTTGAGGAGGAAGGAATCAAGCACGAGTTCTCCGCTCCCTACACACCACAGCAAAACGGTGTGGTAGAGAGGAAGAACAGGACGCTTATACACATGGCGAGGACGATGCTTGGAGAATTCAAGACGCCCGAGCGGTTTTGGTCGGAAGCTGTGAACACAGCTTGCCATGCCATAAACCGGGTCTACCTTCATCGCCTCCTCAAGAAGACGTCGTATGAACTTTTAACCTGTAACAAACCCAACGTGTCTTATTTTCGTGTATTTGGGAGTAAATGTTACATTCTAGTGAAGAAACGTAGGAATTCCAAATTTGCTCCCAAACCTGTAGAAGGGTTTTTGCTAGGTTATGACTCAAATACAAAGGCGTATAGAGTCTTCAACAAATCATCGGGTTTGGTTGAAGTCTCTAGCGATGTTGTATTTGATGAAACTAATGGCTCTCCAAGAGAGCAAGTTGACCTTGATGATGTAGATGAAGATGATGTTCCAACGGACGCAATTCGCACCATGGCGATTGGAGATGTGCAACCACAGGAACACCAAGTGCAAGATCAACCTTCTTCCTCAACCATGGTGCAACCCCCGACTCAAGATGAAGAATAGGTTCCTCAAAAGGAGGCGTGTGATCAAGGGGGAGCACAAGAAGACCAAGTTGTGGAGGAAGAAGCACCATGGGCCCCTCCAACTCAAGTTCGAGCGACGATTCAAAGGAATCATCCCGTCAATCGGATATTGGGTGATATAAGCAAGGGAGTAACTACTCGCTCACGTCTAGCTAATTTTGGTGAGCATTACTCGTTTGTCTCTTCTATTGAGCCTTTCAGGGTAGAAGAGTCCTTGCTAGATCCGGACTGGGTGTTAGCCATGCAGGAAGAGCTCAACAACTTCAAGCAAAATAAAGTTTGGACCCTGGTGCCACGTCCCAAGCAAAATGTTGTGGGAACCAAGTGGGTGTTCCGCAACAAACAGGATGAGCATGGACTGGTGACAAGGAACAAGGCTCGACTTATGGAAAAAGGTTATGCCCAAGTCGTAGGTTTGGACTTTGAGGAGACTTTGGCTCCTGTGGCTAGGCTAGAGTCGATTCACATTTTGTTAGCCTATGCTGCTCACCATTCTTTCAGGTTGTTCCAAATGGATGTGAAGAGCGCTTTCCTCAATGGGCCAATCAAGGAGGAGGTGTACGTGGAGCAACCTCTGGCTTTGAGGATGAACGGTACCCTGACCATGTGTGTAAGCTCTCTAAGACGCTCTATGGACTTAAGCAAGCCCCAAGAGCATGGTATGAATGCCTTAGAGATTTTCTAATTGCTAATGCTTTCAAGGTTGGGAAAGCCGATCCAACTCTGTTCACTAAGACTTGTGATGGTGACTTATTTGTGTGCCAAATTTATGTCGATGACATAATATTTGGTTCTACTAACCAAAAGTCTTGTGAGGAGTTTAGCAGGGTGATGACATAGAAATTTTGAGATGTCTATGATGGGCGAGTTGAACTACTTCCTTGGGTTCCAAGTGAAGCAACTCAAGGACGGCACCTTCATCTCTCAAATGAAGTACACGCAAGACTTGCTCAAGCGGTTCGGGATGAAGGACGCCAAGCCCGCAAAGACTCCAATGGGAACCGACAGACATGTCGACCTCAACAAAGGAGGTAAGTCCGTTGATCAAAAGGCATACTGGTCTATGGTAGGGTCTTTACTTTATTTATGTGCTAGTAGACCAGATATTATGCTTAGCGTATGCATGTGTGCTAGATTTCAATCCGACCCAAGGGAGTGTCACCTTGTGGCCGTTAAGTGAATTCTTAGATATTTAGTTGCTACGCCTTGCTTCAAGATCTGGTATCCAAAGGGGTCTACCTTTGACTTAATTGGATATTCAGACTCTGATTATGCTGGATGCAAGGTTGATAAAAAGAGTACATCAGGGACGTGCCAATTCCTAGGAAAGTCCCTGGTGTCCTGGAGTTCAAAGAAACAAACTTTATGCATTTTATTGCCTATTTATGGTGCTTAAGTTGTGCAAGGGATCCCCAGACCTCACAAGTCCATGTGTGAATGATGCACATATTTAGGGGGAGAAATGCTACAACTTGACCCTTTGAGACTAACCGTGTGCTTGAGTTTACTTAATTTAGTCTCAAAGGTGGATTGAAAGGGAAAGGTGAACTTGGACCATGCAAGACTTCACTGCACTCCGATGAGAGGGTAATTTACTCCAAGTTCATCTCCATGCTCTTATTGCCTTTTTACTCTTAATTGACGATCTTGGTGAGGCAATGGGGTTTAAGGGCCAATAATGATCCCGTTTTGGTGCTTAATGCCAAAGGGTAGAAATTAAGGCCAAAGCAAATGGATCAGCTACCACTTGAGAACTTTGAAAATAGTAGAGTTAGAACTTTTGATTTGTCAAAATTTGGTCTCTTATGGGGAGAATTTATGATTATGGGAAAAAGGGGGAGTTTTTGGATCTTGATCATTTTCTCTCTTGGATTATCTCTCTTTATGCCCAAACAAGTGAGTTTGACTTAGAGATAGGATTTGCAAAAACAAACCAAGTGGTGGCGAAGAACGATCCAAATATGTCGAATCTTGTAAAAGACAATTTTTGTTCTCAATTGTATTGATGTTGCACTTCTATTTGTTGCTTTTTGATGTGTTGGCATAAATCACCAAAAAGGGGGAGATTGAAAGGGAAATGTTCCCTTGGGCCATTTCTAGTATAATTTTGGTGATTAAGTGCCCAACACATATTGAGTGAGTAATTATGTGTCAAATGATGGATGAAGTGCAAATCAACAAGAAGGTATGATTCTAGACTTAGTACATTGGTTTTTGTGTACTAATATATTTGTCTAAGTGCTAGAATCAGAGAAAAGAGAAAAAGGAAAAGACTTGGCTGGAGCAGCCAAGACTCAGCGCAGTCTGGCACACCGGACTGTCCGATGGTGCACCAGACAGTGTCCGGTGGTGCACCGTACAATGTTCGGTGCGCCAGGCTGGCTTCTGGCGAACTGGCCACTCTCGGGAATTCATCGGTGGCATACGACTATAATTCACCGGACTGTCCGGTGGTGCACCGGACTGTCCGGTGAGCCAACGGCCGCCAGCGCAACGGTCGGCCGCAAAATCCGCGGGCGATGCGTGGCCCGCTCCAACGGTCGGCAAGAGGCACCGGACTCCGGTGTGCACCGGACAGTGTCCAGTGCGCCAACGGCTACAATTCTGCAACGGTCGGCTGTGCCAATTCGGGAAGGCGATCTGCACCGGACCGTGAACAGTGTCTGTCCGGTGGTGCACCGGACTGTCCAGTGTGGCACCCGACAGAAGGCAAGAATTGCCTTCCCAGATTGCCTCCAACGGCTCCTAGCTGCCTTGAGGCTATAAAAGGGACCCCTATGCGCATGGAGGAGTCACCCAAGCATTCTTTGATCATCTCTAAGCACCAAGACTCCATTCTCGCGTATTTTGATTCTTTGTGATAGTGACTTGAGCTCTATTTGAGTAGAGAACTCCTCGCATTGTGTTGTGAGCTCAAGTTGTGGCTTGTGTGCGTGATTGTATTCGTGCTTTGAGTCTTGTGTGTGTTGCTCTCCCCTCCCTTACTTCCGTGCTTCTTTGTGATCATCAATTGTAAGGGCGAGAGGCTCCAAGTTGTGGAGATTCCTCGCGAACGGGAGATAGTAAAAGAAGGGAAAACACCGTGGTATTCAAGTTGATCATTGGATCACTTGAAAGGGGTTGAGTGTGACCCTCGTCCAGTGGGACGCCACAACGTGGAGTAGGCAAGTGTTATACTTGGCCGAACCACGGGATAAATCACCGTGTCTCTTGTGCTTGTTTTCTTCGTGACCTTTGTGTTTCACAAGAGCTCGGTTCTTAGCCACTTGATTCTATTGAGCTAACACTTAACAAAGTTTTGTGGCTACAAGTATTTGATTTTTACAGGATCACCTATTCACCCCCCTCTAGGTGCTCTCACGGGTCCAGCCCCCCTCCTCTATAAATAGAGAGGTATACGGCCGATTTGAGAGAACGAATCGAACCTTCAATCAATACAATTTACATTTTATCCTAGGAGTAGTTCTAGTCTAATTTAGGTTTAGTCTTCCAATCCCCAAATCCTCCGCTTCTCTTCGACTCTACGTCGATTAGAGGAGTCTAGGTCGGTCTACCCGAGCCTAGACAATTCCTAGGATCTCTCCTCCCCGAGGGGGTCCCTCCCGGGAGCGAGATCCAGGCGCCGCCGGTGATCCTCCGCCGCCCCTACGCACACACGGACCGTCCGGCCCTAGGGCGTGGACCGTCCGACCGTCAGGCAGCGAACCCTAGCCCCTGTGCCAGGTCGTGGACCGTTCGGCCCCTGGCCACGGACCGTTCGCGCCTGACCAGAGAGCACCACCACGGTTCTTGTTGAGTGTTTGGCGCTCCGAAAAGACGTCAACATACTTTTTTGGCGACTCTGCTGGGGACAAAACAAATATAGACTCATCAAATCGGCCCTCAATGGCCGGTTCAAAGGATAGCTCTGATATTTCCCCAAGCAACATCATAGAGCCGACTTGGGAGACCTTGCCGGCTGACGAACAGCTCCAGTTAGAGGAGCACAAGGAGCAGATGATCCAGGAGGCAAAAGTAAAGTTCATGGCCAACTTCAAAGTGGACAGGAACAACAAGGTCGTCCGACATCGAGCGAAGGATCCGGCTTCGCTCCAACCCACACCAGATATCCCCAATGTAAGTAATACAAATGAGCTACAATCTCTTAGGAATTATGTAGATGAACAACGTGAACAAATGCAAAATATCATAAAGGGTATGCAAAACGATTATAGGAGACTAGTACGTGCATTTGATAAGTCTAATATCGCAAATTTTCCTTCGCACGAGGTTGAGTTAGGGGGTAACACGCGTAATACATCGGCTACAGGTTGTCACGACCAGTCACAACCCCTTTATGGGATGCCGATGGACACATACCCTGAGCAACCGCAAATCGGCAGCAAATCAGCCGATCTGCACATGCCCGGACCATCCGCACGTGAGCACGGACCGTCTGGGCCAGCAACGGTCGGGCCCATTTTTAATGAATTACCAACACATGTGCCCGAGCCACATCGTTTTGCGCAAAATTCAAACTACCCAGTCGGACCGTCCGCGTACCACGACGGACGGTCTGCATATAATCACGGACGGTCCGGGCCAATATCCGGACAGTCCGCACATGACCTTTTTGAGGAGGATTATTACCCGAATCCTCACCCGTCCCAGCAACACTTCCCATCACACTATGTGATGCATCAGCCCAATAATACAAAATTCAGAGCCCAGGAAAGCTTTCAGGCCCCGCCTAGAAGGCCGGAAAGGAACGATCAATCCTATGAGCCATATAGGGCAAACGGCAATGCACCACATAGCTCAAACCAATGGGGGGAAGACAACATGCCAATATCCAGCCAACCCCACCTATGTTTGACCAGAGAGCCGGCGGTCTCGCACCGACTGCCATTGATATAGTGAGGGAGGAAATAGCTGGGACATTCCGAGATAAGCTCGGAGTAAGCATGATCCTGGGGGGCAATCATATCAGAAGCCTTATGACAGCTGATTTGATCACCACCCATACCCACAGGGGACCAGGATACCCGAATTCTCAAAATTTTCGGGTGACCAGGGAAAGAGCACGCGCGAACACATAGGCTAGTTCCTAGCACAATTAGGAGAATTGGCCGACATAGAAGCATTCCGCGTGCGTTTATTTTCATTATCTTTAACAGGAACCGCGTTCACATGGTACGCCACTTTACCTCCTAATTCTATTTTGTCATGGGGGGATTTAGAACAAAAATCCCATGATCATTTTTTCTTCGGTGACTATGAGTTAGATTTAGTAGACTTAGTGGTCCTGCGACAAGCAAAAGATGAATCAGTTAATGATTACATCCGGAGATTCCGGGATACAAGGAACCGATGCTTCCAAATTCATTTAGCAGAAAAACAACTAGCAGGATTAACCTTTAATGGTCTGTGATATTATTTAAAAGAAAGATTAGAAGGCATCCAATTTTTTACGCTAGCACAATTACACCAGAGAGCTTTGGCTTGTGAAAGTCGAAGCAAAGAGACTGCCAAAACCATTCATCATAATGTCCATATATTAGAGTGCGATCAAAGTAGCTCGGACGATGAATCAACAGAAGTATATGCTGCTGAAATGGTTTGGCCAAAGCAGGCCAAATCTTCGGCTTGTTCTTCCTTGCAGCCGGTTCAAAAGAAACGGCAAGAGGAAGTTAAGTTTACATTTAATGTTGGTAAATGTGATAAAATATTTGATGAATTACTCAAAAATGGCAACATTAAAATAAATCATACTGTTCCATCCACCGACGAACTAAAACGTCGTGCATACTGCAAGTGGCATAACTCATTTTCTCATGCCACTAATGATTGTAATGTATTCCGTTGACAGATTCAATCGGCCATTAACAAAGGACGATTAAAATTTCAGGAAATGCAGATAGACACGAAGCCTTTTCCAATGAACATGATCGATTTCGAGGGCAAGAAAGTCCTAGTTCGGCCCAACACAGCCGATAAAGAAAAAGGCAAAGAAGTCATCATCGGCAACACATGAGAGGTCAATGAAAGAAATAAAATTTCTTGCAGGAAAGTAGTGGCAGAAAAGACTCCCGATGGAGGGGAGACCCTGAAGGTGACTATCACAGCCTCTGGCACTGAGGGGCAAGCACAGAAAGGGAGACAGGCGCGGGAACCTGTGCTGCGCATTATGGACGGTCCGCCACCCAAACGCGGACGGTCCGAAGAGTCTCCGGACGGTCCAAAGACTTCCAGCGGACGGTCCGGCCATACTCAAGACCCACAAGGACCGCGTACCTTCAAACCACGACGACCAGAGATAGGTACATGGAAAACAAATACATTTAAAGCAACTGGTCGGCTAGTCAAAGCTGGCCCGACTTTCGATCAATTATTGTCCAAATATGTGAAAAAGAAGGCCGGCCCAGTGACCGGCCAGCAAAGCGACCTCGCTCACCCATTCGTGAGCAACAACAGGTAAGACCGATTGGACCACCCCACCAATCGGAAGTAATGGGAGGTCATACTGTCCAATTGAGACCTAACATACCTACATGGACACCTCCACCCCCTTATCCACCTATGCCATATCCATACACATATATACCTCCACCATATGTCCCAAATCAAATGTGGGGCACGCCACCATATCCATTTGGGATGCCACAGTACCCCGCTTGGGGGGCACCCCAAACATCTGTATTCAACAGGTTGGCACCTCCAGTACAAGACCGATTGAGCATCGCTCAATCCGGTCACCAGACATAGGCCCAACAAGATTGCCGGAATACTTGCCCTCAAAGGCCGACCAATCCGGCAGGGGGGCATATACCTGCAGCGACCAAAAGAACAATAAAAAAGGATATCATTAAAATAGGTACTGCAGATGTCATCGTACAAGAAGATAATGAAGTGTCGATGATTTTTGGGGAATCGGCCAACACGACCAAAAAAGAAGATACAACTACCATCAAAGCAGCCGATCCAAAATACTTCATGCCTCGATGGTGCCCAACGGGATCGACACGGTCCCAAAAGCGAAAATTACAACGCCTAAGAGCAAAAGAAAACCAGGAAAAGGAGGCGGAAAAGATATTCAATGATACACATCCATAATACCCGCCACCGCAAAAGAAATGGAGACCAAAGGCCGTTGAGGAAAAACAAACGACTATAGAAATAAAAAATAAAACAACACTTGTGCAGCACCCTGTAGGTATGGAAGACAGCCTAGCTAACAAGGCTGGACAATCTGCACCAGGCGCGGACCGTCTGACCCTTGAGTCCGGACCGTCCGCACCACACCAGGACGCCTCCGACGACCTACTGGGAGAAGACCTGGTCGACTATGAAGCCTCTCTAGAGCGCCCAGGTATGGATATAAATGTTATTACATTTTTCGCCGATTGTACTATTGTCGGCAACGATAAACCTGTTGTTGCCCAGTTTGATTTTGGTCCTAAAGAAGCCGCCTTTACTAAACCAAAGGAATCGGTAAACCATTTAAAGCCGCTCTTCGTGCGAGGTCACATTGATGGGATACCGATTGCTAAAATGTTAGTAGATGGAGGGGCGGCTGTAAATTTAATGCCATATTCATTATACAGAAAATTAGGTAAACAAGATGACGAACTTGTCAAGACCAACATGACCCTCAGCGGTGTTGCTAATGATAGTTCGATTAAAGCCAGGGGAGTCACATCCGTTGAATTAACCATCGGGACTAAGACCCTTGTTGCTGCATTCTTCGTCGCTGATGTAGAAGGAAATTACAGTCTAATCCTAGGTAGAGATTGGATTCATGCCAACCAATGTATACCTTCTACATTACATCAAATGTTAATACAATGGGTAGGCGATGATGTAGAACAGGTACAAGCTGATGTATCGGCATGTATCGCTGTGGTCGATGCCCCTGTACTCTGGACTTATGAGACTGCTACATGTGTTACAGGAGTAGATTTTTCTGATTACCAGTTCATAAGTATAGATAAGAAGGGTTTCATTCCTGTAATGCTAGAGCCAATGGAGAATCGGCTAAATCCTAAGTAAAGTTTAAATAATGAGTACACATAAAATTTATGAGTCCTTGGTCACGGACAGTTCGGTTTCTAAAGCCGGATCGTCTGGTCTTTCACCAAACAGTTCGGACTTTAAGACCGAACATCTACCACAGCGTAAAGACGGTATTACGGTTGATCCGACCCCCAAGATCAGAGAGTCCGCCATCACACAAAGAACATCTGATTCCTCTATGGGGGACATGATAGAGGAATTCAGATATCTCGATAAACTAGGACAGGGGTTTACGTCGGCCGATCCTTTGGAGGAGATCGACATAGGAGATGGTAAAACTCCATGGCCGAATTTTATAAACAAGGCCCTGGAGACCGATTCTAGAAGTGAAATGATCGGTCTATTGAAGGAATATTCGGATTGCTTTGCTTGGAATTACACTGAGATGTCGGGATTAAGCCGAGAGATTGTAGAACATCGGCTGCCCATTAAATCCGGTTTCAGACTTTTAAACAGAAAGCTAGAACATTTCGTCCAGACCTTCTCCCACGGATCAAGGACGAAATCCACCAGCTGCTAGAAGCTAATTTTATTAGACCTTGCAGATACGCAGAGTGGGTCTCCAATATTGTGCCGGTAGAGAAGAAAGAGTCAGGTAAGCTTAGAGTATGCATTGATTTTCGCAATTTAAATAGAGCAACTCCTAAAGATGAATATTTCATGCCCATAGCCGATACATTAATCAATAATGCGTCAGGAAATAGAATTATTAGCTTTCTTGATGGTAATGCCGGATATAATCAGATTTTTATGGCCGAAGAAGATGCGTCTAAAACGGCCTTTATATGTCCAGGCTTCATCAATTTATTTGAGTGGGTTGTCATGACATTTGGTTTGAAAAATGTTGTTGCTACTTATCAGAGGGCTATGAATTTGATCTTTCACGAGCTGTTAGGAAACACTGTGGAAGTCTACATTGATGATATTGTAGTAAAATCGGCTAAGTTTAGTTCTCATATAGCTGATTTGCGTAAAGCCTTTGATAAAATGCGTCGGTGTGGTTTGAAAATGAACCCGCGTAAATGTGCTTTCGGAGTATCGGCTGGTAAGTTTTTAGGATTTATCATTCATGAACATGGTATAGAGATAGACCCTGACCGAATCAAGTCTATTCAGAATGTGGGACCTCCGACCTGTAAGGTTGAAGTGCAAAAGTTTCTCGGCAAGGTAAATTATTTACGAAGGTTTATTTCTAACCTAGCCGGAAAGATTGATGCCTTCACCCCTATCCTTCGGCTTAAAAATGATGCCGAATTCACTTTGGGGGCAGAACAGCAGGAAGCATTTGATCTCATCAGAAAATACTTGTCTTCAGCTCCTGTATTAAAAGCACCACAAGTAGGAGTACCATTTCGATTATACATTGCAGTTGAAGATAAGGTCATTGGGGCTGTTCTGACACAAGAAACTGAAGGAAAGGAGCATGTGGTGACATATCTAAGTCGGAGGTTGGTGGATGCTGAAACAAGGTACACATTTATTGAGAAGTTATGCTTATGCTTGTTTTATGCATGCACCAAGTGTAGATGTTATTTACTGTCTAGTGATTGCACTGTTTCTGGTCAAGCCGATGTGATCAAATACATGTTGCATAACCCAATTATGAGTGGTAGAATTGGTAAGTGGGCTTATGCACTCATTGAATATGACTTGGCCTATGAACCATTGAAATCTATGAAAGGCCAAATCGTAGTGGATTTTATTGTAGAGCATCGGATTAATGATATTCATAAACTAGACATGTCATACCTCACTATTACTCCTTGGACTTTATATTTTGATGGATCGATTTGCAATGAAGGGCAAGGAATTGGCATCGTACTTGTTTCACCAAGTGATGTCTCCTTCGACTTCTCTAGCTGATTGAAAACTTATTGCACTAACAATCAAGCCTAATATGAGGCCCTTTTATTCGGCTTGGAGCTTTTAAATTGTATGGGAGTAAAACATGTGAAGGCATTTGGTGATTCTCAGCTGGTCGTCCAACAGGTGTTAGAAGAATATCAATGTTTTGATGGTACTCTAAATAGTTACCTTAAAAAATGTTGGGGCATAATTCATTCTTTTGACGAATTCAGCATTCGGCATATCTCTAGAGTTGCGAATCATAGAGCTAACAATTTGGCATAAGATGCATCAGGTTATCGGATAAAGCGAGGGAGATTTCACAACACTGAAAATCTGATAACCGGTGCAGGGCCAATTCCCCAGGTCGCAGACCGTCCGCGTGAAGACGCCGGACCGTCCGGGGTTACTAAGAAAGTTCTCCTAATCGATTCGGCTGATAATGAAGCCGATGCAAGTGATTGGAGGATGCCATAACTAATTATTTACGAAATCCCAATGTTAGGACAGATAAGAACATTCGGCGTACAACTTTCAAGTATGTCTTGATGAGTGATGAACTTTACCATCGAACAGTCAACGACGTCCTACTTAAGTGCTTGGGCCCAGATGATGCTATATTAGCCATGGCCGAAGTACATGAAGGAATTTGTGGTACACATCAATCGGCTCCAAAGATGAAATGGCTATTGCGAAGGTCTGGTTTTTATTGGCCGAACATGATAGCTGATTGCTTCAAGTACTACAATGGTTGCCAAGTGTGTCAAAAATTCGGCGACCTATAGTTGGTCCCTGCAGCCGAATTACATCCTATCATCAAGCCTTGGCCTTTTAGAGGATGGGGATTAGACTTTATCAGAGAAATTCATCCTTCATCATCAAAGGGGCATCGGTTCATGTTAGTTGCCACTGACTACTTTACCAAATGAACTGAAGTCGTTGCTCTGAATAACATGACACACAAGGAGGTAATTGAGTTCATAACTGAGCATATTATTCATAGATTCGACATTCCCCAGACCTTGACTACAGATCAAGGGACTTCTTTTATGTCAAAGGAGGTACGCGAATTTGCTGAATTATATAGAATTAAGTTGCTTAATTCGTCTCCATATTATGCTCAGGCCAATGGACATGCCGAGTCTAGTAATAGGACATTGATTAACTTGATAAAAAAGAAGATATCTGATAATCCTAAGCATTTGAAAGCTCTCTTGTGAGTTTTGGTGTTTGGATGACAACTCAATTAAAGAACTAACAAGTGTACTAAGTGTTGAACAGGTGCTTAAGGTAAAGCTAACAAGGTTCAACAAGTGAACAAGTGTGATGGTCCAAGGACTAAATGATGATAGATAATGGGCATCGCAAGTAAGATGGACATTGCAAAAGTGATACTCGGGTGCGTAGCTCGGAGACAACTGATCAAGTCAAGGACGGAGGCAAGAAGAGCTTCGAGGTACCAAGTGCACGGGAGAAGGTCAAGGAGGCTGAGGAACCCAAAGCCAAGGGTAAAGAAGAAGGCTTGCAAAATCAAGGGTGATCGAGTTGAGAACAGCTACGGCACATCAAGGATCACTACATAAGGACGTGACTTACAGCCAATGAGGTAACAACTACAGTTATGTGGTGTAAGTCATAAGGCTCAAGATCAAGCTCTAAGAAGGAGATCAAGGTCACTAGAAGGAGAACAAGTGTCAACACCTGTCGGCGCGTGGGCGAGCGCGAAGGGGGGAAAAGCGAGGTGGCCAGAGACGAGTCGTGAGAGAGGTGGGAATCCCGCGGCCTTCGTGTTCGACCCGCGCCCAGGTCGGGTGCGCTTGCAGTAGGGGGTTACGAGCGTCCACGCGGGTGAGGGAAGCGAGCGGCCCCAAGAGAGCGCCTGCCCTGTCCTCGTCCCCGCGCGGCCAACCTTCTCTAAGAAGGCCCTGGTCCTTCCTTTTATAGGCGTAAGGAGAGGATCCAGGTGTACAATGGGGGTGTAGCAAGGTGCTACGTGTCTAGCGGGGGTGAGCTAGCGCCCTAAGTACATGCCAATGTGGCAGCCGGAGAGATCTTGGCACCCAGCTGGTGTGGTGTCGTGGCTGTCGGAGGAGCAACGGAGCCTGGCGGAGGGACAGCTGTCGGAGCGGTTGGGCCCTTGCTGACGTCCCCCTGCTTCCGTAAGGGAGCTGAGAGCCGCCGTCGTCATGGGTCTGGCGGGGCGCCATCATTGCCTATCTGGCGGAGCTAGCCAGATGGGACGCCGGTCTTGTTCCCTGCGGCCCGAGTCGGCTCGGGGTAGGGTGATGATGGCGCTTCCTGTTGATGTGGCGGACTTGTGTCCTAGGTCGGGCGACGTGGAGGCTCCTCCGAAGCCGAGGTCGAGTCTGTCCTGCATGGCCGAGGCCGAGCCCGAGCTCCTGGGTCGGGCGAGGCGGAGGTCGTTCGGCAGAGGCTAGGGCGGAGTCCGACCCCTGGGGTCGGGCGAAGCGGAGTTCGTCGTCTTCTGGGGCCTAGCCCGAGTCCGAGCCCTGGGTCGGGCGGAGCGGAGTTCGCCGTCTTCCGGGGCCTTAGCCCGAGTCCGAGCCCTGGGTCGGGCGGAGCGGAGTTCGCCGTCTTCCGGGGTCTTAGCCCGAGTCCGAGCCCTGGGTCGGGCGGAGCGGAGTTCGCCGTCTTCCGGGGCCTTAGCCCGAGTCCGAGCCCTGGGTCGGGCGGAGCGGAGTTCGCCGTCTTCCGGGGCCTTAGCCCGAGTCCGAGCCCTGGGTCGGGCGGAGCGGAGTTCGCCGTCTTCCGGGGCCTTAGCCCGAGTCCGAGCCCTGGGTCGGGCGGAGCTTCCTATGGCGCCTTTGGCAAGGCCTGACTGCCTGTCAGTCTCACTCTGTCAAGTGGCACTGCAGTCGGAATGGCGCAGGCGGCGCTGTCCTTCTGTCAGACCGGTCAGTGGAGCGGCGAAGTGACGGAGGTCACTTCGGCTCTGCCGGGGGGCGCGCGTCAGGATAAAGGTGTCAGGCTACCTTTGCGTTAAATGCCCCTGCGACTCGGTCGGTCGGCGCGGCGATTTAGTCAGGGTTGCTTCTTAGCGAAGGCAAGGCCTCGGGCGAGTCGGAGATGTGTCTGCCGTTAAAAGGGGGCCTCGGGCGAGACGAAAACATCTCGGGGTCGGCTGCCCTTGCCCGAGGCTAGGCTCGGGCGAGGCGTGATCGAGTCGCTCGTATGGACTGATCCCTGACTTAATCGCACCCATCAGGCCTCTGCAGCTTTATGCTGATGGGGGTTACCAGCTGAGAATTAGGCGTCTTGAGGGTACCCCTAATTATGGTCCCCGACAGTAGCCCCCGAGCCTCGAAGGGAGTGTTAGCACTCGCTTGGAGGCTTTCGTCGCACTTTTTTTGCAAGGGGACCAGCCTTTCTCGGTTGCATTTTGTTCCGGTGGGTGCGCGCGAGCGCACCCGCCGGGTGTAGCCCCCGAGGCCTCGGAGGAGTGGTTTCACTCCTTCGAGGTCTTAATGCCTTGCGTAATGCTTCGGCTGGTCTGGTGGTTCCCTCATGCGAACTGGCCGTAGCCCGGGTGCACGGTCGGGGCCCAAGTTCTCGGGCTGGTATGTTGACGCTGTCAACGGTTTGGCCGGAGCCGGGTTTGCGAGAGCAGCCCCCGAGCCTCCGCACAGGGCGAGAGGGCGATCAGGGACAGACTCGGCTTTTTTACATACGCCCCTACGTCGCCTTTCCGCAAGGAGGAGGGGGGGAGAGCGCCATGTTACCCTCGATGGGCACCGAACATGGTGTCTCCGGTGAGCTGCAAGCGGGTAATCCGAGTGGACGTCCGTGCCCCGTTCGTTGGGGGTCGGCTAGGGGCCCAGAGGCACGCCCAAAAGTACCTGCGGGTGATCTGCCGGACCCGGTCCCCTGGCGACGGGGTCCGAGGGCTCGATGCCTCCCTCCGATGGGATTCCGTTACAAAATCGCTCCCGCTGGTCTCGGAAATGTCCTAGGGTACCTCGGGAGCGCAGCCCGAGCCTTGGTTATGTATCGAACGTACCCCTGGTCATCCCTCGCTCGGTGTCTGAGGCGACTGTGAACCCTTCGGGGGCCAGCCTTCGAACCCCTGATCAGTAATGGGCGCGGAGCCCGAGTAGCCTGAGGCGGCCGTGGAACCCTTCGGGGGGCCGGCCTTCGAACCTCCGACCAGTAGTGGGTGTAGGGCCCACGTGATATGAGGCGGCTGTTGAACCCTCCGGGGGGCCAACCTTCGAACCCCTGATCAGTAAGGAGGCTCGGAGCCTAGTTCCTTCACGGGGAAGGATCCCTTTCGGGGTATCCCCCTTTCCCGGTCCCTGTCGCAAGAGATAGAGAAAGAGGAAAAAAGGAAAAGGGATACGAAACCGAACGACGCGGCGTACCTTTTTTGGCGCGGTTGTTTCGGCGAAGGCGAAGCGTCGCCCGCTGCTCCTGCCAGAAGCGCCGCCACGGGCGCGTTGTCTTCACGCCGTGAGAGGGGGTTCTCTTGCTGCCCCCGGATGGGACGTGAGCTTGGCTGACGACGTGTCCGCTGCTCCCGCGCGCCTGCCACCGTCATTACTGCCGGCTCACCTTTGGCCGCGTTGGCCGCCGTGCCAGGCCGGTGCCGCTAGGTCGCGCGCTGGGTCGCCTCGAGTCGCGGTATTGGTTCCGCAATCAAGGAAGCGCGGTGGTGGCACAGGCGGTACGGTCGCTTGCATGCAGCATCCGGCGCGCCGGTCGCGCGACGCGTGGGCCTAGGCCTCCGTGCTGGCGTGTCGGGAGTCAGAGAGGCGCGTCCACTTGGCGCGATTGCATGCCGCCTGCATGGCTGCCCGCCCCTTTCGCCCGTTGGTCTAGGCAAAAGTGGAGGGTCACTTGTAACCGCTGGGCGGTTGCGTGCACCACGCGCGGCGGTTTGGCTTCTTCTGCTCGGAGCCGGTCTGCATGACATGTGGGACCCAGCCCCCGCGCCGCAGGGGAGGGCTTTGGAGCGTGTTGGAGAAGACTCAGCCCGTGACGGTTGGGGGCGCAAGCAGGGAGAGTCGCCTTTAAAAGGAGGGCAGCCCCTTCCGTAAGGCGACCATGTCTTCTTCCTCCCTGATGCACCGTGTCTTTCCACCTTCCAAGCCCCCGGATGGGGGAAACCGCCGTCTTTTCGCCTCATCGTTGGAGGAACGCAACTCCGTGGGAGTTGGTACCTTTCAGCCATCGTTCGGCTTCAAGGATTTTCATCACATAACCCGGTTGCTCCCCTCCGCTGGTGGTCACCCAAGACGGTGACCTCCAGCTCCTGGATGGGGAGAGGCAAACCAGGCTGTGATCCCGGTCCCGCCCTCAGTGTTGAGGGTGTTCGTCATCCTCGCTGGGGCGGGGGGCGAGGCGAGCCGGGGCTCCACCTCCTGCGCGGGTAGGCGGACCACCTCTTCTTCCAGCTTCTGGTGGTGGCAATCGCCCTTTAGCCCTACGGCGGAGACATCCTCCAGCCATGCCGGGGAAGGCGAACTGTTGCTGCCCAGCTAGGATGCAACATTCCGTCTTCTTCCTCGCATTCGCGGCGACGACGGCTGCGAGGATCTGCCGGGATGCTCGGGGGCGTCCCGCGTTTTGCTGGTGATTCGCCCAGAGCTTGTCGCTCCACGGGCTTCCCTGGCGGGGAGGTTGTCCATACCCGTGGAGACGGAACCGGAGTTCCGTTTGTAATGGCACTTCGAATGCCAGGGTTTTTTGTTCATTTCGGCTGTCGGGGCCTGAACATGTATGTAACATCGGCACAGAGCCGTATTTTTTCCTCATTCTTGAGCACTAAGACTCGTCTGTTGACTATCTGAACCGCTTCACCAAGCATGAGTCGCCCCGTGTCAAGGTGACGAGTGAGGTATCCGTATCCCGGAGGCGTAGGAGTCCCTCGGCTCGGTCGACCCTGCTGTCCGAGGCTCCTCTAGCTTAGTTGAAGAGACCCCTCGGCCGCTCTTCGACGAGTCGAGGCCAGGGGTAGCGATATCAGTATGAACAGAGGCGGAGTTGGCTCGAAAATGAAACCTGGTTGGTCGGAGCCTAGCCGGGTTGTCCGTTGGCAGGATCGACGTCGGAGTTGATCAGCCGAGGCTTCGGACCGGGCTGGCACCCTCGGAAGATGGTTGGCCGAGGCCCCAGGGGTGACCGGCTGAGCCGCCTGCTCGGGCCGGATTCCCGGAGAAGTCCCTGGCAGCGATTGCCCGGGCGTGGTGATGACGTCGTCCTTCGGAGCGGAGACCCTCGGACCACGTCGCCGTCCGAGGCTAGGTCGGGCCTCGCCGAAGGTGCCGTCGATGCCGAGGGTGTTGCTGCCCTCTTCCAGCGTCAAGACCCGAGCCTGCAGGATCAGATTGTCTTGTAGCGTGTGCCTCGTGCGGCCGTCGAGGCCAGAACACACACCCTCGCTGTGTTGTAAAGCTGTGTCTCTTTTCCTCTTGTTTCGAGTATCTGGACTTTTTGTCGGTAACAGGGATGTTTGTGCGAGCGAGAGTTGCTTCTCGCGGAATGTGATGAGTGAGGTATCCGTATCCCGGAGGCGTGGGAGTCCCTCGGCTCGGTCGGCCTTACCGCTTACGCGTACTTTCACCCGTCCATGAGGCCCTGTCACCGACTCGGTCGAGAAGGCTCGAAGGATCGCTTCGGCAGAAGGGCTTCCGAGCGTAAAGACTTGTTCGATCCGCGGAGTCACTTTATCCGAACGTGAGTTACTTATCGCAGAAGGTGATGAGTGAGGTATCCGTATCCCGGAGGCGTAGGAGTCCCTCGGCTCAGTCAGCCTTGGCTGCTTACGTGTACTCCGTCGTTTCCAGGACCCACTTTTCGAAGTAGTCAAAAAGCACGAAAGATATTCTGGTAGAAGAGATTTTTTTTTTGAGGAAAATTTTGACGCAGAGGGGGTTTCCCCCCCTTTTAGCCCCCGAGGGAGGGTCGGGCTTTGCCGAGGCGAGGCCGACCCTTCCTTGTTGACTAAACTTTGCGTGGGTGCAAGGTATATGAACAACTTGGAAACATCTTAAGGGTAGAAGCGACGTAGCTGTTGGATGTTCCAAGCGTTGCCGTAGACCTCGCCTTGACTGTTGGCCAGCTTGTACGTTCCGGGCTTCAGAACTTTGGCGATGACGAATGGCCCCTCCCAGGGGGGCGTGAGCTTGTGCCTCCCTCGGGCGTCTTGCCGCAGTCGAAGTACCAGGTCACCCACCTGGAGGTCTCGGGGTTGGACCCCTCGGGCGTGGTAGCGTCGCAGGGACTGCTGATACCGCGCCGAGTGTAGTAAGGCCCTGTCCCGAGCCTCTTCCAGCTGGTCCAGCGAGTCTTCTCGGCTAGCTTGGTTGCTTTCATCGTCGTAGGCCCTCGTCCTCGGGGAGCCGTATTCCAGGTCAGTGGGCAAGACGGCCTCGGCCCCGTAGACCAGGAAGAACAGCGTGAAACCCGTGGCTCGACTCGGCGTCGTCCTCAGGCTCTAGACCACCGAGGGGAGTTCCTTCATCCATCGCTTGCCGAGCTTGTTGAGGTCGTTGTAAATCCGAGGCTTGAGCCCTTGTAGAATCATGCCGTTGGCACGCTCTACTTGCCCATTCGACATGGGATGAGCTACGGCAGCCCAGTCCACCCGGATGTGGTGATCCTCGCAAAAATCCAAGAATTTTCTGCCGGTGAACTGGGTGCCGTTGTCGGTGATGATGGAGTTTGGGACCCCAAAGCGATGGATGATGTTGGTGAAGAACGCCACCGCCTGCTCGGACCTGATGCTGTTCAGGGGTCGGACCTCGATCCACTTGGAGAATTTGTCGACGGCGACCAGCAGGTGCGTGTAGCCCCGGGCGCCTTCTGCAGAGGGCCGACAAGGTCCAGACCCCACACAGCGAAGGGCCAGGTGATGGGCATCGTCTGCAGAGCCTGAGCGGGCAGGTGGGTCTGCTTCGCATAGAATTGACACCCCTCGCAGGTGCGGACGATTCGAGTGGCGTCAGCCACCGCCGTCGGCCAGTAGAAGCCTTGCCGGAAAGCGTTCCCGACGAGGGCTCGGGGCGCTGCATGATGGCCGCAAGCCCCCGAGTGTATCTCTTGCAGGAGTTCCTGACCTTCGGCGATGGAGATGCATCGCTGGAGGATGCCCGAGCGGCTGTGGTGGTAAAGCTCCTTCTCATTGCCCAGCAGGACGAACGACTTGGCGCGTCGCGCTACCCGCCGAGCCTCGGCTTGGTCGAGGGGTAGCTCTCCTTGTCGGAGATAGTGCAGGTACGGGGTCTGCCAATCTCGATCAGGCGTGACCTCGCTCCGCTCCTCCTCGATGCGCAGCGCCTCGCCCTCGGGAGCCGAGGGTACCTCGGGCTGAACCAAGGACGCCTCGGGATGGGCCGAGGGTACCTCGGACTGAACCGAGGACGCCTCGGGCTGGGCCGAGGGTACCTCGGACTCGGGCGTGTCGTCGATCTTGACGGAGGGTTGGTGCAAATCCCGAGAGAAGACGTCCGGGGGAACCGTCGTTCGCCCCGAGGCTATCTTTGCCAACTCGTCTGCAGTCTCGTTGTAGCGCCGGGCGATGTGGTTAAGCTCGAGCCCGTAGAACTTGTCTTCCAGGCGCCGAACCTCATCGCAATAGGCCTCCATCTTCGGGTCGCGGCAGTGGGAGTTCTTCATGACTTGGTCGATGACGAGCTGCGAGTCGTCGCGAGCGTCGAGGCGTCGGACCCCTAGCTCGATGGCGATTCGCAATCCGTTGATCAGAGCTTCGTACTCAGCCACATTGTTGGACGCTGGGAAATGGAGACGCAGCATGTAGCGTAGGTGTTTCCCGAGGGGCGAGACGAAGAGCAGGCCCGCGCCGGCTCCCGTCTTCATCAGCGACCCGTCGAAAAACATGGTCCAGAGCTCTGGTTGGATCGGAGCCGTCGGCAGCTGGGTGTCGACCCATTCGGCTACGAAGTCCGCCAGTACCTGGGACTTGATGGCCTTCCGAGGGGCGAACGAGATTGTCTCGCCCATGATTTCCACCGCCCACTTTGCGATCCTGCCCGAGGCCTCTCGGCACTGGATGATCTCCCCCAGGGGGAAGGATGACACCACAGTTACTGGATGAGACTCGAAGTAATGTCGCAACTTTCGCCTCGTCAGGATTACTGCATACAGTAGCTTTTGAACTTGTGGGTAGCGGACCTTGGTTTCGGACAGCACCTCGCTGACGAAGTAAACTGGCCTCTGAACGGGCAATGCATGCCCCTCTTCTTGCCTTTCGACCACAATCGCGGCGCTAACCACCTGAGTGGTCGCGGCGACGTAGACCAAGAGGGCTTCTCCATCAGCTGGGGGTACCAAGATAGGCGCCTTGGTGAGGAGCGCCTTCAGGTTCCCGAGAGCTTCCTCGGCCTCAGGGGTCCAAGTGAAGCACTCGGCCTTCCTTAAGAGGCGGTACAGAGGCAGGCCTCTTTCGCCGAGGCGTGAGATGAAACGGCTCAAGGCCGCAAGACATCCCATGACCCTCTGTACGCCTTTTAAGTCCTTGATGGGCCCCATGCTGGTGATGGCTGCGATTTTCTCCGGGTTGGCTTCGATGCCCCGCTCGGAGACGATGAACCCCAGGAGCATGCCTCGGGGCACCCCGAAGACACACTTCTCGGGATTGAGCTTGACGTCCTTTGCCTTGAGACACCGGAATGTCACTTCAAGGTCGGAGAGGAGGTCGGAGGCTTTCCTTGTCTTGACTATGATGTCATCGACGTAGGCCTCGACCGTGCGACCGATGTGTTCGCCGAACACATGGTTCATGCACCGCTGGTACGTCGCACCCGCGTTCCTCAAACCGAACGGCATGGTGACATAGCAGTACATGCCGAAGGGCGTGATGAAAGAAGTCGCGAGCTGGTCGGACTCTTTCATCTTGATTTGATGATACCCTGAGTAGGCATCAAGGAAAGACAGGGTTTCGCACCCAGCAGTGGAATCCACGATTTGATCGATGCGAGGTAGAGGGTAGGGAACCTTCGGACATGCTTTGTTGAGACCAGTGTAGTCTACACACATCCGCCATTTCCCCCCTTTCTTTCTCACAAGCACAGGGTTGGCAAGCCATTCGGGATGGAATACCTCTTTGATGAACCCTGCTGCCATCAGCTTGTGGATCTCCTCACCTATCACTCTGCGCTTCTCCTCGTCGAACCGGCGCAGAGGCTGCCTGACCGGTCGGGCTCCGGCCCGAATATCCAGCGAGTGCTCGGCGACATCCCTCGGTATGCCGGGCATGTCCGAGGGACTCCACGCAAAGACGTCGGCGTTTGCGCGGAGAAAGTCGACGAGCACTGCTTCCTATTTGGGGTCGAGCCCGGAACCGATTCGGACCTGCTTGGAGGTGTCGCCACTGGGGTCGAGAGGGACGGCCTTAACCGTCTCCGCTGGCTCGAAATTGTCGGCGTGTCGCTTCACGTCTGGCACCTCTCTGGAGAGGTTCTCCAGGTCGGCGATGAGGGCCTCGGACTCGACGAGGGCCTCGGCGTACTCCACGCACTCCACGTCGCATTCGAACGCGTGTTTGTACGTGGGGCCGACGGTGATGACCCCGTTGGGGCCCGGCATCTTGAGCTTCAGGTAGGTGTAGTTGGGGACGGCCATGAACTTCGCGTAGCATGGCCTCCCCAATACCGCGTGGTAGGTTCCTCGGAACCCGACCACCTCGAACGTCAGAATCTCCCTTCAGAAGTTGGAGGGCGTTCCGAAGCAGACAGGAAGGTCGAGCTGTCCGAGGGGCTGGACGCGCTTCCCAGGAATGATCCCGCGGAAGGGCGCAGCTCCTATTCGGACGGAGGACAGATCGACGCGCAGGAGCCTGAGGGTCTCGGCGTAGATGATGTTGAGGCAGCTGCCCCCATCCATTAGGACCTTGGTGAGCCTGACGTCGCCGATGATGGGATCGACGACGAGCGGGTATTTCCCCGGGCTCGGCACGTGGTCGGGGTGGTCAGCTTGGTCGAAGGTGATGGGCTTGTCGGACCAGTCTGACTGGCGCCGCCACCTTCACCGAGCAGACCTCCCGACGCTCTCGCTTGCGATGCCGAGCCGAGGCATTCGCCGCATGCCCTCCGTAGATCATGAAGCAGTCGTGGACCTCGGGGAACTCTCCTGCTTGGTGATCTTCCTTTTTGTCGTCGTCGCGGGCCCTGCCACCCTCTGCGGGTGGCCCGGCCCTGTGGAAGTGGCGCCGAAGCATGACGCACTCCTCGAGGGTGTGCTTGACGGGCCCCTGATGGTAAGGGCACGTCTCCTTGAGCATCTTGTCGAAGAGGTTAGCACCTCCGGGGGGCTTCCGAGGGTTCTTGTACTCGGCGGCGGCGACAAGGTCTGCGTCGGCGGCGTCGCGTGTAACACCCGGTTTTAAAGAACAAAGCCGGGTGCATCTCATACATGCGCCAAGAAGACAACATATATAATAACAGAGTGTATAGAGATAAATGTCATAAAACATCAGAGTATTTATTACATAGCGGAAGACTTATTACAAAATGAAGTAATAAAGATAAAACAAACTAAGGATCGTCGGCGCCAATGTCGACTGGGAAACGCCACCTAGATCAGATCGAACTCCTCAGTGTTAGGCGGCTCCTCCTGAACCACCTGATCTTCTCCTGTGGGGGGGTGTGAGACAGCAAGGGTGAGCTCACACATGATCATAGCTCAACAAGTTGTGGGGAACCAGTGGACATAAACTCACAAAGGTGTGAGCTCATGTGATGTGTAAGGCTAATCAATGACAGGGGTTAAAGCTGAGCATTGCTTTTAAGTAGTTGGTCAAAATTTTATTAGCAATTACTAAGTGTAAGTAAATACCAAACCATAAGTAAAGTAATAGAACAAAATTAATAATAAACCCATGCAATGCAATTGACAAAATTGAATTTAAGTTCCATAATTTAAACATCAGAGAGTCCTGAGCTGCTCATGACCGCGAGCTCGGCTAGTATACCAGTTTTACACTCTGCAGAGGTTGTACCCTTTACCCACAAGTCATGTTACCCATCTGCCAAGGGGTCATGAATCCCATACACCTCTACCTAGGAAGCGCGGCAGGGCAACACTACGAGGCCTTTACAAAGTTCCACTAGCTTCCGAAAACCCGCTACAGTTTATAGGAAGTTCCAATGCAGGGTTCCTGGCTGACCGCCATCGCAGCAAAATCAACCAGGGACCTCCCTACACTGACCACTCCCCTACTGCCCTTGCCCCTTTCGGGTAAGGTAGTCTTCCACTAGCTTTCCTAATTAGTCAGCCAAGGGGTCCCATTCCTCCCTTGTGGTGGCACGTGTTACTCAAGTTAAGCTCTATGTTCCAATTAACATTAATGATCTCAACATGAACATAAACAGAATAACCAGAATAATTGGAACATAGATATAATAAATGATTATCCCAAAACCATGTAAAGCAATAGCAGACTACCCAAGTGATTCAGGGGTGAACAAGGTAATGAGATAAACAATCTAGGGTGACCTATTGGGTCCCATCAAAATTAACCTATGCATGAGTATGTGATGTTAAAGAACATTATTGGGTAAAAAGTGGTCAAGGGCACAACTTGCCTTCAATGAGCTCCTGCTCAGCTACTTCAACTGGTTGAACCTCAGATTCCACAGTGGCCTGCTCGTCTATTCGCATCAACACAATACATACATAGTATAGCCAAAATGAACATCACACCAAACAAATGAATAAAATATACAGTAAAAATCTATACATTAAAATGATTTCATAGGAACTGGAATCACTGAATTTGGAGTTATATATTTTAAGTTATGGATTTTCTAAGGTTTCATGTGCTTTAAATAGGATTAAGTGATAAATAAATTTCTTACTGTTTTCATGACATAACAGAGGCTCTAGGTGATAGATAATAAAATTACAAAATTTTAGGAACTGGAATGGGCTAATTTGGACTAAAAATGGATTTTCTATGATTTATTCAAGTTCTAGTATTTATTTTTGTATTAAAAATCCAATTTCCTAATCATTTAATCAATTTAAAACTGTACTGGACTGGGCCTCATTTTCTGCAAAGTATAGGGGTTCTGGTGTAAATATTCGATAGACACAGGGAGACACTCGAGTGGACTGCGGGTTAATTTCTGGATTCCACAGGGGTTCTTTTACAAAATCAAACGGCGAAGGGGTATTGAGCACTCAGAGCCGCCCGATTAGAGCCGTGCGGCCCAGATTTAATTAAGACGCGATCTAACCATATTCGCCCATCGCCGATCCGACGGCTGCGACGAACCAACAACCCCATCCAGACTGTGAGCCAATCTCAGCCGTCCACGCCCATATCGACGACGCACGAACCTACGCCTACCTCCAGACCGTGCACGACGGCACCCCGAGCAGAACATGGCGGCCATCACCGCCGGCGCACACCGCTAGACGCGATCAGAACTCGAATCCTCAATTTCAAACGCATGCGCACAAAGTCCTAGCCGACCCGAAACAGATAGTTCTCTCCTTGCAGTCGATTATCATGATCGGACCCCCATCCATGGTGAGCCGCGGCCAGCCGATGCTCCATCGCCGGCGAGCCCAGACCTGCAACTATGACGTGCTAAACTCTCCATGCCGAGATCCTACGCGAAGAGGAGAACATAGTGTATCCACGGAAGAAGGCCTCACCGGAATTAGCGACACGAAGATGTTCGTCCACGGCGGCGGGCAGCACACGGCGAAGCTTTTCCTCCGATGTCAAATTCACGCCACCCTGGCCGCAAGACTTGCGTGGCGAGGCCGTGAATTCCACCAGGGTGTTGAGGCAAAACTCCAAGGCCGGCACGGGCTAGCCCGACAGTGGTTAGTACGAGCTTCCATGACGGCGGAAGTCATGCGGTGATGGCGGCGCGCTGCTTCCACTTTCTCGCTCCCTCATCTCCCTCTCTCTGCTGGGCATGGAGGTTCGCCGTGCTGGATAAAGGAGGAGGAGGGCGCCGCAATCCATGGATTTTATGGGGAAGGAGTCGGCCGGTGGAAGCGGATCACGCCCTGGTTTCTCGCGGCGGCTGGTGTTGTTCATCACGGGCAGGCAGATAAGGAGCTGGCGATTTGGGGCCCACCAGGCAGTGACAAACCAAGCGAGCGCATGAAGCTGCCGAGTGGGGGCCAGGTGTCAGCGCGATTTTATCAGAGCTGGGCCGCGCGACCAACGTGAAGGGAGTGGGCCGAATTGGTTACAGAGGCCCAGTTAGGGTTTTCCCCTTTTTTCTTTTTATTTTTCCTCTACTTTCCTTTTTCCCTTTTTTTTGAATTCAAACTTGAATTTGGATTTGGTTATGAGTTCCTCCATTGAGTTAATTACACAAATTCAAACTCTAGTTTTGGAACCATATATTTTTATTTACTTATTTTTCTCCTCATAATATTCATTTCTTCTCTTTTCTAAATTCCAGAAATCCTTTTAGATCTCAAATTCCACTCTAGTTTTGACTTATTCATTTTCATTTTTTTTTAATATTATTTTTACCTTGTCACAAGTAATGCACACACAATAAAATATTCAGCATGATGCAATGATTTAGTAGCATATCTTTTTATTAATTTTTTTTTTGGACATGGTGTTCACATATGATGATGCATAAAGATCAAACTCACATAAAGAGAAATTGTTTTCTCTATTGGTATTATTTCTAGCAATCACAAAGTGGGTGTTACAAATCCTACCCCCCTTAAAAATAATCTCGTCCTCGAGATTTAAGAAGATCTAGGGAAAAGATGGGGAAAATCTATGCGAAGCTCTTCTTCTTGTTCCCAAGTTGCTTCATCTTCACCGTGGTGACTCCATTGGACTTTGCACATCTTTATCACCTTATTTCTTGTAACTCGAGTCAAAGTATCCAAAATCTTGATAGGATACCCCGTGTAAGTCAAATCATCCTGAACACTGAGCTCTTCCGTTGGTAACTGTTCCTTAGGGACACAGGGACACTTCTTAAATTGAGACACATGGAATACATTATGCACATCAGATAGATTATCAGGTAGCTCGAGTTGTTAGGCCATCTCTCCAACTCGCCTAAAAACTCTGAATGGTCCAATAAAGTGAGGGAACAATTTGCCCTTAACTTTGAATCTCCTTATTCCACGAAGTGGTGACACCTCGAGGTACACATGATTTCTTTCCTCAAATTCTAATGGTCTTCTTCTATTATCCATATAGCTCTTTTGCCTGGTCTGAGCTACCCTCAAATGCTCCCGAATTATACGGACTTGTTCTTCTACCTCTTGAATAAGTTCAGGTCCAAAGAACTGTCTTCCCCTAGTCTGATCCAATATAGAGGAGTCCTACATTTCCTGCCATATAGGGTCTCGAACAGTGACATCTTCAGACTGGCCTGGTAACTATTATTATGTGAGAACTCAGCATAAGGTAGACTCTTGTCCCAACTACTACCATGCTAAAGGGCACAAGCTCTCAACATGTCTTCTAATACTTGATTAGTCCTTTCAGTCTGTCCATCAGCCTGAGGGTGATAGGCTGAACTGAATTTCAACTTCATATCCATTTTCTCATGAAAACTTTTCCAAAATCTAGAGGTAAACTATGAACCTCGATCAGACACGATCTTCTTTGGTACTCCATGTAAACACACAATCCGAGCCATATATAACTCTGCTAGTTGAGAACCTTTATAAGTAGTCTTCACAGGAATAAAGTGAGCCACTTTAGTCAATCTATCCACAATCACCCATATAGCATCATATCCTTTCTGGGTGCGAGGCAATCCAGTAATAAAATCCATACCAATCTCTTCCCATTTCCACTCAGGTATCTTCAGTGGATGCAATAATCCAGCTGGCCTCTGGTGTTCAGCCTTAACTCTTTGACATACATCGCATGTAGCCACATGTGCAGCCACATCTCTTTTCAATCCATACCACCAATACTTCCGCTTCAAATCCTGATACATCTTGGTACTACCAGGATGAATAGAATAATCCGAGTCGTGGGCCTCCTTTAAAATAGTCTCTCGCAGGCTTTTAACATCAGGAACACACATCCTGTCCTTGAACCATACAGTGCCTTGCTCATCTTCCATAAATTCCGGAACTCGACCTTCAGTAATCAGATCCTTAATCTCTTTTATTTTAGCATCATCAATTTGTCCTTTGCGGATCTCTTGCTCCAAAGTAGGTTCCACATCAATAGTAACTCCCTCAGTATGAGCAACTATCCCCAGGTTAAGTCTCCTGAAGTCCTCAACAATCTCATCGGGTAGCTGGGCAACAATAGCTGAATGAACATGCTCCTTGCGACTCAAGGCATCTGCAACCAAATTTGCCTTGCCCGGGTGATAGTGAATCTCCAAATCATAATCCTTAATAAGCTCCAACCAACGGCGTTGCCTAAGGTTGAGATCCTTCTGAGTGAATATATACTTCAAACTCTTATGATCCGTATATACTTGGCACTTGGTCCCCATGATATAATGTCTCCAAATCTTAAGTGCATGCACAACGGCTGCCAATTCCAAGTCGTGAGTGGGGTAGTTCACTTCATGTTTCCGCAACTGACGAGAAGCATAAGCGATCACATGACCTTTCTGCATGAGCACACATCCTAAGCCTTGGCCACATGCATCGCAATAGATATCAAATCCTTTCTGTAGGTCTGGCATAACCAATACTGGTGGCGACATCAATCCTTTCTTCAATTGCTCAAAGCTGTCTTGGCACTTCTCGTCCCACTTAAATCCTCTTCCTTTCTCCAAAAGCGGAGTCATAGGTTTAGCAATCTTAGAAAATCCTTCGATAAACCTCCGATAATATCCAGCAAGTCCTAAGAAACTTCGAATCTCAGTAACTGTAGTGGGTACTCTCCACTCCATTATCTCCTTAACTTTAGCAGGATCCACTGCTATTCCTCCATTAGAAATAATATGACCAAGAAATGGCACCTCGCCAATCCAAAACTCGCACTTGCTGAACTTGGCATAGAGTTGATTATCTCGTAGCTTCTGTAGCACCATCCTCAGATGTTCCTCGTGATCACTATCACTCTTGGAATAGATAAGAATGTCGTCGATGACTACCACAACGAATCTGTCCAGACCATGAACACCTTATTCTTCAGATCCATAAAATAGCCTGGTGCATTAGTTAGTCCAAATAACATAACGGTGAACTCATATAAACCATATCGGGTCGAGAAATCCGTCTTGGGAATATTCGACAGCCAAATCTTCATTTGGTGATAACGCGGTCGGAGTTCAATCTTCGAGAATACCCTAGCATCTCTTATCTGATCAAATAAATCCTCAATGCGGGGTAATGGATACTTGTTCTTCACAGTGACATCATTAAGGGTCCTATAATCCACGCTCATCCCTTGCGATCCATCTTTGTTCTGTATAAATAGAACCGGCACTCCACAAGGTGAAGAATTCGGACGAATGTATCCAGCCTCTTGTAATTCCGTTAATTGTTTCTTAAGTTCCTTTAGTTCTTCTATGGACATCCTGTATGGCTGTTTAGAAATAGGGGCAGTTCCAGGTAGAAGATCAATTACAAACTCAACTTCCCTATCTGGTGGCATCCCTGGTAACTCCTCTGGAAAGACATCCGGAAAATCCCTAACCACCCGGATGTTGTCACCAACAAATTCCTCAGGTATAAGAACATTGCACGCATGGGTGAGGAGGTTACTGCAATATTAACTTGAAATCTTTCTCCTTTAGTGGTAGTGAGTTCTACGGTACCCTTAGCACGGTGTATATACTGCCTTTGCCTTTCTTAACCATGACATTCCAAGGATCAAATCTATACTATTCTCTTCTAACACTATAGGGGTAGCCAATCTAGGTTAGTACATAGGGTAAGAAAGGAAGAATTGTAGACAAGGCGAGTAATTATGAGGAATGTTACTGCAGGGGATTTATTAGCTAAGTAGATTAGTGTGTCACCCACTAAAGCTAATACATTACCTTATGGTGGTACATGCTAAGATGCCCCAACTATAATGTTTCAATCAATCAAAGAAGCAAATCAAGCATTTATCATCAGAACAATCAACCAACATTTTTAATAGAGAAAATAATTTTTTTGTCTTTGGTCTCCTATCTCTTCAAAAGGTTATAAATGTAGGATTCCAAGATGTGAAATCCATCTTGTCTCAGAGTAGAAAAGGTAAGAATGATCAGAGTAGAATAGCAAAAGGTGAGACAGGATCAAGTTGAGATAAGTATAGAATGAATCAGAGTAAGGTAAGTAAGTATTGGTTGTCCATTTCTATCTAGGTTTCGTCCTACAGTCAACATTCCTCTGATACCACTTCTGTAACACCCGGTTTTAAAGAACAAAGCCGGGTGCATCTCATACATGCGCCAAGAAGACAACATATATAATAACAGAGTGTATAGAGATAAATGTCATAAAACATCAGAGTATTTATTACATAGCGGAAGACTTATTACAAAATGAAGTAATAAAGATAAAACAAACTAAGGATCGTCGGCGCCAATGTCGACTGGGAAACGCCACCTAGATCAGATCGAACTCCTCAGTGTTAGGCGGCTCCTCCTGAACCACCTGATCTTCTCCTGTGGGGGGGTGTGAGACAGCAAGGGTGAGCTCACACATGATCATAGCTCAACAAGTTGTGGGGAACCAGTGGACATAAACTCACAAAGGTGTGAGCTCATGTGATGTGTAAGGCTAATCAATGACAGGGGTTAAAGCTGAGCATTGCTTTTAAGTAGTTGGTCAAAATTTTATTAGCAATTACTAAGTGTAAGTAAATACCAAACCATAAGTAAAGTAATAGAACAAAATTAATAATAAACCCATGCAATGCAATTGACAAAATTGAATTTAAGTTCCATAATTTAAACATCAGAGAGTCCTGAGCTGCTCATGACCGCGAGCTCGGCTAGTATACCAGTTTTACACTCTGCAGAGGTTGTACCCTTTACCCACAAGTCATGTTACCCATCTGCCAAGGGGTCATGAATCCCATACACCTCTACCTAGGAAGCGCGGCAGGGCAACACTACGAGGCCTTTACAAAGTTCCACTAGCTTCCGAAAACCCGCTACAGTTTATAGGAAGTTCCAATGCAGGGTTCCTGGCTGACCGCCATCGCAGCAAAATCAACCAGGGACCTCCCTACACTGACCACTCCCCTACTGCCCTTGCCCCTTTCGGGTAAGGTAGTCTTCCACTAGCTTTCCTAATTAGTCAGCCAAGGGGTCCCATTCCTCCCTTGTGGTGGCACGTGTTACTCAAGTTAAGCTCTATGTTCCAATTAACATTAATGATCTCAACATGAACATAAACAGAATAACCAGAATAATTGGAACATAGATATAATAAATGATTATCCCAAAACCATGTAAAGCAATAGCAGACTACCCAAGTGATTCAGGGGTGAACAAGGTAATGAGATAAACAATCTAGGGTGACCTATTGGGTCCCATCAAAATTAACCTATGCATGAGTATGTGATGTTAAAGAACATTATTGGGTAAAAAGTGGTCAAGGGCACAACTTGCCTTCAATGAGCTCCTGCTCAGCTACTTCAACTGGTTGAACCTCAGATTCCACAGTGGCCTGCTCGTCTATTCGCATCAACACAATACATACATAGTATAGCCAAAATGAACATCACACCAAACAAATGAATAAAATATACAGTAAAAATCTATACATTAAAATGATTTCATAGGAACTGGAATCACTGAATTTGGAGTTATATATTTTAAGTTATAGATTTTCTAAGGTTTCATGTGCTTTAAATAGGATTAAGTGATAAATAAATTTCTTACTGTTTTCATGACATAACAGAGGCTCTAGGTGATAGATAATAAAATTACAAAATTTTAGGAACTGGAATGGGCTAATTTGGACTAAAAATGGATTTTCTATGATTTATTCAAGTTCTAGTATTTATTTTTGTATTAAAAATCCAATTTCCTAATCATTTAATCAATTTAAAACTGTACTGGACTGGGCCTCATTTTCTGCAAAGTATAGGGGTTCTGGTGGTTCTGGTGTAAATATTCGACAGACACAGGGAGACACTCGAGTGGACTGCGGGTTAATTTCTGGATTCCACAGGGGTTCTTTTACAAAATCAAACGGCGAAGGGGTATTGAGCACTCAGAGCCGCCCGATTAGAGCCGTGCGGCCCAGATTTAATTAAGACGCGATCTAACCATATTCGCCCATCGCCGATCCGACGGCTGCGACGAACCAACAACCCCATCCAGACTGTGAGCCAATCTCAGCCGTCCACGCCCATATCGACGACGCACGAACCTACGCCTACCTCCAGACCGTGCACGACGGCACCCCGAGCAGAACATGGCGGCCATCACCGCCGGCGCACACCGCTAGACGCGATCAGAACTCGAATCCTCAATTTCAAACGCATGCGCACAAAGTCCTAGCCGACCCGAAACAGATAGTTCTCTCCTTGCAGTCGATTATCATGATCGGACCCCCATCCATGGTGAGCCGCGGCCAGCCGATGCTCCATCGCCGGCGAGCCCAGACCTGCAACTATGACGCGCTAAACTCTCCATGCCGAGATCCTACGCGAAGAGGAGAACATAGTGTATCCACGGAAGAAGGCCTCACCGGAATTAGCGACACGAAGATGTTCGTCCACGGCGGCGGGCAGCACACGGCGAAGCTTTTCCTCCGATGTCAAATTCACGCCACCCTGGCCGCAAGACTTGCGTGGCGAGGCCGTGAATTCCACCAGGGTGTTGAGGCAAAACTCCAAGGCCGGCACGGGCTAGCCCGACAGTGGTTAGTACGAGCTTCCATGACGGCGGAAGTCATGCGGTGATGGCGGCGCGCTGCTTCCACTTTCTCGCTCCCTCATCTCCCTCTCTCTGCTGGGCATGGAGGTTCACCGTGCTGGATAAAGGAGGAGGAGGGCGCCGCAATCCATGGATTTTATGGGGAAGGAGTCGGCCGGTGGAAGCGGATCACGCCCTGGTTTCTCGCGGCGGCTGGTGTTGTTCATCACGGGCAGGCAGATAAGGAGCTGGCGATTTGGGGCCCACCAGGCAGTGACAAACCAAGCGAGCGCATGAAGCTGCCGAGTGGGGGCCAGGTGTCAGCGCGATTTTATCAGAGCTGGGCCGCGCGACCAACGTGAAGGGAGTGGGCCGAATTGGTTACAGAGGCCCAGTTAGGGTTTTCCCCTTTTTTTCTTTTTATTTTTCCTCTACTTTCCTTTTTCCCTTTTTTTTTGAATTCAAACTTGAATTTGGATTTGGTTATGAGTTCCTCCATTGAGTTAATTACACAAATTCAAACTCTAGTTTTGGAACCATATATTTTTATTTACTTATTTTTCTCCTCATAATATTCATTTCTTCTCTTTTCTAAATTCCAGAAATCCTTTTAGATCTCAAATTCCACTCTAGTTTTGACTTATTCATTTTCATTTTTTTTAATATTATTTTTACCTTGTCACAAGTAATGCACACACAATAAAATATTCAGCATGATGCAATGATTTAGTAGCATATCTTTTTATTAATTTTTTTTGGACATGGTGTTCACATATGATGATGCATAAAGGTCAAACTCACATAAAGAGAAATTGTTTTCTCTATTGGTATTATTTCTAGCAATCACAAAGTGGGTGTTACATCGCGTTTCGCTTGCGACTTCTTCTTGCCTTTCTTCTTGGCGCCGCGTGGAGTAGACGCCTCGGGAGCCTCTTCCGTCGGGCGGCCCTGGGGGTGCTTGTCCTTTCGGAAGATGGCCTCGACCACCTCCTGGCCAGAGGCGAACTTGGTGGCGATGTCCATCAGCTCGCTCGCCCTGGTGGGGGTCTTGCGACCCAACTTGCTCACCAGGTCGCGGCAGGTGGTGCCGGCAAGGAACGCGCCGATGACATCTGAGTCGGTGATGTTGGGCAGCTCGGTGCGCTGCTTCGAGAATCGCCGGATGTAGTCCCGAAGAGACTCTCCCGGCTGTTGTCGGCAGCTTCGGAGGTCCCAGGAATTCCCGAGGCGCACGTACGTGCCCTGGAAGTTGTCGGCGAAGGCTTGGACCAAATCCTCCCAGTTGGAGATCTGCCCCAGAGGCAGGTGCTCCAACCAGGCGCGAGCAGTGTCGGAGAGGAACAGGGGGAGGTTGCGGATGATGAGGTTGTCGTCGTCTGTTCCACCCAGTTGGCAGGCCAGGCGGTAGTCTGCGAGCCACAATTCCGGTCTCGTTTCCCCCGAGTACTTGGTGATAGTAGTTGGGGTCGGAAACGGGCCGGAAACGGCGCCCGCCGGATGGCCCGGCTGAAGGCCTGCGGACCGGGTGGTTCGGGCGAGGGACTCCGATCCTCCCCACTGTCGTAGCGTCCCCCACGCCTGGGGTGGTAGCCTCGGCGCACCCTTTCGTCGAGGCGGGCCCAACGGTCGCGACGATGGTGCTCGTTGCCGAGGTGGCCCGGGGCCGCAGGCGCGGTGTTGCGCGTGCGCCCGGTGTAGACCGAGGCTTCCCGCATGAATCGGGAAGTCGCGGCATGAGGTTCCGAGGGGTACCCCTGCCTTCGGGAGGCAGAGCTCTCGGCCCGCCGGGCCGCGGCGCCTTCCAGGAGATTCTTGAGCTCTCCCTGGATTCGCCGACCCTCGGTGGTTGATGGCTCCGGCATCGCGCGGAGGAGCATCGCTGCGGCTGCTAGGTTCTGACCGACCCCGCTGGATGCGGGTGGTGGCCTGTCCCTGACATCGTTGGCGACGCGGTGCTGGAAACCCTGGGGCAGATGACGTGTTTCTCCGGCCGGGGGTTGGCCCGCCCATACCTGCCCGACGTCCCGGCGGATCGACTCGAGCGCTCCTGCTCCCTCGTCGAGCCTGGCCTGCGCCCCGCGGACTTGCTCGAGCTGTGGGTCGTGACCCCCCGCCGGAACGGGGACCACAGCTAGCTCCCGCGGGATGTCGGCGCGAGGCACCGGCCTAGGGAGATCACCGTCCTCCGGCATGCCGAGATGGTTGCCTTCGGAGGGATCCCCTAGCTCGACGTGGAAACATTCGTGGCTCGGGCCGCAGTCCTTGTCGTCAAGGCTGTGGCTGCCGTCGGAACAGTCGGAGAGGCAGTAGTCACATGCGGTCATAAAGTCCCGCATGGCACTGGGGTTGCCAAATCCAGAGAAATCCCAGCAGATGCTGGGATCGTCATCTTCCTCGGACCCAGAGGGCCCGTAGGTCGAGACGTCCGTCAATCGGTCCCAAGGCGACCGCACACGAAACCCCAGAGGGGTTGCACTCGCCTCAACGTGAGCGCCCGCCAAAGCGAGGTCGCTAGGCGGGTTGAGGCCGAGTCGAAATGACATAGGATGGGAATCAGTCGGTACCTTTTGGTCGACGAGGAGCGACATAGTCACGTCGGGGACTGATTGCGCCGTCGTCTTGGGTACGAGGGCGACGTCCTGCAGGCCCTCCACGAGCGTGCTGGCATCGTCCACTTGCTCGGGATTGGCGTGTCGCGGGGGGACGGTGCTCGCCTTCGTCTCAAACGCGAGGTTGACGCCCGACGCGTCCTCCGTTGGGGCGCTGGGGACGTCGGTTCGCTCGACAGCCGACGGAGCGCGGCCTCCCGCTCGGCCCTGGTTGCCCCGCCTCCTCCTCCGATGGCGGGGGAGAGGACGGGGCGAGCTCGAATGTTGTTCTTCCACCACGCGGGGAAGACGTCGTCGATTCCGCCGCCGGTGGGCGGGCTGTCGGCCGCCATTGTCGTCGTCGTGCGGCGGTGGAAGGAGTATCATGTCGTAGCTGTCGTCGAGAGACATGAACTCGAGACTCCCGAAATGGAGCACCGTCCCGGGTTGGAGAGGTCGTTGGAGACTGCCCATCTGGAGCTTGACGGGAAACTGCTCGTCAACACGCAGCAGGCCCCTACCTGGCGCGCCAACTGTCGGGGTTTCGAGACCGGGGGGTCCCCAAGCCGACGAGTGAGTGTGCCGCGTGCCCCAGCCCAGATGGGTCGAGCGCGTGGGCGAGCGCGAAGGGGGGAAAAGCGAGGTGGCCGGAGACGAGTCGTGAGAGAGGTGGGAATCCCGCGGCCTTCGTGTTCGACCCGCGCCCAGGTCGGGTGCGCTTGCAGTAGGGGGTTACGAGCGTCCACGCGGGTGAGGGAAGCGAGCGGCCCCAAGAGAGCGCCTGCCCCGTCCTCGTCCCCGCGCGGCCAACCTTCTCTAAGAAGGCCCTGGTCCTTCCTTTTATAGGCGTAAGGAGAGGATCCAGGTGTACAATGGGGGTGTAGCAAGGTGCTACGTGTCTAGCGGGGGTGAGCTAGCGCCCTAAGTACATGCCAATGTGGCAGCCGGAGAGATCTTGGCACCCAGCTGGTGTGGTGTCGTGGCTGTCGGAGGAGCAACGGAGCCTGGCGGAGGGACAGCTGTCGGAGCGGTTGGGCCCTTGCTGACGTCCCCCTGCTTCCGTAAGGGAGCTGAGAGCCGCCGTCGTCATGGGTCTGGCGGAGCGCCATCATTGCCTATCTGGCGGAGCTAGCCAGATGGGACGCCGGTCTTGTTCCCTTCGGCCCGAGTCGGCTCGGGGTAGGGTGATGATGGCGCTTCCTGTTGACGTGGCAGACTTGTGTCCTAGGTCGGGCGACGTGGAGGCTCCTCCGAAGCCGAGGTCGAGTCTGTCCTGCATGGCCGAGGCCGAGCCCGAGCTCCTGGGTCGGGCGAGGCGGAGGTCGTTCGGTAGAGGCCAGGGCGGAGTCCGACCCCTGGGGTCGGGCGAAGCGGAGTTCGTCGTCTTCTGGGGCCTAGCCCGAGTCCGAGCCCTGGGTCGGGCGGAGCGGAGTTCGCCGTCTTTCGGGGCCTTAGCCCGAGTCCGAGCCCTGGGTCGGGCGGAGCGGAGTTCGCCGTCTTCCGGGGCCTTAGCCCGAGTCCGAGCCCTGGGTCGGGCGGAGCGGAGTTCGCCGTCTTCCGGGGCCTTAGCCCGAGTCCGAGCCCTGGGTCGGGCGGAGCGGAGTTCGCCGTCTTCCGGGGCCTTAGCCCGAGTCCGAGCCCTGGGTCGGGCGGAGCAGAGTTTGCCGTCTTCCGGGGCCTTAGCCTGAGTCCGAGCCCTGGGTCGGGCGGAGCTTCCTATGGCGCCTTTGGCAAGGCCTGACTGCCTGTCAGTCTCACTCTGTCAAGTGGCACTGCAGTCGGAATGGCGCAGGCGGCGCTGTCCTTCTGTCAGACCGGTCAGTGGAGCGGCGAAGTGACGGCGGTCACTTCGGCTCTGCCGGGGGGCACGCGTCAGGATAAAGGTGTCAGGCTACCTTTGCGTTAAATGCCCCTGCGACTCGGTCGGTCGGCGCGGCGATTTAGTCAGGGTTGCTTCTTAGCGAAGGCAAGGCCTCGGGCGAGCCGGAGATGTGTCTGCCGTTAAAAGGGGGCCTCAGGCGAGACGGAAACATCTCGGGGTCGGCTGCCCTTGCCCGAGGCTAGGCTCGGGCGAGGCGTGATCGAGTCGCTCGTATGGACTGATCCCTGACTTAATCGCACCCATCAGGCCTCTGCAGCTTTATGCTGATGGGGGTTACCAGCTGAGAATTAGGCGTCTTGAGGGTACCCCTAATTATGGTCCCCGACAACACCAGAACTGGAAGCAGCCCAAAAGAGCTAAGTTCACCTTAATCTTTAGTTTGGGTTGTTCCTATGTTTGGAGATGTTCTATGTGACCTTTGCAGGATGTTGGAGCTAAGAAATGTCAATCTAGATCAAGTCAAGCTGACTTGATGATTTATGAGTCCAACATCAAAGCTCAAGCATGACAAATGCTATAGATGTAATAATTAAGAGAAGGTATGTTTCTAGACTTAGTACATTGGTTTTTGTGTACTAATATACTTGTCTAAGTGTTAGAAACAGAAGGAAGAAGAAAAGGAAAGAGGTGCAAAAGGCTCTATCTGCCAAGACTTAGCTCAGTCTGGCACACCGGAGTGTCCGGTGGTGCACCGGACAGTGTCCGGTGGAGCACCGGACAGTGTCCGGTGCGCCAGGTTGAACCCCGGTGAACAGGCCGCTCTCGGGAGGAGTCTGGCGACGTACGGCTATAATTCACCGGACTGTCCGGTGGTGCACCGGATTGTCCAGTGAGCCAACGGTCGGCTTGGGCAACGGTCAGCCGCGCGATCTGCACGTGATGCGTGGCCGAGCCAACGGTCAAATAGGGGCACCGGACTGTCCGGTGTGCACCAGACAGTGTCCAGTGCGCCAACGGCTCCAGGACTGCAACGGTCGACTGCAACATTTATGGAAGGAAATCAGGCACCGGACAGTGTCCGGTGGTGCACCGGACTGTCCGGTGCGCCACCCGACAGAAGGCAAGATTTGCCTTCCTGGATTGCTTCCAACGGCTCCCAGACCCCTTGTGCCTATAAAAGGGACCCCTAGGCGCCTCAAGCAAAGAAGAAGTGCAGCCAACAAGTGTAGAAATCACTCGAACCAATTCTCACTCTCCCTCTTGTGTGTAACTCTATAGTTTGTGTAGAAGGCACAACTATAAGCCTTTAGAGAGAGGAGAAGTGCTGCTAAGAGCTAGAGCAAGGTCTTGAGCGTATCGTTACTCTACCGAGGTGCTACCGAGAAGTTTGTAAGCAGCCGCGGTTCTGTTGTAACCCAACTCAACATAGTGAAAGGCTCTATCTGTCATACTGACAGATCTAAGCAAATGGAGGAAGGAGTTGAAATAGAATCCAAGCCCAGGTGTGGCTAACTCCAACGAGGACTAGGCAAGCATTTTAGGCTTGGCCGAACCTCGGGATAAATCCTTGCGTCTGTGTGCTCTATTCTGTATTGTATCCTGACTCTCTGCCTTACTCGATTTTATATCTGCACTTCAACACTTATCCGTGGTATAAGCTTTATTTGAAGTGCAGGACATTTTGAGACAGGATCTCTGATTCTGCTGCAACCTACTCGAAGGATCTTCTCATTCCACTGCGTACGAAGTCTTCGAGTAGAGTAAGAATTTAAGTTTTAAATCGATAAGTCTTATTCGCCTATTCACCCCCCCCCCCTCTAGGCGACATCCAGATCCTGTTCCCGGGTCAAAGGGAACTTTCAATTGGTATCGGAGCTAGGCCTCTCCAGTGTGGGCTTAGCCGTCCGGAGATAACGATGTCGTCACAAGAGGTAACTGTAGAACTTCTTTTAGGCGATGGTTCTAATTATAAATCTTGGTCTGTCTCTATTTACAAAGCTTTCATGAATATTGATCCTGATTTGAGACAGATCTTTAGTAGAAGTATTTTTCCCTCTGATTTTAGTAAAAATCCTTCTAATGAAGAACTAAGATGTTTATCTCTCAATCACCATGCTTGCAACATCTTAGTTGGCTCTCTCTCTAGAAGTGCTTATTTTGCCATCATGAGCAGTGATAGTGATCTATTTGTTGATGCTCATGATTTATGGAATAGAATTAAAAAAAATATTTTGTGGTAAACTGTGATGCTCCTACTCCCTATATTACTTGTGTTACTAACCATTCAGAGGGAGAAGAACAAGAACGATGGCACCCAAACAAACGATGAATCCACCTCGTCGACAGGTTTGTTCTCCACTAGTGATAAATGTTTTATTGCTAACAATGACGGTGGAGACGAAAGCCATGATGAGGAGGAATATGAGGATGATAGCGAGGATGAATCTTCATCACAAGGTACATTTTCCTATATTGCTTCCACTGACATTAATGACAGGGAAAATGAGACCGATGATATGGAAGAAGAGGAGATTCGCCGTTTCTACAACCATCTCAACAAGGCGGACAAAGCTCTCTTGGTTAAGTTGTTGAGAAGGAACAAGGAACAAGGTGAGACGCTTCTCAGGCTAGAGGAGACTCTCATCAAAACAAACAACAGCCTGGAGAAGATGACCAAAGAACATGAGGAGCTAAGGTGCTCTCATGATGTCTTGGTCCAACGGTATGATTCAATGTTAATTGAGCAAAGTAATAATGATGACGCTCTATCTAATGTTCCTCAACTTAAAACTGAAAATTCTATGCTTAGAAGTCAAGTAGAAACAATGAATTTAGAAAAGCTAGCTCTTAGTGAAAAGTATGATACGTTGTCATACTCTCATAGTAAACTAGTTGATGATCATATCATGCTCGATATTGCTCATGAGGTAGTAATTACTAGTTTAAACTCATATGAACCTCATTCTTGCACTAGTAATCAATTGGTCAAAATATTATCATGTGCTGACCTCCACTGCCCCAAGAAAGGCCAATCTTTGTTTGAGAAACAAGTTGCAGGATCAAAAAGGAAATTGCTTGGAAACAGGAAACAAAGACAATTAAGGAGAAGATGCCTTGCTCGACTTCCGCAAGATATCTACGAACACGTGGTGAAGAAGCTTGAGGAAGGAGAAACCGCAGCAAGGGTCAAACTCCATAAGAAGGATGTTCCCAAAGCAATAAATGAATAAATCAACATGACCAAGGAAAAAGGTAAAAATTCAATTAATCATGTTGTTTGCACTGATCATCTCTCCATGTCATTTAAGTACAAAAAGGGAAAAGGAAAAAGGAGGTGCTTCAAGTGCAAAAAGTTAGGCCACCTCATCGCGTCTTGTCCGTACAAAGACAAGAATGAAGGGACAAGGAGTTGTTTTGGATGCAACTGTCACACCCGGTTTTAAGGAACAAAGCCGGGTGCATCTCATACATGCGCCAAAGGAGACAACATATATAATAACAGAGTGTATAGAGATAAATGTCATAAAACATCAGAGTATTTATTACACAGCGGAAGACTTAATACAAAATAAAAGAATAAACATAAAACGAACTAAGGATCGTCGGCGCCAATGTCAACTGAGAAACGCCACCTAGATCAGATCATACTCCTCGCCTTGTGGCTCCTCCTGAACCACCTGTTCTTCTCCTGTGGGGGGTGTGAGACAGCAAGAGTGAGCTCACATATGTTCATAGCTCAACAAGTCGTGGGGAATAATGTGGCATGAACTCACCAAAGGTGGGAGTTCATGAAGTGTACGGCTGATCAATGAAATAAAGGCTGAAGCTGAGCGTTGCTTTTATAAGTTGATCAAAATTTTATTAGCAATTACTAAGTGTAAGTAAATACCAAACCATAGTAATAATAAGTAAAAGTAATAATAAAATAATCCCAAATGCAATGAGATGACAGTTTAAGTTTAAGTTCCATAAATTAATCATGTGAGTGTCCGAGCCGCTCATGACCGTGAGCACGGCTAGTATACCAGTTTTACACTCCGCAGAGGTTGCGCATCTTTACCCACAAGTCGTGTTACCCATTTTCCACGGAGTTGATCAGACCCCATACACCTCTACCAAGGAAGCAAGGCAGGGTACCACTACGAGGCCTTTACAAAGTTCCACTAGCTTCAGACTACCCGCTACAGTTTATAGGAAGCTCCAGTGCAGGAATCCCTCGCCTGACCGCCATCGCAGCAAAATCAACCCAAGGACCTCCCTACACTGACCACTCCCCTACTGCCCTTGCCCCTTTCGGGTAAGGTAGCCCTCCATTAGCTTTCCTAGTTAATCAGCCAAGGGCGTCCCATTAAACCCTTGTGGTAGCACTGTTTTCCCGGGTGGTTCTCCATGTTCCCATTAACATAATGATCTTAACATGAACAGTAAAGAATAAACAGATAATAAGAAGTATAACAATGAATGATGAATATCTCTATACCCAATCCACATAAAGCAATAGCATGAACTACCCAAAACTTTAGTAGTAAAACCAGTGGTGAGACAAGGTATAAAGATAGTCAAAATCTAGGGTAACCTATTGGGTCCCAGCAAAATTAACCTATGCAGATTATTATGAATAATAAGAACATGAATAGGTAAAGAAGTGATCAAGGGCACAACTTGCCTTCCACGAGCTCCTGCTCAGCAGTCTCTACTTGCTGAACCTCATATTCCACAGTGGCTTGCTCGTCTACTCGCATCAACACAATACATACATAGCATAGCATAAATTAACATCACATCAAACATGCAAATAGAATATACAGTAATAAACTAGACATTAAAATAAGATCACAGGAACTGGAATCATTAAATTTGGAGGTATAGATTTTAAGTTATGGATTTTCTAATGTTTTATGTGCTTAATACAAGATTAAGTACTAGAATAATTCTAATGTGCTTTTCATGCCAAAACAGTGGTACAAATGGGTAGACAATAATATTATGAACATTTAGAAACTGGAATGGTCAAATTTGGAGTTTATATGAATTTTCTACAAATTAAATAAGTTTCTGCAATTAATTTAATAACAAAAATCTGTTTTCTAATTTTATTTCCCTGGTTTTCCTAATCTGTGGACCGCGCCTCATTTACAGAAAAGCGCAGGGGCTACGGTGTACATGAAACCAAGACACAGAACACCACTGTGCGGACTTTGGGTCAATTATTAACAACTACAGGGGCTCTTTGGTGAAATGGCCATCGCGAAGGGGTACTGGCCAAATCTGGCCGTTGGATCACACACGGGTGGTATGGATTAGATCTGCGCGGTCGCGAAGCGATACGCGCAGAGAGCCGTTGGATGCAATTACGACGGGTAGGATTTTATTATCCTAGATTCGTTTCTACCCGTCCGATCCAGATCAACGGACTAGACCGAAAGTCGCGAAGGGTTATGCGATCACCTAATCCTAGCCGTCCAGCAAGATCCGACGGCGCACGGTTCGTCCCCTAACCCTCGCCCGCAGGCGATGCCGCCGTGCCTCACCACGGCAGAGGCCATGGCCGGGGTGTTAAATCCGGCGAGCCACGGGCCTAATCCTCGAATCAAAGGGGTGTTCTGCGCGAAGGAGGATGAAACGAACTACTATGATGTGGAACTCACCGAAGATGATGACACATTTGGGCTGTCCACGGCGCGATGCGGAGCCGCGGTGGCACCCAACTCCGGTGACGAATTGAGGTTGGCGAGGACCCGATCCTTGCACGCCGAGTGAGTTTACAGCTCCGCCACCCCGAGATGACTATCCCGCACCACCCAATTGGCTCCTAGTGACGGCGAGATAGCAAATCGACGACGACGGCGCAATGCACTTCTCCACCTCACGCGCGCGAAAGCTGGTATGGCCTCGGGACGTGGATGCATCGCGCCAGAGGCTAGGGCGCTACTTATGTGTCGCAACATTGGCGCACGAGGGGGGCTCGGGGTCCGTTGTACCGGCCAGCTGAGCCGGTCAAAGCGCGGCGGAGGTTGCGCCCGCGAAGAAACAGGAGGAAGAAGGGACTTCGTGTGTGCGGTGGCCGACCGGTGGGTCCAGCGAAGTCAGCGAGACAAAACTGAGTCCGCGCGGTAATGGATGGCTGACCAGTGGGTCCCCCCCGCCAGGTGACCGCGCGCGCGGTGGAAGAGTGAATGTGGGCCGCGCGGGGTGTTTCTGCAGTTGGGCCGAAAGCAGGGTCGGTCAGCCCATGTAGGTCTTTTACCCTTTTCTTTTTTTGTATTTTCTTTTCTCTTTCTTTATTTCCATATTCCAATTTAAATTCAGATTTAAATTCAAATCTTGTGCCAAATTATCCTCACATTATATTGTGAAATTAGAAGTACCAATTTTAGAAATATAATTACATACATATTATTTATTTATTTTCACATCATTTCTCTTTTTCTCCCTTTTCCTCAAATCTTCTTCTCACTATATTTTATTTTTGTTCATATTATTATGGTTTTAAATGCACAAACAAAGATCCAATATGATGCAATAGTTTATTTAGATGTTATTGGTTATTCAATCCCCCTTTTGATGGTGTTTATTCACCTGTGATATTAACTAAAGATGGTACACACATGTAGATAAAGGAAATATTCTTTCTTCATATGAGTTACAAATTTAGGTATTACAAATCCTACCCCCTTAACAAGAATCTCGTCCTCGAGATTTAGGAAGGACTATGGAAAAGATGGGGAAAATCTATGTGAAGCTCTTCTTCTCTTTCCCAAGTGGCTTCATCTTCACCATGGTGACTCCATTGTACCTTGCACATCTTAATCACCTTATTTCTTGTAACTCGAGTCAAAGTATCCAGAATCTTGATGGGGTACTCAGCATAAGTCAAATCCTCTTGAACACTAAGGTCCTCCAGTGGTAGCTGCTCCTCAGGTACCCTGAGGCACTTCTTTAGCTGAGACACATGAAATACATCATGTACATCTGATAGATGATCAGGTAACTTCAGTTGATATGCAACTTCTACCACTCGCTTTAAGATCAAGAAAGGTCCAATGAAGCGAGGGGACAACTTTCCTTTAACTTCAAATCTCCTCATACCCCGGAGTGGTGACACCCTCAAATAGACATGATCACCCTCCTTAAACTCCAGTAGTCTCCTTCTATTATCAGCATAGCTCTTTTGCCTTGATTGTGCAATTCTCAAATTTTCTCTTATCATTCGAACTTGTTCTTCCGCCTCTTGAATAAGCTCAGGCCCAAAGAACTGTCTTTCTCCAGTCAGATCCCAATACAGGGGAGTCCTGCACTTCCTGCCATATAAAGCCTCGAATGGTGACATCTTCAAACTGGCCTGGTAGCTATTATTATAAGAAAACTCAGCATAGGGTAAGCTCTTTTCCCAACTGCCACCATGCTTGAGAGCACAAGCTCTTAACATATCTTCCAGCACTTGATTAGTTCTCTCTATCTGTCCATCAGTCTGGGGATGGTAGGCTGAGCTAAAATTCAACTTTGTATCCAAGCTCTCATGTAACTTCTTCCAAAATCGAGAAGTAAACTGCGATCCTCGATCAGACACGATCTTCTTAGGCACTCCATGTAGACAAACTATCCGAGTCATATACAATTTTGCTAGCTTGGCTCCCATGTAATTAGTCCTCACAGGTATGAAATGAGCCACTTTTGTCAATCTGTCCACAATTACCCAAATAGAGTCATATCCTGCTGGAGTGCGGGGTAGTCCAACAATAAAATCCATACCAATTTCTTCCCATTTCCACTCGGGTATCTTCAATGGGTGCAATAGTCCAGCGGGTCTTTGATGTTCGGCCTTGACTCTTTGACACACATCACACTTAGCCACATGGGTCGCAACATCTCTTTTCAGTCCATACCACCAATACTTTTGCTTCAAATCCTGATACATCTTAGTGCTACCAGGGTAGATTGAGTAATCAGAATCATGAGCTTCTTTCAATATAGCCTCACGGAGGCTATCGATCTCTGGAACACATATCCGATCTTTGAACCATATAGTACCTTGCTCATCCTCCGTGAATTCCGGAACTTGACCTTCCGTAATCAGATCCTTAATCTCTTGAATCTTAGCATCACCAACCTGACCTTTATGAATCTCTTGCTCCAAGGTAGGTTCCAACTCGATGGTGACTCCTTCACTGTGTGTAACAATTTCCAAGTTGAGTCTCTCAAAATCTTTTGCTAATTCATCAGGTAGCTGGACAACGAAAGCGGAGTGAACATGCTCCTTCCGACTCAAGGCATCTGCAACCAAATTTGCCTTGTCTGGGTGATAGTGAATCTCCAAATCATAGTCCTTAATGAGCTCCAACCAACGGCGTTGCCTAAGGTTGAGATCCTTCTGAGTGAATATATACTTCAAACTCTTATGATCCGTGTATACTTGGCACTTAGTTCCCATAATATAGTGTCTCCAAATCTTAAGTGCATGCACAACTGCTGCCAGTTCTAAGTCATGAGTGGGGTAGTTCAATTCATGTTTCCTCAACTGACGAGATGCATAGGCAATCACATGACCTTCTTGCATGAGCACACACCCTAATCCTTGGCCACATGCATCACAATAAATGTCAAATCCCTTCTATAGATCTGGCATAATCAATACTGGCGGTGACATCAATCTCTCCTTCAACTGATCAAAGCTTTCTTGGCACTTCTCATCCCACTTAAATTCTCTTCCTTTCTCCAGAAGCGATGTCATCGGTTTGGCAATCTTAGAGAATCCTTCAATAAATCTCCAATAATAGCCTGCTAGCCCCAAGAAACTCCGAATCTCAGTAACTGTAGTGGGCACTCTCCACTCCATTATCTCCTTGACCTTAGCAGGATCCACTGCTATTCCTCCATTAGAAATGATATGACCAAGGAATGGCACCTTGTCAATCCAAAACTCACACTTGCTGAACTTAGCATAGAGCTGATTATCTCGCAGCTTCTGTAGCACCAACCTTAGATGTTGTTCGTGATCACTTTCATTCTTAGAATAGATAAGAATATCGTCGATAAACACCACGATGAATCTGTCCAAATACTCCATAAACACCTTATTCATCAAATTCATGAAATAAGTCGGTGCATTGGTTAATCCAAATGACATAACAGTAAACTCATATAATCCATATCGAGTCGAGAAAGCCGTCTTAGGAATATCTGATGGTCTAATCTTCATCTGATGGTATCCCAATCGGAGATCAATCTTCGAGAATACCCTGGCTCCTCTCATCTGATCAAACAAATCCTCAATACGGGGTAACGGATACTTGTTCTTCACAGCGACATCATTAAGTGATCTATAGTCCACACACATCCGCTGAGATCCATCCTTCTTCTGTACAAACAAAACCGGTGCTCCCCAAGGTGAGGAACTCGGACGAATGTACCCAGCCTCTTGCAACTCAGTTAACTACTTCTTAAGTTCCTTCAACTCCTCTACGGACATCCTATATGGCCGTTTAGAAATAGGGGCGGTTCCAGGTAAGAGATCAATAACAAACTCAACTTCTCTATCAGGTGGCATCCCTGGTAACTCCTCTGGAAAGACATCCGGAAAATCTCTAACCACCCGGATGTTGTCACCAACAAACTCCTCAGGTATAAAGAACATTGCACGCATGGATGAGGAGGTTACTGCAATATTAACTTGAAATCTTTCTCCTTTAGTGGTAGTGAGTTCTACGGTACCTCTACCACATGCTATAACGGCCTTTGCCTTTCTTAGCCATGACATACCAAGGATCAGATCTATACTGCTTGACTCTAATACTATAGCAGTAGCTCCAAATTCTCTACCCATAATGGTTAATGTCAATCTACGTGTCATTTGATTTGCCTCAATAGGCCCTTTAGGTGTGATTACTATCATGGGTTTTCTCATATTTAGCAGTGGTATCTCATTTGTGTTGGCATAACGAGCAGACATGAATGAATGTGTAGCACCAGAATCAAATAATATGGTTGCAGGGATTGCATTAACATAAAACATACCAAGTATGATGTCCCCACCATCCGGAGTAGCATCAACGCTGACTTGATTAACCTTGGCAATAGAATATCCCTTGCCAGGTCCTGGAGTTTGCTGCCTGTTCTGAACTGGAGTAGTAGCAATCCTCTGTGGGCAGACATTTGCATAATGACCAGTCTTCCCACACTTGAAACACGTAGTGCCTGGACTCTGTCCTGAGAACTTCGTCGGGGTGCCAGTGGGGGTAGCCTGTCGAGGAGGTGGAGTCCTCAATGGTGATTGCTGAACTGGGCGCTGGCCTCCGCCAGTGCGAACTGGTGTACCCTGAGGTGAACTGTAGCGAGGACGAACACTGCTGCTTCCTTGTCCTTGAGATATTGCCTTTCTCTTCAAATCACCCAGCTGAACACGCTTGTGTTCAATAGCAAGAGCCTTATCCAGCAACCTCTGAAATGATGGAAAGGTGTGTGCAACCAGTGCATACTGCAAAGGTCCATTAAGTCCTTCAATAAAGTGCTTCTGCTTCCTCTCATCCTCAGCAACTTCCTCCGGAGCATATCTCGACAGCTGAATAAATCTGTCTCTGTACTCGCTGACCGACATGTTGCCTTGCTTTAATGACAGAAACTCCTTCTTCTTGATCTTTATCATACCAGCTGGAATATGGTAGTTCCTGGACTGCGTACTGAACTCTGCCCAAGTAATAGTGTCAGCAGCATCGTGGGCAGCAGTATAAGAATCCCACCAATCAGCAACAGGACCCGTCAGACGACCTGAGGCATAAAGAACTTTCTCTCTGTCTGAGCATTGGGCAATGTTGAGCATCTTCTCAATTGCTTTCAGCCAATCATCTGCATCTAGTGGATCTGGCGAACTGGCGAAGGTCGGTGGCTTATGACTCATAAATTCCCGGTGCTTATCACGAGGTGGAACTGGTGGTGGTGGTGGTGGCAATGGCACTTGTTGCTGTTGCTGCTGTTGTTGAAGTTGTTGTTGCAGCTGCTGTTGTTGCGCCCTTCTCTCCTGGCGTATCTCCTCTCTCTCTCCTGGCGCAACTCCTGGCGTATATCTTCTCTTTCCTGACGCATTTCCTGGCGTTCTTGCTGCATCTGGGCACGCATATCAGCCATAGTGTCCGCCATTTGCTGCATCACCGCCATCTGAACTGCAATCAGTGGATCAACTCCGCCTGGTGGAGGATTAGGAGGATTCATCCCTGCTGGCTGTGGCTGAGGTTGTCTATATATCCTTCGAGTGTATCGATTAGGAGGCAAATCAATTCCACCACCCCTCCTGGTATTGACCATCTGAGTTAGATACATAAGGTAAGAGAATAGTAGACAAGGCAGTAATTACAAATCATGTTACTTTGGGGGATTTATTAGCTAAGCAGTTTAATGTTTTACCTACCATAGCTAATTTATTACCTTATGCTGGCACATACTAAGATGTCCATATATAATACTTCAATCAATCAAAGAAGCAAATCAGACATTTTTCATCAGAACAATCAAACAACATTTTTAAATATAGAAAATAGTTTTGATTTGGTCTTAGGCCTCCTATCTCTTAAAATGTCATAGGGGTAGGGATTCCAAGGTTTGAAATCCATCTTGTCTCAGAATAGAGAAGATAAGAATGATCGGAGTAGAACAGTAGAAGGTGAGACAGGATCAAGATAAGTGTAGAAAGAATCAGAGTAAGGTAAGTATAGAATGAATCAGAATGAGGTAAGTAGGTAAGGGTTTATCCATTTCTAACTAGGTTTCGTCCTACAGTCAACATTTGCTCTGATACCACTTAAGTCACACCCGGTTTTAAGGAACAAAGCCGGGTGCATCTCATACATGCGCCAAAGGAGACAACATATATAATAACAGAGTGTATAGAGATAAATGTCATAAAACATCAGAGTATTTATTACATAGCGGAAGACTTAATACAAAATAAAAGAATAAACATAAAACGAACTAAGGATCGTTGGCGCCAATGTTAACTGAGAAACGCCACCTAGATCAGATCATACTCCTCGCCTTGTGGCTCCTCCTGAACCACCTGTTCTTCTCCTGTGGGGGGGTGTGAGACAGCAAGAGTGAGCTCACATACGTTCATAGCTCAACAAGTCGTGGGGAATAATGTGGCATGAACTCACCAAAGGTGGGAGTTCATGAAGTGTACGGCTGATCAATGAAATAAAGGCTGAAGCTGAGCGTTGCTTTTATAAGTTGGTCAAAATTTTATTAGCAATTACTAAGTGTAAGTAAATACCAAACCATAGTAATAATAAGTAAAAGTAATAATAAAATAATCCCAAATGCAATGAGATGACAGTTTAAGTTTAAGTTCCATAAATTAATCATGTGAGTGTCCGAGCCGCTCATGACCGTGAGCACGGCTAGTATACCAGTTTTACACTCTGCAGAGGTTGCGCATCTTTACCCACAAGTCGTGTTACCCATTTTCCATGGAGTTGATCAGACCCCATACACCTCTACCAAGGAAGCGAGGCAGGGTACCACTACGAGGCCTTTACAAAGTTCCACTAGCTTCAGACTACCCGCTACAGTTTATAGGAAGCTCTAGTGCAGGAATCCCTCGCCTGACCGCCATCGCAGCAAAATCAACACAAGGACCTCCCTACACTGACCACTCCCCTACTGCCCTTGCCCCTTTCGGGTAAGGTAGCCCTCCACTAGCTTTCCTAGTTAATCAGCCAAGGGTGTCCCATTAAACCCTTGTGGTAGCACTGTTTTCCCGGGTGGTTCTCCATGTTCCCATTAACATAATGATCTTAACATGAACAGTAAAGAATAAACAGATAATAAGAAGTATAACAATGAGTGATGAATATCTCTATACCCAATCCACATAAAGCAATAGCATGAACTACCCAAAACTTTAGTAGTAAAACCAGTGGTGAGACAAGGTATAAAGATAGTCAAAATCTAGGGTAACCTATTGGGTCCCAGCAAAATTAACCTATGCAGATCATTATGAATAATAAGAACATGAATAGGTAAAGAAGTGATCAAGGGCACAACTTGCCTTCCACGAGCTCCTGCTCAGCAGTCTCTACTTGCTGAACCTCAGATTCCACAGTGGCTTGCTCGTCTACTCGCATCAACACAATACATACATAGCATAGCATAAATTAACATCACATCAAACATGCAAATAGAATATACAGTAATAAACTAGACATTAAAATAAGATCACAGGAACTGGAATCATTAAATTTGGAGGTATAGAGTTTAAGTTATGGATTTTCTAATGTTTTATGTGCTTAATACAAGATTAAGTACTAGAATAATTCTAATGTGCTTTTCATGCCAAAACAGTGGTACAAATGGGTAGACAATAATATTATGAACATTTAGAAACTGGAATGGTCAAATTTGGAGTTTATATGAATTTTCTACAAATTAAATAAGTTTCTGCAATTAATTTAATAACAAAAATCTGTTTTCTAATTTTATTTCCCTGGTTTTCCTAATCTGTGGACCGCGCCTCATTTACAGAAAAGCGCAGGGCTACGGTGTACATGAAACCAAGACACAGAACACCACTGTGCGGACTTCGGGTCAATTATTAACAACTACAGGGGCTCTTTGGTGAAATGGCCATCGCGAAGGGGTACTGGCCAAATCTGGCCGTTGGATCACACACGGGTGGTATGGATTAGATCTGCGCGGTCGCGAAGCGGTACGCGCAGAGAGCCGTTGGATGCAATTACGACGGGTAGGATTTTATTATCCTAGATTCGTTTCTACCTGTCCGATCCAGATCAACGGACTAGACCGAAAGTCGCGAAGGGTTATGCGATCACCTAATCCTAGCCGTCCAGCAAGATCCGACGGCGCACGGTTCGTCCCTTAACCCCCGCCCGCAGGCGATGCCGCCGTGCCTCACCATGGCAGAGGCCATGGCCGGGGTGTTAAATCCGGCGAGCCACGGGCCTAATCCTCGAATCAAAGGGGTGTTCTGCGCGAAGGTGGATGAAACGAACTACTATGATGCGGAACTCACCGAAGATGATGACACATTTGGGCTGTCCACGGCGCGATGCGGAGCCACGGCGGCACCCAACTCCGGTGACGAATTGAGGTTGGCGAGGACCCGATCCTTGCACGCCGAGTGAGTTTACAGCTCCGCCACCCCGAGATGACTATCCCGCGCCACCCAATTGGCTCCTAGTGACGGCGAGACAGCAAATCGACGACGGCGGCGCAATGCACTTCTCCACCTCACGCCGCGAAAGCTGGTATGGCCTCGGGACGTGGATGCATCGTGCCAGAGGCTAGGGCGCTACTTATGTGTCGCAACATTGGCGCACGAGGGGGGCTCGGGGTCCGTTGTACCGGCCAGCTGAGCCAGTCAAAGCGCGGCGGAGGTTGCGCCCGCGAAGAAACAGGAGGAAGAAGGGACTTCGTGTGCGCGGTGGCCGACCGGTGGGTCCAGCGAAGTCAGCGAGACAAAACTGAGTCCGCGCGGTAATGGATGGCTGACCAGTGGGTCCCCCCCGCCAGGTGACCGCGCGCGCGGTGGAAGAGTGAATGTGGGCCGCGCGGGGTGTTTCTGCAGTTGGGCCGAGAGCAGGGTCGGTCAGCCCATGTAGGTCTTTTACCCTTTTCTTTTTTTTGTATTTTCTTTTCTCTTTCTTTATTTCCATATTCCAATTTAAATTAAGATTTAAATTCAAATCTTGTGCCAAATTATCCTCACATTATATTGTGAAATTAGAAGTACCAATTTTAGAAATATAATTACATACATATTATTTATTTATTTTCACATCATTTCTCTTTTTCTCCCTTTTCCTCAAATCTTCTTCTCACTATATTTTATTTTTGTTCATATTATTATGGTTTTAAATGCACAAACAAAGATCCAATATGATGCAATAGTTTATTTAGATGTTATTGGTTATTCAATCCCCCTTTTGATGGTGTTTATTCACCTGTGATATTAACTAAAGATGGTACACACATGTAGATAAAGGAAATATTCTTTCTTCATATGAGTTACAAATTTAGGTATTACACAACAATAAGGACCACACGATCACTTCATGTCCAGTCATGAAGAATCAAGGATGTGCATCCTCCAAGGTGACCCTCACCAAGGAAAATGACAAACAACAAGCGTCATGTCAGGTTGAGCGACGCTTCTGCTACAAGTGTGGTGAGCAGGGTCATCTATCCAAGGTATGTTATAAAACGTAAGATTCCTAAGCAAGTGAATTTGTCTCAATCTTATTCGCGTAGAAGACCCAAATCAAACACTTGTGCTAGATCTATACCGAAATCACCTAGAACTAGCACAAAGGCAATTTGGGTACCAAAGGCACAATTAGATGATCATTATGGACCCATCCCGAGATGGGTACCAAACTGTGCTAACTAGACCATGCAGGTGCCTTGAGATGGACTGGAGACCATGGGAGAGCTTAAGACGGTTATCTAAAACTCTATGCTTAAGCTGTTAATTGTTTTGGTGTTTATTGACCCAAGGTTGAATTATTGTGAGACACTAATCCCATGTTCATCTCAAGTGAAATAAGGTGTATAGGTCCTTAATCATTATTGGTGAATCAAACAAAGGACCTTGATGAGATTCTTCAACTTGCTCTCCATAGGATGGTACCCTTGTATCGTATGTACTTTGTCGATAATCAGTATTGCTCGGTGTGTTACCTGTCCTTGGAGTAGTTATGTCTCTTGATTGCCTGTATTGAGTATCTTTCAATCAATGATTAGTGATTTCCAAGATCGTAACCATACGTGCTTAATCATGATTAGGTGCTCTCAATTGGTATCTTATCATTGCTTAATCATTCTTTGGGTAACTTATCATTTGAGATATCCTCCATGATTAACTCTTGTTGTGTTCGTGAATAAACCTGCATTCCGTTGTGAGTTATGCTATATGGTTTTATGATTAGCCTGTGTGAAAATATGACATATTGCTTAGTTCATATGATGACCCTATTGTGGCACTATGTGTTATGCCTCTAATGCCTCTAATGCATTCTCTCGAGCTGTGAAGTGCATAAATAATAGGGAACTTTCAGTTGGTTTGTGGTAATAACTGGTGCTCTCATGGCCATACTGGTAAAAGGCAAAGGTATGGAAAATGGAACTGTGCAATTTTACTGAATATCTTGAAGTTCCATTGATTGTGATCATAGCTGTGTTCTTGCATTTCACTGGTAGTACCGTGGCTTAGGAGACTTATGCCTTAAAATGTTTTTTCTTCTGGTGTACCTAAAGAACCTTCTTAACTATGATGTGCTTAAGACATGATCATGTTGTTTTTCAATTGGTATATGTGATGCAATGATAGTTAAGTATGAAGCATGTCTAAGTTGCGTGTAAATGTTAGACTTCCTATGAGTATTCAATTGGCTTAGGTGCTCCTGAGGCATGCATTGTTGTATTTAGTCAACCTTTCATTTAGCCTTCAATTTGTATTAAGTGGCTTTCAATTTGGTATTTAATTGATATCTCTTTGGGATGAAAGTGATAGAGTATGCCTTGACCAAGGTATGTTGTGATCCCCTCTAGTTCTGAGGAAGCTAGAATGTGCAAAGTGCAAGTCATTCAAATACTTGATGCATAACTTGAGGGGGAGCAAACATAACTTGTGTCTTTTGAGACTAACTGTTTCTTGAGCAATCTTGTATAGTCTCTAGGTGGAAAAGAGAAGATGAGCAAGAAATGGAGCAATCAGGACTTGGGTACCTCTATAAGTCAAGAAATTGGTATCTCAAGTCGTGAGTAAGTGCATATTTTTAGATTGCTCATGCTCTATAATATCTAGTGATAATAGATGCTTATTCTTAAATATCATGGAGCTATGATAATAAATGAACTTTGCAATTGGTATCTTTCAATTGGTAGCCGTGATAGTTTGCTTCAATTGACATCTTTGGATAATCATTAGAATAGAAGTTTCTTCTTGTGCCCAATACTATAACATGTTCTAAGTTTGGTGTCTTAGCAACAAGAAAAAGTTAGGATAAAGAATCAGGCACAAGTGTGGAGAAGCTCTCGAGAGATTAAATACTTTCAAGATGGGAAGTACACTACAACATGGTAAAGGTACAAAAGGAAGTATTAATCTTTTTGCATATATGTATCTTACCTAAATGTTGATAGTGCATATGTTCAATAAGTAAGGGGGAGTTTTGATAGTCGTTTTTCCTCCTTAACACCCTGCTGTCCCTTGACATCATCCTATGTTCTTGCTTAAGTATGGTTTTTGGTGTTTGATGTCAAAGGGGGAGAATTTGTGTATTAAAGCTTATCTCAACCTGAGAGGTAAGCTTATCCTAAGGGGTGATGTGTTAGTTTAAGCTTTGCTAGTGTGTTATTCATATGCTTCTTGCAGTATTATATGTGTTGCATCATATGGACTAGTGTTTCCGCTGCGATGAATTATTTGGCTTCTATAGTGTAATAGATAGTCATGTGGATAATGGTGCATGTGGTTAGATAGACATGTGGATAATGGTGCATGTGGTTAATGGTGCTTTAAGATTGTTTTAAATTAGTGTCTTAGTTTAAATTGGTATTAGTTTGAATTGGTATCTTAATGGTGAATAGTGGTAGGTTGACATTCCTGTGATATATCCACTAAATTGAATTGTGTTTAACTCTGATTATGAGCATTTGTGTGTTATAGCATCATGGTTTGATTCTTGACACAATGCATTCCAAAATTGCTAAGGTATAGAAATGTTCCGAATTGCCTAAGTATGTGCAAATTGGTGTCTGAGGCCAAAATTATGTTTTTGAAGTAAGCACATATTTAGGGGGAGCATTCTATAAACTTAGATTTCAAAATATGTGCTTCAAATCTTATTCTTATGTAAGCTTTAATTGTGTTGCCATCAATCACCAAAAAGGGGGAGATTGAAAGCTCTCTTGTGAGTTTTGGTGTTTGGATGACAACTCAATTAAAGAACTAACAAGTGTACTAAGTGTTGAACAGGTGCTTAAGGTAAAGCTAACAAGGTTCAACAAGTGAACAAGTGTGATGGTCCAAGGACTAGATGATGATAGATAATGGGCATCACAAGTAAGATGGACATTGCAAAAGTGATACTCGGGTGCGTAGCTCGGAGACAACTGATCAAGTCAAGGACGGAGGCAAGAAGAGCTTCGAGGTACCAAGTGCACGGGAGAAGGTCAAGGAGGCTGAGGAACCCAAAGCCAAGGGTGAAGAAAAGGCTTGCAAAGTCAAGGGTGATCGAGTTGAGAACAGCTACGGCACATCAAGGATCACTACATAAGGACGTGACTTACAGCCAATGAGGTAACAGCTACAGTTATGTGGTGTAAGTCATAAGGCTCAAGATCAAGCTCTAAGAAGGAGATCAAGGTCACTAGAAGGAGAACAAGTGTCAACACCAGAACTGGAAGCAGCCCAAAAGAGCTAAGTTCACCTTAATCTTTAGTTTGGGTTGTTCCTATGTTTGGAGATGTTCTATGTGACCTTTGCAGGATGTTGGAGCTAAGAAATGTCAATCTAGATCAAGTCAAGCTGACTTGATGATTTATGAGTCCAACATCAAAGCTCAAGCATGACAAATGCTATAGATGTAATAATTAAGAGAAGGTATGTTTCTAGACTTAGTACATTGGTTTTTGTGTACTAATATACTTGTCTAAGTGTTAGAAACAGAAGGAAGAAGAAAAGGAAAGAGGTGCAAAAGGCTTGGCTGTGTACAGCCAAGACTCAGCTCAGTCTGGCACACCGGGCTGTCCGGTGGAGCACCGGACAGTGTCCGGTGCGCCAGGTTGAACCCCGGTGAACAGGCCGCTCTCGGGAGGAGTCTGGCGACGTATGGCTATAATTCAACGGACTGTCCGGTGGTGCACCGGACTGTCCGGTGAGCCAACGGTCGGCTTGGGCAACGGTCAGCCGCGCGATCTGCGCGTGATGCGTGGCCGAGCCAACGGTCAAATAGGGGCACCGGACTGTCCGGTGTGCACTAGACAGTGTCCGGTGCGCCAACGGCTCCAGGACTGCAACGGTCGACTGCTCCATTTATGGAAGGAAATCAGGCACCGGACAGTGTCCGGTGGTGCACCGGACTGTCCGGTGCGCCACCCGACAGAAGGCAAGATTTGCCTTCCTGGATTGCTTCCAACGGCTCCCAGGCCCCTTGTGCCTATAAAAGGGACCCCTAGGCGCCTCAAGCAAAGAAGAAGTGCAGCCAACAAGTGTAGAAATCACTCGAACCAATTCTCACTCTCCCTCTTGTGTGTAACTCTATAGTTTGTGTAGAAGGCACAGCTATAAGCCTTTAGAGAGAGGAGAAGTGCTGCTAAGAGCTAGAGCAAGGTCTTGAGCGTATCGTTACTCTACCGAGGTGCTACCGAGAAGTTTGTAAGCAGCCGCGGTTCTGTTGTAACCCAACTCAACATAGTGAAAGGCTCTATCTGTCATACTGACAGATCTGAGCAAACGGAGGAAGGAGTTGAAATAGACTCCAAGCCCAGGTGTGGCTAACTCCAACGAGGACTAGGCAAGCATTTCAGGCTTGGCCAAACCTCAGGACAAATCCTTGCGTCTGTGTGCTCTGTTCTGTATTGTATCCTGACTCTCTGCCTTACTCGATTTTATATCTGCACTTCAACACTTATCCGTGGTATAAGCTTTATTTGAAGTGCAGGACATTTTGAGACAGGATCTCCGATTCCGCTGCAACCTACTCGAAGGATCTTCTCATTCCACTGCGTACGAAGTCTTCGAGTAGAGTAAGAATTTAAGTTTTAAATCGATAAGTCTTATTCGCCTATTCACCCCCCCTCTAGGCGACATCCAGATCCTGTTCCCGGGTCAAAGGGAACTTTCAGCATTGGCATAAGATTTTGTCCGAAGCTTTATGGGCTCATAGAATATCTAAACATAGTGCTACTAAAGTATCTACTTTTGAGCTTGTCTATGGGCAAGAAGCAGTGTTGCCTGTGGAGATAAGTTTGAATGTTGTCAGGTTCGCCAGACAAAATGATCTAACCATCACTGATTATTATAATTCAATGATGGATAATATTGATGAGATGACCAACAAGAGGGTGATAGCTTTGGGAGCAATAGAAAAGGACAAGATCATGGTAGCCAGGGCCTACAACAAGAAGGTCAAAGCAAAGTCATTTCAAGTAGGAGATCTGGTGTGGAAGACCATCCTACCTCTAAGGAATAAAAACCGGAAGTTTGGAAAATGGTCACCAAGCTGGGAGGGTCCTTATAAAGTAAAACAGGTGATGTCTGGTAACGCCTATTTACTACAAACATTACAAGGCAAGGATTTACTTAAGGCTTTGAATGGGTGTTTCCTCAAGCAGTACCATCCTAGTATGTGGCAAGATGCTTAAGAAAACCGATGTAATCACATCGAGTTAAATGCTTTTGGTTTGCTCAGCTCCACCAAAAGGCAGGGGGGCATATGTTGGGCACCAAAATGAGAAGGTTGGACGGCCCGCGGTCCGGATAGTCCGCGCCTATGGGCCGGACGGTCTGTGTAGGCGCAGAACAGATTAGGGTTCTGAGTTTCTTGCTAGGTTTGTTGGCGAGAATCTCGGGATAAACTCGGAAATTTGTTTGTAACGGGTCCAGCCCCCCTCCTCTATAAATAGAGAGGTATACGGCCGATTTGAGAGAACGAATCGAACCTTTAATCAATACAATTTACATTTTATCCTAGGAGTAGTTCTAGTCTAGTTTAGGTTTAGTCTTCCAATCCCTAAATCCTCCGCTTCTCTTCGACTCTACGTTGATTAGAGGAGTCTAGGTCAGTCTACCCGAGCCTAGACAATTCCTAGGATCTCTCCTCCCCGATGGGGTCCCTCCCGGGAGCGAGATCCAGGCGCCGCCAGCGATCCTCCGCCGCCCCTGCGCACACGCGGACCGTCCGGCCGTTAGGTAGGGAACCCTAGCCCCTGCGCTAGGTCGCGGACCATCCGGCCCCTGGCCGCGGACCGTCCACGCCTGACCAGAGAGCACCGCCACGGTTCTTGTTGAGTGTTTGGCGCTCTGAAAAGGCGTCAACACCCTTGAGACATTCATGTCTTACTAAAACCACATTTTACCTTTCCATTTGGGAAACCGGCCTTATAAACACGACCAAGGGAGCCCTCACCCATAAGAAAATCTTCACAGACAATAATGGTAGCAACTTGGAGAGAAGCAACAGTTGTCTTTCTCAAAGAACCATTTTTACTGTAAACTCTCTCATGGGTCATTTTCTCAAAGAAGTACAAGTACCTGAAAATGGTGAAAGCATGAGGTGCACTAACACAAATCAATTATTTGTCAGAAAAAATATCAAATCTAGTTCCCGAGTTTACTTGTTCAAAATCTCAGTAAATAGAGTTAAGGATCCACTGCTTCCCCTTGTAGCATTAGTCATCTATTGAGTAGTAGAGGTGAACACGCGTCTTGGTCAATTAAGTAGTATGGGTAGATCAATTGTCTTTACCTTTCACCATCCATTATCCCATCTTGGTCATCAGCTAAGAAAAGAGGTGAACATGCACTTGGACATACAAGGAAGGATATGGAAGAGAGGGGAGAGAGAAGAGGCATGGATTTGGTGAAGGGGGGTGGAAACAGCCATATCCGGCGACCGGCACCACTGACCTCCCGGTGATTTGGTGCCTCACGTCTTAGATCCTTGAGAGCTGATGACTCCTTCAAGCGGACCAGTCCTCCATGGGATGCGACCAAGCTCCATGTCGTCGGTAGCACCCATGCCACCTCTCTCTCTTTCTCTGTGTGTGTGGCCATGGAGAGCAGGTGAAAGGATGGAGGGGGACGGATGATACAATGCACTAGATTCACTTAGTCACTCACTAGAATGCAATCTCTAGCAATATGTGTGAGTGAGAGTGTTGGAGGATCACCAATGTGTTCAATGTATGCTATAAATGGTCAAGAGAGCTACAATACACGAGCACCACTTCTATTTATATCCCTTCAACCAATACTAGTCATTATGGGCAAGATGCTCTCTTTCCACGCACACGCGGACGGTCTGCGCCCTCTAATCGGATGGTCCGTCCTACAAGTAACTATTAGTTTTCCCATTTGAATCCTGTCAGAGATGTTAGAAAAGGCATGTTCATACGACCCGTTGACCCTGGCCGGATGGTCCATGACCTGGCAACTTTCAGTACCCGGGCACTGACCACAAAGCTTTAACACGGGCGAACTATTCGCCCAACCAGGCTAGACGGTCCGCCACCTAGAAGTAAGTACTATCTGAGCTCAATCCTCAGATAGTCAGCAGTACAATCTACAAGAAACACACAATCCCTACCCAAATCCAATTTGGCACATGCGGATGGTCCACCGACCCCAGCCAGACGGTTCGCACAATCACCCAGGGACTTGTGCAATTCAGCAACTTCTCTGGTCAGGACCGCAAATAGGGGTGGTAATGGATCACGATCCAAATACTTCTTACAAAAATGGTAGGTCCCTAAATAAATTTTAGTTCTAAAATGAATAGAAATATGGCTCGATCCTAATTCGATCCGATCTTTAAATATTATAGTGTAAAATTTAGAGCCCATTGTCACCATAGCCACGGATGGTCCATCACCGAGGCCCGGACGGTCTGTAGTACAAAGGTAAAAAACCACACCGAAACAGACCATATCTATTATCTCTCTAAGTGGATCGCTGACGGTCTGACTGGACGGACGGTCCGCCGACCCCACATATAACCAGTTTCCAAAACTTGATTTTGAAAAGATTTTAACTCTCGATTTCCCCGCGATCTTCTTTGCAACCTTCTCTATATATAATGGTTGCTCTTTTCATCCCCGACCATCTCTAGAGGGACTGGACAAGGTTTGAGAGATCCTATAATAGGGTCCACCATTGATCTCCATCTAGGTGAGAGCACCTAGAGGGGGGGTTGAATAGGTGATCTTGTAAAAATTAAACACTAAATAGCCACAACTTGATTGTTAAGGAGTTAGTAAAATCAAGTGGATATGGAACACACTCGTGCAAATAAGGCAATCACAAGAAGCAACACACGAGACACGCGATTTTTATCCCGTGGTTCGGCCAAGTAACACTTGCCTACTTCCACGTTGTGGCGTCCCAATGGAAGAGGGTTGCACTCAACCCCTTTCAAGCGATCCAATGATCAATTTGAATACCACAGCTTTCTTCCTTATAATCTTTTTTCCATTTGCAAGGAATCTCCACAGATTGGAGCCTCTCGCCCTTACAAGTTTGTCACAAGAGAATCATAGTAGTAAGAGAGGGAGAGCAACACACGCAAGACTCAAATCCGTAGCACACACACACACACAAGTCAAGACTTGAGCTCAAAACACAGCACGAGGAGTACGCAACTCAAACGGAGCTCAAATCACTAACACAATCGACCAAATGCGTGGAGGCGGAGTCTGGATGTCTTAGTATACTTAGAGAGTGCTTGGTGTCCTGCTCATGCGCCTAGGGGTCCCTTTTATAGCCCCAAGGTAGCTAGGAGCCGTTGGAGATCAACATGTAAGGCTATCCTTGCCTTCTGTCTAGTTGCGCACCGGACAGTCCGGTGCGCCACCGGACAACCACTGTAGCTTGTCCGGTGCGCGGTCTCCTTCCATATCGGGCGCATCCGACTGTTGCTCCTTGGGGCTGGTTGGCGCACCGGACACTGTCCGGTGCACACCGGACAGTCCGGTGCACCCAGCCGACCGTTGGAGCGGGCCACGTGTCGCGCGTTGATCACGCGAATGACTGTTGGCGCTAGCGCCGTTGGCTCACCAGACAGTCCGGTGCACCACCGGACAGCCTGGTGAATTATAGCCACGTCGCCTTTTTCTTTTCCCGAGAGCGACGAGTTTGTCGCGGATGACTCACCGGACAGTCCGGTGCACCACCGGACAGTCCGGTGCACCACCGGACAGTCCGGTGAATTATAGTCGTACAACTCCGTCATTTCCTGAGAGCGGCTAGTTCAACGTTGACCAGCCTGGGGCACCGGACAGTCCGGTGTGCCAGGCCGAGCTGGAGTTGGTTGTGCACAGCCATCTCTTCTTCAATTGCAATCTCCTTTTCTTGGCACTGTTTCTAACACTTAGCCAAACACATTAGTATACAAAAGCAATTCACTAAGTCTAAAAACATATTTGTTCTTTGATTTGCACTTCTTGCTCTTTTAGCACATAAGAGTTCAATACATTGTGTTGGACATCTAATCACCAAAACACTTATAAAAATGGCCCAAGGGTACATTTTCCTTTCAATCTTCCCCTTTTTGGTGATTTATGCCAACACATTAAAAAGCAACAAAAAGAAGTGCAACATCAATGCGAATGAAGACCAAATTGTTTTTGCTGAAGATTTGGCATACTTGGATCAATCTTTTGCCACCCCTTGGTTTATTTTTGCAAATCAAATTCTTTTTCCTATCTCTACATCAAACATACTTGTTTGGGCAAATCGAGAGATATTCCAAGAGTAGAATTTATCAAGTGCCATAAACTCCCCTTTTTTCCCATAATCAATAATTCTCCCCCATAAGAGACCAAATTTTGCAATAAGAGTATTTTGGACAAAACACAAATTCTAACTCTATTATTTTTGAAATTCACAAGTGGTTGGCTGATCCATTTGCTTTGGCCTTAATTTCTCCCCCTTTGGCATTAAGCACCAAAACGGGATCATTTTTTGCCCCTTTTAACCCCATTGCCTCACCAAAATGTCAATTAAGAGCAAAAAGGCAATGAGAGCATAAGCATGAACTTGGAACTATATACACTAGTATCGGAGTGCAGTGGAAGTCTTTGCATCGTCCAAGTTCACTTTCCCTTTCAATGCACCTTTGAGACTACATCACGTATACTCAAACAAACAGGTAAGTCTCAGAGGGTCAAGTTGTAACACATCTCCCCCTTAATATGTGCATCATTTTGCATATGGACTTGTGAGGTCCGAGGATCACTTGTACAACTTGAGCACCGTAAGTAGATAATAAATGATGTAAATGCATAAAGTAACATGATCAAAGGCATAGAACACATGTATGCTATAGATCAATCCAAGTTACGCGAATCTAAGACATTTAGCTCACTACGCAACCTGCAAAACCTTTTCTCATCTAAAGGTTTGGTGAAGATATCGACTAGCTGGTTCTCGGTGCTAATATGGTACACCTCGATATCTCCCTTTTGCTGGTGGTCTCTCAGGAAGTGATGCCGGATGTCTATGTGCTTAGTGAGGCTGTGTTCAACAGGATTATCCGCCAAGCGAATTGCACTCTCATTGTCACATAGGAGTGGGACTTTGCTCAGATTGTAGCCAAAGTCTCGGAGGGTTTGCCTCATCCAAAGTAGTTGCACACAACACTGTCCTGCGGCAACGTACTCGGCTTCAGTGGTGGATAGGGCAACAGATGTTTGTTTCTTCGAACTCCAGGACACCAGGGACCTTCCTAGAAATTGGCACGTCCCTGATGTACTCTTCCTATCAACCTTGCACCCGGCATAATCGGAGTCTGAGTATCCAATCAAGTCAAAGGTAGACCCCTTTGGATACCAGATCCTGAAGCAAGGCGTAGAAACTAAATACCTTAGAATTCGTTTAACGGCCACAAGGTGACATTCCTTGGGGTCGGATTGATATCTAGCACACATGCATACACTAAGCATAATGTCCGGTCTACTAGCACAAAGATAAAGTAATGAACCTATCATTGACCGGTATGCCATTTGATCAACGGACTTACCTCATTTGTTGAGGTCAATGTGCCCGTCAGTTCGCATCGGTGTCTTCGGGGGCTTGGCATCCTTCATCCCAAACCTCTTGAGAAGATCCTGAGTGTACTTCGTTTGGGAGATGAAGGTGTCGTCCTTGAGTTGCTTCACTTGGAATCCAAGGAAGTAGGTCAACTCGCCCATCATCGACATCTCAAACTTTTGCATCATCACCCTGCTAAACTCCTCACAAAACTTTTGGTTGGTAGAACCAAATATTATGTCATCAACATAAATTTGGCACACAAAGAGATCACCATCACAAGTCTTAGTAAAAAGAGTGGGATCAGCTTTCCCAACCTTGAAACCATTAGCAATTAAGAAATCTCTAAGGCATTCGTACCATGCTCTTGGGGCTTTCTTAAGTCCATAGAGCGTCTTAGAGAGCTTATACACGTGGTCGGGATACCTGTCATCCTCAAAGCCAGGGGGTTGTTGCACGTATACCTCCTCCTTGATTGGCCCGTTGAGGAAGGCGCTCTTGATGTCTATTTGGAATAGCCTAAAGGAATGGTGAACGACATAGGCTAATAATATTCAAATAGACTCTAACCTAGCCACAGGAGCAAAAGTCTCCTCAAAATCCAAACCTGCGACTTGGGCATAACCTTTTGCCACAAGTCGAGCCTTGTTTCTTGTCACCACTCCGTGCTCGTCTTGCTTGTTGCGGAACACCCACTTGGTTCCCACAACGTTTTGTTTTGGACGTGGCACCAGGCTCTAGACTTCATTTCTCTTGAAGTTGTTTAGCTCTTCCTGCATGGCCAGCACCCAGTCCAGATCCTGCAAGGCTTCTTCTACCCTGAAAGGCTCAATAGAAGAGACAAACGAGTAATGCTCACAAAAATTAGCTAATCGTGAGTGAGTAGTTACTCCCTTGCTGATGTCACCCAGAATCTGATTGATAGGGTGATGTCTTTGGATCATCGCTCGGACTTAAGTTGGAGGGACCCGTGGTGTTTCTTCATCCATTACTTATTCTTCCTGTGCTCCCCCTTGATCCTGCCCCTCTTCTTGAGGTGCCTATTCACCGCCTTGAGTTGGGGGATGCACCATTGTCGAGGAAGATGGTTGATCCTATTCCTGTAGTTCATGTGGTCGCACATCATCTATCGCCATCGTGCGTATTGCGGTCGTCGGAATTTCTTCTTCATCTACATCATCAAGATCAACTTGCTCTCTTGGAGAGCCATCATTCTCATCAAATACAACGTCGCTAGAGACTTCAACTAATCCTGATGATTTGTTAAAGACCCTATACGCCTTTGTATTTGAGTCATACCCTAGTAAAAACCCTTCTACTGCCTTGGGAGCAAATTTAGAATGTCTACGTTTCTTCACCAGAATGTAGCATTTACTCCCAAATACATGAAAGTAAGAGACATTGGGTTTGTTACCAGTAAGGAGTTCGTAGGAGGTCTTCTTGAGGAGGTGATGCAGATAGAGCCGGTTTATGGCGTGGCAGGCTGTGTTCACAGCTTCCGACCAAAACCGCTCGGGCGTCTTGAACTCTCGAAGCATCGTTCTCGCCATGTCGATTAGCGTCCTGTTCTTCCTCTCTACCACACCATTTTGCTGTGGTGTATAGGGAGCGGAGAACTCGTGCTTGATGCCTTCCTCCTCAAGAAACTCTTCAACTTGTAGATCCTTGAACTCGGACCCGTTGTCGCTCCTTATCTTTTTCACCTTTAGCTCAAATTCATTTTGAGCCCTCCTTAGAAAGCACTTTAGGGTCCCTTGGGTTTCTAATTTGTCCTGCAAAAAGAATACCCAAGTGAAGCGGGAAAATCATCAACAATTACAAGACCATACTTACTTCCCCCGATGCTAAGGTAGGCAACGGGTCCGAAGAGGTCCATGTGAAGAAGCTCCAGTGGTCTTGATGTTGTCATCACGTTCTTGCTGTGATGAGTGCTTCCCACCTGTTTCCCTGCCTGACATGCTGCACAAGGTCTATCTTTCTCAAAACAGACATCGGTTAGTCCTAACACATGATCTCCCTTTAGAAGCTTATGAAGGTTCTTCATCCCAACATGTGCTAGACGGCGATGCCACAGCCAGTCCATATTAGTCTTAGCGATTAAGCATGCATCTAGACCGACATTCTCTTTCGAAAAGTCAACTAAATAGAGCTTGTCGTCTAATACACCCTTAAACGCTAATGAACCATCACTTCTTCTAAAGACAAATACATCAACATTTGTAAACAAACAATTGTAACCCATGTGGCACAATTGACTTACAGACAGAAGGTTGTATCCTAGCGACTCTACTAAAAATATATTTGAAATGGAGTGCTCGCTTGTGATGGCTATCTTTCCCAAACCTTTGACCTTGCCTTGATTCCCATCTCCAAATATGATTGTATCCTGGGAATCCTTGTTCTTGACGTAGGAGGTGAACATCTTTTTCTCCCGCGTCATGTGGTTTGTGCATCCGTTGTCGATAATCCAGCTTGAGCCCCCGGATGCATAAACCTGCAAGGCAATTTAAGCTTGGGTTTTAGGTACCCAACTCTTGTTGGGTCCTACAAGGTTAGTCACAATAGTTTTTGGAACCCATATGCAAGTTTGTCTCCCTTGCATTTGGATCCCAACTTCCTAGCAACTACTTTTGCATTCTTACATGAAAGTACAAAAGAAGTGTTGCAAGCATGAAAAACAGTAATAGGTTCATTGCACATTTTCCTAGAAGCATGAGTAGCATAATTTCTCCTAGGCGCGTGAGACACAGCATGATTGCGCCTTGGCCTATTTCTACCAAAATCATAAGTAGAGCTGGAAGCAATCATAGCATGATCATAGTATCTATCATTATGAGCATTCCTAGTAAATTTTCTATCATAAATGTAAGCATGATTCTTTTGGGGACTACTAGCCATAGGGGCCTTCCCTTTCTCCTTGTTGAGAACGAGAGTCCTTTAGCATGTTAAGTTCTTGGTTTCCTTTCGAAAACCAAGCCCATCCTTAATTGAGGGATGTCTACCAACAGTGTAGGCATCCTTAGCAAATTTTAGTTTATCAAATTCAACATTGCAAGTCTTAAGTTGAGCATTAAGACTTGCCACCTCATTGTTTAATTTGGTAATAGAAGCAAGATGTTCATCACAGGCGTCAATATCAAAATCCTTACATCTATTACAAATAATAACATGCTCTACACATGAACTAGTTTTGTTAACTTCCTCTAGCTTATCATTTAATTCATCATTTAAGCTCCTTAAACTAGAGGCAGATTCATAGCAAGCAGACAACTCTGGAGATAGCATTTCATTCCTTTTAACTTCTAAAGCAAGATATTTTTGCACACTAACAAATTTGTCATGTTCCTCATATAAAAATATCCTCTTGCTTTTCTAGCAACCTATCTTTTTCATTGAGAGCATTGATTAATTCATTTATTTTCTCTACTTTAGCTCGATCTAACCCTTTAAATAAATCAGAGTAATCTACTTCATCATCAGAAGATTCCTCATCACTAGAATAAGTGTACTTAGGGGTATCTCGAACATATACCTTCTTTTCCTTGGCCATAAGACATGTATGGCGTTTGTTGGGGAAGAGTGAAGACTTGTCGAAGGCCGAGACAGCTAAACCTTCATCGTCGGAGTCGGACGAGGAGCAGTCCGAATCCCATTCCTTTCTAAGGTGCGCCTCGCCCTTTGCCTTCCTATAGTTCTTCTTTTTCTCACTCTTCCCGCTCTTTTCTTGTCCCTAGTCATTATCATTATTGGGGCATTGTGCTATGAAATGACCAGTCTTACCGCATTTGAAGCATGAATGCTTTCCCTTGTTTTGTTCTTGTTGGGGTACTCCTTACGCCTTTTAAGAGCTGTCTTGAAATGCTTGATGATAAGCGCCATTTCATCCTCGTTGAGCCCGACAGCCTCCACTTGTGCTACCTTGCTTGGTAGCGCCTCCTTGCTGCTTGTTGCCTTGAGAGCAATGGGCTGCGGCTCGTAGACGGATAGTGGACCGTTCAAGGCATCATCTACATATCTTGCCTCCTTAACCATCATGCGCCCACTTATGAATTTTCTGAGGATCTCTTCGGGCATCATTTTGGTGTACCTGGGGTTTTCACGAATAAGATTCACAAGATGGGGGTCAATAACTGTAAATGACCTGAGCATGAGTCGGACGACGTCATGATCCGTCCATCTTGTGCCCCCGTAGCTTCGGATTTTGTTGACCAGGGTCTTGAGCCTGTTGTAGGTCTGTGTTGGCTCCTCTCCCTTGATCATCGTGAACCTCCCCAACTTGCCTTCCACCAGTTCCATCTTGGTGATCATGGTGGTGTCATTACCCTCATGAGATATTTTGAGGGTGTTCCAGATTTGTTTGGCGTTGTCCAAGCCGCTGACCTTGTTATATTCATCCCTGCATAGAGATGCTAGCAGCACAATAGTGGCTTGGGCATTTTTATGAATTTGCTCATTTATGAAAACGGGATTATCAGTACTATCAAAATGCATTCTGTTTTCAACAATCTCCCAGATACTAGGATGAAGGGAAAATAAATGATTACGTATTTTATGACTCCAGAAAGAATAGTCTTCTCTATCAAAGTGTGGGGGTTTCCCAAGTGGAATTGATAGCAAATGAGCATTTGAATTGTACGAAATACGGGAATAATCAAATGAATAGTTTTGATTAACCGTCTTTTTCTTTGACGAGGAGTCATCGTCGTCGTCCCGTGGTGAAGAAGACGAGGCATCGCTGTTGTAGTAGATGATCTTCTTGATGCGCCTCTTCTTCTTCCCATCTCTCTTCTTGTGACTCGATCCTGATTCGGTAGGCTTGTCGTCTCTTGGCTCGTTGAAGATGGACTCCTTTTCCTTATCATTGACCACCATCCTCTTTCCCTTAGGATCCATCTCTTTGGGCGGTTAGTCCCTTAGATGAAGAGTACGGCTTTGATACCAATTGAGAGCACCTAGAGGGGGGGTGAATAGGTGATCCTGTAAAAATTAAACACTAAATAGCCACAACTTGATTGTTAAGGAGTTAGTAAAATCAAGTGGCTATGGAACACACTCGTGCAAATAAGGCAATCACAAGAAGCAACACGCGAGACACGCGATTTTTATCCCGTGGTTCGGCCAAGTAACACTTACCTACTTCCACGTTGTGGCGTCCCAATGGACGAGGGTTGCACTCAACCCCTTTCGAGCGATCCAATGATCAACTTGAATACCACGACTTTCTTCCTTATAGTCTTTTTCCCGTTTGCGAGGAATCTCCACATATTGGAGCCTTTCGCCCTTACAAGTTTGTCACAAGAGAATCACAGTAGTAAGAGAGGGAGAGCAACACATGCAAGACTCAAATCAGTAGCACACACACGCACACAAGCCAAGACTTGAGCTCAAAACACAGCACAGGGAGTATGCAACTCAAACGGAGCTCAAATCACTAACACAATCGATCAAATGCGTGGAGGCGGAGTCTGGATGTCTTAGTATACTTAGAGAGTGCTTGGTGTCCTGCTCCATGCGCCTAGGGGTCCCTTTTATAGCCCCAAGGTAGCTAGGAGCCGTTGGAGATCAACATGGAAGGCTATCCTTGCCTTCTATCGAGTGGCGCATCGGACAGTTCGGTGCGCCACCGGACAACCACTGTAGCTTGTCCGGTGCGCGATCTCCTTCCATATCGGGCGCATTCGGTCGTTGCTCCTCGGGGCTGGTTGGCGCACCGGACACTGTCCGGTGCACACCGGTCAGTCCGATGCACCTAGCCGACCGTTGGAGCGGGTCACGTGTCGCGCGTTGATCGCACGAACGACCGTTGGCGCTGGCGCTCACCGGATAGTCTGGTGAATTATAGCCACGTCGCCTTTTTCTTTTCCCGAGAGCGACGAGTTTGTCGCGAATGACTCACCGGACAGTCCGATGCACCACCGGACAGTACGGTGAATTATAGCCGTACAACTCTGTCGTTTCCCGAGAGCTGCTAGTTCACCGTTGACCAGCCTGGGGCACCAGACACTGTCCGGTGCACCACCGGACAGTCCGGTGTGCCAGACCGAGCTGGAGTTGGGCTGTACACAGCCATCTCTTCTTCAATTGCAATCTCCTTTTCTTGGCACTGTTTCTAACACTTAGCCAAACACATTAGTATACAAAAGCAATTCACTAAGTCTAGAAACATACATGTTCTTTGATTTGCACTTCTTGCTCTTTTAGCACATAAGAGTTCAATACATTGTGTTGCACATATAATCACCAAAACACTTATAGAAATGGACCAAGAGTACATTTCTCTTTCACTAGGTCAATCCAACCATTCAACGACCTTTCTACCATGGACATTTCGAGAGGAGGCTGGCGAGTACATCGTCTTTCATCCCACATCATAGTCGGAGTTTACTTTCCCCTTACTCGAGTTTTAGGCCCCATTTATCACAACTTATTTTCAGCTTCTTCTCATATTTAAGCAAAAACTATACCAAATAGGGAGCTTCTGCAACAATTTATCAGTTCAACTGCCTTTTAGAATGAACCAAAAGTAACAATAATTAGAAGCTGCTTTTCACCGGTTTATGAGATAAGCTATTTTTTCAACAAGCACCAACTGTACCAAACATAACCTTATATCGAAGGTTAGGCATCTTACACTTAATGCTATCCTTTAGCTAGACATTATAGTCTATAACGTCGATCCTTATGATCAAAGTCGTGATTTTAACCACTAGGAGATGTAAACGTGATTTTTTGAATAAATGCATACATTTAAAAATTTGGCACAGAGTAGAGGACATTTTTAGCTGGATCTGACACTGACGTATATGGACCCACTCAAGACCACTTCGGTGCTAGCAGATGCCTGACACCCTGGCCCTCCGCCGAACTCGACATCTCTCTCCCTCTCAACTTCTTGCCTCCTCGCGCTCGCCTCCGTTTCGTGTCGGCTCGCTCTAAACGTGAGATCGGGGAGGTGGTGGACTCGGGGTCGCTGTGGTATCGGCGGCGAGCCGCGGGGGCCTAGGGTTTCCTGCCTTCCTGGTTTGGATCCGCGCCCTGGCCCATGGGATCCGGAGGCTTCGCGGCTGCGGTGGCCTCGTGCCCCTCCGCCGCCGAGGCCTTCCTTAAGTACTACGGTGAGCTCTCCGCCGTCGAATTCGCTTGCTCGCGAGTGTTCCGGTCGATCCGTTGGTCCAGGGTTCTTTCGGTAGCCGCTTGCGGGTTGGGAGCGGATGCTTGCGGTTTTAAGGTGGGTTTAGTGTTTTTTTTTTGGATTTTGGTATTTCTTTTTGCGAATTCTGATGAACCTCGTGGCTTTCAAATTGGGAATTCTGCTAAACGGGTGGGTTCTAGATTTCTAGTACTAGAGAAGTGATCTTTAACGTGGTCAATTGTCTGTCTTCTTTACGAAAATGGGTCGTTTTCTTATCGATTTTTTTCTTTCTTGAGTGATGAAAAATTCCAAGAAGCCTTAGTCAAGTCAGATGCTATCCGAAGGACTTGTGCAAGCTGATATGCTTTTATTTACAGAAATTCATACCTCGAGGCTGTACACTTGATAATTCCTGCGCAATTCGATCATACCATCCTTTGGCACCTAGAGTAGACAAAATTTCTCAGGGATTAGAATCACGCCTCGTGCATAGTGCAGACGTTTATTGTGCAGTAACCGGTTATGGTGTTCAAATTGTCAGTCCAAACTGTGTTTATTGGGGCACTATATCGACCAACTGGTTCTTTTGGCCTTTGTTTCGCTAGGTATTGTATCAGGAGGTACAAGTGCGGAGTCAAGACAAGCATTGGTTGAGCTTTCACTAGCTATAGACGGAATTGAAGGAATGAGGTTCGTATCTTTGAGAGTTCTTTTTATTACGATATATATCCTGCACGTGAAACTTCATGACAAGATGCATGCTTTTCTACTTCTTACATGCATATTTAGAGTTGAAATATGAAACGTTTTCTGAGAATTAGAGAAATATGTCGACATAATAATAATTTCTGTTTAGTTGTTGTTCCTGTCTATCTGTTGTTGTAAACATATAAATATTTTTAGCTGATTTTCCCGTGGTAATGTTACCATCATGATGACATTTAACTGTTTTTTCTTGGAAGTAAAAAAATAGCATGGTGGTTATTCAATGTTGCAAACATCATGACGTTTTTCATTGCTCGTCGCTCGTATATCCTGGCCATCCTTAATCAGCCCTGACCACATAAACCTACATAACCTCCCATTTCATGTGAATGTATGATTCCTTTTTTGTATCATATTTGGTTCTGTTTTATTTTTCTCATCCTATGTTTGCCTTTCACTTGATTAAAACATCCTAATATTCATGCAGGGATGTGATATTTGCTGATATTCCAAAGCTCATTCCATTTATTGATCTGGTAAGTGATGCTTTCCAAGCTGATTGAGAATTTTTGTAGGTCTTTACTACCTTTAGTTAACCGAGAGCCTTCTTTACTACCTTATGTCAATCGAGTACCTTCTTTTTTAGGAGGATATGAGCCTATTCAGTTGCTTCTACGATTTTGTTTTCTTCATCTGCCGTGAAAAGGGTCAAAAGAGTGTCAGTAAGATCCTATATCCTCAGATCCTAGTATATACTTCTTATCCCCATAGAACACTAACTGGAATCCCCATTTTCACATGTATAGCTATTCAGAGAGCTGTAGCAGCATGGAGGATTGTTCTAAGTGGAAGGTTCCGTTTGCTTGATCGATGGTGTAACTTCGTTGAGGTACAGAAATCACTCTGCTTGGCCATGATACGGAATTTCCAGAATTGAACTCAAATATGTGTTGTACTGGTATTTGTTTTTATGATTGTTTATTGAAGTATTAGTAGTGCACTAGTGCTCCATTCTTATCCAGTTACTCTAGAGAATAGTGAAAGGAAGATTGAAATGGAATAATGGATGTTATATAGTTTCTGTTCTACTGACACTAAGACATAGCATATATGTATGAAAAATTGAAAATAACCACTTCATTCTAGTTGAATGGATGGCTTATGCTGTAAACTTGTATGGTTTGATACATGATGACTATTGACTAACAGAAATGTTAGAATATTGATGCACGTGGTAATTATAGATGTTTGTTTCCAGCTGTGTTATTCTAGCTAATACTTACTCCCTCCGTCTCGGTATAGTAG